>CM033792.1:37583230-38783230 GCA_019656835.1 Rhododendron ovatum
CTGAAGCAGGGATGCAAAGCTCCAGGGGCTTGAGGGGCTATTGTGGAGGCTTCGGTTATGACCTCGGTAAATAGGCTCCCGGTAACCGAGGACTCATAGTGGTGGTCGTGGTCACGTACAGGCGAGCCCTTGAGTTACTTACTCTCACCGGCATGGTATTACCCTCCGGTTAATACTTCGGTTCGTAACCGAGATATGCTTTCTGTTGAGATCTCTTGAAGGAATGCCTAGCAGGGGGGACCAAGGGTGCCACGTGGTAGACAGGACCACCATGGCCATGTGCTTCGTAACCGCCTTATCCAGTGCGTCACTTATGACGTCACCGAGGCGGTTACCTAAGCGTGATCCCACGCGCTTCCTTGGAGGCCAAGTAAACAGGTCTATAAATACGAAAGGATTCTAACCTAAAGAGGTACGCCACTTTACCCCTAACCCTAGACCTAAACTACTCTCCTTACATCTAACTTGATCGTCGGAGGGTCACTGGGCTTTCCAAGCCCTAGTGACTAGTTGCAGGTTCCCAGGCGGACGAGCGGAGCAACGGAAGAAGAGTATTGTGCCAGGCAAAGATCCCTCCAAACCTGAACCCCTACAGTCCCTATAGGAGTTTTGGGCTTCGTCCCAACTAAATGTACTTACAACTTTTGGTTGGAATCCCCTGTTCCCCTTTTCCCCCTAATAAAATGTTTTTTCCGATAAAAAAAAAAAAAAAAAAAACTACGGTAACAAAAGCATCTGGTAGTTGGAAATGATTTGGTGCTTATAATAAAGCATAGGAGTTAGCTCCTCTCCGGTCCATAAAAATGGGGTGGACCGTCCTCTTATCCTACTTGTGGGCTATTTTTTTTTTTTTTTTGCTCGGCTACTTGTGGGCTATTCATGGGCCTATTTTGAGAATCCAAACTGTTCACGTTTTAGAATTTGTCAATAACATTAATCACGTCAAAAAGCATTTTTATTGGATGCTGGTTGATATAACTTCGGAATGCATTTGCCTTCAGATTAATGGGTTAAATGGGTTCCGATTTGATATTATAATCTTGTTATGTTCTAAGTAAATATTTTCCGAAATCATATTATACAATATACGATTATAGTACATGGTTTCATCCCAAGGACTAAAAGCTCATTGCTTTTAGGTTGTGCCCTAAGAGTCTAGACTTCATATGGTTATAATAAACTAGAGTCAGTTCGATCTTGAGTGTCTGACACAAATTATTTTGATGGATTGTAGATTCTAGATTGCAAATTATAGTGTCTGAATTATGGAAAAACTCATAATCAGAATCTACGAAAGTGTGGGGCAAAAGTGTGAAAATAGATTATGCTTGTGTAGAGTGTTTGAAACTAAAGTTTAAAATATTAAAAAGAATTTGCACGTAAAATCAGATTATCGGATTGTAGGCGCATATTTGGCCATAATATCCCTGCTTTATTGACCGTTTATGTTAACATATATGATATGACATTATTTTGTTTGAAACCATTAAAAGAAATTATTGGAGTATTGCATACCATATGTAGGAGTACTACATTACATAACAAAAAACACTCCCCAAAACAAATTATATTTTAATTTTTTTTTTTTTTGTTGAAATGAAAGAGGAAGAATTTAAGGAAAGGATTCATGATCTAGATGACTTGGAGGAAGAGTTTGTTTTGGAGGAAGAAGTTGATTTCGAGGATGGTGTCTCTCTTTCTATGGTTTTTTAATATCTAGGTTTGGTGGTTTTGGGTTGTAATCTTGGTTTTGGTTTGCTCCTTTGAGTTTTGGGTTTTTTCTTTTGGCCTTAGATGTTCTGGCTGTTTGGGTTTTTTCAACGGTTGTTTTAGATTTGTTTTTTTATGGGGTTTTGGTTGGCTCCTTGCTTTCCTTTGGGTTTGATTCTCGGGTGGCGTTTTGCTGGTGTGTCTTTGATTCATAAAATCTTTGTAATCATTTTCAAAGATTTATAAAATTTTGTTGCTGACCAAAAAAAAAAAAAAACAAACTATCTCTGCACAATGTTTTTTTTTAAAAGGCAAAAAAGAAATTTATTAATCTCTGAAAACAAATTATCTCCACACAATGTTACCTTCTGTACATAGCAAAAAAAAAAACCACTCTCTATACCAGATTATCATCACATGTTAATCTGATCAGTACATTAGCACAAAAAAAAAAAAAGTCAATGAGTGAAACTTTAAACGTTGTACCCAAAAGAGTTGAATTTATAATGAGCTGCAGTAAGTACTAGCTAGGTAAGTAAATAGTAGTTGAAAAGGTTAATGATAGAATAGTCATGTAATATCCTATCATAAGAGAATAAATTTTTTTTTAAAGATATATAGTCAATTTTAGGTTGATAATGGATAAGAGAAAAATGGATGGTACTACAAATTTGAATGGAATGGACATGCCAATCTTTCGCTTTGGTTGTAGCCATGGATTTGGATTTGAATATAATATTAAAGTAATCGGTGTTATGCTCACCACTTTGTTTTACCACTTAACATTTTACTGTCCGTTTCGGCAATTAATGATCCAAATTTTTAAAAAATTCTTCCAGAAAAGTCTGGTAAGAGTACCATCGATTGAAAACACTTTTCTGGAAAGAGTACCATCGATCCAAAACACTAAAAACTCTTCGAGAAAGGTCTGGTAAGAGTACCAACGATTGAAAATATTTTTTGGATGATAAAATTGAGAGCGATGGAATCGGGAAAGCGGTAAAAATTGAACAGTTAACGTAGACTTTCTGTATTACCAGGGTGTGGGGGCTAAAGGCCAACGGTGAGACAAAATCTGAAAGAGAAGAAAGGAAATAAAAAAATGAGGCAAATGGGATAAAGTGTTTAAGAAGTTATGCTAGGTGTCTACACCACTTTAATGCATGCTCTTATTAATTAAAGAGAGAGAGGGGAATATGTGTGGAAAGTGGAGGGATTCAAACCAAAAAGGGGGACCTGATCAAAAAAAAAAAAAAAAACCAAAAAGGTGGATAACATAAAATAATAAATAAAAAAAGAAAAAAGAAAATGATATAGACCGGGGAGCGAGAGAGAAAGAGGGAGTGATGGGGGCTGTCAATTGAAAGAGGTGATCAGCCACCGAGTTAGGAATCGAAGTTGAAAAGGATCAAACAATGAAAGAAATATTGGTAGGATTATGAATTGGAGGATCCGATCAAAATTTTGGTAAGATTGTTCACTTACCATGTTGAGAAAAGGCGAAAGTGCATAGATACCTTATCAATTATCACTTTTTCTCACAAAGACTCCTTCACATTTTAAAAACGTCCATACAGGCTCCAACTAATCTCCGTTACCCAAGTGACACCCCTCTGTCTCTAAACCATTTGAGATGAACTCCCTCATCCATACCCTTGTTGCATTACGTACATACACCCCCTCTAACCCTTCTCTTTCTTCCCTCTACAAATAGCCTTCAATCAAAACCCAAAATCAGCAAATAGATTTGAAACTTTGGTTCATATATATAAATATATTGAGGCGGTTCCGGGGACACTTAAAAAAATTCTTAAAAAAACACTTCATAGTTTCGGATCGAATTTTGATGATCCGAGCCGCTCAATGTGATCAGAACGTGATTTTAAGGGTGCCCGCAAGAAATCAGCAAAAAAAAAGACCAGGAAGGGCTTCATCCGAACATTTTTTTATTGAACTTTATTGAACGGTCCAATAAAAAACTGCTCAAATCAAGCCCTTCCCGGTTAGTTTTTTTGCCAGTTTCTCGCGGGCACCCTTAAAATCACTTTTTGAACATATTGAGCGGTTCGGATCATCAAAATTTGATCGGAAACTATGAGATTAAGATTTGGAGTGTTTTTTTAAGAGTTTTTTTAAGTGTTCCCGGAACCGTCTCGTATATATATATATATATATATATATATATATATATATATATATATATATATATATACGGAACGGTTCAATGGACACCCTAAAAAAACACCCAAAAAAACACTCATAATCTCATTCTCATAGTTCTCGATCAAATTTTTATGATCCGAACCGTTCAATGTGTGCAGAATGTGATTTTTAGGGTGCCTGCGAGAAATTAGCAAAAAAAATGACCGGGACAGGTTTGATTTAAGCAGTTTTTATTTGAACCGTTCAATAAAAAACCGTTCGAAACTGTTCGGATCAAGCCCTTCCCGGTCATTTTTTTTGCTGATTTCTTACGGGTACCCTTAAAATCACGTTCTGATCACATTGAGCGGCTGAGATCATCAAAATTTGATCGGGAGCTATGGGGTGTTTTTTTAGGTATTTTTTTAGGTGTCCCCGGAACCGCCCCGATATATATATATATATCGTCCTTTTCAGGTCCAGTTACCCGAATTTTCTTACGGTCTGGATTTGTGTCTTAGCTCCCATTTTCCGATCGATTTACGATGATCCGAGCCGCTCAATGTGTTCAGAACGTGATTTTAAAGGTACTCGAGAAAAATCAGCAAAAAAAAGGACCCGGAAGGGCTTGATCCGAGCAGTTCAATAAAAAAACTATTTGGATCAAGCCTTTCCTAGTTTTTTTTTTTGCTGATTTTTCGCGTTATCCTTAAAATCACGTTCTGATCACATTGAGTGGCTTGGATCATCGCAAATCGATCGAAAAATGAAAAATCTAGACCATAAGAAAATCCGGACAGGTGGACCTGAAAATTACTATATATATATATATATATATATGGGCAAATTTCACCCACACAATTTGAAAAAAAAACCTCCATCTCAACCACTCTCCTCCACTTCTCTTCTCCCACACCTCTCAAATTTCCCTCGTCTTATTCCCTTCTCATTTTTTATCAGCAAAAGAACCGCCGCGGCACCTGTCGCCGTCGCGCCACGATTTTCGCATTATTTTTTTATGGTTATATACAGAAGATTCTCTTTGAAATGATTAATGTAAAGAAAAAAGAAATTGTATAAAACGAAAAAACGATTAAAACAACGACTAATAGGATAAATGTATAATATAAATGTTAGAAGGTTTCCGTGGAACAAAGTGATAGTTGAGGGAATGTTTATATACTTTGCCTTATAAAAAAAGGAGTAGTGCTATATGTATACGAAATTAGGGGAGGGATTTCGTACCGACGGCCGCCGGTGGGCCGTCTCCGGCCACCGGACGGCCGATCCGATCCGTTCAAAAATTCTAAAAAAAAAAACCGAGGGGCCCACGCGGGAATCAACGTCATCCGAGGTGTGTAGGGTGCTTGATCGGAGCACCCCTTTTCGTGTGTATATATACACACATGAAAATACACACAAAAAAGGGTGCTCCGATCAAGCACCCTACACACCTCGGATGACATTGATTCCCGCGTAGGGCCCCTCGGTTTTTTTTTTAGAATTTTTGAACGGATCGGATCGGCCGTCCGGTGGCCGGAGACGGCTCACCGGCGGCCGTCGGTACGAAATCCCTCCCCTAATTTCGGTACCTCTATCATTTTCCTAAAAAAAGGGTATCTTGGTCATTTCCTCCATTCCATTAATAGAGTTAGCATTTTTTTCGTTTTCAAGAGGATATTCTATGGTGTATGATGTTTGCAGATAACATTATCCTCGTAGATAAAATCGCTAGAGGTGTTAATACGAAACTAGAAATTTGGAGAGAAGCATTAGAGTCAAAGGATTTTCGGATAAGTAGGAGTAAGACTGAGTATATGGTGTGCAAGTTTAGTGGTACCAATAGTGCGCATGAAGAAAAAGTGATGATCCAAGATCAGGAAATACCAAAGAGTGATCATTTTAGGTATTTAGGCTCAATTATTAGTAGAGATGAAGAGATTGCTAATGATGTGACCCATAGGATCCAAGTTGGGTGGCTCAAGTGGAGAAGTGCTACTGGTGTACTATATGAGAAGAGGGTACCTACAAAATTGAAGGAAAAATTTTATGGAATTGCCATAAGATCAGCGATGCTTTATGAGACAGAATATTGGCCTATTAAAAAATAACATGTTAGCAAAATGAGTGTAGCAGAAGTGAGAATATTTGAGGTGGATGTGTAGTAAGACTAAACGAGACAAGATTAGAAATGAAACAGTTTGTGAGATGGTAGGTGTAGCACCTATAGAAGAGAAGTTAAGGGAAAATAGGCTAAGGTAGTTTGGGCATATCTACCGTAGACTAGAAGATGCAGTAGTTAAGAGAGCGGATAGGATAGCCCTAGGTAACAATGTTACGGGGAGAGGTAGACCTAAATTGACATTAGAAACTGTAGTGCGCAAAGATATGAGTATAATGGGTCTGTGTGAACAAGTTGCACTTGACAGAGTCCAATAGAGGAAACGAATTCATGTAGTCGACCCCGAGTGATTGGGACATAAGGCTCGATTTGGTTTGGTTTGATTTGGTATCGTAAGGAAGTCCGTATGGACGTTTTTAAATGAAAGAGGGTCTCTATAAAAAAAAGTGATAGTTGAGAGGGGTATTTATATATTTTCGTCTTGAAAAAATTACTTTACTCTCTACACAATTTTCAATAAATTTTTCTGTTTATCCCTCTCTACCATCTAAGGGGGTTTCATTTCAATGGAAATGTACTATTCCAATACTATCGAGGACGGACGCAAAGTTTTATAGTACAGGCATGGGTGAACTTTAAAACAAATCATTATATATAAAGGTGTAGTTGTATTTTCTTCCAAAACTCTAGAAGGGTGGTTGTTCAATTATTCAAACTATGCTCGAGCGAACATATATACTTTTTGACGTTTTTTCCGTACATAAGAGCAGGGGAGCGATTTTCGTACTTTTCATTTTTTTTTTCTGCTCCTCCTTTTGTCTTTATTCATATATAGTTACAATATTATCCTTTAATGATCTTATTTTTTGGCACAACTAAGGGTAATATTGTATTTTTACATAACTAAAAAACAAAAGGGAGGGTGCGGTTATTAAAAAAATGAAGTGCAAAAATCAAACAACTATAATTCTAAAGAAAATTTGAAACATGAGTAGAACAGTCGTCCGGGGCTCCTCCACCTCTTGTGTCGGCCGTTGATAATATCACTATAATTTTATTGGACGTTCCAATCTCCGAACGCAACAAGAGCGCGGTCCGGAATCAGATGTGATATGCGCCTCAATTTAATATGCATGTGTGGCCCATGCAATATATTTTTATAAAGTACCCCTTTTGTCGTTGCTTTTTAAGCACATGTGACATGTAGTAGTACACAGGAAGAGAGAGAGAGAGAGAGAGAGATGGCGGGTCATACCAATGGAAGCACAGGGTCTTTCGTCAAGATCCCAGAGATCAAGTTCACAAAGCTATTCATCAATGGAGAATTTGTCGATTCCATTTCAGGTTCTCTCTCTCTCTCTCTCTCTCTCTCTCTCTCTCTCTCTCTCTCTCTCTCTCTCTCTCTCTCTGTGTGTGTACTGGGACTTCACTTCATATTAATTACCTTCTCAAAGGAATAGATGCTTATTCTAGTAGGAAATTAAAGGGGGAGGAGATTTACACGGCGGGGATGCGGCGGGGGAGGAGGCACAGACCGACCTGACCTTTGCATCTCTTCTACGCTAGCTATTCCTCTTTTCTTCTCTCTCTAGAAAGTTTCTCCTCTCTTTTGTTTGTAAAAAATAGACGAGATTGTTTCGATCAAACAGTACCTCAATAACCAAAATGTGTCGAGTACCATTAAATACATATAAACTCATGTGCATCGAACGGTGTTGGTCGGGGTTGTTTTTAAACTTGTGTAGCATTGCTTTTTTTAATAAACTTAGTGTGAGCTAGGTATAATTTTAATTTTTTTGGTATATATTTGTAATATTAGTATCTTTCAATCTTTTGTTTAATCTTGGTTAAAACTCAAACAATTTTAACACCCCAGTGTTTTTTAACTTATGTGTAGCATTGCTCTTTTTTCTATTCTTTTTTTATCATAAATTTTTTTTATATAAATCTTTGAAAAGGATTACAAATATTTAACGGATCACAGGCACATCCAGAAAAAAAAAATTCTGGATGAACATTTATAGTTTCTTCCGGCCTCCTTTGGATCGAAATCCTGACTCTGTCATCATCTCTCTCTATGAAACATACAACAATCAATTCAGATAACCAAATTCAGGATTAAAGGGAAATCAACATATTCCATGTCTCAGATATCTGATGCTTGGTAACCTTTTTAATTATACTTGTGTAGGAGTAATTTGTTTTAGTAATATTGCTCCCTTTATTGTGATAACTGGACACTTTACCGGCTTGTTTATTAGAAGTAAAAAATGACGGGATATGGAAAAAAATTCGACTCAACCCATCATTGGGGTTCGCTTTCATTTTCACAACCGTATATAAAATCCCGGATAATCATTTATGCCAGTATACCCGGATAAAATTTGGACACCTCTCGCCCTATCCAAATTACGTCTCCCTCCATATCCACCTTCAAAATAGTACAACTTTGCCATTATTATTCACGGACATACATACTATCATTCATCCATAGTCCCTTACTCAACCAAACCCTACATGACTCATCGATAATCCCCCGTTTTATTATATCTCCCTTCTTCTTATATCCCGTTATGCTCTATGTAAAATTTGACCGCTAACAAACGGGCCGTTTCAGGGAAAACGTTTGAGACGATAAGTCCGAGAACAGGGGAAGTGATAACGAGGGTTGCGGAGGGCGACAGGGAAGATGTTGATTTGGCTGTCAAGGCGGCTCGAGATGCTTTCGACAATGGACCCTGGCCTCGCTTACCTGGCTCTGTATGTATCTATTTCCTTGTAAATGCTATAATTATTAGTATATGATAAACTTCTTTGAGAGTTCTATTTCTATATAACAGTGATAGGCTATAAGTTGGCTAACCAACCGCAAGCAATTTGTTACTCTTTTTTGGTCATAGTGGTTCACTAGCTCGGTACTCTCTCTCTCTCTCTGTTTTTTTCCTTTTTGGGACACATCTTAGTGTGTTCGAGCCAGGTTGTTTACCGCATACTCGCATTTTGACTAATCTCTGGAGGACCAATTTAATTAAAGTCGGGGAATCCCGCATGGTAATCTGGACTCGTAAGAGTTGATAGCACTTGAGAGATTTTGAAGGCAAGATCTTAGGAGAGAATATCCCCCTAGTCTCAGCCTGTGAGTAAGCCAACGCTGGGGCCGCTTCAAGAGGAAGTTTTTTTGTTCAACTTTCATCAAAATTTTGCATGAATTAACAGAAAATAACTCGTCACTATTCCAAATATTTTCGTAACAAGCCAAGATAATCCATAATATTTAGGTGAATCATAAATACTCATTCCCTCCTTGCCTCAACCTTTCCAAAAGGGAAGGACCTTTCCCTCTGGGGGTGGGAGTGGGAAAATCATGATCGGAAAGCAGACCAAAAGCTATGGAACTTGGGTGTGAGTCTTTTGTGAAAATCGGAATGAATATTTAGTTGTGTATCCTAAACACTCAACCCGTAATTCGTAACTAACAACAATAATACTTAACAAATCAACCCATAAAAATACATACTCACTTCATTCCAAATTGCGGGTTCTTCTTTTCGTTTATAAATGTCTCAAAATGAATGTTCATTTCAAAAAGTCAACATAAAAAGTTGTGCAAAATTACTCTTTCACCATTTTCTTTTCTATATTAAGTGTCATGTCAAGCATAAAGTAGGGGTAAATTAAAAAAGTCAACACCAATTATATTTCTCGTCATTCTACCTATAAAAACTCGCTTCCCGGAACAAGTAAATTAGGACGGTGGGAGCATAAAGCATGAACCATAACATCCGTAACTACCTTGAAGGCTAATATGTCCCGATCTTATCCTGCTCCTTGAAGGCCTAACATTGGTTTTTGTATCTTTCTTTGCATCCAACACTTTGTACGTTAGATGCTTATCTATCCTTGTCATAATTTGGCTTCATGTTTTGTCATGCTTCTATTATCTGGCTTCTGACTTTTTTCTTCTTGATGTACCTCTTGTCAAATATTAATAAATTTTATTGCCGATAAAAAAAAGAAAAAAAAAAAACATCCGTAACTACCCACTAAATTTGTACTCAAATCATAAATATCTAGTACTATAACTTTGCTTTTGACGATACACATGCACCTATATGGCTTTCTCTTTGCTAGAAATAAATAATGAATGAGAGACGCAACACGAGCAGAATAAACAAATGAATAATGATGAGAAAACGACGGGGTCCTATACCAAATTTATTTACTTGGGTTTTGGTCCTACCATCAGTAGTTTATTGCATTGGTCTCGTCACTTAATTTGTCTGTGCCCTGGAATCTTGACAACTAGTCCCTAAGCAAGGCCAGAAAGGAAAACACAGAAACAACAAAGGGCTGCTAAAGTCCGAGAGGTAGCTCAAGTCACAACAAGGATGAAGTGTAAAACTCAAACATCTTGAATTCAAAATTTGGTAACCTTTTGAGGTCATGCAGCAAAATAGAAATCTCTTGTGAATCACCTAATTTCAGCGTAGATGGCCTGCCTTTAACCGGACTGGCGGACCGGAGGGAAGAATAGTAGCAGTGTGTGTAAGCTGATCCAAACACTTTCGACCGTCGAACAAGCAAAACAAGGAAAGGGCACTCACACAATTGGAGAGTTTTTTAAGTAGTAGTTGTACCTGCCGGTAAATGATGGATATATAATAATAATCATATACTCTGACAAAATAAATTTATCAGAGCAATAGTTATGGAATTTACCAAAGACAGACAGGCAACTTAATACCGACGTGATTTCACAAAATTAAACGTTGACCTTAAGTTTGAAAAATTAACTATTCTAATTAATCCCAACCATAATTGAATATGTGCCCCACTCAAATTACTTTTTAGACCCTAAAATGCAGGTTGGTTTTAGGACTATGATTGTAATTTACTCTTTAATTTGGGACGTTTAATATATTTACATAAATATCTTTAATTTGCAATGCAAAATTTTCAAAACACTTTAAACTCATTAAATTTTGTTGCAAAAATATTGATGAACAACTTGATTGGGCAGTATTATTCTTGTAAAAAAACATTTACTACTACCATATAAGTAGTTATCCATTGCGGATAAAAACTGTATGGAAAATGCTGACTTCCGCTCATTAGACGTAGGATAATGGATAGAAAGTGTATCGATATTCGGAAAAATGTATTGATATCCGTAAATTGTGTATTAATATTCGAACTTGTTTGACATTATATACATATTATCCATCGTCTACTAAGTGGAGGTTAGCAAGACCGAAATTGTACTAAGGTTATTGAATGTAAGGAACTTCTTAACCGGTGTATAAATCCATTCACTAATTGCCCACTTTCGAAGGCCTGAAATAGGGTCTCCTCGGACTTGCAATCCAATCTCATCCACAATCCGGCTGATCAAACCAAGCGATAGTGTTTTTTTTGTTTTTATACGCAAAAAGTTTATTCAAGAAAACTTGACAAATGCTATATTAAGTCCGGGGAGAGGGGAAGCGAATCCAACCAAAGATTGAATGAAAAAACACCAAATGGGACAAAGTCCAAAACACCCAATGGGTCAAACCCGAAACACATAAGAGAGTAAAGCCCTTACAACACCTTAAGGGTCACAACGAAACACTTAATAGGCCAAGCCCAAAACTTAAAAAAAAAATTATCCTACAGAGAAGAAAACCATATTGCTAGCAGAAGTAATTGAAGATGGTAAATCCTTGCTAAATGTGCTGCAAACTTCTGTGCATGCTCTATCATACAATAGTTCAGACTAAGCCCAAGAAATGAGAAATTTTTCGGTGCCGGGTGGGTATATCCCACGTGGTACCAACTCAGCACATCCAAGCCGTCCAATACACTTTTGGACGGCTAGGATTGAAACCCTCCTTCTCCTCTCACCGTAACACTTTCTCTCTCCTTTTTCTCTATCAAAATCTAAGCTGTCCAAAAACGCAATGGACTGCTCGGATGCACCGAGTGGGCACCACGTGGTACCCACCCGACACTGAAAAATTTTCCCCAAGGAATAGATTTTCTCTAAGGCACTCATTGTCAAAATGAAGTACCACGTGATTGCAATTTTTCACTGTTTCATATGCTATAATTTTTTTATTTTATTTTTTGTGTATTCTAAAATAGCAGAGCAGACTATTAGCATAACATATTTTTGCAACAATATGCATAACATGGTGATGTGACATTGAGTCATTGATTGCTCATTGCTGTAAATAACATCTCATTCAATCGTCAATGAAGTAGTGTCGCATCAGCATCTTGTGCAAAATGTTGTGTTAATAGCAATTGTACTACCTAGATGTCTTTCATTTTTATTTTTTGTTGAGTGGCGATTAGGAAAGGCGAAGGATAATGATGAAATACGCCGATTTGGTAGACGAAAATGCTGAGGAACTGGCTGCCTTGGACACCATTGATGCCGGGAAGTTATTCGGATTGGGGAAGGCCTTGGACATTCGTGGAGCCGCACAGGGCCTACGATACTATGCAGGTGCTGCCGATAAAATCCATGGAGAGACGCTAAAAATGTCAAGAGAGCTCCAAGGGTACACGTTGCGTGAGCCTATTGGTGTCGTAGGCCACATCATTCCTTGGAACTTCCCAACCAACATGTTCTTCATGAAGGTTAGCCCAGCTTTAGCCGCCGGGTGCACCATGGTGGTCAAGCCTGCTGAGCAAACCCCGCTTTCAGCTCTCTTTTATGCTCATCTGGCTAAGCAGGTAATTAACTTTACGTATATTTGTATGAATGTTCGAGAGTGCTTTGATCCACAAAGTAGTGTTTGGTAGCAGCTTTAAGCATTTGTTATTGTAGAGTGAATCTATAGCCAATATATGTTTTCTTGATTCCTTTAAGGCTCCTCTGACATTTTGTTTCTGTTTCGGCTTGTTTTTCTTTTTCCAATCAGGCTGGTATACCTGATGGAGTGATCAATGTTATAACAGGATTTGGACCGACAGCCGGGGCTGCCATAGGCTCTCATATGGATATCGATAAGGTGATCCATTGTTTTGTACAATTTTGTATAGGCCCAGGGTTTTAAACATCACATATCGGCTGACATGGATCGTGTTTTCTGCTTCCCAATACGTTACACTTCGGCATACTCTGGAGAATAAACTTGCCTTTCATATCAAACGGGTCTACAACCAATTCGTTGCCTAGTTCATAGCCGATCCAGTCGATTGTCGAGTAATGAGGCCAATTGGTTGTTTTTTCTTTGGCCCTTCAGATTCTATCAATTAAGGAACACAAACTAGAATCTGCTATGCATATGGTTTGATATTCTCAGTTCTGTTTGGAAGTGATTTTCGCGGTTACATGACCTCATAACATGCCTATGTATCTGAATTGCCATTTTTATAGGTCAGTTTTACAGGGTCCACAGAAGTGGGACGCCTTGTGATGCAGGCTGCAGCAACTAGCAACTTAAAAGCCGTCTCGCTTGAGCTAGGAGGGAAGTCCCCTCTAATAATTTTCGATGATGCAGATGTTGAGAAAGCCGCGGATCTTGCACTTTTGGGAATCCTATATAACAAGGCAGAGTAACTTCCGTTTTGTTTTCCTTGAAATTTTCCTCAACACTATGACCTTTGCTTTTATGCTCACAAAGAGAGTGCCTGAATAGGCTCCTCAATTCGTTGTTCTTCGTTTGCAGGGTGAAATATGCGTGGCAGGTTCTCGTGTTTTTGTTCAAGAAGGGATTTACGACAAACTCGTGAAGAAGTTGGCAGAGAAGGCAAAGACATGGGTGGTTGGGGATCCTTTTGATCCAACTGTTCGTCAAGGACCTCAGGCAAAATCTTGAAACTCGGAACTTTTTTTTATCAGTCAAAGTACTTCTTTCCGAAAAATCAAAAGCGCACATATGTAATATCTGATAAAGATGCACATTACATCTGGTGCAGGTAGATAAGACTCAGTTTGACAAAATATTGGCGTACATTGAGCAAGGCAAGAAAGAAGGAGCCACTCTGTTAACCGGTGGTAAGCCCTGCGGCGAGCAAGGATACTACATTGAGCCGACAATTTTCACAAACGTTGCGGTAAACTCCATTTCAATATGAAACAAGATGGATTTGACTAAACGAACTTAATTTCCGCCACTGGAAATATATACAGCTCATCTTCTTCTCATAATGTTGTTGGTTTGTTCAGGACAACATGAAAATTGCGAGGGAGGAGATTTTCGGACCAGTCATGTCACTGATGAAGTTCCAGTGAGTCCAACTTTTCGACCCCCTTATCTTCTTTGTGTCCCTAATACTAAGTAATAAACAAACTCAAAAGAGAGTTTCGGTTTCATAAAAATGTTTGATACTACCGAAATTAGGCGCGCACACAAAAAAATAGCACAGTGAAGTCGTTTATCCTCCGAATCCTATCCAGTGGACTTCCATCTTACGATTAGAGTTAGAGCGCCAAAAGAAAACCATTTCTTTTCTCATCGTGATGAAAGACCACAAATTTTCTAGGGTAATAACAAGCAAGGACGCGTTAGATTGGATTTGATTGTTGGTTCTTCTTACGGTATTCAACTAAGTACAGGGCGATGGACTTCTTACTCCTGGTAGCAACTCTTTATCAAAGCCCTCTATCCTTTGAGCAAATGCGAAGACAGTAGCTGTGGAAGCATTCTTTTTCTAAGTTTTTTTCCTCATAAAAATGTTGCAGGACTATAGATGAGGCAATAAAGAGAGCCAATGACACAAGATACGGCCTAGCAGCAGGCATTGTGACCGACAACTTGAACGTGGCAAACACTGTTTCAAGATCAATCCGTGCTGGTATCATCTGGATCAACTGTTACTTCGGGTTCGACTATGATTGCCCCTATGGAGGGTATAAAATGAGCGGGTTTGGAAGAGATATGGGAATGAATGCTCTTGACATGTATCTCCATGTCAAGTCCGTTGTTACTCCCATATATAATTCACCCTGGCTTTGAACATTTGTTGCTTAGCATATTTGCTACGGTGCTTTGAACCATTCATTTCCTTGCTGCAGCCTTGTATTTTTCCTTGCTTCTCTGATCCTCTCAACAGAAGAAAAAAAAACATTGCGAATAAGTGGTCCAGATTCAATCTCGCTCGTGGGGTCCTCCAGAATGAATTGAGCCACATTGAATTTTTCTGTACAAAATCTCAGCATTAGTTATGTGCGTAGAATTGCTCATCTTTCTAATAGGTTGTGAAAACCGAGGTATTCTTGGTTCAAAAATGTGAAATGACTCCTCAGCGGAGTAGTAGAAAACATGATTTCTTGCTTACAGAAGAATCTGGAAAGGTAACGCGTAGTCGAAGTTACCCCACTTGTTATGAAGAGGGTAATTCGCGTGACCTAGAACCGTGCCATAACAATGGGGTGATGAGCACCCATCATCCTCTCAGGCCTCGATATACATGTGCACAACATATTTGCGTAAGCTAACAAGCCAACTGAGTTTGGGGTAGAGCAACTTTGTGAATGACTTGCGAAGGATGTCATACGATTATAGCAAGCACCACACCCATATCTTTTGGTGTATTTCGGTTCAAAATCAGGATGGTTATGTTTCTCTGGACAAAGGAGAATCTTTACGGGTAAACTAAAAAGGCTCCCCCTTACAGCAAGTGAAATGTTCTCAGGCAGCGCTAACGTCTTATCACTTGTCCATTCCAAAATTTGGATGCCAAGCCCACCTCTTTACAACACATTCAAAATATGTAGAGCACAGAAAGGACTGCACTCAATTGCCAACAAAAATGGTATGAAGCTCGTATGTGTGCCAAAAAACATGATACTTCACTTCCTAAATATTTTAGCTTAAAAGCATCTAACTGCTTGAGAGAAAGATGACCATAATGTTCTCAAATCAAGAATAGACTCTGTGAACATACCTTAGATAGTTCTGCCAAATTTCTCGTGAATTAGGAGCATCACTCTTGCTTCCAAGGGACGTGATCTTCAAATTCCAAGTTGACTCCCTCCCAACCATCCCCTCTCACATCATTTCATCCACATAAAATCTTTGTCAATGGAAGCTCATTAGGGAGGGCAAAATCATGCCTCTCTCAATCATGAAATCTTTGCTCTGGATCACCCTTGATGCAAACCTCTTCAATCAGGAATTATTAGCGCGCAAATAATAACCAAAACCCAAATTAATTCCAAGTCCAAACAATGAGGTCTCAAACTCACCAGGTCACCTAGACATCAAATTTTTCGAGAATTCGATCAAAATATCACTCTCCATCCAACCCTTTCTTTTTTTTCCAACCTAATTCACTATTTCTCCAACTTCTTCCTAAATCTCCCAATCTCTCTCTTCATATCCCACTTCCTGATCAACGATTTCCCTCAAAAATATCCTTCATGCTTCGACTTGGAGATCTACTCGGGCAAAATGGTTTCCAAACCCATTTTTCCTCAAATACCACCTCCAAAGCTACTTTCCAAATCATTTTTGTCACAACTGTTTGCCTACCCTCAGCCATCACTTTTTTCTCTCTCCGGGAAAAGCTGCAAGTCTACGACCATTCAAGCAGCAACAGAGAACTACAATGGACTCAACCTCAATGGAAGAAAGCATTTTACGTGAAGTATGTTGGCAGGGATTAAGCTTCTACATACAGTTTTTTGGAGTTCCGGCTAGTGTTGGCCAATTTTGAGTTCTGGCTCTTGGTTTGGCTGCTATTGCCAAAGATACTGATTGCACGGGGGAAATGTCCTAGGGCATTATGGGCGTGGGGTTCCCTACGGTTTTCAGGTATTCACTTGCAGATGGTTGTCTTGGATTACGCTTCTACAGACTAACTTTGTGGAGTTCAACTAGTACTTGGCCAATTACAAGTTCTGGTTGCTTGTTTGGCTACTGTGCCAAAGATACTGATTTGACGTTGGAAATGTTCTAGGGCATCATGGGCCTGGGGTTCTCTATGGTTTAAGCCTAGGGTGTTCAATCGACTACATACCCTTTTGTGAGGCACTTAAACATGGTATGGTTTGTGAGGAACATAACAAGCGTTCTATCTGTCTTGGAGTTGTCTGGGTTGGAGTCAGATAGGAGTCTCCAGAATTCTCAACAGAAAAAGGAATAATAAGACACAGAAAATCTCAAGACTCCCTACTTGCTCAGCTAGAAGTCAGTTCAGGAAAAAAATCTGCTGATAATTCCAACTAGTACAGGGGAAATAATCACAAACATGAGCGAAAGCGAAAGCTATTAATGCCATATTTCTACAAAGTACAAACCAATATCTAGCAACTGAGATGGAGGCCATGGTAATCAGAAAATAGTGACAGAAAATCATGAATTTACTTCATTTATCATGCCGGTAATATCATAAAGGAGGGTCAGATTACTAATTAACGTAGGAAGAAGATTAAGAAAACAAAGATGATGAATTCAGAAGCTTAAAAGGCTACAAATCACAGTAAAAAGAATATAGAAACCATTATACTGGATAATAAGGAAAAAGTCCACATGCCTAGCACATTATAGAAAACCTGCAACTTGTCCCAAGCATTCGCACTGCATCTGATACAGATTGACCGCTTCCACCGAAGCAGAGAGCAAATATCTTTTACTCAAAAGATTACAGTAGGTTCCATTATCGTCTTCCAGCTTAATAACCGCACCTGCTAATAACATGTTTTTAAAAGCGTTATTAACATCTTCATTTGGGGAAGATTATCAAAAAAACCATTACATTAATTTGAATAGACAATAGAACAGTCCAAATTACTACAAGAATCCAACTTGGGATAACCAGAACCTCATGAAATCATACTAACATACTACATATTCCTGAATGAAACTACAACCTACGAATCTAAGTTGCTATCAGTAAAATATGGTATGACGCAATAAAACAATCCCAACTGCTACAATGTCTAGTTGTATACAATTTCGAACAACGAGAAGAGGACTGTCAAACATCGTTTACGTCACTGCCCTACAACACAACACCAAACCACCAATCATAACTGCTTAGGTTTACAGCTTATGCAATTTTTAAGATCCTAGGTCCTTTAAAACCACCTTTTTTTTAACGGCCTTTGAAACCACCTTACCATTGGTCCATTATGCAAGTCCCAAAATCATGAGAGAACTTGATGAGGCCCACCTTCTCCATATGTCTATGAAGAAAGACCCCGCACCCAGCTCAACACTAAGGCTTGTAAGATGCATAGGCCATTGCTTCAGCAAAGTCTGACCTAGCGCAAGCTAATAAATTATCTTTCAGTGCTGTGTTTTTGGAGAGACAGCCTAATGAAAACTCCCTAAAGAAATGATCTTGTTTGACGGCGAAAGAGTCTTAAAGAAATGTCATAGCTGCTAATACACCTTTTAATAACTTCAATGATGTCATGTACAAACATTGTTTCCTAGCACTAATCGTGATCAAGAAGTAAAAGTTCCAAAAACTTGAAAGTGATGCAAACAAAATACCAAATTGGCAACTTCTGGAGTTTTGATATCAGGACATCGCTAAATTCATACAGTAAATGCTGCGACTAATTATGATGCCGATGTTAAACTTAAACTGAGCCCAAAAATAAATCCATTAGAAAAGATTTGTGTTCTGTCACATAGTATAAGCAATTACAAACATTAAGCGTCATCCAGTGATAGGTACTGAATAAAAGAAGTAATAGCACTAGGAAGGATGTTCTGGGAGTGGTACTAAAACAAGATGAAAATAGATACTCAGTCATGATTTAATATGATTACAAGTAGTAAACAAATTGACATTCTTTCAATGCTCAATGCTCAACGCACACGTCATAATACATCTCGCAATTACCCAGTCATTGACTTGGAAAATCACTGAGCACCCAAAGAGAATGAAAATTATAAATAAATAAAAGAATAAAACAAAACAACAACAATCCCATTCTATCCACCACAACCAATGACAATAGCAGGAGTTGAGATAAAAGAAAAAAAAGAAGAGGCATTAAGTTCTCCAAGATTTATTTGTAGTTTTGTACTAATAAATGACTATACTGATCTATTACTTCCCCTAATGAATGCAATGCATTTCTATAGAAGGACCTTTAGTAGCACACAGCGGGAGCAGGTGCGGAGTGTATATAGGTTATATATAAATACGTATATAAAATATCTTTAAATACTTAACCATTAAAAAAAAAATTATACTTATTGAGAATATTTGCGGTCTTAAAATGGTAATTATTGGAAGATAGATATTTTCTATTTGCAAAACTTCTTGACTAATATGATTTTCATATTCTTATTTCCACAATAGCATAATTCCCTTAAAAGTAAGAGAATAAACTGCCTTAACAGCCCGAAAAGCTCCCACATTAGTTAGGAGCGAGCTCTCGTCAAGCTCCCATCTTGGGAGTGCTGATTCGACCCATCTTGGGAGCGCACCCATTTTATAAGGATCCTGCTACTAAGAGAAAGACCATGTAAAAAAGTTTAAAATGAAACAATAACAGCAAACCAATTATTATGCAAGTTACTAACAACAATCAACTATTTTACTAATAAAAGAGCATATATACAATACACGGTCTTATAACCATCGTAATCTACACAAGGGAAGAAAGCCACATACATTACCCACTAAAATTTTCCGCAGAAACGTCTGTTTCATCATCATCATCATCACCATCATCCCCTCCCCTGATTTTAGCAATCTCGGCTTGCGCCCTCTCAAGAATCTGCTTCTTCTGCACCTCCAACTCTCTCTGAAAATCAACCCTCATCTTCTCCAACTCCATCATCTGCTGCCTCTTACTACTCTCAATCTTCTCATAAATCTCCCCAAACTTCTTAACTGAATCCGCCAACAACCCAAACGAAGCAGACCCATCCCTCCTCGGCATCACCCCATCATCGTCCCCATCGTCCTCCAATGACTCAGACCCCTCCGGACTATCTCTCATCTCATCCAACCCATTCGACCGGTCCAAATAAACCCTCGGGTTCATAAACACATACTCCCCTGAATCAATCCCACATGGCAACCCACATTGTTCTCTAGCCGACGACGAATTCAACAACATATCCATCTTCTTAAAGAATCCCCATTTACCACTATACCCTCCTCCCGTCCCCTCCATTCTCTCCCTCTCTTTCTTGTACTTCTTCTTCAACAAATCCAATCGGTTCCGACACTGTGCGTTGTCCCAGTCGACTTTCGACCCCTCCGAGACCTTCTCGGCCACATCCTGCCAATCCTCAGACCTCAAGCTCATCCTCCCCAACTGCATAAACCTATCCCCCCACGCCTCCAACAACAAAAACGTCGAGTGGTCCGTCCACTCGGCCGGCGATGAATTCGAGGGCTGCTTTCGAGGGGCAAACTCGTAATCCGACACCAGGCTCTCGATCCTCCGCTTCTTCTGGCGCCTCCTCGATTCGTCGTACCCGTTTTCGATACCCTCTTGTTCTTCCTCCTCCTCGTCCTCCTCGTCCTCCTCTTCCTCGTCGTTATCGTCGTCCAATTCGTCGTTGACTCCTTCGTCTTCTTCTCCTTCGCCTAATTCATCGCCTTCGTACTCGTCTTCTTCCTCGTCGTGATAGTAAGAACTAGGGTTTCGATTGGAATGCTCTGACCGAGTCGAGGATTTGTTATACGTTGAGCGAAGATTATTAGGATTGTCCATAAATTCCTATATACAGGAATATATGAATCAATATGTGTGAGTATAGAGATTGAGAGGAACCAAAAAACAAAGCCCTAATTTTTTTAAGGTGACGAAAAGATTTGGCTTTTGATAGTGCCGGAACTTTAATTGTATTGCTATTTGGGAATTGGGGATTAATTGGAGGAGAGGGATAGGATTTGGGGATGAAACCCTAGTTTCTGGGTTTTTCAGATTGGTGATGAGAGAGAGAGAGAGAGAGAGAGAGAGGTTGGGACTTGGAGAGTTGATTGGTGGTAGTTGATGCTAAAGTGCGCACGGGAGGTTGATGTCAACTGTCCAATCGAAAAAATGAACTTGTACAATGATCCGGATCCGATCTGAAAAATTCAATCCGATAATCAGAATTTTGCAATCCAAATACGGATTCGGATCAGATCAGATCAGATCGGATTAAATCCGTTATCAATCCGATCCAAACTTTATATTTTTTAAAATTTTTTTAAAAAAACTATAAATTTTTATTTTGAAAAAAAAAATGTTTAAGAAGTTGTATTTTTATTTTAAACTTGTATTTTTAATTTAAATTTTTTTTGGAAATTTTTTTTTTGAAAAAAATTGTATTTTTTGCTAAAATTTTTGAAGTAAAAAAGTTTTCAGATCCAGATTTTTCATATTCAGATTACCACTATCGGATTCAAATCTTATCGGATTTGGATCGGATTCGAATTTATCGGATCGGGATCGAATCTGGCCCATTAACAGGCCACTCCAGTACATGAGTCAGAGTTTTCTATTTTGATTTTTTATGCTATTCGGCTGAACTTTTTAAAGACTTTCTTCTAGTACGATTTTTTATTTTTTTTTGCTACAACAAAATTCTATTTTTTTTCCCTTAATTTTTACGACTGTTATACTTGGATCAAATTTTTACATCACATGGTTCGATGTACATGAGTTGAAAAATGATCAAAACTTTAGAAAAAAAACTCATAAAACAAAGGAAAAATTCGAAAGTTAGCCAAAGAGGCCCTCAATTTTTCTATCTCGGAGACTCATAAAAGTATATTTTATGCAAAAAAAAAAATATGTATTCGGAATATGTCACTATTTATACACATTTTTCATGAACACTATATTTTTCAAATGCACCTTCATTTTATTTTCAAAAAAACGCACAACTTTTCCATCAAAATCTTAATTGTGACATTCCCAAATCTCACATCGGGACATCAAAGAAATGATAAATTGGAGATGCTTTGACAAAGGTCCAATCGAAATATTAACACTCCATTCTAACCTGGACATAAATCTTTTTTTCTTTTTAATATATGATTTTAGTTTGAATTTTTATCGTTTTTCTTTTGTCAAGTTTATTGAAAACTCGTCTTATGTTCACCCTACTCGGTTTTTTAATTAAGTCCTTTCAATTGCTTTACTTTTCTACCACTCCAGTTGATTCTTGTAGTGTTTGTACGACGAGAGATTGACAAACTATGTCAGTACCTTCAACACGCACGAATGGCTATGATTTGTCCTCTTTTTTTGTTTTTTTTTTTAGGAAGGACAAGAAAGTAATTTCACCCATCAAACTCATCTTCGCTCTCCTTTTTTTTTTTTTTTTGTTCTTCTTTTGTTGTTCAAGATCTTACTAAAAATTTAGTCTGCCAAATATGTGTCCTATTCATATCATAGGAAAAATAATTTAATACCAAATTTGACAGGAGAGCGAAGATGAAAAATGCCACCAAAGTATTTAGGAGTTGTTTTAAAACGTCAATAATTTGGCATGTCATGTCAATTTTAACATCTTTGATTGGAAAATGCTTCTTAATGTTTTCCTAATTTTTGGCCGTTAAGGGCCATTCTCGACCTACCAATCACTCTATCTATAGATTTTTCGGGAGGTTTGTTCAAAAAGAAACTAATTTTTGTTATACATCAATAGCCACATAGACAGATTATATCCGTGCAAAAAAAAAAATTGACGATGTAAACTTCAAATTATATCCCTTGTTCATATTTATGTTATCAATGTGACTTGCTAATACGACTATCGATATACGATTCACTTATTTTAATTTTTTGAACGAATAAATTTACTGACAATGCCGACAAGATTAACGGTTAGGATTATTATTTCGATTAAAAAATGATCCCAAAACTAGATCAAAATGGAGAATTAGAACTGGACTTGACCCTTATCAGTAAAGCTTTGGGTTAAGATTTCGTTTTTAGTTGGGCCATGGACCAAGCGATGTAGATTAGCGGCCCAAAGGACGTTTATCAAAACAATAAGGAAGCAACCTAATTCTCTAAACGGATTAAAGCCCATAAAAATATAAATTTCGAGAGAGGTCGTTTTCTTCACATACATCAACTACAAAGTTCATTTAGCGGAAATAACTTGTCTAAAGTCATTGAGTTATAGACAAAAAATTTATGGAAAGACCACCTTAATATAGGGCCACCGAGGCTTTTATTTTATATATTTTGAGAAGTCTAATGATCTTCTCGGTCTCTTCAAGGAGCGAAAAATGAGAAAGAAAAAGATAAGTCTTATTTACTTTTGGGTTTTTCCGTCTATCCTTTCTTAGAGCATGTACAACAACTAGTCAACATTTTTAGGGCGATTCCAAAATTTAGTTCTGCGGTGACAAAAATATTCAATAAATTTTTCTATATTAAACATTGTATGAAGTAAAAAATACTCATTTTAGGTTGAAAATTTATTGGGCTTGTTTTATTTTGTTTGTCGAGCTATATTGTCTAGTACTTATTTACAATGTATAAGAGAACTTTCATTTCCTTCGACTTCATACGAATGATTGTGTACAAACAATATCAGAGAAAATATTATACTATAAATGTCCAAATATTAAATTTTTGTGCATTTTTTTGAACCCAAGGGTTTGCTCGAACCACCTTAAACAATTGTAAAGCTGCCCGTGCCACATTCCACATTTTAGTGAGTCACTTTTTCTTTAAAGAGCATCTTTACCAGGCTTTTTAAAACCCACTTTTGGTTAAACTAGAGAGCAAAGCTTCAAAATCTCGCTACACCAACCCAAATTTTGATTTTGCTACAGTCCCTAGTTATTTCAAGCAAGCGACTGTTCACCGGGTAAAACTTATTTTATTCTTTTCTAACCTTTTTCAGTGCCTTATTCACCAGATAAAATCCACTTTGCAATGTAATTTTAAGTATGAATATTTAATTGTACGGCTCTTGATTGTTAATTGCCGAAATATGATTCGAGCCATCGGATCAACAGAGATGCGCAACATGGTGCTGTGCAGACCAACCCGAAGTCCAAGTGATATGGGATTGAGCTGATTTTTTAGCAAGGAGAACTAAAACATCAAGTTCTACCAAATTAATTAACAGATCTTGCTACCGAGGTTGAAACGTCCTGCGCGCATGGACTACAAAATATGTGACTAATAGCGAGGAATGTTTTGGAAAGACACTCGCGCTCACGCCCCTATGCTCATGCACTCGCTTCCGTTTATGCTCACACAATAATATGTGCTTAGGTACGTCCTAACTCAAAAATATACTTAGCCCATCTGGTAGTTCCCCTTTAGCTCCCAAATGTGAAGTTTCGAGTTCGAATTCATGAAAAGACATCAAACACCTTTGGTGGTTAAACCATGTTTGTGTAAAGAAAAAAAGACTTATGTACCTCTTAGAAGGAACATTAACTGAGACTGTATCTACTAAAACCTTCTTAGATCTATATGAATCTCCCAAACCACAATCCTATTAGCTCATCTAATAATTAAGATCAAAGATCTAAATTAACATTAGTTTAAATAAAAAATAAGAACCCAATTACATTTCCTCGCATATAACAGTATAACTACTATAAACCAGAGAGAGAGAGAGAGAGAGAGAGAGAGAAATGAATTCATCCAAATGAAAGAAGCTCGTGAGCACTGTGATTGCCACAACCGTGCCCAAACTAAAGGGCAATAGACAGCACATTGTGATATGCTTGCAATAATCAATCGTTTCTTTCTGGTTGTACGTTCAACTTCCACCTCCCCAATCTAATTTCATTCTTTCAATCTTGCCTTAGCAGTATCCAACACTCACAGTATGCATGAGCCAATGGAATGCCTATTGACATAGCTTTTTCATCCGAGAGAGAGAGAGAGAGAGAGAGACGTTGGCCATGAATGCAAGCATAATTGTGATGGATAAGTGTTGGAAAGCTAGAAGTGAAGCAATTGCTATAACATCCCAACCATATTTTGCCTCCTCTGTCTTTATTTTCTGAAGTTATAGACAAAAAATGCAGGGGAAAAGTGAAATCAGGGAGCAAGTGGGCTTCAGGCGTAAGATAATGTGAAAATTTTGCAAGCCCAAGCTCTGTTCTATATAAAGCAGAGAAGCAGACTTTATATCTCACATGCTCTCAGCTTGCTTGAAAAAATTGTGTGGCAATGGGGAAAACAATGGTAGGGAATGGTCTTGTGGTGTTGGTTGTGGTGGTGTGGGTTTTCTCGGTAGCGGGTGGTATTGAGGGTAGGGAGTTAGAGGTTAAAAATGGTGAGAAAGTGAAGAAACCGGAGGGGTTATATGATGGAAACTGGGGTGGGATAGGGAATGGTGGGAATGGGCGTTTACATGATGGTACTGTTGGGAAAGGGTTGAGTTTAAGCCATCCGTTCGGTTCTGGCAATGGGGACGGGTTTAGTTTGAGTAATAGAAAGCCTGATAGTGGCATAGCGAAACCTGATTGTGTTGGAAAAGGAGGTGGTGGCGGGACGGGTGGAAAAGGTGGGGCTGGTGGAAAAAAGCGCCGAAAGAAGAAGAAAATTCATCATCACGGCAGTGGTCGTGGAATTAGCAAAGGTGTTGGAGGAGGAGGTAGTGGTGGTGGTATAGGTAAAGGGACAAAAGGTGGCATTGGCAAAGGAATAGGGGGAGGAGGTGGGAAAGGGGGAGGAATTGGACATGGAGGTAAAGGTAGAGGCGGTGTTGGTGGTGGTATAGGTGGTCCGGGAGGAGGTGTTGGTGGTGGCGGTATAGGAGGTGGAGGAGGAGGTGTTGGTGGTGGGGGGGGTATAGGAGGTGGAGGAGGTGTAGGTGGTGGGGGAGGTATTGGTGGAGGCGGGGGTATAGGAGGTGGAGGTGGTGGCGGGGGTATAGGAGGTGGAGGAGGTGTAGGTGGTGGGGGAGGTATTGGTGGAGGTGGGGGTATAGGAGCTGGAGGGGGTGGTGGAGGGTTTGGTGGAGGCGGGGGTATAGGAGGTGGAAGTGGTGTTGGTGGTGGCGGGAGTATAGGAGGTGGAGGTATTGGTGGAGGCGGGGGTATAAGAGGTGGTGGTGGTGGTGGTGGTGGCGGCAGTATAGGAGGTGTAGGTGGTGGTGGGGGCATAGGTGTTGGCGGAGGTATAGGAGGTGGAGGAGGTGCTAGTGGAGGTGTTGGCGGGGGTATAGGAGGTGGAGGTGGGGTTGGAGGAGGTGTAGGCGGTGGTGGAGGTTATGGTGGGGGTATAGGTGGAAGAGGCGGGGTTGGAGGTGGTGTTGGCGGGGGTGTTGGCGGGGGTATAGGAGGTGGAGGTGGTGTTGGAGGCGGTATTGGTGGTGGTGCTGGGGGAGGCCTTGGGGGTGGTATAGGAGGTGGTGGTGCTGGTGGGGGGCTTGGCGGCGGAGGCCTCGGTGGTGGAATAGGTGGTGGAGTTGGTGTTGGTGGTGGTGTAGGTGTCATAATTGGAGGAGGAATCGATGGTGGAGGAGGTGTTCGAGGAGGGAGTGGAGGTGGAGGCGGAGGAATTGGGAGTGCAGTTGGTGGTGCTGAAGGAGGAGGAGGTGTTGGTGGAGGGAGTGGAGGTGGAGTCGGAGGAGTTGGAAGTGCAGTTGGTGGTGCTGGAGGAGGAGGAGGATTTGGAGGCGGCATAGGCAATGGAGTTGGAGGAGGTTTGGGGGCAGTTGGAGGTGTGGGTAGCGGCATTGGCGGTGGAGATGGCGACGGCGGAATTGGCAGTGTTGAAGGGCCTGAAAGTGGTGATGGTGGCATAATAAACAGCTTCCATTAATTGACAGTGTTGAAATGAAGAAGCCATGAAGTTGGCTTGAAAACAAGTTTCTGGGGGTGTATATCAAACCCTCTGTACCTATGTGCATGGCATCGTTGCTTTTGTTTTTCAATCTCTACCTACCATAAACTTTGCCCATAGTAACTCTATGTAGTATATCTTTGAATTCTTCAAATGTACTTGTATGTTCTTAGACAATAATTGTCATTGAATCCATTATCAATCAAGATGTGATCCATCCACCTATACTTTTTCTAGTACATAGAACACTATTGGTTGGCTTTATGGGGCCAGCATTCACCCTGTACTCAAGACGCTCCATGCTGGCATGGGGCAAGTGTATTGGGAGGGCTAATCCGCCTTCGCCCATCGATATTCATTAAAACTTCAGACCTGCATAATTTGACAATTGACCATTTTCTTTGGGCACAAGAAGTAGATTTTTGGCCCTTATGATCATCAAAGCAGCATTACAAAAGATTGAGTTCTTCATAATGTTTCTCAAAAATTACAGACTTGTTACTTTGAGGTTCGTATCTAGTATTCAGAGATAATGAAAATCATGCAGAGTGTAATGCAAGGGAGTGAAAAAATCTCTCTGATTCAATTTCAAGAGAAGCCAATCAAATACATAGAAGACTCATTTAGATTTACCTGTCAAATCCAAAAGTACGCATTTTAAAGAAGTCTCATTTGCAAGCCCGAGATGGGACAAAAAATCGGAGTTTGGAGGGGTACGGAGAATTAACCACAATTTTAGCTTGGATTCTTTTTTCCTCCTTCATTAACAGAAGAAGCTTTTGCATTCTACAATTACTATGGAGAACCATATGATCTATTACCTGAATTAAGTTTGTACTATCCACTTATCTCCTGAAGTATCCCAAAATATGTGTGAACCATGTGGAAAAGCTTAATAAAAAATAGCAAAAAAAGCAGAAGAAAAATCCTGATCATTACCAAATAAAAAACAGAGAACAGAAAAAACTTCTCTCTCTGTCATTCGTAGGGGAGGGCGTTTTGTTAATTTGGTGATCAGAATAGGCAATTAAGGGGTTCTTGTGGAATTTTGTTTGCTGAGCTTAATTTGTGTCTGGGTTAATGTAACCTGGAACGCGTAAGAAAAGAACGGGAATATGGTACGCCACACGTTCGCAAGTGTGGTACGTTAGGGTTAGGTTTCTATAGATAACAAAATCAGAACTTTTTTGTTCCAAGTGATAAACATCTAGTAAAACTAAGTACTATTCTGTAAATTAGTCATGCAAAACACATTTTTAGGAACATAACGGATGCTTCAAATTTCTATCACCGAAATGTCATTCTCTCTAAATTTTTATCTTAATAAGTTGATTTTTAAATGGAAAATTTAAGGATTGCTTTGGATCGCTATATTTACCGTTTTTGGAGAGGAAGTGAACCACATTCTAAAATTTAAGAGTTGCTTTGGATCGCTATATTTACCGTTCTGTGCTAACAATAGGTCTAGGCATGCTTCTACTGCTACTCAGATGTGTTAGTGGGATAGTTCACAGTCCTTTTTTTTTAAATGGCGAAAAAGAGATATTATTAATCAAATGTAACGGATACAAAAGATTAAAAAGGGCAAGAGCAAACGCATCCCAACGAGGGAGAAGCATCCCAACGAGGTTGGCACCCTAACCCCATGTTATTAGTACCCGTTGCAGTTTTGTTTTAGTTTAGGTTTTCCGCTTATCTTTTTTTTTCTGCTTTAGTCAATCAGTATCAAATTCAAGCACCAGTATCAGTATCAAATTCAAGCCAAGTGACAAAGTTGGTAATGTTGGCGATTAGCACTTGACGTACGTAAATAAAACTTGAGTGCATGCATTGTCAATTTTGACTTGTACTCGTTAGATAAAGGAGAATTGACTATACTGGGAAGTTTTTTCATAAGAGATTGGATTCAATTGGAAGTGAGAAACTTATTCACGGTTCCGCTATGGATAAGTTCTTTACGGCAGTAATCAATTGTGATCATCCAAAAGTGTTTTCGACAGTCCGAATTTTAATGAAAAAGTTTAACTTTTCCCCGGAAATGTGTCATTAACATCCGGACCGTCCAAAGGCTCCGTAAACAATTATTCACAGCTTCTGCGTTAAAAATATTTTCTCTTCAAGAAATATTTGACTTGTACTCTCGTTCGTGACTCAGAAAGCAGAGAGATTTTTGGGTGTAAATAGGGTACGGCTGGCGTGGTACCTGATGCGCACATCCGGGTAGTTCAAAAATGCAACCGACGGTCCGGATTAAAACACACTTTTCCTTTTCTTTATTTTTTAAATCTGTTCGGTACTTTCAATCCGGACTATCGGTTGTATTTTTTGACGGTTCGAATGTGCGCATCGAGTACCACGTGGTACCCGATTTGCAACAAAAAATTTCTCCAGATAGCACCTGTCTTCGTTATCGATTGCACTCTAGTTATTCATAATGTGAATACGTCAACCTCCGACGTCTAATGAAGAAATGGTCTGTCACATATTGCCATATACACAAGGGTCTGATTTGGATGCAACTATAGAAAGAAAGAAAGATGGGAAAAAAACTGAAATGATCCCTATAGTTAAGTGTTTGTGTCAACTTGGTCCCTGTAGTTGTAATTGGCTCGATTTACACTCTGTACTTTCCTTTTTGTTTCAACTTGGTCCAATTACTAATTGTCATTAGTCCTATTAACAGCAAAATCAAATGGCCCCTTTTTGGGGTTAAAATAGTAATTCTCTCATTCCCCTCTTGCCCTAACATTAGGGGTGTGCACGGGTCGGGCGGTCAGGTTTGACCCCCGACCGGACATTGGCGGGTAACAAATGTTTTAGGCCCACAAACCGAATCGAAAAGGGGTAAGAACCGTCCGCGAGCTCGATTCTTTATGTCAGGTCAGGTCAGACCAAAAACTGAACTAATCTTTATGAATTGGTTGGGTCGGGTAAGAAACGCACCAACCCGGACCCCGAACCAAAATCTGATTTTTAATAGAAAATGAACCCATGCCTGTCTGAAGCACATGTTCGACCCCACCCGGGACCCTTCGGGTTGGGTCGGGTCGCGGGTGGACGGGTTTTTTGCACAAGCCTACCTAATATACCTCTGAACCAAAACACAGCTCATTCTTCCATTCTCCATTAATAAGGAGGCACCTGAGAAGAAATTTGGTTATAGTTTTCTGCAAAAAGTTGCCCTCTAATTCAGCATTTTCATGATCAACCATGAGGCAACATAACCATTGGTATTGTCTACCTGTTCAACTTGTGGACAAATACTGAGATGCCTATTTTTCTACATAGTACTGAAAATGTATATAGAACCATGTCCAAAAGTCACAACATGACATATATCCAAAAGTCACAACATGATAAAGAACTATGTCCAAAAGTCAAAATATTACATAAATTCAGGGGTTGTTCGGCTAAATAAGCCAAGTGGCTTATTTTTTTTGCTCTTATTCAATTTTTTTTCGCATTTGTTAGTTTTTTTTTGTCAATTTTTTCGGGATTATTATTTCGTTATGACGAGAGGAGCCTAAAAAGTAAAAAATTACCATTGAAATCTAATTTTTTTGAATAAATACAAAAAAATTGGCTTATTGGCTTAGTTTTGTCTTTATTGGCTTATTTTTGTCTTTATTTAAAAAGACTAACGGCAGTTAGCAATTGGACCAAATTGGAACAAAATGAAAAGTACAGAGTATAAATTGAGCCAATTACAACCAGAGGGACCAAGTTGACATAAACATTTAACTACAGGGACCATTTCGGTTTTTTTCCCAAGAAAGATTGTGTGGACACAATCACACAATATTTATACACGTCTTTGAATGGGTGTATAAAAATGTATGCATCTGGCTTCTTTGCAATCTATTGTTGGACTGCAAAGTGTCATCCGCATAATTCTAGCCATTCAAAAGTATTTTTATAACGGTTCAAATTTTAACAAAACTCTTCCAAGAAAGAAGGGAAGAGCTTCCCAAGAAGAGTTTTTTTTAAATTTGAACTGTTGAATGCAAAAATGAATGACTACGATGAAACGGCAAAAGCCTCTCTGGAGTTGAACTACAGAGAAGCCGGGTTCAAAATGTATAAAGCAGCTGCTACCCCGTTCTTTTCAAGCAAAGGTACAAAGGCTGTAGGCTTGGGAGGTTCTTTGAGTTCTCGTGGAATTGTGTTTGCTGAGCTTAATTTGTGCCTGCTGTGTCTTGGTCTATGCAACCTGGAACGCGAAAGAAAAGAACGGAAACATGGTACATGCACCACACGTCGTAAATGTGTTACGCTAGGGTTAGGCTTCTATAGATAACAAAATCAGAACTTTTTTTGTTCCAAGTCATGATAAATATCTAGTAAAACTAAGTAGTACTATTCTGTAAATTAGTCATGCAAAACACATTTCTATGAACATAACGACCAGATGCTTCAAATTTCCATCACCAAAATTTCATGCTCTCTAAGTTTATACCTTAATAAGTTGATTTTTTAACGGAAAATCTAAGGATTTCTTTGGCTCGCTCTATTTACTGTTTTGGGAGCGGAAGTGAACCACATTTCGGAATGTTTATTCCACAACGTAATTCGCTAGGTAGTACCGTTATGTGCTAACATAGGTCTGGATTATACTTCTACTACTACTCAGTTGTGTTAGTGGGATAATTCACAATCCTGTTTGTTTGTTTTTTTTTTTTTTTTCTTCTTCTTCTTCTTTTGGCAAAAGATTAAAAAGGACAAGAGCAAATGCATCACAACGAGGGTTGTCACCCTAACCCCATGTTGTTAATTTGTACCCCTTGCGGTTCTGTTTTAATTTAGGTTTTTCGCTTATCTTTTTTTCTGCTTTAGTCAATCAGTATCAAATTCAAGCACCAGTATCTGTATCAAATTCAAGCCAAATAACAAAGTTGGTAATGTTCGCGATTAGCAATTAACCAAACCAAATCAAACCGAGTCTTATGTCCCAATTACTTGAGGTCGGCTACATGAATCATTTTTCTCCATTGAGCTCTATCAATCATGACTTGTACTCGTTAGATAAAGGAGAATTGACTACTGGGAAGTTTTTTTCCATAAAAGATTGGATTCAAGGAGTGAATAACTCGTTCATGACTCAGAAAGATTGGATTCAAGTTTTTTTCTCGGTCATGACTCAGAAAGCACCTCCCTTCATTATCGATTGCACTCTAGTTATTCGTAATGTGATCGAATATCTTCTTCAACCTCCGAAGTCTAAGGAAGAATGGTCTGTCAGATATTGCCATATACACAAGGGTCTGATTTGGATGCAACTATAGAAAGAAGCAAAGATTGTGTGGACACAATAGTTATAAACGTGTATGAATGGGTGTCTAATGCAATCTGTTGTTGGACTGCAAAATGTCGCCCGCGTGATTCTAACCATCTAAAAGTGTTTTTAACGGTTCAAATTTTGACAAAACTCTTCCAAGAAAGAAGAGAAGAGCTTCCCTGGATTATTTTTTTTTTTAATTTGGACCATAGAATGCAAATATGAATGGCTACATTGAAACGGCAGAGCCTCTCTACAGTTGAACTAGAGAGAAGCTGGTTCCAAAATGTATAAAGCAGCTTCCACCCCATTCTTTTCTAGCAAAGGCTTTAGGCTTGGGAGGTTCAAAGAAGTCATGGGCAAATACTTTTTATCACATTCAACCTCTAATTGACTAGTTCTAATTTTTAGTTAGATGCTGATTTTGGAACTCTACTTTTGTATGTAGGTGCTCCACTTTTAAAAGTTGAAAGTAGAGCGCCTGCGTACAAAAGTGGAGCGCAAAAATCAATTTCCTTTTTAGTTTCCACTAAAACTTGCACAGTTGCAGTGGTTTGACTTTTTAGTCAGCCAAAAGACTAGAGATAATCATATGCAAAGGTTTGTTTGGGAGCAACCTAATTTACATAAACTTGGAAAATGGAAAACCTATCGCATCCTTACTAACCACACACACACAGAGCAAAAACAGAACAGAGCAATAAAACAGAGTGCCACCTTCTCTTTAGTGACCAGGAGGTTTCCCTCGAAGCAGGATCAAAGACAGTGGGAAATCCTTTTCTAAGAGCAAGTCCCATAATGGCTGCCATAATGTGAAAGAATTTTCTTTTAGAAAAAAATCATGTTCACTGGTGAGGCCAATCTTGAAGCAATTTTGTCTTTGTCAAATCTGTCATATTACCGAAGCCAAATGATTGTTGCATCGGAGATAGGATATGTTTTATCCAATTGTCTGAATTTGGGATTGAATCCGGCTAGCACTACATTGCTGCAACAATTTAGGTACTTTTTTTTTTTGACTTTTTTGACGCTTTCGCAAGTCGAAGACAACCATTTTAGCAGAGCTATTTTGACATCAATGGATCAAGTAGTTTCTGTATGAACTGCCCTAAGGAAGCTGGTTGGTAAAATGGCAATTGTTCCATATATGTCAGTATTATATGTAAATCCCCATTTTAGGAGAGGTAATGGAGTACACATGGATTTCCATTTACAGAAGAAACCTGAGGAATTAAATAGGAAATATTTTTGACATTAATAATTCCCAGCTGGTCTATTTTGGGCTAACCACTGTTTGACTTGCATTCTGCGATTTCTGACCTTCTTTATTCAAAGACCAATTAGATTTGCTGGAAAGTGTTTGAAACAGCAGAAAGTGGATTGAATTTGGGAATCCCAAAAGGTTAAAAAAAAAAAAATCTTTATGTGGTGGGGTAATTATTTTTTCTTGGATAATTTATCCCAATAATTCATGTGGTGGGGTAATGGGACTCTTGTGGTGGAATTTGATGTGCATTTCATTGACTGGCTCGATCTCAGGTGATTTTCTAAGAACCAAGCACGCTGCAACAACTCAAGGGCACACTGTCGGTTCTGGGCTGAGGTCCAAGAGGCGTGGGCGTTAAACCCCCAAAAACTGTCAAAAAAACAGGGCTCACACTTATTTGTAAGACCTAGAATATATGTGTTAATTTGGGGCCCAATTTTAAACCCAAGAAGGCATTCTACACTTAAGGCCCAATGATCCAGAAAAATGGAACACGGAACTGTTGGAACGCAAGAAAAAAACAAAAAGGAGGAATAACAAAAGGTCACGGGATTGCCAAAATCTTTGGGGCCCTTCAAAATTATTCAGTTTGGTGGGTGCATGGATGCATGTTTTTTTCCCCTTAAACACTACTACTCTGGGTGCATGGGTTGCTTATAGAATCCTATTGACTATATCCGTTACCATTGCGTCCGGAGAGAGAAGCTTTTCAAGGTTGAAGTTGATCAAGTTTTATCTTCGCCCAACTATGTAACAAGAAAGGTTAATTGGACTGGCCGTCGTATCCATCAAGAATGAAATGGTAGAGGAGATTGAAGGAGGGCATAATTAGTACTTTTGCTGCTAAAACTGCAATAAGAGTGATGTTTAAGTAAAGATAATGATGCTTTTGAAATAGTGTGGTATGTTATATTTTTTGTTGGGTTTTCCGCCTTAAATACATGTATTTGGTTTTGAAATTAAAGTTTATTTATCGACTTTTTATTTGATTGTCATTTACAATTATTAAGGACCTCACTTTCGAAGATCGTTCTAAGTCTTCAAAATCTCAGAGCCGGCCCTGCAAGGGCATTTTGTGTTATATAGTAGTGCACCTAAGTTTGTATTGGAGAATTGATATAAAGATCAACATGGGGTAGTAGCTTCCCGTTTTGTAAAATTATATCAGACTTGTTACTCTTTTGTGTTAATCTAAGTTAGGTGGTTTGGTTAAAAAAAAAAAAAAGTCTTGTTTTTTTTTTAATTTTTTGACATGTAAGAAGTGTTAATTGTTACTCTCTTTTTTATAATAATAGTATTGCATAAATTAAAGAGTTACAAACCGAGCTCTAGGGAATAATTTCCTAATTCTTGGTTAGATTTGACCATTGATTTTGTGCATGGGGGTATATAGTGTCTACCAACTTGGCTACCGCCCCACTTACACATATAAAGTCTTGTTGATATATAGAGTTTCACCTCTTGGACTCCGCCTACGACTATGGTGGTGAATGGTGATAACTTGGTGGGTTTACTCTCCACACAATTGACTAAATTTTGATTCTTGGGATTAGACAGAATGAAAGTAATTTTTTTGTGAATTCTCTAGTTCCGGCGTGGATGGCATTGTCTTTGTCCGGACCAAGGAGAGATCAATTGAGGTGCGATATAAGTTAACCCAAACACCCCTGACCGTCAACAAAAAAATGTGATCAATGGTCCTAAAAACCCTGGTCAATTGAGATGATGAATATTACCATCTCTCTTATTGATTGAAATGGTATGGATCCCACCATAAAGCGATATAATACTTATTATGCAATACATTTTTTGGTAAGCATAACATCACTTTATGGTAGGACCCATGTCATTTCAACCAAATAAGAAGAATGGTAATGTTCACCCTCTCAAGTGGAGGTTGAACAAAACTCAACTCGGTCAAATACTATTCAAAAGAGTACGTAGATTGGGTGCAAACCTATCTATGCACCATGCGAATTTCAAATGATCAATACTCCAAGTAATTAACTGAAAAACTTAGAATTAAAAGTATAAATAATGATATGTAATTAAGTCGCGATCAATTCATGATTTTATTTCCAGGCCAGCTAATACCCAAATCAATTGACAAAAAAGATCAGAAAAGAATCAACCGGCCAGGGGTTTCAAATCCAAGTTGTCTTCGTTGATTAGAATTGATCATCGATCGATGGATGTGATTTTTTACTACAAGTTGTCATCTTTTTATGTCAATTTTCAACGCGTTGGTGTAATTACTAACTCTAATATTTTGTAAGTTTGCGAAATCTTCCTAGACTCGGCCAAAATTTTAAACAATTATAGATAGAGACGCGCCGAAATTTTGAAACCTCACAAGTTCTTTTTTTTTTTTTTTAAAAAACATTTTGACAAACTTCTCTTCTTCCACTTGGTGCACAGGCGTAAGTGAGTAGAAGTTTAAGTGTTAATAGATAAGCTGTAAATCTAGACATTCTGAATTTGAAATTTGACAATTTTTTGGGATCAGATTGTAAGAAAAAAATCTCTTGTGATATAAAGTTTTCATATGGTATCAGAGCGGAATCCGTTCCAACCCATATTTTATATATTTCATAATTCACACTCTACGATGATAGACCAACAAAAACGTTGCACGTTGATAGGACTCAAAAAGTGGCCACACGTGACAGACCTCAAACGCGGCTGCACGTGAGGGAGGATATTAAGGAAATAGAGTCTCACATTGCTTGGAAGTGGAATGAGAGATCACTTAATGGTGATAACTTGGTGGGTTTACTCTCCACGCAATTGACCAAATTTTGATTCTTGGGATCAGACAGAATAAAAGTAATTTTTTGTGAATTCTCTAGTTCCAGTGTGGATGGCCTTGTCTTTGACCGGACCAAGGAGAGATCAGTTGAGGTGCAACAAGTTAACCCAAACACCACTGACCGTAAAAAAAAATGTGATCAGTGGTCCTAAAACAATGGTGTCATACTGTTCAAAAGGGTAGATTGGGTGCAAACCTTATACATGCACCATGCAAATTTCAAATGACGCTGCGTTCTTTTTAACTTATAAGTTTGAAACTTATTTCGGTTTTTTTTTTATTTTTTAAAACTTTTTATTTAGCTTTTCATCGTAATTTCTAAGATTAATTGTTCATTTTGATGAAACGAATCGGAAAAGTATAAAAATATTGACCGATGTTGAAAAAATTCAAATAAAATGGCACTTTAGACAAGACATTTGTTTCATACTTTTTCGGTCTTTAGTGATTTTTTTTTTCTTTCGATCATAATTTTGTACTTTTTAAACTCCTCTCGTCGAAACGGATGATTAATCTAAAAAATATCACGCAAATCTACCAAAAATTCAGAAACGACAAATAAAATACACAAAACGAATAAACAAATTAAGTTAAAAAGAATGCAGCCTGAATGTACTACAAGTTAGCTGAAAAACTAGAATCAAAATATAAAAAATATTGATATAATTAATTAAGTTGCGATCAATTCTTGATTTTATTTCCAGGCCAGCTAATACCCAAATCAATTGACACAAAAGATTTGCGAAATCTTCCTAGACTCGCCAAAATTTTTAAGCAATTATAGAATTATAGACAGAGACACGCCGATATTTTAAAACCTCACAAGTTCTTTTCTTTATTGTAAAAATATTCACAAATTTCTCTTCTTCCACTTGGTGCATAGGTGTAAGTGAGGCCACCCCAAGGAGTAGAGAAGCTCGAGGGGCAATAGATGAGTTGTAAATCTAAACATTCTGAATTTGAAATTTGGCAATTTTTTAGGATCAAGTTGTAAGATTGAAATCTCTTATGACATAAAGTTTTCGCATGGTATCAAAGCGGGACCTGTTCCACTCCATATTTTATAAAATTTACAATCCAAACGTGACAGACTAGCAAAAAGGTTGCACGTTAATAGTGTTAGTAATTTATTTTAATCAACGGGTATATGTAATATTAACGTGGGAAGATTAATAAATATTTAATATCATGGAGCTCGTAATATAATTGAGATAAGAACGGAAGTGTAATTATAATTCTGCAGTGAGGTGAATTATAATTAGTGAAATAAGAAATAGAATCTTAGTGGGATTAGGATTTTTTATTTATACTGGGAGCCCGGACTTATTACGCCTTAGGTTCCTATCGTAGCCTTATATATACACGTTATGCTCTCTAGGTCAGTTAAACATTTTCTGTTATTCACGAAATAAAAAGCAGGCTTAGAGAGAACAAACAGATCACGAAAGAGTCCACATTCGGTTCGTGTTCTAAACGTGTAGGGAATACGATAGAAGATCGTAAGGTATAGTCGAGCAGTATACATGGCTTATAGCAAGACGTGCTATAACAAGTTCAACCACCGTTTATGTCGCAGAGAGTTGAGGTGAAATCCTAATTCCGCCTCGTAGGTTTTGCGGTTTTCTTGTTGTCTAATCTGGATACGTCATTACTGGGTTCTGGGGAATCGTTTCCTAACAGATAGGACCCAAAAAATGTCCACACGTGATAAACCTCAAACGCGGCTGCACGTGAGGACGGATGTTAAGGAAATAAAGTCTCACATTGCTTGGGAGTAGAATGAGAGATCACTTAATAACATTTAGAATATCTCTGCTCATTGCTTTCGAGATGGATATAAAGTGTTTCCATATGGATGGTCTTCCTTTGACCAGATTGGAAGGAAAAATAGTTGAGGTACGCATAAGTAGACCCTCGCACCCCTGACCGTCGACTAATAAAAAAAGTAGGCATAAGTGAGGCAAATGATTGAGGGTGTTGAAACATCAAAAAAGAGGTGTATTATTGACAACAAAAAATCAGTACTTTCCCAAATATTGCGTTTCAAAGTTGAATTTGAACCACTCTGATGTGTTGCACACTATCACATTAAAGTAGACACCAAGATGTACACTTTCTCATGCATTGGCTAACCGAGGGAGGTTTCATTTGGGGGTGAAGTAAAGTACTCTATTTTCAAACTGTAGCAATTTTCTAGAATTTAGTTGGATTAAGGAGTGGAGGAGTGATTTTATTGAAGAAAATAAAATATGAAGGAAAGGATGATGTGGAAACAAAGTAAATTTCCACTCTTTTGATTTTCTGCCATTTCCTTTATATATATATATAATAAACTCCGAAAAAGACTACAATACACACCCCTTATTTGCAGTATGTATCATATGTACCCAAAAAATGTTATGAATTATAAAGAACGTGTTAGGAATCGTATTGCTAAAAAGTTATAAATCGTATAAAGATTACGAGATACACCAAAATGTTATGAATCATAATAAAAATGTTACGAATCATACTGCTGAAAGATTATGAATCTAGAACAAAAGTTATGAAACACACTAAAATGTTATGAATGAAACATAAAATAGATGCATATGGTACACCCTTTTAAATAGTGTGTATTGTAGATTTTCCCATAAACTCCTAGGAACAGAATACTAGAAGTTAATAACCTAATGAGATATTATGAAGTAGTATCGTAAATTTCTTTTTTTGTCATTTTTAGAAATTTTTTGAATTAATCATTCAAACATAATCTATAGAGTAAAAAGCTAAAAAAAAATTCCCTAAAGAATTGAAGTTCAGGAAAAACAGTAACAGAATTACCCTATAAAGAATGACGAGCCAGTAAACATCTTTATTAGATTCTGGTGAGAGTGGGTTAGGTCCAACTTAACAATTGTTTTTGCTAACTTGTTTTCAGTTTATTCTGCATTAGGTCTTTGTCAGTCTTTTCTATACCTTTTCAAATTCTTTGAACTAGAAATATCCCTATGATCTTTAAGGTCACGTTCTTGCCAAGTTAATAATTTAGTAGGAATGTGGGCTTAAACATCATAGAGATATTTTTAAATTTTTATTAGATTTACGTCCAATTCTTAGAACTCGTTGTTAGGAGGGTATATAGGTTTTCAAGTAACTTTAGAGGTAAATAAGTAACTTAAATATAATAAAAACTTGCTTATCTATTTGAGACACCTTCATATTATGAAGGAATTAAAAAGGTCTTCTTTGTGCACTCATTTTTTATTTGTACTGTCAGTCACTTTTTTTTTTCCTTATAAAGTTCTCATTAGGTTTTCTAATACACCAAATCGTACTACAATTCATTGTTAGTTGAAGGTTTTACTTCTTCTCTATTCGTCGGATATCTTCCTAGTCATAATAATTCTGTTAAAAACTTCGTTAACCAAGTCACCCCCAAATCACCTAAACTTTTCCACACTTCAATAGTTATACCATCTGATCCTAAGGCCTTATCTAGATTTATCATTTTCAAAGCTTTAACCACTTTGAACTTTTATATTTTCCGATAAAAACTCATATGCTATGTTCTCGTCACATACATACACTTGCTCCCCACCAAAGTCTTCTTCATGTTTCTTGTTTAACAACTTCTCGAAATATAACTTCTATCTATCCCTGATCGCCTCATCTTTCACCAACACCTTCGAATCAATACCTTTTATACACTTAACTTGATAAACGTCTCTAGCTTTCCTTTCTCGCAGCTTGACAAGTTTATAAATAATCTTTTCTCCATCTTTACTATCGAGTCTAGCGTAAAAATTCTCATAAGATTTCAACGTAGTATCCCTAACGGTTTTCTTAACTTCCTTACTAGCTTGTTTATAACCCTGCAAATTTTTCTCATTCCGGACATTTTGCCACTTTTTAAAGCACTCCTTCTTAACTTTTATCATGATTTGAATCTTGTCATTCTACCACCATGTCTACTTAGAAATTGGACATTTTCAAGAGCTTGAAATAAAAATACTGTAACAAATGATGGAGACCCCTGAAATTCAAAAAAAATTGAAAGTCTAAAAAGCATCCGTAACACATGCTTTAACTCTGGGTTTTACTCTTTAGTGTCATCTGATCTTTTTTCAACTTTAATTCATTTCTTATACTTTTTTATTTCTCTGTAAAGACGACTGATATTTTTATTTTGAACTGCGTAAAAACAAGTCCATTTAAGAATTCTGATGAAAAACTAGATAAAGTATAATTAAAAGTTAAATTAATACAGATGTCACTGATATATGTCAGTTTAAACTAGATTTTGGCCAAAACTAAACATAAACGAGAAATTTTTTGGTGTCAGGTGGGTATGTATTCCACATGGTATCTATTCAGTACATTCGGACCATCCAATACACTTTTGCACGGTTTGAATTGAAATCCTCTCTCATTCTTCTCATCTCAACACTGTCTCTCTCCTTTTTTTCTCTCTAAATCTGAGCTATCCAAAAATACAATCGTCGACTTGGATGCGTCGAGCGGTACCACGTGATACCCTATGTGGCATAGAATTTTTTTTTCCAAACATATACAGTAAACCCACCATAACAGTTAGACGTGCTGTACGACGTCGCTGATAACGTCAGCGCGCTTGTGTCATGCACCTCTTAAAGTGGAGGAAATCGGCAAACGGTGTCGACTCCACTTCGAAAAATTATAGCCAAGCCCCTCATGTTTATTTATTGGTAAAAAAACATGCCCTGAACTTAATCTATAAATAGGGCCATCAACTTGTACCCCGTTCCACTAAGGTTCTTATTTTTTTACTTTACGAGATTTTTATTTTTTTACTTTACGAGACATGTCATTCTCTCACAGTACATCACATTTAATTCAAAAATAAGTACTTATTTTGAAAAATACTTTATGTGGAATCATTGTAATTCATTTATTTTTTCTCAAAACTATTAGGAAAATAATTTTTTGATCTCTTTTTATTCATTTGTGTTCTTTTTCTTGTTTTTATTCATATAAAAGTATAAAATCATCCTTACTTTCTAATTAATATCTACATTCATGAAGGGTAATCTTGTAGTTATAATATAAATAATGATGAAAAAGAGTGCATGTGGATCAAAAGAGAGAAAATATGATCAATTACCAAATTATTAAATGAAAGCAAACTAATTTGGCGATTGATTGAAACCTTCCAATGATTTTTTTTTGGGTAATTTTCACCAACCTTCATTGAAGTTAGATACACAGGGCCCCAACTTTCAACAAATTGCACCGGTCTCCTTTGAATGCGAATAACATAATTCAATTAGTTCCACTCCTTTAGTCTTCGGTTACATTTGTCGATTTCAAGTTAATGACCTTAAAAAAATTGTACATTGCTCTCATTTGCCCTTAAGTTCCCCGGGCGGGAATCCAGACCAAAGGAACTATAAAGCTTTTAAGGACTAAATTGGTTGGAGAGTAAACTAATTTAGTTATAACTTTGACTTTTTAGAACCAAAAAATTTATTTACTTAAGGGCAAAATGGGAGCACAATAATTTAAGGGAAAACTTACAGGCATAATAAGCACTACGCAGTATTTTTTAGGTTATTAACATGAAATCCACAAATCTAAAAGACTAATTAACGGAGTGCATCTAACTAATCTACGTCATTCTCATTTAAGGGAGGTCGGTGTAATTAGTTGAAAGTGTGGCAGCGCAGTGTATTTGTCAAAAACCTCAAGAGAGGTTGGTGTAAATTACCGTTTTTTAATGTTTAAAGTTAATTGCACCTTACGTCACTCACTACCTAATACATTCCTCGTCGAGTCTCGGAAAGTGCAAGGCTATGATTGATTTCAACTGGGTCAATTGTTGTGAGCCTACTTACTATTAAAAGAAATAATGGGGGTTAATTTAATTTGAAATATCTTGCACTAAGTAATATTTAGTGAAATTAATAGTATTTTTACATGGATTACCATTCATGGGATTCTACAAGTGAACATTCAAAAAGTCTAGGACCACTGAACGTCAAGCGGGGCCTATTTCAGACCTCACAAAATACAAAAAAAATATTCATAAATTTAAAATTTTTTATTTATAGATTTCTGTAAAAAATCAGCTCAAATGGATATTGATATATAGAGAGAATTGGTCGGTCTATTTTGAAATTAGAGAGAAGTACTTTTCGTATGCAACTCTTATACTAGTACAATTAATCACAAACACTTGCACAATTACAATACACACAATGACATTTAGGTCTCTAGGTTGGGTCCCTCACACAAGTATCACCCTTAATGCCAGTGTGTGTAAAAATATTTGTGTAAGTGTACTAGTCGTAGACACAGAAGAGGATTGGATATAACTCTCTGAGACCTACCAATTATGGGCTCATGTCCGAGTTGGAAATTCTTGTCCTCCCTCCATCTAGGAGGCCAGGGTTTGAGCCCCGTTGTGAGCATTTGGAATTCAAGACTATGGATAACTTTTGAAACTCCCTGTGGACTAATCTATTAACACCATGCTGATGTATGCAATATTGGAAAAAAATAAAAATAAAAAACCTCCTCTCTGAGACATGACTCGGAGAACTATTCCATTTGATGGAAGCTGAACTAGACATTTTGTGCTTCTTTTAAACTAACCCTTCCCCCATTGAATTAATGACATTTGCGCTTCCTCGTTCTCTTTCTTCTTCCAATTATTCTCACCGAGAAAAACTTCTTTGCGATCGTTTTGGTGAAAAACGTGTTTTTTTTTTTTTTTCAAAGGAAAAACGGTTTACGTAGCCCAAATTGTACGTGTTAAGTTTAAAGTAAATTGGACGGTCCGAATTTTTATGAAACTTTTCTCCGAATTTTTTTTATTAAAATTCGGAATGTTAATTGTCGAAACGGACGGCTATTTGGCACCTCCGCAAATGATTTGTTTATGGCACAACCGTGAATAAGTTTATCTCATTCTCACCACCTCCTTCCAAAATTGGAAGCTGAGTATTACTTGGTCTTTGGATCCTATACCAGCTACCATTATATCTCCAACAAAACATCTACGAACACAACTTAAAATTTAACTACAAACACAACTGTATTCGAATCCGTTAGATATACATGGGTCTATGTGCATCCAATGGCTTCGACTGTGTTCGAAATTGTATTTTAATATAGTGTCCGTAGAATTACTTATTCTCCAACGATGATAACTAAAACCAACTCTCTTCCCCAATCCGCACCTTTGTGTGATGGTGACCAAAATATAGTAATTGCACTTAGGCCCCATTCCAGAATACATTCTTAAAAAATAAGTACTTATATCACATTTTCAAACTCAAAAATAATGTAAATGAAAAATAATTTTTCAATATTTTTTTGCACCGTATTAAAGATCTCAATAAGATCTATCAAACAAGATCCATATTGATAAAAAAGATATTTACATGAGCACATAATTTTTGAATTTGAAATTACTTTTTTAAAAAATAAATACTTATTTTCCTTTCGCGAACAGGGCCTAAGGAGTTATTTCACACTCTTTCAAACTTAATGTGCGTTCCCACCGAAATGGTGTACCATTTTTCTACTTCCTTTGGAGTCCGTTTTGTTGACATGACTCTTCAAATATATAGTTTGATTTTGATTTTGATAGCTCCCTTAGAGATGCTCTTAAACGGCTCTGCAAATAATGCCATGCTTTTATTTCCTACCTAGCATATGAATTTAGCTTATGCTACGTACGTATCTAATTTGGTCTAATAGTTAAGCCCTTGTTCGGTTGCAAATTTGAATTTTTTTTTTCAACTCAAAAAACACTTATTACTCATACTTCTAATCATTACTCTCATTTCTCTCTCCACTTTCCAATCATTATTCTCATTTCTCTCTCCACTAATTATTCTTGTCTCCAATTATTACCCTAATGTCTCTCTCCTCTTATTACCCAAAAACCAAACTCAAAAATTTTCAAAACACCATCCAAACAAAACAGTCTCCTTTTGGGTTGTCCCGTAGAATCTCTCTCAACCAAAACGACAATCACAACAATTTGTAATTAGGGATTATAACACGGACCCTACTTTTAATGTAATCCCCTAAAAAAGAACCTTAAAACCTCCCAACTTTTTGAAAGGAAGTACCAGATTTTCCAAAATTAGTAATTGCATAATTCAGTGTTTTAACAAAACTAACCATTCTTCTTTTCTTTTTTTTCTATTAAAATAAAATGATCAAAACGAGTGAAAGAGACCCGACCTTCCAATGACTTAATGTAGATAACTTAGGGTTACCGGGGGGATTTGTATCTTAGCAAGGGCGGATGGTTGCTCGCATAATTTATAATCGGTCTTGCTATTGTTAATCCACTGGGTTGATAATAAGTACATTAAAAGACAAGAAAAATACATATTTCTGTGTACTTTTTAAATCATTTAATATATATTTACACATTTATTATTGTCAACCCATTGAACTGATTTTAGAATTTTCCATTTATAATTGTGCATGATTTACCGAAAAGAATAAAAACTACCTTCTATGGAAAACATGACGCGTCTCCGTCTCCTACCGCCAATATATGCAACCAATGAAAAGTTGACAACTTGACACCAGGCTAGCTGTTGGCTGTGGTTTTCTTTCTTGTCATGAAACATTCACAAAATGACAATCGGTAAATAACCCTACCCCAAGAAATGACTAAAAATAAGGTATACTTATAAGTCAAGTTCAGCTAACATGAATATGATGTCATAATCAGTCAATAACCCTACCCCAAGAAACGACTAAACAAGGTACACCTATAAGTTAAGTTGAGCTAATATGATGTCGATCATGATAATTTATGTTTAATTTTGAACATATAATGTGATATTTATTACTGTAGTAACTAACGTGCAAAAGCTTACTTCTTTTCGGAGTCGGTCCTGAGCTAAAGCTTGTTTTGCGGCCGCTTTAGGCCTCTAAAAAATTTTGAATTGTAAGGGCCCCTCCTACTTTTTTATCCTTTATTATAGTCCAACAAAAGAGGCTCCATTTTTTATTTTTACTTTTAAGCTCCCGAAACATTAGGGCCGGCTCTGCTCCTCCTCGATGTACCCTATTGAGTTCTTTTCTTAATAAAATTTTCTTTGCCGACAAAAAAAAAAATCCAAAAGCTTGTGACTACCTATTATTTCGCTTACTAGATAAAATATGCAAAAATGCTACGCTCACAACTGTTGTATTGATTGTGCGCGTAGACCGTTCAGATGTATTTGAACGGTCTAGATTTTTAAATAAACTCTTCCAGGAAAAAGTTTAATTTTTTCCGATAAGAGTTTAAACGAATCATGGTCATTTATTACAGCAATGGACGGCTAAAAATTGATTATGTGTTGTGTTTTACACAACCATTACATGTGTAATACTTTTGAATAGACAAGACTGATAATTTTCTTTAGCCTTTGGATAGATCGTAGTTGTGTGAAAAAAACAAAACCCTACAGTACACACTTTACATATAGATAAACTAGCGAATGTCCATGCCTTCAAACATTCAACACACGCAAATAAATGCTGAATAGCAAATTTAACCAAGTAAGATGCATAAAACAAACTCAAATGCATAAAACTTGATCAAATAAAAAAACATCATCCAAAACACTGATTAAAATAAAAAAAAACGATATACATAAATGGATATGCATGCCTCGAGTAGACATCTTAAAAAAAACATGAAACATGTCAAGACTAAAAATCTTCAAGCATATTGATCCTTTTGAGCTTCGAGGCTTCTCGAACCCAATCCTAAAAAAGAATGATATGTCTACAGCAGCCCAATTAGTACGCCAACTTATTTGTTTTAAGGGATGATATATAATAACAGAGAAAAACTAAATTATAATACTATTGATAAACATAAGTTAATACCAACCAATCTCGTTTTATAAATTGGATCATAATCACAAAAAAACAAAGAACTTCTACATAAATTAAATTCATACATAGCGGTGCTTTGATGAAGGTCTATAACTAAGGTTTGTAAATTGGATCATAATCACAAAAAAATAAAGAACTTCTACATAAATTAAATTCATGCATAACGGTGCTTTGATAAAGGTCTATAACTAAGGTTTGCTAGTGACTAACTGATAATCTAACACACAAGTCAAAGTTGTCGCATGAGAAAAAAATATCACACAAATAAGGAAAGAAATGATCCTTGGAAGATTGGTTCACTTAGCATTAGTATGAGAGAAAAAAAAATTCACCTCAACTGAATATGAGGCCTGTAATTCACATTAAGCAAAAAGCTAAGTTTATTGGACCAGTCTAAGGAGAGGGACAGGTCCATGCCTAGTCTAAGGAGAGGGACAGGTAACTTCCGGAAAGAAGGTGTCATATAAAAAATAACCCTCTGGCCAATATTTCAATGAACCCATATAAATGACTGTCGGAAATAGAGCAAATAATGTCATGTATTCTCTTATTACCTTGATATACACTTTGTCGAATTCTAATAAAAAAAATTTCCCTATCAAAAGAAAAAAAGAAAGAAAACCCTCCAATCCAAAAAAAAATATTATTCACCTCAACTGAATATGAGGCCCGTAATTCACATTAAACAAAATGCTAAGCTTATTGGACCAGTCTAAGAAGGGATAGGTCCATGCCAAAAACCTCTGACATTCGAAAAGAAGCTGTCATACAAATAATAACTCTCTGGCCAGTATTTCAATGAACCCATATAAATGATAGTCTGAAACAGAGCAGAAAATGTCAACCAGATGTACCCTATGGTTACCACGATGTACCCCTTGTTGAGTTCTAATAAAAATTTGTTGCTTATCAAAAAAAAGAAAAAAGAAAAGAAAACCTTCCAATTCAAAAAAAATAATACTCACCTCAATTGAATATGAGGCCCGTAATCCACATTAAGCAAAATGCTAAGCTTATTGGACCAGTCCAAGGAGGGACAGGTCCATGCCAAAAACCTCTGACTTCCAGGAAGAAGCTGTCATATAAAAAATAACACTCTGGCTAGGATTTCAATGAACCCATATGAATGACATTCGGAAACAGAGCAGATAACGTCAACCAGATGTACCCTCTGGTTACCATGATGTATCATTTGTTGTGTTTTAATAAAAATTTGTTGCTTATCAAAAAAAAAGAAAACCCCTCCAATCCAAAAAAAATAATACTCACCTCAATTGAATATGAGGCCTGTAATTCACATTAAGCAAAATGCTAAGTTTATTGGACCAGTCTAAGGAGGGATAAGTCCATGCCAAAAACCTCTGACTTTTCGGGAAGAATGTGTCATATACTATTATCTCCCAAACTTCCCCCTCTCTCCTGTATTCTTTTCTTGAAAAAGAAAAAGAAATAGTATTTTATTAGAGAATAGATAAAATAGATAATATTGGTGTAGTGTTGAAAGAGATGTGAGTATGTAAAATGAAAAAAGTATTCTGTTCACCAACATTTTTGGTTATGCACTGGTGTACATGCTCTTATATGGATATTTTACCTAACGCATAAATAGGAGCCGAAATCGTGGGATAATCTTCCCTGTTATGACCCACCATATGGGCCATCCATCGAGCTCTCTATGGCCACTGTACGGGTGATCCGAGCCGTTAAATAATTTAAATAAAAAAAACCGAGTAGGTCGAGTGAGAAATAAGCTTGATCCGATGTGCATAGATGTTCTATCCAAGCTTCATTTCACTGAAAAATCGAAAAAATTGAAAAAGTGGGTTTTTTTTATTTTGCAATTGAGGAAAGCTTGAATTGAGCACATATACTTGTTGGATTGAGCTGATTTCTCACATGCCCAACTCAATTTTTTTTTTAAATTATTAAACGGCTCGAATCACCCATACGGTGGCCGGAACGGGCTCAGCACGGTGTGCGGGAGCTAGCCCATGCAGTGGGCGTAGCTTTATTGTAAGCCTTGTATAATTCCATCCTGAAATTGTGGCAAAAAATGTGGCACATTTAACTGCATGGCCGAAAATTAATGGGGCATTATAGTAGTAGTAAGAATGGCTTCCAAATCTATCGCTAGGTTTTGTATCCATAAATCTCAGCCGTTTAAAAAATGTGTACCAATCTAATAGTCGAAAATTTACGGATTCAAAAACTTCCCTGTCATATTATATAGATGTATATTGTATGCACCCCTCTGATTATAAAAGTAAGGCGCAAAAGTAACCAACCCCAAAAAAAAAGTTGAATAAGAACAAAATAAAAAAAAAAACTCAAAAAACTTACCGGAACTCAACCTAATCGGTTTGTTTATTTTAATCGGTTTTGCTAACCTCCGTCCATTAGGCAAAAGATAATATACACATAATTTCAAATAAGTTCGGATATCAATGCATATCTTACGAATATTAATACATTTTCATAAATATCAACATACCATTCTCAGATATTAATTCATTTTTTACCTATTATCCTATCCCTATTGGCGAATATTAAAATAATCCTATTTTAATTTCGAATTCAATAGAATCCCGGCTCCACTAGCGGCTTTGGCCACCGGACTAGCCTAGTAATTTCCTCGTGATATACTCTCCCACATGTTGAAAAAAGAAAAGAAAAGAAGAAGTCAAATCAATTACACTTTCTCTGTTATTAAAACTTTCCCAAATTAAAATACTTGGTGTGTCTTTTCAAAAAAAAAAAATTAATACTTGGTGTGTCATCACGGGGTCAAATTCCTCTTATCCAATCTTTGTCATCTTCTTTTTTATCTCTTGTTCGTTGCTTTTCTCCCCTATAAATACGCCCATAAAACCTCTCCCCAATAACCACTACTCTCTCTCTCCCCCCTTCTCTCTCTCTCTCTCTCTCTCGCTCTCTCTCTCTCTCTCTCTCTAGCCATGACAGACGCCCGAGAATCCTGCATTTACGAGGTGAACTACGCCACCCCGAGGAGCTTCGGCACCGCCCTGAAATCCGACCTCAAGGAGACCTTGTTCCCCGACGATCCGTTTCACGAACTCAGGAACGAGCCGCCTTCCAAAAAAGCGAAGAAAGCGATCCAATACTTCGTCCCGATCTTCGAGTGGTTGCCCAAATACAGCCTCCGCTTCTTCAAGTACGATCTCCTCGCCGGTATTACTATCGCCAGCCTCGCGATACCGCAGGGGATCAGCTACGCCAAGCTCGCCAACCTCCCTCCGATCATCGGGCTGTGTAAGTATAATTGCAGAAATTAATTTAAGAGCGAAACTTTTTTCCGCAGAGAAAGATTCATTCAGAATGACGTGACAGAAGTATATTTGTAGAATTTTAAGGTTTAATAATGGGTGCGTTTTTGCTTACTTTGGAAGCATCAAATCAAAAAAAGGCAATGTCATTATGTCGGGAATCCATTACGAAAATCACATGCCATTACTCATGAGAATCATATCTGGTGGGTGGATTTTTGTTTTAATTAAGGAAAATGATTCACGAATCTCGGATTATATAGACAATTTTGCCAGAATGATATGGAAGGATCGCGACTATATATATTTTTGGAAGGATAGCTATATCCTTATCAAGGAACAGAGTCAAGATTTTGATCGGGACAGATTTTCATCTAAACGAATGTGTTGTATCTTGCAGAGGAGACATATCTTGTACTTGATGTTATATCGTAGTATCCTATATGCTATGATAATTTTGGCTCAATGCGATCACGAGTATATGAAATTATTTTCATTTTTATATTAAAAATAATCAAAATTATGCTTAATATTATTAAAAAAACTAAAATCTGACTCCGCTCCTGACTCTTACTGGCAAAATCCAATTATGAAAAGACATCGCAATGACTTTCTTGGAAAGGAAACCCATCTCTGCTTAATTATGTGATTAGTTTTGGAAGTAACTCACAAATAGAAAAATATATTTTCTATGACCTTTTGATTCTTCAACATCACTATTGTTAGTTACATGAGTCAACCTAACGAGTATTTTCCTTTGAATTTGAAAGAACCAAAAATGCCACGTCATATGAAATTTATTCCAGAAACAGAAATCTACTTTAACTGTAAAAAGTGTTTGTTACCTTTTTGTTTTTCAGTCCAGGGTTGATGATTCCTAGCTAGGTCACATGCAGCGAGAACATGAAATTGTCTTTCAAAGATACTTCGAATCGGTAAATTTCACAAGAGCAAATATTGAAAGTGAAGACGTAGAATGAAATTTAACTGAAATATGATGTGACCTAGCGGTCGATTAAGTCTAAAACTGATATTTTATTTTATTTTTGTATGGGCAGACTCGAGCTTTGTTCCTCCACTAATATATGCGGTATGCGGAAGCTCAAAACATTTAGCTGTTGGAACAGTCGCGGCGTGTTCTTTGCTTATCGGTTCAATAATAGGGGAAAAAGTATCACCAGTTGATGATCCAGAGTTATACCTTCACCTGGTTTTCACTGCTACTTTCTTCACTGGAATCCTCCAGTCTCTTATGGGTTTCCTAAGGTAACTGAGTGAGGATCCAAAAAAACGATATTACTAATTCTTTTCTAAGAGCTTGTTTTTGTGAAATATAAATATCTTTTTGGGGATGTTAACCCACACAGTGATGGACAAGATCTTTTTTTTTTTTATTCCCTTTTGAGCAAAAGAAAAGAAATCGGGTGGTCAAGACCAGAGACTTCAAAATTTTCTTCATCTTAAGTTTCAAGCTAGTTAAATGGGTCTACCCCACACACCCAATTCTTTTCAAGCCAGGTCTAAAATTTTAAATGGGTCTACTCCCAAATCGATGGTGAGATAATAATCTCAATAGTTTGGTTAGTTGAGATGCACATAAGTAAGTTCAGACATTCAAAACAATAAAAAAGAAAAAAAAAGAAAAAAAGAGGATTGTGGAAGGGAAAAAAAACCGTGTTCTAAAACGATCACTTTATATATAAAAGGAAAGGAAACAGTATTTTTTTTTTAATTTTTTTTTTGTGAATGGTCGTACTAATAGTCAAGATACATTGATTTTGTTGGTAATAATTGTGTTTATGTGCAGACTAGGAATAGTGGTGGATTTTCTCTCACATTCCACGATCACCGGCTTCATGGGAGGGACGGCCACGATTATCTGCCTGCAACAGCTCAAGGGCATGTTTGGATTAAAGCATTTCACGACCAAAACCGACGTGGTTTCTGTTTTGCACTCTATTATCACCCATCGACATGAGGTTGTTGCACAAAACTCTCACTCGTCATTATCATCGTCGTTGTCCATCCTCGTCTTTAATTATCCTTTTTTCCGACGGTCAAGGGTGTCCGCGCACCTCGACCAATTTTTATTCCTGGTCTGGTCAAAGACATGTCATCTATGCTGAGGGTAGGGATCCACAAGAAATTACACTTTTTGCGGCTTCACCCCAATAACCGAATTCTTATCAATTATGTGAAGAGCAAACCAACCAACCGACCAAACTAACCCTCCGGCCTTTAATTATGATTTCTACTAACACAAAAACAAGCTAAAAGCAAGAATCGACCACCTCTTTGGAGTGGGGTACGAGGGTATCTGTCTTTCATGTGTCCAAATTCGTTTACTCAATTCTAATGGATTCTCTCTTTCAGACAAATATTCTTCCAAAAAGAATATTGCTATGCATCACGGACTTAATTTTTTAACCACATTTATTCCTTAGATCGTACTTTTATCTTTTCGTGAGTAATGCAGAGTGTCCCGAATCAGCTCACGCGCATCTCAGAAATCTTTTATATTATTGGTTATCAAGCTATAAGTCGAATTAAAGGGAAATTAATATTTACCAAGAGTTATAGCATTGCCTCTCCAAAAATTTATTCATATTCCTATCAATCAGAGTGTGCCTATCATATCCACCCACCCACCCACTCTGAAAAAGGCTTAAAACTCAAATTATGAAAAGCAAATAAAGGCATGACTTCATTTTCCCCGCAATGTCCAAAAATCTTTTTACCCCTAGGAATATCTTTTTACTTGTTCCGTTGATATCATTTAGACTAAAGTGATAAAGTTATTCTTTCTCACCCACTCGAAATAACTATGCTGGATTTTTTGTTTTTTACGATTATCAGAGAGAATGACCTATCTCGTAAAATATGAAATAAATACTTAAAAAATAAGAATTTTAGTGAAACTGGACCTGAATATAGTCATAGTTGCTCAAGGCTGTAGTTAAATATTTAATTGTTATCTACCTTCAATTTACCCGTGTCTTATGAATTTTTTTATTTCTTTCCAGTGGCGGTGGGAGAGTGCGGTTGTCGGCATAATTTTCCTGGCATTTCTCCAATTCACTAGATATGTGGTGAGTTTTTAGTCGATATATATATTTGTAAAAATTTACCTTTACCAGTTCGTATGCATAAAATTTTTTGTACCAAAATTAACTGAAATTATTGAATTTGCAGAAACAAAAGAAACCAAAGCTGTTTTGGGTATCGGCTATAGCTCCAATGGTGGTTGTGCTCACTGGCTGTCTCTTTGCTTATTTTGCACACGCAGAGAAACATGGCATTCAAATTGTTAGTTCACTTTTGCCTTTTTTTCCTACTTTGGCTTATACATATTTGGATGGTGATTGATATCAACTCTTCCTGAAAAGAAGAAAATGCCCTACAAAACTGTCAAAATCTACCATTATTTGGTCATAATTAGTTCCCCTAAAAACAGAGTTTTCGAAAAACAGAGTTCTCTCTCTTTTTTTTGAACTCCAGAGCTTTCTTTTGTTTTCGCCTCTAATGTCCATATTTGCTGAGGCCATAAATAGCATTAGTGGGGTTACCGAGATACAAAGTAACCAAGCTCGGACCCAGAATTTGAAAACACTTTTAAACGATTTTCCTTCCCGAAATTTCTCTGCTTGGATAATAATCGATTACTATATCGAGCACAAATGTCTCAAAAGCTCGATATCACAAATGTCTCAAAAGCTTTGAGCATGCATGTAATGTAAAGGTCAAACAAAAACATCTAATTTCTTACTAGGGTTGGCAAAAGTGGTGGAATACCCATTATAGTTTGTCCAGAATTTCTTATGACCATGCTTCTTATATATGATTGCTTTCTTAACATTTTTGAGGGGGGCCCTTTTGTTTGCAGGTGGGAGATTTGAAGAAAGGGATAAATCCACTCTCCATTCAACATTTGAACTTTGACCCCAAGTACATAGCCGCCCCCATCCAAGCTGGGATCATTACTGCCATGGTGGCTCTTGCCGTAAGCAACCCCACGAGCTTATTTCAATTTTCTTTTTACTTAATTTTTGAAGACTTGTATTACGCTTACTTGCAAAGTTGTGAATTCAATAAAAGACTGGTAACTTTTTTCTTTATTTCACCCCACTTTTACATAGAAAAAACAGAAACAACCCACGACGGTAAAAATATGCGAGACCTGATGCCATCGCAAAACAAAATTTCGATTCCAATATAAGTGCCCTGTCCAAAATGTCATTGGACTCAAACTATAATCCCTTTTTTTTTTTTTCTGAAAAAAAAATGCTATTATTGCAGGAAGGAATAGCAATTGGAAGGAGTTTTGCCATACTAAAAAATGAACAAGTTGATGGAAACAAAGAGATGATTGCTTTCGGATTCATGAACATTGTTGGATCTTTCACTTCATGCTACTTGACAACAGGTAATCTAACCTTGATCGTAACCTTCAAATTAAGGGCTCTTTTGCCCATGTCTATCGATGGATTCTATCGCAACGACAAGGAACCAAATTCCGCTCTCGCCTTGCACTTCGCAATTTACCTCTGCACAAACAAACTTGAGTACAACATTGTATGATGAATCCGGCTAACAATTTTCGACATGCACTACTTATAATCTGTAGGGCCGTTTTCAAAGACCGCGGTGAACTTCAACGCCGGGTGCAAGACCGCGATGTCGAACGTGGTGATGGCCGCGTGCATGTTGTTGACGCTCCTGTTCCTGGCTCCCATGTTCAGCTACACCCCATTGGTGGCTCTCTCGGCCATCATAATGTCGGCAATGCTGGGGTTGATCGAGTACGAGAAGGCTTATCGACTGTTTAAGACTGACAAATACGATTTCTTGATCTGCATGGCTGCCTTCCTCGGTGTTGCCTTCATTAGCATGGACGTCGGCCTCATGCTGTCGGTAAGGACCTTTTTTGTTTTGTTCTTTTTTGTTTTCCCTTTTTTTAAAAAAAATTCTGTTGCAACTTTTGGTCAGTATTTTTTACTGAGTTCCGCTTAACTTTTAAGACTTTTTGGAAGTTTTGTCCTCATTAAAAAAAATCATGTTCGTGCATTTTACATCAAACTTTTGTGGATTATTGATTCGTTTTGACAAGAGAAATCAGAAAAGTTCTTTTACCCTATTCACTTTCAAGCTAAATTTTTTTTGCAAAAAGTGGCACTTTTTTAGCTTAAAAGTGGATAGTTCCCAAAATATTAGGGTAAAAGTAAAAGTTTTGGATTTTCTAATTGCTCTTATCAAGACGAACAATACCACAAAAATTTGACGCAATATTAACAAACACAAAAAAATTTGAATAATTACAAAACTCACTTTTTGCGCTTATTGTTTGGTGGAACTCCATTTGTTGCAACAGAGAAAATCGAAAATACTAGGCCCATAGGCCGACACAACCGGCCCAGTTACATAGCAAATGCATCCAATTCAAATAAAATCTAATAGCCGTTATCCTATCTTTCTTTTTTTTTTGAACGGCTTCATTTCTTTTGTTTTGAGCCGACGTAATAGCCATTTTGGACATGCAACCTTTCTTTCGTTTCAGGTAGGACTTGCGATACTCCGAGCACTTCTATATGTGGCTAGGCCCGCTACTTGCAAGCTCGGAAGCATACCAAACTCATCATTGTATCGCGATATAGAGCAGTATCCGGAGGCAAATGGAATCCCTGGGATCCTCGTATTGCAACTCGGTTCCCCTATATACTTTCCAAACTGCAATTACATTCGAGAAAGGTAATTAAACTTTGGTTGTAGTTATCTTTCGTGGTTTTTGATATTGGAAAGTGCTGATTATAAGTTATCTTATGGCCTTTTTTGTGCAACTTTAATTTGAGTAGGATTTTGAGATGGGTGAGAGATGAACAAGCAAGTAGAGATGCTGATCAAGCTGGAAGTGATATTGAGCATATTTTCCTAGAATTGGGAGGTAAGAATGAGCACAACTCAGTAACAACTCGTTTGGATGGTGAAAAAGAGAGAGAGATAAGAAAGGAGAAAAGGGAGCTCTTGCTCACCTAATCTCACCAAAAATGGTGAGATTAGGTGAGAAAGAGAAAGGGATAATCAAAATATTTCTTTTTTGTACTTTTTTCTCTATTTTTTACCAAAATGTTCAATCCAAATGAGGGATTTTACAAGAAACAATAACTCTTTCCTTTCTTTTTTCATGAAACCCCCTCCATCCAAAGGGGTTGTAAAATTTCCAATGTAGGACACTAACGTTATGTTTACAACCTATGTATGGGATGTTGCTAATAGAACACAAAATATGGTGTTTGTAGGAGTTACTTGCATTGACATTACGGGCATTGAAACCCTAATCGAGATCTTAAAAGCCCTGGAAGCCAAAGGAATTAAGGTAGGCTACAATGTCCGATATATACTAGTCATTTTCCTAGTATCATAAGTTACATGTTTTCTAACCTATAATTTACTCTTGCAGATGGCACTAGTTAACCCTAGGCTTGAGGTCATGGAGAAGTTGATTGTAACGAAATTCATAGACATAATTGGGAAAGAAAATGTGTTCTTATCGATCCACGATGCGATCGAGGCATCCAGATTTAACCTCAAAAGTTCAAAATAGTTTCAAGATGCATAAGGCCATAATTACGCAGTTGCATGGTGATAGTTTAAGCAAAGTTCAAAATTGTACTTAGACAAGAAAAATGATCCTTGTTTGCCAAATGGTTGTGGAAAAGCGTAAATTGTCCAAAAAGACATAAAGAGAAATTGTGTACACGATGGATAATGATGTAACAAAAGGTCAAATTTTATTGTATAGTTGTGCTGAAAATAAGAATTTAGGTGTAATACAACATCTCAATCAATGCCTATTGTGTTCTAGCTTTCCAAGTACATTTATTCTACCTTCACACCCAACTACACACAAACACCGAATGTGGTGTGTTCACATAAGACAATGGGACCCACAACCTTAACTCAATGAAGCAAGGGAAAAACTTATTTCCGGAGCCAATAGCGACCTGCTTAGCGAAATCCTCATCCTAAAATAATGGGTTGCCCCAAGCGTTGGGCTGAGACCGACGTAGTACAATATCCGGTAAGACTGGAGTCGAATCCACAGAGACGGAGATGTGTGCTGACTTAAAAAACTCGGGTTGTTATAATTTGAACTGACTCTTAAGTAACCACCCCTTGTCGTTTTATGCAGAGATTAACTAAAACCTAAGAAATGGTTTGGTTTTTCCAAATAATTAAAAAGAAGGTACGGTCTTAGGGTTCGTAGCACTCGCAACCAATCCGGACTTATCTGCTCCATTTGTTGTTCTTTAAAACATTCAACGTTAGAGGGAAAAAGATACCTCGAAAGATACGAACCTTTATGGTCGCCGTTTACCCATGCGCAGTAGAGAATGAGTTTTGGACCCTCATTCCCCCGTTCACATGGGCTCCGACAATGCTCGGATTCGTCTAACGGAAGTGCTTTACTAACCTAAAATTGTCTTTTCATTATTATTTTGAAATAGGAGCAGAATACATCCGACCTAGCCACGGTGTGCTAATCACTCCGTGACCCCACCTATACGACTACTCACTCATTATCAAGCAAGAAACATCAGAAACCCTAGTTGGAAACATGCTTCTATTACTCGAGGTGGAAATTAAACAAGAGATATGAACTAATCAAGTACCAACGAACAACTTTTATAAAGAACAGAAATTGAAACGAGTTACCAGAGTGCGAGAAAACTTGAACGAATCGTCGAGAACTTGAAAGAAAAGAGCTCTGAAGAAAATAACATACGTCTAAGTTGTAAAATAAAATTCAAAATCTACAAACGAAGTTTAGAGGGTATTTATACCAAACCCCCAAAATCTAAAATTAAAACATTAAAAACTTTTTTTTTTCGCGTTGTTGCCACCGGTATCGATACAGTTGAGGGGTGTATCGATACAGTCATCTCTGTCCCGCGGCTAACCGTATCCGTATCAATACAGCTCTAAGCTTTATCGATACCACCTCTGTTAGCGGGCCATCTCGAGCTTTGCATGCACTTTTGGCACCCGACGCACCAACGACGTCACCCGATGCCTCACGCCTTGACTTCCCACAACAACATCCAAACCGGCCTCAAGGCCTCGCAATCCAACCTTGGCACAAAATCCGCCTTATATCGATCCGGCGAAACTAACAAAAACAAGACAAAGCACGGCATCAAGCGGAAAATGAGATAAAATGCGCATCTAATGTGCTAATTTGTCCTACTTAGGCGCTCATATCTATGATATCGCGTGCCTATCACGACCGTACAAAAATGATATGGACGGTCCGAATTATAAACAAATTATTACTGGTCAGAAATATTTATTACCGATCAAAATTTAAAAACATATCTCAATCATTGAATGCCTAAACGGACGGGTGAGATCGGATAGCTCCGTAAATAGCCTATTTACAGGGCTTCATGAATAAGTTTCTCTCAACACATGAAACAAAATGGAAAAAAGAAACGAAAAAGAAAACTCCCCATCCTCTCTTGAAAAGGAGACTCTTCATACTGGAGACACTCTTTCAACCCACCCTTCCACTGTCTCTCACCACAAAATTACCCACCGTCTCACCATTTCTCTCCACCAATCACCTACCTTCACTCATGTTAAGTAATCTTCAATTTACTAGAACAAATAAAAGAAAGCTCAAAGTAGGTAACTTAAACAAGAACGGTGGTTTTCATGTGAATACAAGGAACCAAAAGGGGGAGAAAATATCACTCCCGATTCTAGAATCCAACAGTATGAAGAACAGGGAAATGGTAATTACAAAATCCTCCAATTGAAAAGATCTACATTCCACTATTTTCCTCTGTCTTGTCGTCTCCTTGCTAGGTTTGGGTTGATTTGTTTCAATTATGCGCTTCTCTGTTTTTGCCAATTTTCACAGTCGATCGAGAGCTAGTGAGAGAGATTGATTGATTAAAATTCAGATTTTGACAACAGATTTAATAAAATTCAGTTCAATAACTTCATCAATTTGATCCAGGAACTCAGTCACAAATAACACTCTTCCTTTATCAAAAACCAAACACTAAAAGGAATGGCTAGCCAGTACACTTTCAGACCAACTTAATCAAGTTGGCAAAGGTAATGCTGAATTGGGAAGGACCAAGAAGAAGAAAATTTTAGTGGAAATTCTAGGCTACAACCCCACTCCATCTCCCCCTGTGGAAAACCGTGGTGGAAGGAAAAAGAAAACCAAAAGTGTGGTGTTCAGGACTGCTGCTGCTGTAGTTGCTCTTTCTATTTCGACTGAAGGAATTTCTAACAGAAATAGAATTCTTTTGGATGACTCACAAGCTGTGTGGCAACTGAATAAAATGATGAAAATTGGGTGACAAATGGGCAAATGGTTAGTGATGAAAATTGAATCGTTGACAAATGGTCTTTTTTTTTGCTAAGCAAAAAGATTTTATTAATATTTATAAACGATTACAAAGATTAATCGGAACAATGGCACACTGGCATAAGCCACCCAAGACCACCGAAAAAAGGATGGCAAGACGCCAACCAAAATCAGCAAAAACCTGAGGAATTAAACCTAACTGCAAACACCCAAAAATCTAAACGAAAACTCCAAACCAAACTTCAAGACCCAAACCATACCTCAAAACCCAAAGCTCCACAAAAAGAGAAAGCAAACTGAAGCAAAACTGAAAGACCGGCACCAAACCTAACAACATGCACAATAAGCCTTGGAAACCAAACATAGGAAGCTAAAACTCCAAAGAGATAGGAGCATTGTCTTCCCAATCAAAAAATTCTCCCTCTTCTAACTCCGCGTACTTCTTCAAAGCATTCTCGCTATATGCAATTTTCTCCTCTTCCATTTTAACCAATTTCTTCAATTGAAGTTTCTCCCTCCTATGAGTTTAATTCCCAATCGAGCGCCAAAATCCAAAGTCTTACTAACATTCTTGAATAAAGCAGAATTCCTATTCCGAATGTCTTCCAATTAGAAAATTCTCCCTCTTCCAACTCTGCGTACTTCTTCAAAGCATTCTCCCTATATGCAATTTTCTCCTCTTCCATTTCAACCAATTTCTTGAATTAAAGTTTCTCCTTCCTACAAGTTTAATTCCCAATCGAGCGCCAAAATCCAAAGTCTTACTAACATTCTTGAATAAAGCAGAATTCCTATTCCGAATGTCTGTGGATGAGAGAGAGGAGGAAGGAAATATCAAATCGTTGACAAATGGTTAGTGATGATGAAGTGATAAGCAAGATCATGGCCATGGAATAATTGGATGATGACAGGTGTGAAAGTGTTTTTGTGCATATGAATTGGATCTTTGCTTTGGAATCGAAAATTTAGGGCTTTTGGAATCAATAATTATCTGCTTTGGAACTTCATTTCTACAGGGATCACATCTGCTTTAAACTTCTGTGAAGATACGGGAGAATGCTTTGGATCAATCGACTCTGACTCTCTGAGATTCAATAATCATGAGGATTTCTTGCTGGATCAAAATTTCTTGGAGAGTTGTGTTTGGCTTTTGGATTGTAAGCCCTGTTGTGGGTTGGCTCCTGGCCATCCCTTCTTTTTTGTTTCCTTTATTGGGTCAAGGATGGCATATGATTGTCCTGAGCTTATGTGTCATCCTTGTTTAGATTTCTACTTTCAAGTTGTGATGCCGTTTTATCCTTGTTCCCGAAGTCCGGCCAGTAGATGTAATGACTAGGAAGAAGAAGAACTGGAATTGAAAGGGAAATGAAAATTAGTTTCTTATTCCATCAGGAAGTTACAACTCAGAAATTGGCTATTCATAACATTTCCCTTCCCTTCAAAGCAGACTTGTCCTCAAGGCTGGAAGTCGGGATACTTGGAAACAAGCTCTTCATAGTCAATCCAAGTAGCATCCTCCGGAAAAGACCTAGACCATTGCACCAAAAGCTGAATCACTGCTTTGTTATTACGTTTCACCATTCGCCTTTCTAGCACAGCCGCTGGTTCCATCAGCATGACTCCATCATCATTGACTGGGGGCAAGTGGGATTGATCATGGCATTGTGTCCAATTTTCTTTTTGAGCAATGACACATGGAAGACTGTGTGGAAGTTATTTGAGACGGTAACGTTTATGCTAAGTCTGTCATCCAACATCTTTAGCTGCTTTTGACTTGTGTTTTGGTTCAAGGCTAAAAAGGTCAATTTTTTTTTTCCTCAGCAAAAAGAAGGTCAATTATTAGCACATGCTTATTCCTTTCTGCCGAATGTTTCTTGATAGAGGTTATATAGCTCCCTTGTTATCGTAATTGTAAGTTCTGGGGAATCACATCACCTAGGATTGGGAATCAAGAAGCAAGGATACGGCTACAGACACACGGGTACAGTATTTCTATGAAAGTATGATATAGACGAGCTAATACGTTGTCTTGCATTTGTGTCACCATTAGCTTACATCTTTTATTAGATAATAGACTAGATGATCGGCTCGTGCCAGCACGAGGAATGTCGTGCCTGGCTTTCTAATTTTAAGTTGTTCATAGTAGAATATGGTTTGGAGATAGTTTGCACATATAGTTGATTAAGTTATATAAAGGAGAGAGTGCAAGAGCTTAAAAGTATATCATTCAAACCAAAGATTTGTTCTTACAATTTCAGAATAGGGATGCTATAACAATCAAAGCGAAAGTAGACTAAAAATAATTAAGTTGTGTCAAACACCTAATTAACAGAAACAGACATGGTCGCAAATTATGCAAACCAAACAATTTGGTACAATGTTTATTGTTAAGATTTCACATCTAAATGTTAAATTTCCAGGTATTAACACATCAAAATTTGAAAATTCCATTTTCTGGCTTCCTTTAGTGCCTCGTATCCATGCTAAATAGCAGCCCTTCACTATATATCTCATTCGCACAAGCACAAGTAATTCCATTTTCCAGATTCATGAATGCTGCTCTTGCACAGTAAGCCAACTAAAGTGTTCCAATGCCAAATATTTCTTGCTTCACTAATCAGAAAATAAGTTAACCACTGCTGCTGGTAATGACTACCTTACACTACTCCCTCTTTCGATGAATGAGGCTTCCCACGCTCGTAATTAGTGAGAAATTGCTCCCTCAATTTCTTGTAGTAATTTCCATCCACATCCCTGCAGATTGTGTGTCATTGAGAAAAGACTTTGTTCCTGCCAAGAGAAAACTAAAATCAAGTTACAATCATCCTTATTGTGGTTTAATAATAAAAGAATGGCTGATTGACAAGTTTTTCCGAATATATTACTTCAAGTGCACACACATCTACCAAATTACAAGTTGCACGTATGCCTTCGCAATAAAAATAGAAAGTCAACAAATCTCGTAAATATATCAACAAATTTGTTATAAAGATACTCAAAAGTGAACCCGTGTAAAGCAATCAAAAAGGCCAAGATCAAAATAGCAGTGTTAGACTGTGAGTAACATCATGAGAAACTCTAAAGCAGCAGCAGAGCTCTGAACAAAATAATCTCGATCTTATTGACCCTAAGATGGATCCAGAATACTTCTTCTCATTCAGGCGCGCTAAGCACAAGAAAGTTAAGTGACAGTGTTGTTTATGCACCAAAAAAAAAGCCACTATAGCTCTTACACAATTAGATTGGTTTGTTATTAGCAATGCAATTTGAATGTAGTGCTCATGGGTACAACAAAATCATAAAAGCAATTCTTTATTAACACAAGTTATCATTGTCGGACCTCCAACCAAAATCACTGAATTAGATCTTAAAAATTTACACTTGAAAATTTCATGGGAAAGCTCTACTGCTTCTTCACAAATATGATGCAATTAACAATTCGATTCATAGGAATAAACCTATACATTGTATTTGTCCATTCAAAGATTTATGTGGTGCGCAAGCTACAGCAAACCTGAACAAAAAATAAGAACTCGTTCACTCCTAAGTCCTACTATGGAGAGCATGTCATATTTTAGGGTTCCAATACCTTAATCAATGAAAAATTCATCCTATTAACTATAAACAGTATCTGAGAGAAAATCCAGACACCACCACATGAGAGGATAAAACATCCAGCAAAACCGCAACAACTGTGGCTCATTTATGTAGTTTTAGGAGTTGAGAATATATAGAAGCTCCATAACTCATCAAAACAAAAACAGAGAGAGCAATATTAATGAACTGTGGTAAGAACTCTTTTACCTATTGCCGGAGTTCTGACAAGCAAACACAACTAATCAATCCTACAAGAACGAAATAAGAAATAGGAAAACAATCAGAAATTACTATAACAATCACTGCAAGACTATCAAGTATCACCATTAGACCATTTTTTAGAACAAGTCAGCGTGTATAACCATTTCTTATAATTGATCTGCTAGCTGGCAAAAAAAGCCAGAGACTCATCAAACAACCAAACATAACATCTATGAGATAGAGTAAAAAACTCAAGCAAGAATTGCCCATGTCATCAATTACTGGATATATCCACAAGCAAAGCTTTTGCAAATTATTTTACGGACCAAACTCTATTTCAGCATCTATCAGTACATATTCCCGAAACAAAGAACAATTTCATGGGTTTCATGGAGAGAGTCAGAGACACAGTTTTTGGTATGTTCTAGTACAAACATGGAAAGCCATAATTTACACATTCTTAAACAAGTTCCTAAAGTGAAGAGACCAAGACGATCACTTTTCCAAAACATATATACTGAGATAGGTTTCACCACAATAAATACAAAGCAGTAAATGCTACATGAAATTTAAAGCCATTCATACAGCCTTTTGCTATTGTCATCTGCATTGAACACAACTACACTCAATTCATGGTTTGGTAACATTGTAAGGAAGATGAAATCATAGTATTTGAGCTCCAAAGCAGCAACAAAGTCATTAACTATGGCAGCACCCACATGGAGGTTGTTCAGGGGTATAGTCCAAATTTTATTTCCCATTCGTATCACGATATGGTCTAGGTTCGTATCCTTAGGCATTGGTTCGAGCCTATCATCCAATGCTTGTGACATAAGTTCATTCTTAGACAAACTCAAGGCACACAAGTATTAATTTCTTTTTAACAATACAGAGTACAAAGTACTCGTCAATCATACCTGAATAAGTTTAACACTTGGTACAAATCAGTATCCAGTTTTCATGCAAGGGAATTCGTTTTCAATGACTGATGGCAAGCAAGCAGTGTGCAGATTTTTTAATAAAAACTCATTGAGTTATCCTCAGATCAAGGAATCAAAGCTAATTTTTCTAATCTTGTGTGGAGGATACAGTTCTAGCCAGTATGGATTAAACAAAAATGACCAATCATACGCAATTCCTACCTTTACCTTGGGAATGGCGCTCATATCTAACCAGCAATGACTACAAAACACAATAAATGTTCTAATGAGCAAGTACTCAAATGAAAGTGTATATCTAAAACAAATCTTTAAAAAGAACTAAACCATTGAGCCATGAAAATCAAATTCCATGAAAATCAAATTCCCAAATGCGTTTTAGATACCAGCAGGAGCCAACACCTACAGCATTTTAAAACGGCAACATTGAAAATAAAACACAACATTTGTGCTAAAGTTCATAAGAAAATAAAGATGAATGGTTATTCAATCATCAGATAGTTCGTAAGAAATGAATGGAAATTATCATTAATGCAAATTATCATTTCTTTTATTAGCATGAAGTTGTATTTATTTTTGTTCAATTCATGAACACAATGACAAGTAAAAGTAATAAACACGTACCTTCAGTGCTATACAGCACAAACGAATTATGGATCATGGAGTCCATTCACTCATGGAGATCATTTTCCAATGTACACGTTAGGTTATCACGGAGGCTGAATAAATCTGTGTAGTTAAGCTTAAACTTACTATAAAGTCTATAATTGATACTGCCCTCGTCTTTGTGTTCCAGTGCTCCAGCAACTATCCTGTGGCCGTCAGCAGTGATTAGATAATAATAACCTCCGTTTTGCACATATGTAAAGCCATGAGACAAATGGAACACGAACCACCACAATGCTGCGGCTGAGAAAACAAAACAGCAATAGAAAAATAAAAAACAATCTAACGTCGCAGATTTTATTCACTCTAAAAATTTTAAAAAAGAACTATGTGATGCGATTGTGTTCAATTATTTTGAGGCGGTAAAGGAACTTAATTTGCTAACTTGACACCGCACGTACATAGTAAGCAAATAAATCTTGAAGTGCTAAATTTTTCCGATTCAGCAACAGTTAAATATGCATTTTTACAAGTATATCAAACTGACTTGTTTAATTAAATGCAAAAAACTCTAATTAAATAGAGAACTTAGGATTATGCTGGATACATTGTACCCACAAATTCACAGAACAATCTTCCGCAAAAGACATCCACCTGCACAAAAATAATCCGCATTAAAAGTATCAACAAAAAAATAGATAGAACATAACTGAATGCCGATAATTACGCGTGATCTGCTATATGGTTTAAAAGTAGTTTGGTTATTGTCTTGACAATATGACATGGTAGCTATTTTTTTAAAATTTGAGAGTCAAAAGGACATAATAGGATACCTTATAATAGGAAGAATGAACTCGATGCGTTTCATAAGTCCAAGAACAAGGGACGAATGTATCACCATAACACTGGAACACGAGGCTGAAAATAAACAAATTCGAGAACACTATTTAGATTCAAATAGATGGCAGAAGCACCGTAGTGAAATGAAAAACTCAAATCAACTTTACCAACGGAATAACTTAATTAAGTATGAAATGCACAATGAATCAAAATAAAACCAAACACACATTATTTGCCAAGACAAACAAACGGCAACCATACAAATACACATCTATATTTAAAAAAGCGGATACAAACTCCTTAAAATACCCAAAATCGCAGAAAACACTGATCCACAACAGGAAACTTTTAGCAACGAGACCCTAAGCTTAGAATCATCACACTAAACAACACGCAGAAAACACTAACCCAAAAAGGCTGAAAAGAAATTAGAGAAACAGGAACCCAACCTCACGAGACGAGTGACAGCCGCCGCCGAGGTCAGAAAAAGAGAACAGGAACATACATCAGCCACGCTGACGACCAAGAACCAACGACGCTCAAATCCGAGGCAGGACTCAAAGCCCACAATACTTGCTTCTGAAAAAGGGCAAAAATAATACCTGTTTATTTTTCAAGAGCGAAAACGAAACCCTAAATTTCCGATTTACCAAAAAAAAAAAAAGAAGAACGAGATTAAACTTAGCGATCCTAACCTAGAACCGCTACGCTTACCTCTGGATACAGAGAGAGAAAAATTGCAGACCACGAGAAAGAGAGAGTACCTATCTGTATGAGGACCGCTGAATCGCCGGAGGGATCGAAGAGGTTCCAGTGGCAAGCATCTGGACACTGGAGAGAGAGAGAGAGGAAGAGACCGCAGCAGTCCAAAGAAAAGAGGGGAACTGCGTTTTTATGGAAGTTGTACGTGGCTTTCTTGTGGCCAAGACAGAATGTGTGGCTGGGAGCACCAAATTTCCTTTATCGTGAAAAGACGAAATTACCCTCAGCATCATAAACAGCAGCTCACCAATCGGGGGACATAATTGGAAAAATGGGGAAAAAATTGCCAACCCATCTAATTTGGCTCAATTCTCTTAGTATTTAAGCTTAGATAAGGCACAAGAAGTTACAAAGAACCCTTGACGGACACGGGACTCAGGAAATGTTTGAAAAGAAGGCGTGGACAGAGCTTGGAAATGCTAAATCATCTTCCTAATATTTCTCTTAAATTGTTAGTAGATTGGAATATGTCCAACTTGTATTAAAATGTCAAAATCTTGGTAATTCCAGGAAGTATTTAAGAATTGTCGAATGCATGCCAACTTACTTCTCACGAACACCAAATAAATGTCCGACAAGTTACAAAAAGATTGTCGGATCCATGTCACAATAGTTTTTTATTTCTTATTTATGGACGCGAAAAAAAAGAGTATCGGACGACTTGCGTCAGACAGTGGTTGAAACGTGTTGGTATCAGACACGTATCCTTCTTCGAAGTGTCCGTGCTTCTTAATTTGGGAATACTGGTCATCACTCATCCGATGATTGTATGGGCTTAAATGCAAGTTTATTCAACCTTCTCTCCTCGAACAAGCAAAGCATACCCAAACCAGAGGCAGGGGGCTTCTGAACACTCAGCTTCCAAATATCCAAATCTCGTGTACTGGGTCTAGAATTGTCTACACATAACTTGAGCCCAACTATTCTAAACATTTTGGGCTTCTGTACAGTAAGCTATCATTAAAGCCATAGTTATAGTGGATAAAACACCAAAATCGAAAGCTCAACAAAGTCCTGACTTTTGATTAATTGTATTTGGTGAATTAGAAAAACTTGATATCAAATTGCAGTTTCCTTTTTGGTAGTCAATGATCAAAAGAAAAACCAATTGGATTCTAAGTTGTGAAGCAAAATATAGATTTTTGTCACATCTCTTTTTATATCTTCTGAGAATGTCATTTTTTGACTAAGAATACCTGTTGGATCGGACTCTAATTTCGCAAAGGAACAAAATTAACAAAGTAGAGCTCAAATGAATAACATTGTATCCCAATTTTGCCCCCACTTGTTTCCACTTGTAAGCTCCTTAGTCCTTACAGCTATTTCTAGTGCTGTAAATGAGCTACGCAGCTTGCGAGTTCGGCTCGGTAAAGACTTGGTTCGGCTCGGTTCGAAGAAAAAATGAGCGAGCTTGAACTCGATTTTGCGGCTCGTTTGATAAACAAGCCGAGCTCGAACCTAGCAGGGCTCGGCTCGAACAGGTTCGTCTCAGCTCAATATATATATATATATATAGGTTCCGCTCAGCTTGGCTCGAACATGCCAATATTCGGTTCAACTCGGCTCATTTAGCCAAATTTTCAATATTAAGGCTGAACTGTTGACGAATTCAAGCTCGAGTTCGAGCCGAACTTGCTCGTTTATTCCAGACCGAATACTAACGAGCCGAACTCGAGCTTTGTACATGCTTGGCGAGCCAAGCTCGAGCCAAGATTTTCCTGCTCGATTCTGATCGAGCCGAGCTCGAACGTGCCAATATTCGGTTCGACTCGGCTCGTTTACACCCCTAGCTATTTCTAATGTACAGCTTTGGAGATTTGCAAACTTTTTGTTGACACTAAAATGAACATGCATTTGGGGCATCCAAATAGTCATATAGGACCAGTTACATATTTTTTCGTTTCTTTGAAAAAATAACGGTCCAGGATATGTTTTGATAATTAATACCCGTCAAGGACATGTTAAAAACATTTGTTAAAGCTGAAAATGTCATTAATGGGTATTAATTATCAAAACACGTTCTTGGCCATTATTTTCCCTTCTTCTTTCGTCGACTAAATTTCTTTCCAGCCAGCCTAGCCGGTTGGGCTGCCTGGCCGAACCTCGGATTGGGCTACCCTAACATTTCTATTTCTAAATTGGAAGGACTTATAGAAAAGACTAGAATCCTACGGAAAGGTCGCTGAAAGTCTGGGCTTAGTCCTTGCAACTTGCCCAATGAATCTTAGTCATATTTAGCCCACTTATCGTCTATCATTTTTTTCATTTTAGCTATCATACCAGAATGTGTATCCCTTATTGTTAGATAACTTAACAAGTGTAATGTATGACTCAAACTACTATTGTACCCAATATAAAATACAAAGTTATAGCACATAATTAAATAAAAATTTTGATGGACAAAATTTGCATCTTCAATTATATAAGATGTCCTAATGAGAAAAGTATATAGCATATCGCAACATGGATTGTGTGGATATCATAGGAATATTTTCTTGAATATAAGGTACATTTGGATATACTCATGGATTTTACTTGTAAGCGTACCGAATTGTAAGGTATGTGTCGTAGGCGGATGGCAAGTTTTATTTAAACATAAGTATGCGCAGAGGGGTACCTATTGATTTTGCCTCCAAAAATATCTAATCATAAGTTACGTATTGCGCATCGTTAGATTTCGACAACACTACTTAAAAATTCTTAGATCAAGGCTAGGCAGGTAGCTAACCACAGACAAAATTTAGCAGTAATTAGACCTCTGTTTCCAAGTGGGAGTTGTGGAGACCTTGTCGATTGTAAGCTTTATTAGATACCAAATAACTTCTTAGTTGTTAATGTATGAGCAAATTTGTTGGTAAGGCATTTCGGCTTGATTTACTAGACAATAACCCCATGACATTAGCCATGACATTGGCATGATTTGTTTTGTTGGTGATTTGTAGTTATGGGCTTTCTTGATTTGTAGCTTCCTGCTTTTCCCCTTGGCATTTGGCTAATGTTTATGCATTTCAGTTTTTTAGTCCCTTGGTAACGATCATTTCGGGAAGAATTCTAGGAACGAAGACGCATCACATGTTCTAATTCAAAGTCAGAATATGTTTGATTTATCTTGATACTTTGCTTTAGCAATTTTTGTTGCCTGATACAACTTGTCGATTGTTGACCTCTGAATTGTTGTTATTGTACAAGTGAATTTGGTGGTAAGGCACGTCGACTCGATCTACTAGACAATAACCCGAGACATTAGCCATGATTGGGCGCATTTTGATTTCCTAGTCGCTCCGCAATTACCATTTGGGAAGAATTCTAAGAACGAAAACGCGTCATACGTTATAATTCACAGTGAATTATTTAGTCGCCCGAAAAACCCTGATAGTACAACTTGTTCCTTGTTGACTTCTGTATTGTTTTCCTGGAACTGGTATCTTACGTTGATTTTAAAATGCCTTCAACAGGAATAGAATTATAACCTAGTGTCTTTCTTTCGTAATAATGCCTAAAGATCTTCTTCTCTAAACATATTCAATAGTATATTCAATTCCAGCCATTGTTAAATGGAAGTCAATAATGTTAACGTTTCTGCTTAGTCATTGGCTGAAATGTCAATTCTATCATCACAACATTACCAAGTCCCTATCAGTCCAGCATAATCCAGCTGCCGGCACACCAAAGATCTTCAGGTGAGGTAATTAAGCATTTCTTATCTTACCTATACGTATATGTTGGTTCATATTTTACTACATCTGCATTTTTATTGGTCCTCGAATTTTTGTAGTATTGTTCTTCAGCGTTTCTGTTTGTCATCGAACGCGCAAATCCACATTTCCTGTGCATTATTAGAATTATTATGGAATTATAGTCAAACCTTTGTTTGTCTAACGTTATTTGATCATCATCGCGAACCACTGGCAGATAAACCTTGTGGTTGGTGTATCAACTAGATGATATCATTTAGTATTTGCAACCAGAATATTCTTAAAAGTCCAACTAATGCATTCTTTGCAATATATGATGGAATGTTAGAAATCTTCCTGTCCTTACTGCAGCTGGACACTTGCATTCCTCGTTGAAGGATTTAAACAATGACCGTTACTTGTCGACTATGAAGCACCGACATGAACACGGCAAAATACGTATGGGACATGCCACATCTTGTGATGACTATTAATTACTTGTCAGCTATGAAGCACCGACACAAGAGAATACATATGGGACACGCCACACCTCGTGGTGTGCCCAATAAATTTTATTAATTTTTGTAGTGGGACACGACGCACGGGGTCACGCGAAGAACACGTATTAGGACACGGCAAGGGTTAGATATGCAATTTTTTTATAAAAAAAATTGGGTTAAAAGTGTAATATAATGTAAATATGATGCTTGTTTATATATATTGAAGCTTCATGCTTAAATATGTATTTTTGGTGTATTTATTTATTTTCGTCGTGTCCTTCTTTTTACGGAAATCTCATGTCCGTGCTACATAGCTTATCAGCTTTTGACCTTTCGGTACCGTTATGCTACGATATACTCTTGATACCCAAACTCTGGGTGTGTCAGCCGATTCCCATTGTGTATCGGTAATAGTTTTGTCGGCTAAACAGCCGATATTTAACCGCTATGACCGTTTTGAATGCTCTGGCGCCAAAATTTATTCTAAATTCGATACCACCGCTATCGTTACACGGCTAACATTACCATTGCGCGGGCCCTTCTTCTTCTTCCATTTACCTTGCCTTCACTTCTCCAGCCGGAGTTGGAACCCTAATTAAAAAACCCAGAGAAGGTGAACCCACTGAATGATTAAGCACACCAAACACAACAGTACTTGAATCAATTTTGGGATCACGAGTTGGTGGCGAAATTCCGTTTTACCAAACTAGTAATGGGAGTCAAATGCCAAGGCCGTTGTGAGCCAACTTAATTAGGTACAGTATTATTATGCTTTCTTCTCTGTACTTTTGATATCCCCATATGGTGATCTGCTTTCGTTTCGTTTTCAGCAATTTGACCTGTTGTATCATATATTCCTCATCAACCGTATCCCTCGTTGACGTTCTTTTAATATACTAGCAAGTTTTTTCCTTGGACTTTTTACGGAACGATACGGCAGATGAGAAGGAAGAAATGAATTACTCTGCAGATGATTTTTCCAGGAGAAATTTAGAGTACACTCCCTGTGCCCTAAGATCGATTATGAAACCGTTGCGGTCCCGTTACAAATTGGGTTAAAGCCATGCGTAGGTCTTAAATTGGTTGCATCCCAGCGTGTAACAAGATCGATATATCGATCGTGGAATAACGGTCTTGGGGTGTCGAAGCGACACATAGCAAGAGTCTGTTGCAAGCGTGCAAGAGTCACGAGTTTTTTTAGAATTGTTTTTTGGGAAATGTTTAACTCATTTAAAATTTTTTTCCTAACTGTAATTTTTTATTTTTTTTAGTTTCTATAGAAAAATCTTCGAGAGGTTGAAAGATAGATTGAGAATTTGCAAGTAATAGAAGAGTATTGTGCACTCACCGAAGCTCTCTCAATGCTTTTCTTTTCTTATCGTACCAATTTGACTTCTCTATCCCTATAACGAACAAAACTTTTTATCAATGTAGCGTACACGATGCACTTTTTGTTGGGAAAGTGCATCATGTATAGTACCATTGAAATCTGGAGGCAAAATTAAAGTGGGAACCAAACCAAACATCTCTTTAAGGTGGGTTCAAGTGCGTTTATTCATCATTATTAATTTGGCAACGCTTATTAGCGGTCCGCATGGTATCTCTCTATCTCCATATTTCTATTCCTGCCGTCTTTTTTACATCAAATTGTCACAGGGAGGCCAAGAAAGGGGGGCGACCAAATGGGACAGCTTGTCTTCCCTACCACTTGCTTTGTACCTTTGGAATCAAATGCACTTCAACGGTCAGAGGTGTCTGGACCAGCTTACGTGCACTCAATTAGTTCCCTCCCCTGTCCGGTCTAAAGTAGGTCATTCACGCTAAGACTAAAAAATTCACAAAAAAATTAATTTCTTGTGACCTAACCCCAAGAATAGAATCTTGATCAATTGTATGGGAGCAAATACATCAACCAACCAGACTAACCTTGGGGCCATCTCTCTCTCTCTCTCTCTCTCTCTCTCTCTCTCTCTCTCTCTCTCTCTCTCTCTCTCTCTCTGAGTTGGCTTGGATTTGGACCTTTGTTCTTCCCATCATATGATTCACCAGAAATTCCACCACAAAATGTGTTTGTTTAGGGGAGAAAAATTTAAGTTGCATGTGCAAGAGCACTGAGACTAGCTACCCCTTTTAGTTTTCTAATAATACTGCTAACAATTCGCAAAGAATGTCCCAATCATATGAATGAATGATTATCCATAAACAAAATCGTTTTCTAATACTTTATTAACAACTAAGGTGGTCGGAAACTTCACAATCAGAATACTCCTAAGATCACATTAGCTAGATTTTATGAATGCTCCATTTCACCCACACCAAAAATAAATAAAAAATCACATTTGTTGAAGAGATTGTATTCTTTCCACCGGTCACCGCCATTGTGGGTCTTACTGTGTGTTAATTATTTTAATTTGAACTATTCATATTACGAGGCCCACAGAGTATTATATCCATACAGAAAATCAGCTCGATTAGACATCACTAGATATATTAAAGATTAGCTTTTTATTTATAAAATGGGCAATCTGATTCTGTCAATAATTTTTTAAAGTTAAACTGTTCATAACCGTTGATTTAATCTTTTATTTATATGTATATACACACATATATACTAGCAAATTGCCCATGCTTAAAAACCGATACAATGAAATGTTAACACCAAGTAAAAAGTATTTTGGATCGCTGGTGGTTTACATAATCGTTGATTTTAGGATCCTAAGATTAGTGTTGGGGTGTGCGCAAGCTAGTCCAAATATCATGTTATAGGAAGGGGAAAAAAAAACTAAATTAGCCACCTTGTATTGACCTAATTTTAACTAATCATCCAAACAATAAAAACGGCATAATGTTCGTGCAGCTTATAGTATTAATGTTAAAGAAGAATAGTAACATGTTTTTCATCCTTCAATTTGATGAAATGTAGATGTTCCCGTAATTCTCGTTTGTATTTTTTGGACATTTTAGAAACTATGCTCTGGGGTTTATTACGCCATATTTTGAAGCACTCATGGGAATATGCACATAGATACAGATATAGTGTTTCCCTTTAGTTAGAAAATTTTGGGTGCCGAGTGGATACCACGTGGCGATACTCGTTGGCGACCCCTACTATACAAACGTGTTTTGGACAACTCAGATTTATTTCCTCTCTCTCCTCTTTTTTTCTCTATAAAATCCGGACCATTTTGGACAGTTGAAATCGTCGACAGAATACTGGTACGTACCCGCTCGACACCCAAAAACTTTTCGTGGAACATAGCTGGCATTTCTGGTTCTTTTTGCTTTTGCCTTTTGAGTCTTGTTTTGTGAGGTTGGCTGCGAACGCGTTTATTAATGTTTGTCATAGGTTAGGTTTTGCTCAATTATTGTTGGCCTTTGTTCTCACGAGCCCACAGTGGCTACTCAAAACAGATGGAGCTACATTTGTCACATGATTCTCAAGCTTCTTTCCGCTCACGCCTTCTTTTTTTTTGATCCTTCCGCTCACGCCTATATGATCATATTAACCACTTTTTCTTTTTGTTCGATGGTCAGGGATGTTCGGGTCAAATCATGCACACCTCGACTAATCATTTTCTCCGGTCCAATCAAAGGGCAGGTCGTCCACGCAAGGACTAGGGGATTCACAATAAATTTCTTTCTTACAGATTGACCTAAGAAATCGAACATTGGTCAACTGCATGGGAAGTAAACCCACCAACCAACCAGACTAATCTTGGGACAATCAAATTAACCGCTACCCATAAGCAAAGAAAATCATCGCGCTAGCCTTTCACGAGGGGCGGAGCCATGATCTTTGTCAATAAAAACGCGCCCTCGCTATTATGCATTTTATACACAAGTTCATACGTAAATTTGTATATATACCAACAACGGCTGTTGTAAGTTGTGGCTGAAACTTTTTATTTTTATGAACGATTACAAAGATTAAACAAAACAAAGGCACATCGGCATACGTCACCCAAGACCACGGAAAACGGACGGCAAGACGTCAACCAAAACAGCAAAATTCTGAAGAAAACCTAACTAAAAAACACCTAAACTCCTAAACAAAACCTCCAAACCATACGTGCGTATTACATACATTTCAACTCTTGTTCAGCTTTCTAAAATTGTGTTCTAGATGAGTTTTACTCAATGGCTGTGCTCCACTATTTCTAGCCCAAATGTTTTTTAGTCAAATTTAAACTTTTTACAATAGTAGCTTGAAAAGATTAAATCTCAGTATTAATTTATGTTTGAGGTACAATAGTGATTTGAGATGGTAGGTGTTGCAGCGAACTCTTCAAACGTCGATCCATTCTTTAAAGATGTTTTATTCTATGTTCAAGTTTTATATGGGTAGTATACTTCAAATAATATCAAATGTGAAATGTCGTAAACTTTGAAAGTGATTTGAGATCGTAGGTGTTGCAGCGAACTCTTCAAACATCAACCCATTTTTTAAAATATTTTTTTGTTCTATGTTCAAGTTTGATATCCGTAATGTACTACAAATAATATCAAATGTTAAATATCGTAAAACTTGAAAGTGATTTGAGATTGTAAGGGTTGCTACGAATTCTTCAAAGTTCAACACACTCTTCAAATATTTTCTTTATTCTCTATTCAAGTTTGATGTGCATAGTATACTTCAAATAATATCAAATGTTAAATGTCTCAAAATTTGAAAGTGATTTTAGATTGTGAGGGTTGCAGCGAATTCTTCAAACACCAACCCAGTCTTTAAATATTTTTTTTACTCTCTATTCAAGTTTGACGTATGCATACTATATATACTTTTTTTTTAATAGCAAAAATAATTCCATTCATCACATGGATATGAATTGAAATCAATACAATACAGTAGGAGTAGAATATATATACTTCAACCAATGTTAAATGATTTTTTTTTTTAATCTCAAGGAGCAATTTTATTTATTTAAACAAGATTGTGGGCTACACAACGTGGGGTAGCCATCCCATTAACATTAAAAAGAAAGCGTTGGGATACAAAAGGGAACATATGCAAAGTTCCGTCTGACGCCAACGCCTTTTTTGCCAAACCATCGGCTACACAGTTTGCTTCCCTAAGAATATAAGATATGCAAACATTTCATTTATGAGCCAGTAGCATCCTGCAATCAGAGATAAGAGGAAGGAGCCATGGTGAAATACAATGTAAATCATGAAGCAGCAAAATACGGATTTGTGAGTCGGACTCCAAATCGAGCTCATAAAACTCTCCGGACCATGCTATTTGGAGGCCCATACAGATAGCTTTGAGCTCCGCCACCAAACTTCTTGTTGCACCAACATATTAATTAAAACCAAGTAATTAACCAACACCGATAAGAATCTCTAAACACACCTCCAATACTAGCACTACTAGTTTGAGGATTCGCACTGCGATCCGTGTTCAATTTAACTCGTCCTTGATTGGGAGGTAGCCACCGAATCAGTTTAGCATCAAACCTTTTCGGAGCTAGAATGGGTTGCCGTTACGTTGCAAGGTAGAAAAATTCCATGGAAAAGTGTGGTTGATAGAAAGCAGTTGATCTTTGAGGCCTAGAGGGGTACTGGACTGGAATACGAGCTAGCTTTCCAAATAATCCATAGAGTGAAGGCAAAACATGAGGACCAGGAGGAGGGGTGGGCAATTTGGGACGTACTGATGTGTTTGCAGAAGATTTTGTCGACCCCACCCAAGGATTGGAAAGGGTAAAAAAGTTAATTTGGGGGCAAGGGAATAGCTAGCTAGTCTTTTCCATACTGCCTGCCTTGGCCCATGCAAGGACAGTCACGAACCATACTGGTTATCTCATTCATCCTCGTGTCACCGCTGTCTTCGTGTTAAAAGTGACTGTTGAACATTTGAAAACTGTGCCAGATTACATAACTACCGTAGCAAGACACTAAAATTGTAACTAATATATAGTACAAATAAAGTCTGAAAAAGTCTATTAGAATGTTCAATAAAATTTTATATAAATCAACTTAAATTTGTAAACTGAAGTATCAAAGTGTACTTTTCATGATAAATTTTGAAGTATCAAAGTGTACTTTTCATGATAAACTGAAGTATCAAAGTGTACTCTCTATTCAAGTTTGACGTATGCAAAGTATATATATACTTCAAACAATGTAATTACATGGTATTTGCTAAAAACGACCAAACATTTGAAAATTGTGCCGAATTACACAACTGTTGTAACAAGACAATGACCCTGTTCGTTTTGGATTTTGAAAAAAGTTTTTGAGAGTAATGATGAGTGGAAAGAGATAAATAAAGAAAATTTATTAAAAATCGTGCACAAGAATTTGAATCTCCCAAACGAATTGTAATATATATATATATATATATATATATATATATATAACAAAAAAGTCTGTTAGAGTGTTCTACAAAATTTTACATAAACAAACTTAATTAAATTTGTAAAGTAGTGAAGTGTTTATAGGAGATGATCTTATGATCGAGTTATATAAGCACTGGTGAAACATGCATCTAGTTAATTAAAAGAAAGAAGAAATTATATTAGCTAGCTCTTCAAAAAACCTTGTGAGCATGATGTGTCTCTTATGTATTTGCAAGTTTAGCAATGGAAAAATTCATTTCGTTGAGTCTAGATGCCAAAAAGTGGCACCGGCATTAGCAAATGATAAGTTGGCCCAGACATCCATTTTAAATAGTATTAAGCAGCATTTAGGTGTTTTTCCTTTTGTTGACCTGCGCTGTACAGTGTACACGGTACTCTTGTGATCTAAGTTTTCTTGTTTTGGTTTGAGGTTTGCTTTTTTCTAAAGGTTTGAGGTTGGACCTGGCTTGTCGGCAGTCTCCTCATGGGGAGGGGACTGTACCGTGCAGTTGGCCGGATATCGGCTTGTACCGAGTTTATTTTCATGACCAAAATCGCTCATGTCGTAGAGCTCAACAAGAATTTCAATCATACCAAAGATCATAGTAATTAAACAATGTTTAATTCCTTATCAGATCACATTTATGTTTCTCATAATGGATATGGTCACGCTGGATCAAACCCATCCACACTAGTTTAATAAAAATTAATAAGTATCCAATTTAGCATAATTTTTGACGTGGTTAAAGTATTCGACGAGCTCTATGACATGAATGATTCCGATCGTGAAAATAAACTCGGTACAAGCCGGTATCCGGCCTACTGCACGGTGCAGTTCCCATAGGGAGACTGCCGACAAGCCAGATCGCTTCCAAACTCACCAAGGCTGGAAACAATACAAACGAAATTTGTTGCCATCACTGTAGATAGACTGGTCTTGTTAACATCACTACAAAAATGGGAACGGGGGAAGCTGCTGTGCAGCAAATGGGTTGGTTTCATTTGCAATCGTCAACAAAGGCTACTACTGTATTGATCACGAAAGGACAAAAGCTTTGGTGTTTTTTTCTTTCTCATGTCCAACAACATGAGACATACATTTGAAGAGTTGCAATAACGGAACGGGGATGGTGCTGTGCGGCATGGTGCTGTACACATTTAGGCCGTCCGTTCAAGAATCCAACGGTCCAAATCTCAAGTCTACCATCTGAGCATCCGAGCCGTTCATTGCCAAAATGAATCTGGACCGTTAAGTTGGATTGCCGAACGGACGGCCCGAATGGGCACAACAACTCCCCCGGGATATCCGAAATAGGAATAAATGGGTTTTAGAAGCGCGCAAAAGTGGCTTGTGCTATCAATAAATGTACTCTAGGTGGTGTTTTTTGAAGGTCCGGATCTTAGTTAGTAAAATTGGCGAAGTGAAATTAATGGTATCACAATCAGGTTGAGAAGATGGTACTCTAGGTGATTCTAACAACTAATTGGGGAAAGTGGTGAAAAGGAAAATGGCAGTGTTCCATAGGAAGATTGATGGAGTATTTTTCTTTGGTTTCGGCAATGGGAGACAGTTGGGTGTCTTTTTGGTCATTTCTTCTCTAGTTCTGTTGGTGTCATAGTTTTAAATCGCCGTATCGGTCGCGGTATATCGGTATCGGGACATATCGGTGATACGTCGCGGGAATCGGGTGTCGCGGTCGTGAATTTTTAAAAAATCATCAGCAACATGTATAAAACTTGAAAAATATACTTTTGCGGCTTTTGCCTCCAACATTGGCTTAAATTATCACATTTTAATTAATTTAAAACATGTAATAACCCATTATCTTCATGTGAAATATCCGATAATCGCTAGTCACAACTAGTTTATGTTGGAACTTTAGTGTGTATTTGTAAAACATGGTGTTTTTCTCTAGTCCCACATTGATAAGTTACAAAACTTCTATCTACTTTAAATGAATTTGCACTTTAATGGGTTTGTAAATGAGGACTCAAGGAGAGGTCTCGCGCGCTTAGGAAAATAGGCGGCAATTTGAAAAACTGATTTGGAAACTAGTTAACCGAGTGTGCGTCACGAGTTAATCGCGCGGGGGGGGTGCAAATCCGGGATTTGGCCTCGTGCACGCATACGGTTAAAGTCCACGTTTTGCTAAAATTCCGAAATTTGTTTTTTTCCCTCTTCCTCAGATTTTTTTCCCTTCTTTTTTTCCCACTTCCCGAGACGAACCGGCCGACTAAATCCGTTACAGGCCGATACGTACCGGAAACCGGCCGGTTCGCCTGTGATTTGCACTCTCCCCGGTATACCGGCCAATATCCGAACCGGACCCCTATTCGATAAATATTCTTATAAAACGAGATCGTGTTCGGTCCATAACAAGCTCAACGCATAACAAATCGACAAATAGATTTGTATGGAAAAGAAATAAATTAACACCCAAAAATTATTCTAGAAAAGAACTAAAAATAAGCAAAGAGTGTGAAAATGTGGTCAATCAAGCTAGCCCTGCATGTCCTTGGATCGAAACGCCAAAAAGTGACTAGACAATTACATCATTGGTCCCTGTAGCTTTAGCAATGTTTCACTGTTGCCCCTATTGTTTCCATCAACTCAAAACCCCACACTTTCGTATCTTTGGTTCAATGCGATACCTTTTTAAACTTATGTCCACACACGCGACTTTGACGAATTTTTAAATAAGAAATCCAAAATTCCCATTCTACACTCCAAAAAGGAAATGGGCATTGAAGCATTGATGTGTAATAAGAAATCCAAAATTCTGTCCATATCTCTAACTTCCAAAAAGATGTGATCAAGCCCAAGGGTTAATCCGGTTGGTTGGTTAGTCGGTTTGCTCTCCACACAATTGACTTAGATTCGATTATAGGATCAGGCCGCAAGAAAGTAATTTTTTATGAATTTCCTAGTCCCAGTAGTATAGATGATCTGTCTTTGATCAGATCAGACCAGAGTTAGTTGAGGTGTGCGTAAGCGAGCCCACTAAGCCAGACACCCCAACTATCAAACCAAAAACACAAAAAACAAAAAGCAAAAGATGTGATCAGAACCCAGGAAAAGCCCATACTATTACGCGGAAACTTTGTTAGGAGTAGGTTGGAGGTTCCTATTGAGGAAGGAAAAGCATCTCAAACCCTTATCCTTTTTCTTGAGAGAGAGAGAGAGGCACCTAATTCCAATCCAGCAGAGAGACAGCAGGGAATGGAAAGTGGGCACAAAGGACCACTTGGGCCATTATAATTGATGTTATTGTCATCTCAATTATCATTTGGTACTCAAAATCTTTTTTTTTTTTTTTTTTTTTTGCGTCTAGCTTCGTTTGGAACTTGTTAAAAAGCATCACCTTTCAGGAAAAGTCTACAATACACACCCCTTAAAAGGGTGTACCATATATACCTATTTTGTGGTTCATTCATAACATTTTAGAGTGTTTCGTAACTTTTATTCTAGAATTCATAACTTTTCAGCAATACGATTCGTAACGTTTTCATTATAATTCATAACATTTTGGTGTATCTCGTAACCTTTATACGATTCGTAACTTTTTAGCAATACGATTCGTAACATTTTCTCTATAATTCATAACATTTTGAGGGGTGCATATGATACACACCCAAATAAGGGGTGTGTATTGTAGTCTTTCCCCACCTTTCACAGGGTTTTTGTTTTGTGTTTTTCTTAAATATATTTTACCTTCTAGATTGGTTTCGATGAGAGGAACAAGAAAAGGATTCAAGGACCTAATTTGAAAATAACAATTGAGAGATCGCGCGTATTTTCTAGTTACACATTTCAAGCGTAGTCTTATTAGGTATTCGTAAAGAATTAGGACGGAGTACCCCGTGTGATCTTCTGTTTGTGATCTGTATATGAGGAAACAATGAGTTAATTTTAGTTAAAGTCTTGTTTGATGATCTAAAACCATTTATCTTGTAGTCAGTCATAGTGTCAAACATGCGAAAAGTCAAGTTAATCAAATATAGCAGTGCTAGAGGTACAGCAAAACAGGTACAAACAGCTTGCACAGATCCGTTTTGGACCCGTTTTGGGTCCCGCAAAGATGATCGGAGCCGCTCATTTTGTTCAAAATTTAATTATTAGGGTCCCTGTAAAAAATCATCTCAATCCGATATCGGTAAGGGCGTTTACGAATCACCCTTACCGAAGCAAAGTTGGGTGATTCGTAAACGCCCTTACCGATATCGGATTGAGATGATTTTTTACAGGGACCCTAACAATTAAATTTTGAACAAAATGAGCGGCTCCGATCATCTTTGCGGGACCCAAAACGGGTCCAAAACGGATCTGTACAAGCTGTTTGTACCAATTCTGCTGTACTCATATCATTTCTGAATCAAATATTAGTTAGTTTTTGGTCCAATCCTAATTAGTTTGAGCGACAAACCATCTATTTCTCTGATGGCAGTAACATTATCTGTTGAGTTTCCTTTAATATATATGTTTTACTTTTCAATAAAAACGCGCGATTTATGCATCGAGACTTTAACATAAACATTTTGAATCAGCAAAATGAAATGTGAAGGTTTTCTCCTCACGGCAAGATCACATGAGAGAATCCTCATTCATATGTACAAAAGGGAAATAATTTCAGTGCCGATCGGGTACCACGTGATGCCCACTTGCGCATCCGAGCCATCTATTTCATTTTTGATCGGCTTAGATTTGGAGAGAGAAAAGGAGAGAGAAAGTGTTAGGGTGAGAGGAGAGAGAGGGTTTCAATCCGAGCCGTCCAAAAGTGTATCGGACGGCTTGGATGTGCCAAGTGGGTATCACGTGGAATATACCCTCTCGGCACTAAAAAATCTCTCACTCGTACAAAAGAGACCTAATGAATGCAGAAAGTCCATGTGATCGTACGTATCACATGTGGAGGTGGGGAGGAGGGGGGGGGGGGGGGGGGGGGGGGGGGGGGGCTAGCTATGTTTTAGCCTATTTAACCAGCCAAACTCAAATGGGTCCACTGTGCCATGACTTTATTAGGCTAGCTGATTAATCCCCCTCTGGCCAGTCAAGGTTCTTTGGTCTTGGTGGCCTTCCCAAACTATTGATCAAGTTAAAAAGCAAAACCTATTTGTAGTCCTTTTCTTGCTCTGGTATTGCATGGCATGGCACGGCACTTGGGTTTATGGTTTCCTATGGTTTTGAGGCAAAGAAAAAGGGGGGGAAAACTAGCTCATGTGTGTCTTCAAAAAGATGGTATTATTAATAAGAGATGAAGGTCCACAACTCAAACCCATTATTTAGTGTCAAATGTTCAAGTCAACCCAACAAAACATTTTGGGTAACCAATGTCAACTCCGTGAAGCTTATGCATTAGATTGTAATTTTTAGGTGTACTTTTTGGTTTAGGCTCCGTTTTGCTAAAGGAAATAAGTACTTATTTTTTGAATTTAATGTGATGTATAGTAAGAAATTGACATATCTCGTAAAGTAAAAAAATAACTATTTTAAATAATGAAAACCTTAGCGGAGCGGAGTCTTAATGGCAATTCCCCCACATGCCCAACGCGTTGGCATGTGCGTGATGGTTGTGCCCACAATTGATGGGATAAATTTTGGGTGTGTTACCCATTGGTTATTTATATGCTATAATGGTTGTGAATTTTGTGGCAATGTGATTTTGTTGTGCCCACAATTGATGGGATAAATTTTGGGTGTGTTACCCATTGGTTATTTATATGCTATATACTATAATGGTTGTGAATTTTGTGGCAATGTGATTTTGTTGTGCCCACAATTGATGGGATAAATTTTGGGTGTGTTACCCATTGGTTATTTATATGCTATAATGGTTGTGAATTTTGTGGCAATGTGATTTTTAAACAAATAAATTTTTGTGTGAGGGTTAGGATTATTCTGACACGTTATTTAGCAGAGGGGGTGGGGTAACCAAAACTCACATTCCTTACAAGATCCCGAGTTCGACTCTCATCACTTCCATAGACTCATCAGTGTATCTTTTAGAATGTCTTTCCCCACTTTGAGAGGAGTAAGGGGGTGTTTGGATGGCCACTTTTTACATTTTCAAATTCTCATCTTTGGGTTTTGGGTGTTTGGCAGGAAAGGAGAAAATGGGTTTTGGGTAAAATAGATTTTCCGATTTCTTGTTTCTAAAATAAAAGACAGAATCTGATAATAGGAGCTTTTCCAATTCCCATTTTCCCATTTTGGAATCCAGCCATGCCAAAAAGACAACCATACCCTCTGCCTTTTGGATAATCTCCACTTTGCCTTCGGTTTTCAAGGACCCAGGGACTAAAAAGGGCAACGTTTTGGTTAAAAAAAAAAACCTTACCATCAATTTGCAATCCTATGGAGCAGAAACGTGATTATGAGAGCCATAGAAACAAAATTTGATTATGCCTCTTTAGAATAATATGATCAGAATAATAAGATCTTCACACCCGTTCAAACGGATTAAAAATTGGAGTATTTAATTTTTTAACCATATTTTTTAATATATAAACGGTCTCAAAAAATTAAGTGCTCAAATTTTCACTCTGTTTGAATCGGTCAAAATATATTGTTTATTCTGATCGTATTATTCTAAAGCGTCGTAATTCATTTTTATCTCTAGGGCTCTCATATTAAGTATATGTTCTTTATTTAGGACTCTGTAGAGAAAAATGTGATAATGAGAGTCTTACAAATAATCGAAATAATTTTCACTCCGTTTTGGAACGTTATCTCTCAACTGATTTTCCTTCACCTCCCACCAATTCTTCACATAATAGCAAACAATAATTGAAATAAAAAATATATAATTAAAAAAAGGGGGACACTTTCAGGTCATGTACATCCAATTTCAGAAGTAAATTTAAAAAAATTGATTAAAACATTATTTATATACATTATACACTATTATTTATAATCGGGGGCAATATAGTAAAAAATCAATTCATAATTCATTTTCATTCCATATCTTTCAAACACTACTCCTACTGTAAAATACATTCTGCACATATCATTCAAATACTCTACCAAATACAAAATATATTCTGATCATAATTCCAAAAGTCAAAAAGGCAAAAAATTAAAAATAAAAAGTCAAAAAGTTTGCTCCCAAACACTCCCAAATGGTATAAGGGGCCGTTTGCCAGGGGCACAAGAAAGGAAGGAGAGAAAGAAGAAAGTGTTTAAGGCCCCGTTCCAGAACACCTTCTTAAAAAATAAGTACTTATTTCACATTTTCAAACTCAAAAATAATATAAATGAAAAATAATTTTTTAATTTTTTCTGCACCGTATTAAAGATCTCAATGAGATCTATCAAACTAGATCCATAGTGATAGGAAAATTATTTGCCTAAGCACATGATTTTTGAGCTTGAAATTACCTTCTTAAAAAATAAGTACTTATTTATCGTTCCGGAACGGAGCCTAAGTTGGCCACAAAACCACATTGTTTGGGGGCCTGCACATTGCAGCCACCGGGATGTGATGTTAAAAGGTGTTGGCACATCATATCCCGATGCCCTAAGAGCACCCATTCAGTTTCCCCTTTGAGAGTATCGTTAATAATTGGAGTTTGTGGAAAATGTCAGTTCGCAGTGCAAAAAAGGGGGTTGTTCCCACATAAATATGACCAAATTAATAGTGGGTGAAATGACTTCAAAAACCAACAAAATAAAGCTTCAATTCAAGCAGTGGCCACCACCCCAATTGAGAACCGAAGAGTTCTCTGAAAGTTTCACATGAATTTGAGCCCCGGACGAGCAACAGTCACTGCACAATTTCAAAGACAAATGGTACTGGGTTTTATAGTGACCGTTGGAGCGTATTAATAGTCACCCAACTTGAAGAACACTTGGGTCCATATCACGTGTACAAAGCTGGACCCACCAAGGATCAGTGGGTCCACTGCATGGCCCAACTTAATTACTACTATTGGAAAATACTGCAGTGGGAGTAGAATGGTTTTCACTTTTCACCCATGAATATTGTTTGCAGCAGTATCCATTATCTCTTAAAGGTACAATTGAATTTTTTTTAACCAGATGCGTAGCGCCAACTAGATCCAAGGCCTAGGTAACGATCGAGCAAACCTTCCAGTGACCTTTAAGTTTGAAATGTATGGCCTCTGTGAAATTCGAGCGTGCGACTTTATGGAAGACAATTAAGTTACTTTGTTTAATTTGTGTATTGAAGAAGATTTTTGGGGTCATGAATGGAGAGCGATAAAAAGAGAAATGGAAATGGGAAAAATTTATTGGGACTGTTCGCATGGAGGGAATTGAGTTTTGAGACCCAAAACAGAATTTAACTTTTGCACCTATCATTCTTTTTTATTTCCTCACTACCCTCTTGAATTGATGAGAATTGTCAATGGAAGTACATCGCACTTAGTTACTTGGGTTCAATTTTGTTAGTCTGTTATGGGAATTTCAACTTTTTTTTTTTTGAGACATGATGATTGCTCTGAATAATTATCTTTCTAATTTTACCCTTCTAATACTTAAAGTCAGTTGTTTTTGAATTTGCCGCCATTCTCCATCCCTTCCAAAAATGTGCATTCCAATTTTGTGCATCATGATTGCTTTTGATGTGTTAAATCAAATATTTGAAGACAAGGGTAAAAGAGTAAAAGTTGACACAATTTGTTCATTAACTTTTAAATATGGACAAACATTTAGGGACCGAAAAGAGTATGTTTGTGAGCCAACAAACACGGACGGATAGAATATAATTAAATATACTCCCACAGGACTCCGATTGTGTCCGTCCCTAATTGAAAGTACGAACAGCAGGGCCTGGTCGGTGTGACCTTCATATGGTCATATCTCGAGTCCAAGAAATGATCCATACTGTTCATTTGTTCCTCTTGTTAGGTCCCGTTTCAGTAACTGAAATAAGTATTTATTATTTTATTTATATATTATAAAAATAATCTATTATAAAAAAATAATCTATTTTATAAAAATAATAATAAATATTTAAATAATAATAATTTTAACGTAACAGGACCTCAGTCAAGACCATTTTTTTTACCCAAGGACCCACATTGGGCAGAGATGTGTGTGTGTGAGAGAGAGAGAGAGAGAGAGTCATGTGAAATTTGGTGGCGGTTTTTGGCTGGGCAGCATGTGGGGGCCTACCCCCCACCCACAATCCATCTCTACCATTCAAAACCCCAAATGGCCGACGAAAAGTAATTTGAGCAAGAAAACCGTGAAGATGGGGATAGATATGAAATGGTCTTTGTATTTACATTCCATGTGATTGTGTCCGTAATTTGCGTTGCTAATTTCCTTTTTCTCTCTCCCCACCAGCTTTTTAGTTTTCCCTTTCCCGTTTTGTTAGTTTCTTTTGGAAAACATCTTTATACTCCCCATTTCTTTTTCCGTTCATAATGTATGGTATCTTATGCCAGTTTGCGTGAATTTTCCAAGCTCATTTCTATAGTTCCTCCCACGGATCCGGAGCCCCTTGTTGTGTGGAACTCACGGCAGGGTGTGCTGTCCTTTTAAACCGCGTCATTTTGTTGTCAAAATGGGACCACAGACTTTCACCGTTAGAGCATTCGCAGCGGTAATAATCAAAATCAGTAACTAAAATGTGTCACGTCAGTATTTGATTATCCATTTAGTCCATTATCAAACTTAACAATCTCTATCTCCACATTAGTTATTTTTGTATCCCTAACAAAAAAAAAACCCCACAATAATGCACATTTATCTAATCGCAAACGAGTTTCAATCAAGCATCTGACCACACCAAATTATTAGTCTCGATGAGACGATTTCAATATGTGGTGTTTTTGAGTTTTGAGTTTTAGTTATTAGTAAAAGTTGTTAAGTTTGGTTATGAAATTGGTGAAATTTGGTTATTTGCTAAAAGACTTGTAACTTTGCTTATTACAATGTGAGGTATTTTTTAAACATTATTATTAAATTTAGTTATCCACTTTCATTTATTTATTACAATGGAGATGCTGTTAGTCCATGTTCGGAAAGCAATCAGAATGACAAAGGCACAGAAAAGATCACTACAAATTACTTCCACAGCTTCAGTCATGGTCACCGATGTTAGCCGCCCACCTAAGGCGAAGCCCTCCCAAATTCCATCAAAAAATTTTAGGCATTTTTGTAGGCCGGCATTGTAAATTAGGCTCAGGCCCAAATTAGTTCTCACACATATTCTTTTCGTCCCTAAATAAATATCCGGTGTCTAAACCTAGAAAATTTACATTTTTCATCAAAGAATTCAATTTTTTTTTCACAACTTAAAAGAATTCATTAATATCTATTGATTTCTGAAAAAAAAAATTGATTTTCCTTACGAGAAAATGCATCTTTTAAAGGGCTAAGTTTGCGCGGCCAATAGTTATTAAGGGACAGAGGAAGTATTATAACTTTCCGATATAGTCCTCGACCCATTATTTTGGACAAAAATATCTCTTGGGTCACATATTTCACTAGTGCAAAAAAATCATTATTCAACATAACAAAGCTATTCAGGTTAGGTAACAATATTTAGGGTTGGGATGAAACTGAAGATAAAAAAGTAGGATTTGCCTCTCATTTTTCCAATATATTTAACTGGTTGTCAATTAAACAAAATCCCAAATCAATTCTTTGGGTTGTTTAGAGGGACATGAATCGAGTGAATCCACTTACAAGACATCTGCAGCATTAAAAACAATTACTAAAAGAGAAACCTCATTCTCTTTGATGAAGGTTCAAGCCCCAAACATGATCTAAGGGGTAAAAGTCTGGGGGTCTATTTTGACTACAAAACGGCGTGGTTTAAAAGGACAGCACACCCTGCTGTGAGTTCCACACAGTAGGGCCCCTGGATCCCCCTCCCACAGCCGTTTTATATACTTACTTCTAGGTCAGGTGGCCCCTAAGAGTTGTTTGGAACAAGAATCAATCCTGAAACTTTAAAAGGAAGTAAACCCCTAAATCCTACATCAAGACACAAAAGCAACCCATTAAGGCTCAGTTTGGATCACAAGAATCTTGAGGAAGAATGAAAATGTGACGCCCTACTTTCATAATTCTGACGTTAGAAATTGACAGCAATAGGAATGTGATGGCATACTTTCGGAATTCCCACGTTTGGAAGAGACAGAAATAGAATTGTAATTCCTGATGACACGTCCGACTATGAATCACATTACCAGATCGAGTGAGAATCTAATCTCTCCCTTACTCTATGAGAATTTTAGATTCCCGGCGCAATTAATAAAAAAATGTTGACTTTGATAAATTTCCAAAATAATTAATTCATGCATAAGATTACTAAATTATTTCATATACCAGAATAAAATTCCTTCAGGTATTGTATTCTTAAGAATTTAATTCAAACTAATCATATTTTTATTACTACTCAGAAAAATTCCTAGGAATTTTATTCCTAGTAATTATATTCCTATTTCTATTGAATATTCCGGTCATCCAACATAGCCTTGGGATTTTTACACTCCCCGCTATCTACATAAATGCATATGAAAATTTGACTTTTTATAAAGTATGTATTAAAGATTTTAAGAACTAAAGAACAAATTTTATAGTGCATTTTTAAGAAAGTAGAAAACAAAAATTATTACGCTTTTTGTAAAAAAAAAAATTATTGTATTACTCCTTTTTCCAAACTTTTAGTTCATTATACAAAGACTTGCTATTTTTATATTACAAAATAAAACACTTCAGATGGAAGTTTTTTGATTGAATCAATTACAGATCTCAATGAATTGTTTAATTTCATGTTAAAAAAAAGTTACTGTAACTGATTATGAAGGACAATACTTTATTCTTCTTTAAGCTTATCAAAAATAGCATCATCTTTCGTCATGGAATAACGTTTTAGAGAGAGTATTTTGTAAAGTATTTAAATGTAAACCTCTGGGTTCTGATCAGGTGGAGGTAACTGAGGCTCCGTTCCAAAACACCTTCTTAAAAAATAAGTACTTGTTTCACATTTTCAAACTAAAAAATAATGTAAATAAAAAATATTTTTTTAATTTTTTTTGCACCGTATTAAAGATCTCAATGAGATCTATCAAACAAGATCCATATTGATAGGAAAATAATTTGCGTAAACACATGATTTTTGAGTTTGAAATTACCTTCTTAAAAAATAAGGACTTATTTTCCTTTCCAGAACGGGGCCTGAAAGTCTGAAAGGCTTGCTCAAGAAGTCGTAAGTTTGAATTCCACGAAAGTCAAACATTTCAAACTTTGGGCCACAGTTTATCCCTTTGTTAACTTTTTTTTCTCAATATTATATATATATATATATTTATTTATTTATTTATTTATTTATTTAAATGTAACAGGTGATTGGGTGCAGTTTCTTTCACCAGTAGCCAGTAGGATTTATGTTGCGGAGATGATTGACCCGCGCATTTTATCTTATTAGTTAATACAGCATTTTTTTTGTTTTTTTTTTTGTTTTCTTGAAGTCCAGAGTTCGGTTTGTTGAGTTCTTAATTACATTTAACACCTTTGCACTTGTACTTGGATTTCACCTTGGCTCCATAAGTTTTAAGTAGAATAATTGTGAAAGAAACTGGGTGACATTGGCCTTTCAAGACTTTTGGTTTTCCTGAGCTCATCAATTTTCCCTATTCATGGTAGAGGTTTTTTCCTTATTCATTCTCCGAATTCACATCAAGACAGCACATCAAGGGACACGTTTTGTCTATAGCAGAAGCATCCTGAATTCAGCTTTGACACATAGTTACAAAAGTTTCATAAGAAATTTCTAAGTTCATTCTTTGAGTGAGAGAGAGGCAGACGCAAGTTCAATTCACCAAGACTGCTCACAATAGTATTCTGTGGGTAGTGGTCCTAGCCAGATAAATCCTAACGCTGATTCAACCTCAACACCCTTCGGTAGATGGTGAGTCTGTTTTTAAGGATGTTGTGTATAACATAGGTTTCGGTTCGCATTTCTATATCGGGTTCATTTAAAATTATATATGTTTCGTACATGTAATATGTATCTTTCAAATTTGTAACAATAGAAGTGTTCTCTCGATTTGCCAAGTAATTTATAATTTTTCCCAACACAAACATATATTGCATTTTTCTTATGGTGGAAATGAATATTTAGTTGCTAGAGTAGGGTTGTAATGAAATTGCAGTACCAACAATCGAATTTTCTTGGAAGTTTGTTAGTAAGAATGAATGAGAAAATATCATGCACAATAGACATCTCAATTTTCATCAGCCTAAATTGGGAAAAAGGTGATATAATGACCTGTTTTGATCTATATACTCCAACTAAAAGGTAAAATGGCCAAATGACATACATATATATACTCCAACTAAAAGGTAATATGGCCAAATGAACTATTTATATAAATTTATTAAATTTTTTGTAGCCCAGGACAAATTAGATTTCTGGTTTTGCCCTTATTTGTATGTAGTACTCCCTTCATCCCTATTTAATAGTTTTATTGAAAGTTCGTGCAACTTTTTAATTATATATATATATATTGTAATTTAGAATATTTTATGCTATTTTAAAAATATTGTCATCAAGATTTATTAAACAAGATCTATATTACATATAAAATTCATTATCAATTTAAAGTCATAACTAGTTTTTTTATCCGACTAGAATAGAACGAGAGAGTCGGAAGGAGTATTTTCTTTTGGTTTGATGAAAGGTTAAAACATTAATAGAATTAGTACTAGGGGATGAAATTGAGATTTAGATAACACTAGAGGAATAATTGTCATAATGTAGAGTTGATCAAAACCTTATCTATTTTACCTTTCCAATCAACAGCCACGTGGCATTGATGTTTTTTTTTTTTTTTTGAGTTGTACTACAGGTATAGCAACCCACATACAGCAGCCACATACAGATCTATTTTGCGCCCGTTTCGGGTTCCACAAAAATGATCGGAGCCGCTCATTTTATCAAAATATATTATTTCGGGTCCCTGTAAAAAATCATCTAAATCGATACCTGTAGGGCATTTACGAATCATTTAACTTTACTTCAGAAATTTAGGCCAAATTCTGAAGCAAAGTTGTATGATTTGTAGACACTCTTACCGATATTGGATTGAGATGATTTTTTACAGGAACCCTAAACAATATATTTTAAACAAAATGAACAGCTCCGATTATTTTTATGAGATTCAAAATGGGTGCAAAATAGATTTGTACTCGGCTGCTGGAAGGGGTTTGCTGTTCCCCTAGCATTTCTGTTTTTTTTTTTTTACTTCTACTACAGGCTACAGTCAACCAAAATTCTTCTACAGGCTACAGTCGACCAAAAAATTGAGGTCAGGAAACGAGTGGGAGTGGGGCCCAGAATAGCTGATGACGACAACGAAAAGAGTGTTTCGTTTCGTGAGCAGCGCTACGGTTCCCGACGGGGGAATCCCGACCGGATTCCCGACAGATCGCTGGGCCCATTCCGGGCACCGAACGGCTGATTCGAGCCGTTCAAAAATTCTAAAAAAAAACTAACTGGGTTAACGCGAGAATCAACGACATCCGACATGTGTAGATGGCCGATCCAAACACTCTATTTTTGTGTGTATAACACTCCATTTTTTAGTATTTATACACACAAAAATGGAGTGCTTGGATCGGCCACCTACACATATCGGATGCCGTTGATTCCCGTGCTAGCCCATTCGGTTTTTTTTTTATAGAATTTTTGAACAGCTCGGATCAGCCGTCCGGTAGCTGAAATGGGCCCGGAGGACCATCGGGAATCCGATCGGGAACCTCAGACTTTTCGTTTCGTTAAGCCACATCGCATTTCCAAGACTAAGTCATCCAGCTGGCACTGCCGGCTGTCTCTTTTGTCGAGTAGGGATTCACTTTCCTACGTGGCTATATGGGTTCCACACGGCTTTCTCTACTTGGGACCCGGGATGCTACAAAGCACCTCGGTGCCAAGCAAGTGTCATGAGGCATGCGGCCATTCATTTTGGCATGAAAGGCACGGATTGAATCTAAGAAGCTGGATTGGGCATTTTCGCACCGCTGTCTGTGCTTGGCAGCATCTCCTAATCCTTCTACTTGAGGGTCCTCATCCTCCTCACATCGTATAATATTGTATTAGGTTATGCACACTCCGATAAAATTCTGGAGATAATATTCCGCCGTCCAGTGGAGATCTAATTGAAGTCAGAACAAATGCTTTATTTGAACTGACCCTTAAAGAGTTGATAACTCTTTAGACGTTCCAAAGTAGACCTTGAAAAGAGTATATCCCAAATCCCTAGCCCTTAACCACTTCATCAACCCCTTGAAGTTACGTTATCGTTACATAGTATGCCAACATTGTCTATAACTATGGATTCACACCATGTTCGTAGACTGACTCACCGAACTTTGTGCATATGAAGAAACTGTAGCTCCATGTAGTGGTACCCTAGTAGTACTCCCAAAGTTTTTTGCGGATAAAAAATAAAATCATTTCGTGAATTTTTTTTAAATTACTTTACATCATATTAAAAATGTCAATTAGCTCTTTAAATTAGTCAAACAAAGCTTTAAAAACTATGTTTGTTCTGAAATTGCAGACCTTTCGTATGAGATAAGTAAAAAGGTGCTGAGAGAGTATCTAAAAAAAATTCACACATTGTGCCCCAAAAATTTGTACGTGCCAAACAATTATTTGAAAATTTTGCATCAAAGGAGCTTCTTCTTTTCTTTGTTTTTTTTACCGTTCGCTAATCATAATCTACTCTATCTTAGGAAATTTGGAGAAGGGAATGTGTACTTACGAATCGAATCTTGTCCATGTGTATGAGAGTACAAAAGAAGCATCAACTGTAATTCATTTCACTTGCGAAACAAAAGAGCTTATTAAAGTCAACCTTGCAAATTGGTCGAATATGCTTTTTTTTTTTTTAACAATGTTTGGTCTCTAGCTAGTAAATCTAATGCACTAGTTACACCACCTCAGTGTGATGACATGGTGTAACGATTGTATACAATGTGATGTCGCACCTCAAAATTTTTTAACTCATAACGCAATTGCATATACGTTGCTAAAAAGACTACATTGTATGTTACTATTATTATTGAAAACGAAATTGGTTTTAATGAAAATAGGAGTGCGAGATGCGCTCATATATTGTACTTATTTTTATATATAAAATAAAATAAGAGAATTAATTTTGTCACTCTCTTTTTTGTTAATGTCATTCCTCTTCTCTCACAAAATAAATCATCCAACAAAAACACAAAGAAGAGTGACATTAAAAAAAAAAGAGTGGCAAAATCACTCCCCCAATATCAAGACAAGATGGGTGAACAGGATTCGTGGGGGTGGGCCTTTCACAATGACAGAAGCTGTAGGGGGGATCTTTGTAGTAACCATGAGAAGTTGGGAGGGTAAATACTGTAAGGTAACATGGGAGAGTGGGAATTGACGCGTAATGGCGGAGGCGGTGCACCACATGAAAAAAGAAGCCTTCCTCAGCGCCGACGATCCAGCCGTGCAAGACGTGACACGTGTGGGCCCTTCTCACTTTACTAAAATAGGCTCCACTCGTGCAGTCTAAATACCACATCTACCCTCGCGAAAGTTTTGAAGTTTGAAATGGAAGATTCCAGTCGAATTTTTCTTTGGAACACAAAACACTTTTTTTTTTTTTTATGATACCTAAAACATTATTTTAGTCACAAGTATTACACACTGAGTGGTAAGTGTTTTACAATGAAAGGTAAATATTTCACATTCAGTGGTAAGTATTTCAGATGTATAATATTTATTACTCAATGAGAAATATTCACCACTTTATACGAAATACTTTCACATTGAGTGGTAGAAATTATACACTTATCACTCAATGTGGAATATTTATCACTAAAGTGACTTTTTGTGTTCTATACACACAAAAAAATTTAAAAAATTATGTAACATAGATGAAAAACCTATGTGAGAGAATCAAAATAAATACACAGCGGAAAATTACTTATCTTCTGCCATGGTGTTTAAGTCTTGAGGAGTCCGAAAACCGTTTCGAACTTGAACCAATATGTTTCGTCAAACAAACTCTCAATAATTGATTTTGGAGAGCAATGGGTAGGATTTTCAATCTAATCTATATAAATATTTTTCACACTTGTAACTTGATGGTAATCACAGACCTTTATATAGATAGATCGGGACCATTTTCTAATGAACATAACCCTTCATACTTCCTTCAATCAAAGAAATAATAAGGCACATATTCATTAATAGTTGCAACCTTACATATGAACAATCACTAAACCCATTCATGAATAGTCATCATATGTATTCACAAATAGTCACCAAATTTTTTCATAAATAATCACCAATTTTAGACAATATTTTATTTAAATTTGATACTCATATTTTAGTTACGATCGAACATAAATGCTATAAAATATAAATAGAATTGATGTGTTATGTGAGCCGCATATACATTCCAACAATAGATGGACTCATTCCTATCTCTATTTTATGTTTTGGGTTTCTTCAAACATGAGAGAGAGAGAGAGAGAGAGAGAGAGTCCAACAGTTGTAAAATTGTGAAGTGTGAAGGGTGTTTTGGTAAAGAGCGAACCTGTATAAGAAATTTAATGCCCCTCCAGGGGGATATATAGCTATCCTGGCCAAATTATATCCCGGAAGCAAAATGCAAACAAGCAGGCCGTCGTATCCCCTTTTTGTATGCCTCTACCAAACAGGGAGTATTATCAACTAGCCGATCCCAATTGATTTTCGAACATATACTTAAGTTAAATAAGTTGAATGGACTTTGATTTGGTGTTGTAATATCTTTTTTAGAAGATCAATTGGGATTCAGAATCATACCGATCGATTTTCGATCGAAGTGATTTTTTGGATTGACGATATTCTCAACGAGCTCTAAAAATTGATAGTTTCTATCATTTAAGCGGGCATACGAAGAATTCACACAAAGACAAAATTGTACCATCCAGTTGAAACTTGTGGAATGAAAAAGAAAAACAGTTAGAGAAAAATAAATAAAGGAGAAAAACACTTGGAGAAATTTTACATAATTTAAACAATTTTCTTTGTTGGATTTTGCTAAATAAGGTAAATACAGTACAAAACAAAGAACATTACAAAGAATTTGGACAAAGTCAAACTAATCGTCTAACAAATAGAAACGAGTAAATCACAAGGTAATCAATATCTTTCATCCTAACCCAGGTACGACCTGATGCAAAAGCGATACTTTTAAACTGCTTAACATCTAATTATGAGTCTCAAAGTTAAGGATAAAGACACTAAATACCTAAATGATCAGATGCACTCCAACCAATGATGAATGCATCAATGAACTCCCAAGAACTACAAATCTACCAAGGAGCCATAAGTTGCCCCGTCAAAGATATCGTGTAGGGATAGAACGCTAAAGCACAGATATCATTATGAAACAACATCGATTGAGAGAACCCGATCTGTAGACAAATTCTGTCAAAAGACGAAACTAATAACTCTCATGAAACGAGAGACAAAATGCACACAGATCAGACAACAAGTAATTAATTTGGAGAGACGGAAGAAAAAAAGGAAAAACAAAGTAAGTGAATCAAAATAGTACCATAGCCTTTTCCTTCCGTTGCCGCACACGGACATGAAACCCAGGGAAGGTGGGGAACACAGAGAGAGTAGTGGTGGTTAGAATCGATAGAGTGGAAGAGAGAGATAGGGTCGAGAACCACCACCTCAGAACCTCACTTCCCTCAAGAGAGCGCCAGTGCCACGTCAAATCTTTTTTTGCCCCATACGTTGCTTATTCCATTTCTGAAAACAATAAATATGTTCTTCTTTTAACTTAATAATTACTGACAGTTTCCTTTGGATTTATCTCAATTAAATTTGGTCAAACTTAAAATGAATGAGCTACCAGTTTCCTTCTTTTTTCACGAATGAACTACCGGTTTTTCTATGGTATTAATAAAATGAAGTACTAGTTGCAGAATTAAACCACATCAAATTCCCATGTATTTCAATATTCATGCATGGCTCACAAAGGTTAAAAATCGGATTTTGGAAAATTAATATATCTTTTAGAATCTAAAAATATATTTTTCTTATTGTATTGATTTTATGATTTCTTCTTTTAAAAGAAAATGAAGGTTTCAAATCATTAAAGCAACTTGAATTATAGGCCAAGAGTCCATGCATATAATAAAATAAGGTCCCATTTCGCTAAAAGAAATAAGTACTTATCGTTGTTTGAATTAAAGGTAATGTATTATATGAAAATAATTTGTCTCGTAAAATAGAAAATAAATATTTAAAAAATAAAAACCTTAGCGAAATGGGGTCTAAGTAGCTTTTACAAAGTAAAGTGGTATGAAAAATTAGATAAACTTATAAGTTAATACAATTGAATTAGCATAATAATGCTGGAAATTCCGCAATTATACTAGCTTATAACATTAGTCAATCTTTGTAAAACCCTACTATACTTTAACAGGGAGTTAATGGGTTGTCCTACATAGATATAAAAAGACCATTATGGCCTTTACCTCATTAAATGAGGTGGACTATGAGAGAAGCATTTTGTCCCCCTCCGTGGGGGCCAGAGTTTGAGCCCCACGAGGGGCGGGGTTGGAGGTTTCAGGGTTATGAATAATCTCTGAACCTTCCGTGAACTAACATTCTACTAACCTCCGCTAACTATAAAATATGGCAAAAAGAGAGAGAGAAAAGCATCCATAAACTTAGAATTAAATATTAAAGTTAGCATAATAAAAGTGAAATATTCCACCACATCCTGTTAACTCATGATTTTGTCAAGAAGCCGGCAATACTAAACTTTTAAAGATGCAATATTAATTTGATGCTCACTATAAAAAAAATCAAAAATAAAAGTGAACAGAGAGTACCGTTGCCGGGACAAAAAAAGAAAAAGGTGACCGACATTGATAACGTAGAATATTGAAAATAGTACTAGAATATTCTCTCTGTGTATTGTGAAATCCAGCCGTAAAATAAATATATGCAACATTAGAAATTTATTTAAAAGTATTAGTGGAGACCGGCATTGCTAAGAAAATTTAGCATAAAATCTGCATTATGCACGAGGTGATTGTATGTGAGGCAATCCACTGAATTTGTACCGTAACTAAACAACTTAATGAAATTCTTAAAAGCGTATAACTTAAAAGGGATCATTCGTAATTACTAAAGTCGCAAAAGAATTGCTACCTAGTTCATCCCACCAGTAGTCATGTCCAAAAGATTAACCTTGTAAGTGTAAGTATGAATTAATTCCGACTGTGAAACCGAAAAAAAATTTGTTTTATTCATTTATACTAGGTTATTTAGATAATTGTAGTAATTCTATGGCTAATAAGTGCAACACATCCCAACTTGTGAAAGTAGTAATACATAATGCGCCGTTTGGATGCCATTTGTGTGGGTGTATTATCTTATCCCCCTCTTCCCATATCCAGGCTAATCCCCCCTCAGGGGGATAAATTATAGACACCCCCAGAGGTAGCAATAAATTAGCCGGTTGAATACACCCGGAATTTTGACCATTTTATCCTCCCTCATTCCCTTCTTCATCTGCCCCCTTCACACACAGAGGAGAAATTATTCACTGCCCCAAGGGCAACACGTGTATTTGCCGCCTCCCACCTTTTTTTTTTTTTTTTGAAGATGCCTCCCACCTTAAATCTACTTACATGCGTTTTCTTCTCTCTCTGTCCCACTCGACACAGTCTTTTTTCTAAAATTAAGTGTTCAAATTTCAATCCGTTTGAATGTGTGAAAAGATTTTATTTTTTTATCATTTAATTCTAAAGGGTCATAATTAAATTTTGACTATAGGACTCTTGTTGATTAGCCCTAAGAAAGTCGTAGAATCAAATATCTCTTAGGACTAACCAACGAAAGTCCTAGAGTCAAAATTTAATTATGACCCTTCAGAATTAAATGATCAGATAAATAAAATCTTCCCACCCATTCAAATGGATTGAAATTTGGAGCACTTAATTTTTTAACTATATTTTTTAATATATAAACTGAAGGTTGAAAAATTAAGTGTTCCAAATTTCAATTCATTTGAATGGGTGAGAAGATTTTATTTATCTGATCATTTAATTCTAAAGGGTCATAATTAAATTTTGACTCTAGGGCTCTCGTTGGTTAGTCCTAAGAGATATTTGACTCTACGACTTTCTTAGGGCTAATCAACGAGCTCTATATAGTCAAAATTTAATTATGACCCTTTAGAATTAAATGATAAAATAAATAAAATCTTTTCACCCATTCAAACGGATTGAAATTTAAAATACTTAATTTTAGAAAAAAGGCTGTGTCTAGTGGGACAGAGGGAGAAGAAAACGCATGTAAGTAGATTTAAGGTGGGAGGCATCTTCAAAAAAAAAAAGAAGGTGGAAGGCGGCAAATACACGTGTTGCCCTTGGGGGAGCGAATAATTTCTCCACACAGAGACACACACACGCAAAGCGAGAGAGAGAGAGAGAGAGAGAGAGAGAGAGAGAGAGAAATGATTACAGTGAGAGAGAGCAGAGCGCCGGAAAGACAGCAGACCGTCGTCGGAGATTACATCACCGAAGAGAGTATGACGTCGTCTGGTTCTTCACCGCCGTCGGACGGATGCAGAAGCAAAGGGATTTAATTGATCTGGGGAGAGTGGAATAGTCGTCAGTGATGGGCGAGTGAGAGGGAGAGGGAGAGAGACCGTGCGAGAGGGAGACTCCGGCGAGGAACTCTGAGATGGCGAGGGACTCTCAGATCGGAAGAAGAAAAAGAGATCGAGATCGATTGTTGTCGATAATAATAATGAGAAAATTATCTGGTGCTTTGCACCTAGGAAATCAAGGCAATCCAACCTTCCAATATTGATTGTGAAAAAATTATCCGGTGCTTTGTACCTAAAAAATGATTTTTTATATTTTTTTGACTATCAAATTAATTAATATATTAGTTAAGGAATTTATTATTGGTTAATAATGAAAAAATATTTAATTGTATTGGATTTTCTAATTATATATTTAATCTAATCAATAATCTAATTTAACACTACACAAGAGCAAAAGAAAATAAGGTATTGTATAAAATAAACTTAACATTTTACATTTCATAATAAACAAAATAACAAAAATACTCCGATAATAAAGCACTTAAAAAACGATTTTTTATATATTAAATAATATATTTAATTATTATATTAATTAACTAAATTATTATTGATTATTTGTGAACAAAATTAATCAAAGTTGGAGGCCAAGTCATTATATGGTTAATCAAATGAATAATCTAACACTGCACAAGGGCAAATAAGTCATTTGATGGCTTTTTACATCATACACCCTTCCTAATACACCCAATTTATCCTTCATCCAAACCAAGTATTAATTTATTCCTTTTCTCTAATACATCATCCAAATCATCTACTTTTTAATACACCCTCTATAAATATCACATCAACGTGGGCCCTCCCTTCTTAACTTATACCCCTTACTATCTTATACCCCCTTCATAAATAATACACCCAAAACTTATACGGCATCCAATCGGGCCCTTAAGTATATAAAGAGGTCGATGCCAGCTTTCTTGGTGGTCAGATGATCTATGATGACTCGACGTATTGTTCAGTCTTTGTGTCGACGACGCATCAACCAAATTTCTACCGATCAATTTTCGGTGGTCGAATAGTGACTCTACTATGGTGATGTCTATTACTAGTACAAAACTCTGCCAATAAGATGCCCAACGTTTGGATAGTAGGTGGTCGAGGTATGGTTATGTTGGACTCAACCACATTGCCTTTGGATAAGGTTCTTTAGTTTTGGTGTGAATGACTTGCTTTTAACTAGATTGAGAAGGAAATTAGTCGAGGTGCGCAAGCTGACCCAAACACTCCTAGCCGACATAAAAATCGAAAAAGGAGTACAATCCACTAATACCCCCTAAGGTTTTCTATTATGACATATATCCTTTTTTACGTTTGAGAAATGACTGTAAATCTCTTGTGACTTCAATGTTCATTTCATCGACAACCAACCAACGAGTGTTCGACAAAAAACGTAACGGATTTTATCAAAGAGTGACTTATGTCGACAAATTGACCATTTTGGATAATAAAGTGAATCAAAATAGATTTTTCAATGGCTTTAAAAAAATCAATTTGATTCAAAATAAGTGAAAGTTGATAGGTTATTATTATTATTTAATATAAGAAAAACGAAGTACGTACGAGATATAAGTAACTTTTGGATCATCAGTTTTGTTTGGACATAAAATTGTCAAGTTAGGGTATCAGTGAAATGCACATATAAGCAACTTTTGGTCCATCACTTTTGTTTGGACATAAAATTGACAGGTTAGTTGTATTAGAGAAACGCACATAGAAGCCTCGTGGGGTTCACCGTCATTTCTCACTTGTAAAGGGGGTCTCCGTCATTAGGAAAAACCTCAAGGGGTGTCGGGTTAAGGTCTAGTCCAGTATTTATAACCTCCAGTCCGGTCCAGTTTTGGGCCTTTGTGGGCCCCTCCCGGGTCCACAACAATGATCGGAATCGTTCATTATGTAGAACTCGTCGAGAATGGTATCCACTCAAAAAATTAACATGATTTAACATCGATAGATACATGAACAAAACATATTTGTACAAGAAAAAATGGAAAATTATGAGTTTCAATTTAATTTTTGTCATCGCATTTTTCTTATACAAATCTGTTTTGTTCATGTATCTATTAATGTTAAATCAAGTTAATTTTTTGCGTGGATACCATTCTCGACGAGCTCTACATAATGAACGATTTCGATCATTGTTGTGGACCCGGGAGGGGCCCACAAAGGCCCAAAACTGGACCGGACTGGAGGTTATAAATACTGGACTGGACCTTAATCCAGGGGTGTCGGTAGATGAAATTCGCACAAAGGAAAAAAATCTCAACTGGACGTTCCCTCCAACGGTTTCACATCAAAATCATGGGAATAATAATCTCCTAATCGTTATCATCGCGTGGCCGTATATCAAAATCATCGTTATCATTCTCACAGAGACTTGCGTATGAAATGGAAAATGACTAATGAGTATCACATCTGTGAGCTGTATATACTCCCTCCGTCCCAAAATTTTTGGACTTTTTCAATATTGGTGTCATTCTTTAAACTCTTATATCTTTCAATATAAATCTCTGAAAATATGTAATATGGATCTTGTTTGATAGTTCTCGATTAAATCTATAATATGAAGTTTTCAAAATTATGAAAAATATCATAAATTGAGAGATATAAGAGTTTAAACAACGCGGAAATATCGAAAAAAATCCAAAGATTTTGAGACGGAGGGAGTATATACTATAAATATAAAAAGGAATGAAAAATACCATGGTGTGAAAATCAATTTAACATTAAACTTTTTATTTTATTAAAAAACATTGAGTATGATCATAGTTTGGAGTAGTTGTTAACATGATCATCGACTGAGGAGGTTAAATGTTATCTTGTTATCTTATTAAAAAACATAAGCTTAGCTTGTTATCTTGCTCGATTGGTATCTTGCTCATTCAAAGTTTGTTGAAGATCGATAACTACTAGATAAGTTGGTTTTGAACACAAATTAATTCATTAAATTTTAGACCTCGCTTGAACAATTCAACACTTGTTTCGTTTAACTTATTTATCATCCTTACCGTTGACCGGGTAGTAATTTGCATGCACATTAAGGGACTAGAGGGCCCCACTACGCCTCAAGCACAAAAGGCCTTGTTGTGTTCATCATATGGACTGTATCTCGAATTCAAAGAGCGGTTTATTTTGTTCAACTTGTTGAGTTTTTATGCATTTGCAAGAAATGACACTGATAGATAATGGTAGCAATATGAAAGGAACACATTTATCTTGAAAAGAATAACGCTTAACATGATGAGAATGAGCATAAAAATAAACTTACTTTGTTCACATTAATATCAATGTCCAATATATTTATCTTGATATAAATAAAAAAATGGGTTCTTATCCCATATAGCAATCTTTCTTTTCAAGATATATATATATATATATATATATATATATATATATATATATTGAAATCATATCAAACAATATCTAATCAATGAACGCAATTTTTAGCATAGATAATGTTTTCAAAAAATTTTAATTTCTTTTACAATTTCAATCATCGAAGTAAGTTAGGAATGATCTACCGATAGCCAAAAATGAATTGCCCAAACCATTTCCTAATTGCTCGTGGATTGAGAAGGAGCCCGATCACATTATGCATGGTATTTCGGTATAGTTGTTTTCTCCCACTCTTATAGATTGCAATAATATTTTGTTTCCTTAAAGAAAATACTTTCACGCTTGCGTTTATGCTTCCGTTCATCTACGTATACGCGGTGAATGGATACGCGTATTTTGTGACCTAGAACCCATAGCCCGTTTGAAAATCTACCCTGACATAGTAAAAGTCAAAAGTAACGGTTGCTCAAAGAAGAATAAACGAAATGAAAACGCAAATGGTCAATTCCGTCAAGGCGCATAGCGTTACTGGGGGGCTCCTCACTCTGCTACGATTTGACAATCAAAACAATGGACTGCATTTTCTATTTTTTAACGGTCAGCTTAGGGTCTTGGAGTTTACTTTTAAGCCCTTCGACTAATTCAGTTTTTTGGTCTGATTAAAGAGAGATTATCCATGTCGGAATTAACAGATTTTCAAGTAATTTTTTTTTTACGGTCGGACCTCAAAAATTGAATCATTGGTCAATTCGCCTGGAGCAGGAGCCAAAAAACCAACAAACCGAACTAGGCCTATTTTCACTAACAATTTTGCAATACAATTTATTAGCTTTTGAAAAGTTGTTCATACTAAACTATTTTTTTTTAAAGTTAAGTTATTTTCACTAAACAAAAACATCTAGTAAAATATTTTCTTTTACTAACCCAACATATTTTGTATAATTTGTAATATAGTAAAAACAATTTGACGTTTATGGTCTACAAAAAATGGCCATAGGACCATAACTTAATGCTCAACGGAAATGCCCTCTGGGCTCTAACCTTTGGACTCAGGTCCCGTTTCAGAACTGAAAATAAGTATTTACTTTTAAGAACCCAATTTCAAATTTAAAAATAAAGCGTTTACGCAAATAATTTTTCTTGTAATATGGATCTTATTTGATAGATCTTATCAATATCATTTATTTGGTGCAAAAAAAATAAAAATAAATCTTTATTTACATTATTTTAAATTTAAAAATATAAAATAAATATTTATTTTTAAAAAAAGTGTTCTCAATGGACTGCTTTTAAACTCTGTCCTCTCTCTGCTCCTCCCTCTCATCCAACTTTTAATCCAAAAAAGGAAAACCATTAAATATTCACCAGTTACGTACCGCCGGAGTCTCGCCGGCGCGTTAGTCGCCGGTCATATCCAATTGCCACGTACACCGTAATCTTTGAACTTTTTTAATTACTCTCATATTATAATCTAACGAACTACTAATTGTCCTCTTTGCTCATATTTTAATCCAGTTTTGTCGTTTGCCCTAACCCTTTAGCTAGGGGAGTTGAATAGGATTGCAAAGAATAAAGTCTCGCCTTTTGGAGAGAGAAAATCAATGAATGAGAGAGGTAGGGGGAGAGAGAATCTGGTGGGTTTTGAGCTGTGATTTAGCTGTCTTTCCCTGTTTTTATTTTCTCTCTCCTCGCTTCTCTCTCCTCCTCATCTCTTCTCATTAACACACACACTCTCCCCCAAAATCCCCAGAAAAAAACCCTTCCGTTCCCCTCTCTCTCTCTCCCTAAACCACACCCATTTCCCCAAATCTCCTCACATCCTTCTCTCTCATCAGATCTCAACCATTCTCACCTCACATTCTCGAAAAACCCAGCAGGGAGAGTGAGAGAGAGAGAGAGAGAAACAGGAGAAAGAAACAGAGAGAGAGAGCCACTACCAGATGTCGAATCTGAGATGAAGAGGAAGAACTCTCTCTCTGTCCTCCTCTCCTTCCTCCTCTCTCTCCTCCTAACCTTCTCTCTCTCCACCGGCACTAGCCTCGTTCAGAATGGAAGACTTACCGACGCCGAGGCCCACTACATCAGGCAACGCCAGCTCCTCTCCCTCAACGACGACGACGGCGGCGGCCGAGGAGAGAGAGTCGTTATCCCTCCCAACTTCACCTTCCCCAACCCCCGCCTCCGCGACGCCTACATTGCCCTCCAGGCCCTGAAACAGGCCATCATCTCCGACCCCTCAAACATCACCGGCAACTGGGTCGGACCGGGCGTCTGCAACTACACCAGCGTGTACTGCGCCAACGCGCTCGACAACTATTCCGTCATCACCGTCGCCGGCATCGACCTCAACCACGGCGACATCGCCGGCTTTCTGCCCGAACAACTCGGTTTATTGACAGATCTAGCATTATTTCACATCAACTCCAACCGTTTCTGCGGAATCGTGCCGAAGAGTTTCAAGAAGCTGAAGCTCTTGTACGAGCTGGATCTCAGCAACAACCGGTTCGCCGGGAAATTCCCGTATGTCGTCCTGAGGCTCCCCAGCTTGAAGTACCTAGATCTGAGGTTCAACGAATTCGAAGGCACGGTCCCGGACGAGCTCTTCGACAGGCCGCTGGACGCCATTTTTATCAATCACAACCGGTTCCGGTTCGAGCTGCCGGATAACTTCGGTAACTCGCCGGTTTCGGTCATAGTCCTGGCGAACAATAACTTCCAGGGGTGCTTGCCGGCTAGCATCGGAAACATGTCGGCCACTTTGAACCAGATTATAATGATGCAGAACGGGCTGAGGTCGTGCGTGCCGGACGCGATTGGGCTGCTGACGAATGTGACGGTGTTCGATGTGAGTTATAACGAGTTGCTGGGGTCGTTGCCGGATGCGATTGGGAACATGGTGAGCTTGGAGCAGTTGAATGTGGCGCACAACTTGCTGTCGGGGAGTATTCCGGCGAGTATATGCAACTTGCCGAGCTTGGAGAATTTCACGTACTCGTATAACTTCTTCACCGGGGAGCCGCCGGCGTGTCTGGGGGTTCCGGCGTTTGATGATAAGAGGAATTGTTTGCCGGGACGGCCGGCGCAGAGGTCGGGCAAGCAGTGCAGTAAGATTCCGAAGGCGAATTGTGGGTCGTTTAAGTGTAAGCCGTTTGTTCCGGCGTTGCCGCCGCCTCCTCCGCCTTCTCCGCCACCGCCGTCGCCTCCTCCACCTGTCTACTCACCGCCTCCACCTTCACCTCCTCCGCCCGTTTTCTCCCCTCCACCACCAGTAGTTTACTCTCCACCATCTCCTCCACCACCAGTTTACTCGCCGCCGCCGCCTCCACCTCCGCCACCACCGCCACCACCTCCTCCGCCACCACCACCACCATCACCCCCTCCGCCACCTCCACCACCATCACCTCCCCCACCACCACCTCCTTCACCATCACCCCCTCCGCCACCTCCTTCACCATCACCTCCTCCGCCACCACCTCCTTCACCATCACCCCCTCCACCACCACCTCCTTCACCATCACCCCCTCCACCACCACCTCCGCCACCATCTCCACCACCACCTTCACCTCCACCACCAGTTTACCACTACATGTCACCGCCACCGCCCTCTCCGCCTCCACCATCACCGCCACCGCCTACAATGTGCCCACCTCCTCCACCGCCTCCTTGTAACCGCTCTTCGCCCCCTCCACCATCGCCGCCACCTCCTCCTCCACCCTTGTATTCTCCACCTCCTCCTCCCGTTTATAACTCTCCACCACCACCCTTGCCTTCTCCACCGCCGCCTTCTCCACCTCCGCCCCCCGTCTATTCATCACCACCACCTCCGCCCCCCGTTTACGTCTATTCATCACCTCCCCCTCCTGTCCCCTCTCCACCTCCCCCATCACCTCCTCCTTGTGTGGAACCACCACCTCCTCCCCCACCCCCTTGTGAAGAGCCTTCTCCACCTCCACCTTCATCACCACCACCTCAACACTTACCACCCCCATCGCCATCGCCTCCACCACCACCAATTTACAGTTCTCCACCTCCACCACCACCTGTTTACTACTCCCCACCTCCACCACCTCACTCCCCACCTCCACCTCCACCATACGAATACAATTCTCCACCCCCGCCATCGCCTCCTCCCCCAGTTCACTACCAATCTCCGCCTCCACCGTCGCCACCACCTCCAGTTCCATGTGAAGAACATCCACCACCACCGCCTCCACCACCTCCATTGCCATGTGAAACTCCACCTCCCACGCCTGCTTACGAGGGCCCCTTACCACCCGTCTTCGGGGTTTCTTACGCATCTCCTCCACCGCCCCCTTTCTATTGATGATTCTTTTGAGAACTACTTTCCTCTAACCCCTATCCTCAGAAACACACAACATCAATTACCACTTAAATTACCAGTCATCGCATCGATTTCCACGATCAATTGAGTTCAGAGAAGAGATACAATTGCAGATTCGCCCGCATTGACTTCCAATGGGGGTTGATTCAACTGGTGTTATTGAAGAAAACAGAGAAGATTTGAACAGAGGGAGGAGGAGGAGGGAGGTAAAGAGGAGAAAGTCTCTCTCTCCATAATTTATTTGAAATTGTTAGATTTTGAGATTGTGAAAATAAATTGGCAGAGGAAAAAAAAAAAAAAAGATTTTTAATTAGGTTGCAGGGGAAGTTGTATGTATAGAGACCATAATCATCATCATCATCATCATTTGCCAGTAACTGCTCTGTTTTCTGGCTTGTTGGTTCTTTGTTATTACTATCTCTTTTCTTTATATCATACCTTTTGTTTCTTTCTTCTTTGTTCTTCAATTTATAGTATAATCTTGAACATTTTTTTACTTGTACTTGATCTTTTAGTATTCATCAGTCCATTTCCTTTCTATTCTTCTTAATGCCTTGCTCTATTGGTTTCATTTGATGAGATTGATGAATCAATGTCTTAGATTATATTAGTATCATATTCTATCATTGTTTATGCAGTACTGAGGGTGGCAATTGATCTCAAACACTTGCTTGTATTGGTAGCCATTTGGGTTGCTGATCGTTGTACGTTTGAACAGAATTTCTCTTTCATTGATTTGTGCATTGTCTTTGAATCCTTGTTGAGGCCTCATACCAAGGGGACTGTTCTTCCGCTAGGGCGCCTCAAATCGACTGTGCCTTAGGAAGCCTGTATGTTTCGGCCATTGAATCAGGTGAGAATCTTTTCGGCTATTGGATCAAGCGAGAATCTTGAGAGATTGAAGAATTCTCATGTGATTTGGCCGAAAATATACAGGAATACTGGCTATTGGATCATGTGAGAATCTTCATTCAGTGGCCGAAAATATAGGGGAACCGACGTACAGGCATTATGAGTGCCGATTTGAGCTCGTTCAATGGTTTGTGGCTGTCACTAGACCTTGAGCTTATTTTTGAGTGGAGGGTAAGAGAGCGTAATTTCACCGAGCCCATTCAATTAGGCAATTGGTGACTAGTGTGGGCACGAGGACCCTTCTAACTCACATCCCAACCCAAACTTCCCAATGTGGAAAGCCATCCAATGACGCAGGCTCGAAAGCCACCCAACCCAGAGCGCATTTGATCGTAATTCGCAAATCTTGGGTTCAACTCCTGCAGATAACGCTTTGCGCAGTCAGTGATTTGTGTTTTGTAGCAGGTATGGTCCGGAGGGATGGGTCTGCGGATTGGTTTCCTGCATTTAGCATTTTTGTGTATGGAAGGGTCCTGCATTCGCAGTTAAAAAATACTCCATGGATTTACAGTTCTCCAAAAGAGAAGTAAAAAAATGTTAAAATCCAATCGTGCGGTCCTAAATTTTCGATCGAGGCTTCGGGCGCCATGAACTGCGGGTGATAAATTAGCCAAATTCAGATCTTTACACACTTGAATATGACTTTTAACTCATTTGGAAATGGAAAACCATGTGCAGTTGACCGTAGAGCTAAATTCGAAAATTCAAACCTGTTTGCTTCAAATTCACACATTTTTTTTCCCCATTGGAATGTGTGGAATTTTTACCACTTGAGTGCTCACTTTATTCTCCATGGGAAAAGTTGAAACTTGGGGATATCCTTACAAATTGCTTTACTTTTTGAATCTCATTTTCCCACTAGATGTAGCATTTGGCTACTATTCTTGTGCTTTTTCTTTTGAAAGGATTCGCATTCTTTCCGGTCTAGGTTTGTGACCGGACAAGATGGTCTAAATGTGAATCATGTACTTGCGTAATTAATAGTTCAGATTTGCTCAGAGTCACTCTTATTAGCAGTAGGGGGTCTTTGAGCAAATTCAAATAGTTAAATGAGGCAACGGACAATCCCGTCCAAATTAAGGACTTGAGAGGATCCGATTCTTTTTGAACAATGTGCGCATCAGCACCTCAAGAACTCCTTTAAGACAAAATACTTTCTCATTGAAGCTCCGTTCCGCTAAGGTTCTTATTTTTTTAAGTACTTATTTTCTGCTTTACGAGACAAGTCATTCTCTCACAATACATCACATTTAATTTAAAAAATGAGTACTGATTTGAAATCTCAGTCAACTGATTCATGTAAACACAATGACTAATCACAAATATGTTCAACATTAGGACATCTTGTGGTGGTTGTGGCAACTGGGGCTTTGCTCCTCATAAATTTAGAAACACAGCTATACTGGAGAAATATATTATGCATTGGTAAATTTTTTTATGAGGTATCTCTCATGACCTCATTGCGCTAAATTTAAATGTGTGAAGGATACGGTTCGATAACAATATCACATCTCATGATTTTAGTGGGATAAGAGTGTACCGTTCAATATTCGCCGGCAACACATTGACTTACATTTCATTTTGATTGTGGGCGGCTCTACGTATTTGGAGTGAGTCCAACGCGACCGTACTCAAAGGGATTTGTCATCAAAAAAAGAAGAAGTTAATTTGTTTATCACTTTAGAGGCAATCTAACGGTAAACTAGGATTGAGATTTTAAAAAATAGGAGAAAAGGTAAATTGACTCAAGAATTGAATATTTTTATTTGATTTGATTGTATTCAACCAGTAGTCTATGTACCACCAATACTAGTACGTACGAGCATCGAGACTTGAAACATCAGTGAGTGTTCTGCTTTGCAATCGGAAGGTCCATTTCTCTTGCGACAAATATGCTTTGTTTTGATAGGTATCGAAGTATGATCGACTTGATTTTTCACATGATTTGTTGATAAATGCATCGAGACTTGAAACACCTTGAGTCGCTAAATGATGTTGTATTGAGTATTTTACGTGATACGAAAGACCACACGAGAGAGCGTGTCACACGAGAGGATCTTCATCTACCATAGACGGATCCACCTATAGGAAGATGATATAAGCAATGTGTGTAGCATTATGGACCAAAAAAGTAGTGGGGCTCATGATACCCAAGACTTTGTCACAGGCAGAATGTGCTTTCCCTTTGCCTTACTCTAGAACCGAAAGCCCTTTATCCCATGCAAGTGAGATTGTTCTTCTACAACTAACTATTCAGAGCTAGCTTGGATCTGGTACCCTTTTTTTCGACGGTTGGGAATGTACGGGCCAGCTTTTGTGCACCTTAACTAATTCCCTCTCTGGTCCGGTAAAAAATAAGCCATCTGCATCGGGACTAGAAAATTTACAAAAAATTTCTTTCTTACTATCTGACTCCAAAAAATCAAACTTTTATTGATTAAGTGGTGGACAAATCCACCAATCAACCGGACATATGGGACTGCTTCCTGCATTACATGTGACACTGACAACACATATTTTCTAGACTTCTATAGTCCACAAACCCAACAAAAGTTTTCTACCTTCCCCAATTGACAAGTTCTCTTCAAAACAAGAAAATATCACAAAAATTGCTTCAATTCTTGGAATGGCATTAATTAGTTGAAGCTTGTAGATCTCTACATTATTGCTTCTTCTCTGTGCACCCAATTGTGAGATTCTGATCGAGTTTTCTGAAATCTGGTAAAATGATTTCTCAAGAAAGCAATAAGGGCAAATTTTTAATTAGTAAAAAATAACCTAATTGTCTTTTTAACCCAAGACATTTTTCTTTACTGCTTCTCAACCCAATTGTAAATTTTTATCTCCATTATTACCACTGTGGTACGCATTCGAGTTTTTTTTTTTTTTTTTTTTTCACAAGTAGTAATATATACATTCGAGTTACGAGTCTTCTCTTAACAGTTTGAACTATGGAGTAAGTCCAAGCAATTTTGAGTCATAAGATATAGACTAGGGGGAATATTTGCGCTTATCTTTCGTTGGAAGCGGGTATTATTTCTAGCTGTCTCGCTACTAAATATTTACTGGGAGGAATTCCAAAATCTCTATCTATTACTACTTTAATAAGCGGCTCTCCGTATGATTCACGGAATTCAGAAAATGTTTATAGTCATGTCACCAAAAAAAATTATAGAACTTATATTAATTTGAAGATACCGCAGTGTATAAAAATCAAAATGTGATCAATCTGCTGAGTGTTTTGAAGAATTCAATTTCTTGTTTTTGAAACGATTAAGAACTCAGTATCTACGTGTACTTTAGTTTCGATTTCTTTTCTTCTTTGTTGTGGTTGCCCCAGCCCGGGGTTGTCCAAGTCCGCGGGCTTGTTGGGTTTACTTCCGGCCCGGCCCTGATAGGTGTACAACTTGTGAGTAAATTTGGTTAGTCAAAGATAAGTTAGAGATTTGTTTTAGATAATCAACATGATTTCTGGGCAAATTGGGGGTTCTCTTTATTCTAATTGTGTACTTTGTCAAAAGTATGGACTTCGGGTTGGGGGTGTGCGCAGCACCGTGCTACGCACCTTTGAGCCATCGAATCCTGCATTTGAGGGCTCGGATCTCATCTCGGCAACCAACGATCGAGAGTCATAAATTGCCGAGATGAGATCCAAGCCGTCGGATGCACGATCCGACGGTTCGGAGATGTGTGCAGCACTTGCGCAGCACAGTGCTGTGCAACACACCACTGCACAGCACCATTCCCAATTCCAAAAGTATGATTCATTAGAGATAGAGAGACCATTGGATTGCTGACTGCATAAATGGATGAATCCGCAGTTGGCCGGCTAGGAACCATGGGAGTGAATCTTCAACTGCCCATCCTACCACCTCTACGTTCTAGACGGACAGCCCGCCCAGAATGCCCATGCATACTGACATTGTTCACACAGAGAAGAAAGGCCGAGTGGAAGGGGGCAGTTAGCTAGCTGGCTGCTTCTATCCGGATCTAGGATCTTGTCCTCTTCATTGTTTCCTTAAAGTAACAAGTGATGATTAGTTTAAAGAAAATTTAGCACATGTAAATTAATTTGATGAACTTCTAATAATAAAATCCAAAAATAATACCAAAGGTTTTAATTTAGACCTTTTATTTTAAGCAAATATATATATAGAGAGAGGGCCGACGTAAATTTATGGTTAATCTTTTGATATTTTCTTATAAAAGTGATGAGGGAACTATAATAAATGCTTGTGCTTAATTAACATTAAGAATAGTGTCATTTAAGTTTGAACACGACTAGCATTTTTTATTTGTGTTCCACTAACTAAAATAAGTATTTTTTAAAAAAAATAATTACTTTTTTTTAATTAAAGGTGATATCTCGTGAGAGAATGACATTTCTCGTAAGTGCTTAAAAAATAATTATCTTAGCGGAATGGGGCCGAAGGTAATGCAGGGTGTCCAAAGTCAGCTTGTTCGCATTCGCACCGGCCCAAACTAATCCCTATAATTCTTCCCACAAATTTTTCACACGATTACAAGTGGGGGTGAGGTGAACCCAAAAATTATTGACAAAGAGAATCGAACCTGAGATCTTAAATGATAACAAACTTCTAAGTTCCAAGCCAAAGACCACTATCCCAATCTCCGGGTTTTTTTTTTTTTTTGATTTCTTTTGAAAAGGGACCCCTTGTGTGGGGTTTATGTACTAGCATTTGGGACCAAGAAGAACTGGTTTTGCCGAGTCCACTTTATTGTGCCATGATATGTGAGATGCTAGTAGTAAGAAGAATCCACAGGAAAGAAAAACTAAAAGAGTGGTGGAATTTAAATTTCTTTGCAGATGGATAGCATTTGGGACCTTTGGGATTGGGTTTTTTTTCCCCTTGAATTAAGTTCATAGAAAACTAGATAGGCTTATGCCAGTTGGGTCCTTTTTGCAGTAGAATTTTGTCAATCTTAAATTTGTTTTCTACAGAAAAAGCATGAGGTGTAAAAACAAGATAGGGAAAAAGAAACTTAAGTCTAGAGATAAATTTCATTTCTTTTTTGTTTTTATAGGGAATTAAATGAGAAAAACAATGAACGGTTATGTACAAAGGAAAAAAGAAATCTGTTTTCTGGGTATGCACAAAAACACACTCCTCCTTTCCTTTTATTTCCTCCCTTTTTGGCAAATGTACATTTTCTCAATAAAAAAAATTTTGTGAAATTTTTTTCATTTTTTTCCACGTGCTAAAAGATTGAAAACTATTCTGTAAAATTTGCCACAAAATATACCTTCCATTTTTTTTTTTTGGACACAAAAACGTACTCCAACTATCCTATTTTTGATGTCCTAATGCATGTTATTTTAAACAAGTTAAGGTGAAAAGTTTGATAGGTTTTTTTTTTTTTTTTTGATTAGTAACTCTCTATAATAAAAAAATACAGAGGAATTTTGGATAAATTGTGATGATGTTCTCTTAAATAATTGTAGAGATGAGATCCTCTCGGACGCCATTTTGTGGGTCTTTTCGGGTTCACTTCAATGATCAACATTATTCGTTTTTTGGGTCTTTTCGGTTCCACTTCAATGATCGACACCATTCATTTTTTAGTGCTTATTGATAACCAATATCATAACAAAAAATCAAGTTGATTGAGTATCCTATGCTATATTTGAACTCCCAAAGAAGCATTAAAATTGCGGGAGAAGAAATTAAAGCATTAATTTGACTTGTTTCTTCAAACATATACCACCATTATTCTAATACGTGAATCAATTAGGTGGTTTGAATCTTTTCCCAAAACAATCTCCACCATAAATTTAGGTGGAGTACCTAAGTTACACATGCGCGTCGTTGAGCGGGAGCATGAAAGCGTCTTTAAAATGCACTTCTCAAACCACCGAAATCCATGAGAGAGGATTGAGAGCGCGATCACATATCGAGAATTGCAAGCGAGAGCGTAGAACATTTTGAAGAATTATGTGATTAAATGGAGTACATCGCTTTCGCTTGTCTCTTTCTAGTCCATAGTAGGATGGAACCCTGAGAAAAAAGAGGAAAAATAAATGATGGGATTGGAAAGCTAGCTATAACCCACAAGAGATAGATGGATAGTGATACAGTTGAAATGGGCCCAAAAATACATAAAGCTCACATGGGGCTGTTAGGGCTTTTTCTCACATCAGATAACAAACACAGATTAGACAAAACCATAGTACTTATTATGCCATTTATTTAGAGGGTCATTTGACAGGCTGTGAGGTAGGTCAAGCCCTATTAATGGCATGTATCAATAGTAGTTTTGGCCACATGATATTGAGCCGTTATGGTCTGGGAGATGGTGCTGTGCAGTGGTGTGTGCAGTACCGTGCTGCGCACTTCCGACGGTTCGGATCTCATCTCGGCAATGAACGGCTCTTAATAATGGCATGTATCAATAGCAGTTTTGGCATGTATCAATAGCAGTTTTGGCCATATGGTATTGACCCATTTTGGTACTTGCTATCATATCAAATTTGTGGATTTCACTCATTGGAACTTCTCTTCCAAAGTTAATCCTGAGGCGTTGTCACACGGTGTTCCAGATTCTTTTTTCGCCAGACGTTGGTGAAGGCGCCACTCTGACTAATTAAGTAAACAGTGACATAGAATACAATGGTGACAAATTTATGTGGCATATTAAAAGGTTGACATATGTAAGCACAAAAGCTCAGAAAATCCTTCATGGACATAATTCCCCACAAGTTACAAGGGAATAAGGACTATTGTATTTTAGATCAAAAGGCTCAAGCAACCTTATGTAGTAGGAAAAGGAAATCAATATTGGATTGAGCTTATATATTATACTCAAAACAAAAGTCTTACGGATAAAAACAAGGGGATACAAATCCGTACGCAGTTGTAACTGAAATCATTTGAAATCCGAAAGTAGTTGTGACCGAAACTATCCAAGGTTTGTGGGTTTCACGTGCATTAATTGTCTGGGATTCACGTGCATTGAACAGTTCCAGACGCATTTGTTTCCCTCTTTGTCTATGTCAACAAAATCGCAAATATCATAACAAAAAAATAAAACTATAAAACAATGTATTATTTATCACAAGAGGACGCGACATTTTCATAATACTTTTTTTTTTTTGTTTTTTTGTATGAATGATATAAAATTTTCAAAATCACCTATTTTAAGGTGTTTCCCGTCAGAATTTTCACCTCAAAATGGTATAACATTTATCGTGAAAAGACATCCTAATATATCGACAAAGTGGGGGACAGCTTAGGATTTTCCCTCACCAAACCCTAGCTAGTATAGTGTAAATTAATAATGCTAAAAATATACAACTTCACTAAATATGTCATGCATCCTAATTAAAGCGTTTCCATATCTTCCCAATTCCCTAACCCACTCTAACACCCAATGGAGATGGTGCTGCGGAGTAGTGCGCGCAGTATCGTTCTGAGTACCTCCGAGCCGTTGGATCGTGCATCCGACGGCTCAGATCTCATCTCAACAATAAATGGCTCTCAATCGTTGGTTGCCAAGATGAGGGGATGGTGCTGTGCATTTCACTACACAACACCAACCCGAAGTCCTCTAACATGCTTTTTATACCTCAGTACAATGAGACGTGGTTAACACATTGCTTATAACCTCCTACACAAAAATGTAACCCCAAGTGGTTGTCACAGTGGTTAATTTGTCTCGACGGGGCTTACCATTCTAAGGTCACAGAGTCGATTCCCTTCGACAACAATTTGTCCTTAGGGCCACCTCACCTCACGCAAATGCGTGGAAAAAACTGTGAAAAAACTGAAGAGATTATAGTCTGGTTCATCGAGACACTCTTCGTTACCAAGAAAATTTAACTAGATGTATTTTTGGAGAGCTTGTAAAAGCTCCAAACATGGTTTGGCAACTTCAGGAGGTCTCTTAGGGGACGCAAATATATAGTACGGAGTATATGGCACATGGGATGAGAGGTTTTCAACGCCTCATAGGTTGTGGATTCCAGTTTTGGGGCAGAAGTATGGGCCTTAATTTGTTACGTGATGGACTCCAATTAGCCATGGAATTAAATCTAATTAGTACTAGTGTTGGCAAGGGGCAGATCGGGGCTGGATATTACTATCCCGTCTCCGATCCTCAAACCACCTCCTCGTCCTTATTCCCTTCCCGATCTCTAAAGGAAATTTGCTTTTACCCTCCATCTCCCTTCCAAATGGGAATTCGGGGAAGCGAAAGTTTGTTTTTTTTTTTTTTTTTAACAAAGAGAAATTTCAATTATTCAACGCGGCAATTGCAAACATTAAATAAATTGAAGTATGTCTGGACCATGATAGCAACTTACACTAGGCATTCAAGGGTCAGATTCACCCACTTGGGTGGTTGCCACAAGGGGCTTACAACATACTTGACTTGTTCTAAACAGATACATCTACACAAACAAATTTAATATTTCTCCGTTTCGCTAAGGAAAATACTTAATTTTTGAATGAAATGTGATGTATTGTGAGAGAATTGACCTGACTCGTAAAGTAGAAAATAAGTACTTAAGAAGTAAGAACCATAATGGAACAAAACCTCATAAGTGTTGCTTTCAGGTGAAGGTTGGAGATTTGTTTAGGATAATCAATGTATTCAGAAGTAATTTTTTTTAATTAGTAAGCATTGTAAGATGGACGACAATTACTTTTCAGGAAAAAAATAAAAAGGATAGGACGGCAATTTTTCTTAATTCATGTTTAAACTAGAACTGTAAGGACGTATTTGATGTTTCAATTGTCAATAGCCAAACCTGACATCAAGTTTACGCGGTTCAACCCAAATCGCCTACATTTACGAGAAAGCGATTCCACTACGATGTAAAATAAACTATAATCAATAGGATATTACACACTTGAGATGACAAAATGCGTAAATCTAATAACCCTATGGAGTCTTCAATGAAGGACAGTTGAGCGCTCGTTGACCCCGGTGCTCGCCAATAATATTTTTCGTCGCAACCTCTTGCATCTCCGTTTTTGCTCCTCGCATATTCTCTTGCCCTCTCTCTTGGTTCCTATATGTCGATCTCCGTTTATGGAACACCCGAAGTGAATTAATCCCATGTGAAATTCAATTTCGTACAAATATAAAACCCACATATAATATTAATTTCTAGTGACTTTCGGACCTCAGTCGTAATCAAAATATATGTAGATAAAAATCAACTCTGCATGGGTCCCCATCAATTTTGATTCTATTCAACCACCACATGAGGGAAACCTAAAATTTTGTTTTATTCAAATTAAGACCAAATAATTAACAAGAAAAAAGAAAATGAGCTAGAGGAAAAGATAAGCAGCTTGAATAATTGAATTTATCTCAAATAAGATTTAATGCGCAACATACAAATCAATCTACTCACGAGTTTATGTACATCCCCGATCAAATTGATGGATTCGTAGAGGGAGAATATATGAAAAGAAAATAAAGCAGGAGAAACCTTTTTTTTTTTTCCCCCCCTCCCTTTTTTTTTTTCCCCCGGTTATAGCACGAGGAAAATCAGAAGAAATATGAGAAATAAAGATCGCTTGACATTATATACTACTATCAACTGCAAAATATGGCCCATCAGTGAAGAGGCTTTTCATGAGCCCTGGCCCATCTGATCTGCCTTAGAGCCGGAGGCTTCAATGGGCTGCTTTAATAGACAGACGTAGGTAGATATCATATCATTGTAATTTGAAACTAAAACAAGACCATTTTCCATTTTTGTATAGCACGCTAGACACTATATTAATCAATTTTCATTTCTATGGCATTGGACGTGTAACGATGTGATTCGTATTGCCTATCGATGACGTCAACGGTGATAAAAAAATTTCGGTAGATAATAAACCATTTGTCTTCTGTCAACAAGAAGATACGGATGTTTACCATTCTAGGTATGACATTAGTTTTTAGAGATCATTTTTCCAGTGCATAAGATTGTAGCACATCATCGCAATCATTCTTCGTATAGTAGATTGCTAGTATTAGTTTCAAGACGCCTGTTATCTGTCCAGCGTTTGATAAAAAAAAAACAACTTAAAAAACAATCAACTTTTGCATAGTGACTCATCTCACAACATTAATCGCCTATTCTTATGCAAAAATACTATATAAACCAACACCGTTTTCTTGCTATTAGTGACGGAGTCAGGATTTTGTTACGGGGGGCCGGCTTAACAAAAATATATTTTTTATCGGAACGTATAATTATTATATCAGAAGGTGTTTGCTTTTCAGTTCATTACATTTGTAGATTGAATTGATTTTTTAGGCTATTTCAATTGTCACACGTGCTCATTTTTTATTTACGAAAAAAATTGAGAAATGAGGATGTAAAATAACTAGTTATTTTTACAAAATCGAAGCAAAATTATTAAGATTATAAATAACTATACATGAATAATTATCAATAATATTTAAAATCAAGTATATATAATAAAAATGCTCTGCACCAGCCTTTCTTCCTTCCTCTTTACTTTGCAAAATAAATAACTTTGCTACAGTGACTCTTTTGTTTTAAAGAGTTACTATTCACCATTCTAACGAGTATTAATTAAGTAGAAAAATGTGGGAATAAATGAAGAAAATATAAAAGTATGAATATTTAATTGAGTAGAGAGTGAGAGTAAAGAGTCTAATGCAATAGACATTTTAAAGGTGAGTAGCTAAAGTAATAAAGTGGGTTTTTAAGGTATAATTTGGTTCAAAATTTAAAGAGGCTGATACAGATGCTCTTATCTAGGCTGAACCCATAGCCTTTAATCCAAGCCCAAGTTTGAAACGAACGCACGCCTACGACTTTCGAGCTTAGACCCCGTTTTGCATTTGGTCCTTAAAAAATAAATACTTATTTGCAATTTACAAGCTTAAAAATAGTAGATTTACTAAAAATAAAAAAGTATGCGACATGGATCTTGTTTGATAGATTTCGATAAGATCTATCAAACCCTGAAAAAAATTATTTTGTTAAGCTCATTATTTTTAAGCTTGAAAATAGGTATTTATTTTTTAAGTACTTATTTGAAAAAGTGGAACGAGGCGTAAATGGGCTACACCAAACGTGGTCTGATTTGTGAGAAATTCAGGTTGTTCACTGAAGAAAGTCCAGTCAAAATTTCAGAATGTTGGTTGAATGAAGGATTGGGATTTGTTTTTTCTTTCTGGCCCAAGTTTTTTTTTTTTATCCGCCTTTCTGGCCCAAGTTTGAAATGCCTGTTTGCCCATGATATATCAGCATACATTTATCTGGCCCAATTTCTCAATAGAATAAAGGGAAAATGACGGCCAAGAACGTGTTTTGATAATTAATATCCGTCAATGACATTTTCAGCATTAACAAATATTCTTAGCTTGTTCTTAGTAGGTATTAATTATCAAAACACGTCCTAGGCCGTCATTTCCCTAGAATTAAATGATGAAATTTGGGGAAATAACGGCCCAAGACACTATGGGGGCCCAAATTACCAAGAAGGATGAGCCCATTTTCAAATTTTACCAATTACAAAGCTACTCACTAATCCTTACCGGTCATTAATAGAAAACCACGTCCTTATCAGTTATTAAACTTGAATTCTAATCCTGGGCTGTCATTTTCCCCTTGAAATTTCCATATATCCGATGTACATTTAGTTTGACCCATAAAAATTTTAACCAAACATCGATCATATTGCTCCTATAGATAGTTTGATTTAAATCTCCTCTACAGCACAATAATTTTTTTTGTTAATTGATAGAAGAGATTTTTTACATCATATATGAAGTACATAGACAACCAAGCACAACAACTCAACTAATACAAGAAGTAAGCCCATTACATGATTGATAGAAACAAATAAAGAAAGAATTTAAAACCTCTCTAATGGGAATAACACCCATACGCAGGTGGGGAGAATCGAACTCCTCATGATCAGCTTCTAATAAGATGTAAGAATCTTGGTCAACTGAAATATCCCGGTTAGTACTTTTATCTAGCCCAATTTCTCATTAGAGTAGATGATGAAATTTCACCATGTCAGGTTGACACTAATGTTCAAGTACAAGGATGAAACGTGGGTGAATATTACTAACATGGAAAAAATTGATCAAATTGCTTTCTGCATGCTTATTAATTTCAATATAGAAGATGGATTGTTTTCACCATGTCAGGTTTGACACTAATGTTCAAGTACAAGAATGAAACATGGGTTATTATTACTAACATGGAAAAAAGTGATCAAATTGCTTTATGCATCCTTATTAATTTCAACATAGAAGATGGATTGTCTAGATTAAAAAGTATTGAAATTTTATTACGGAGTACAAGAAATTTTACCTCATAATTCACCGTTCGTTGACATCGGAATAAGATATCCCGCAAATCCACTCAATAATTTCAATATTATTTCAAATGTATATTCTCCTCTAATGTGTGGCGAACATGAATTGAATACCAGTAAAAAAAAAACCTTTTTTTGCTGGTGTTTGGTTAAAAAAAAATGTTTAAGGTCTTTTCTTTATCTCTTGTTCTTATATATGTATGTATATTGATCAAAGATCAATAGGAAACTTGAGAATGGAGAAGTAATTCATGGGGTGAATTCAACTTTCAATGGCCAGGGCCGGTTTGTTTGACGGGACTAATACTAAAGAGAATATAGTATAATTGTTCTTGTAAGATATGTAAGTTTATGGAATTAAAAGTGGAACGAGATTGGTCAATAGTACCATGAACACCCTATGGTTGCGGATTAAATTTCCGATGTACATCTAATTTGACCCGTATAAATTTTAACCAAACGTCGTACATGCTTGCAGGTTGTGTTCCACATTCCCTTCTTAAAAAATAAGTACTTATTTTACATTTTCAAACTCAAATATAATGAAAATAAAAAATAATTTTTTTGATTTTTCTGCACCGTTTAAAATATTTCAATGAGATCGATCAAATAAAATCCATATTGCTAGGAAAATTACTATATTTGCGTAAACATGTGATTTTTGAGCTTGAAATTGCCTTTTAAAAAAATAAATACTTCTTCCGTCTGGATTTAATAGTCCTTTTTTTGGAGTTCGTACTATTTTTCAATTGATTATGTCTTCCAATTTATAATGTGTTACGTGATTTTGAAAATATTGTATTATAAAACAAAATGAGTTCTATCAAATGAGATATGTATTCGATGTGGAATTCATAACGACTTCAAAGATATAACCCATTTTTTAGCCGGTTAAAATATAATTAGAAAAAATTAAATCCGGACGGAGGAAATACTCAATTTAGAATCCGAAACGAGACAGTTCCTTGGATAAATAGTTTGATCTCATTCTCATATCCGGCCAAACAAATGGACGTAAGGTTAAAATAGGAAAAGAATATAAAAGTTCTCCTGGCCTAGTGACCTTTTGCTTGGGTAACATATGACATCATGCACTAGCTAATAGCTAGCTAGATACTTCTGTGTTCTCTTCAAGTAAAAATATGATGGTGATATTTACCCCCAACCCCAAAAAAAAAAAATTGATGGTGATAATGACTTAAAGTCGTTAAAGGGGCTCCAAACATCCCCTTAATTGACGTTTATGGAGAGAAATCAATTTTGCTTTTTTTTTTTTTTTTTCCTTTTCCCCCCCTTGGATTGATTGTATTTTAATCCTAGTAGGAAGCATGTGTGGGGGCAGATTATCCAAATTACTTTGTTGAAAGCCACTGCCTTTTTGACAAACAACAAAATATTGTCTACCAAACAATTAATTGCTGCTAAAACTGCCGAAAGCATTGAGTAAACAATATTATAACTTAACTAGAAAAGACTCCATGTTTAGTACTAATAGCAATGCTGCGGAAACAGAAGAAAAGTGTACAGATTCGATTACAAATCCCCGTTCTGCGAAGGTTTTTATTTTTTAAGTACTTATTTTATGTATTACGAGATACGTCATTCTCTCACAATACGTTATCTTTAATTCAAAAAATAAGTACTTATTTAAAAATAATACTTAATTTTTCTTAGCAGAACGGGGCTTACACAGAGTTGTTCGGCTAAATAAGTCATTTGGCTTATTTTTTTGCCTTATTCAAATTTTGTTCACATTTGTTAGTATTTCGTCGATTTTTTGGCGATTATTGCTTTGTCACGACGAGAGGAATTTAAAAAGTAAAAAATTATAATTGAAACCTAATTTTTTTGAATGAAGACAAAAATAAGCCAATAAGTTAATTTTTTCGTCTTTATTAAAAAATAAATTGGATTCCGATCGTAGTTTTTTACTTTTTAGATTTTTCTTGTCACGAAAAAGCAATAATCTCTAAAAAATTGACAAAAAACCAACAAATACGAACTTTTTTTGAATAAGGATAAAAAATAAGCGACTTATTTAGCCGAAATAAGCCTAAGTTTATGGAAAACTGAAAAGCTTAATAGTTTTTAATTAGTTTGATCTCTAATTAGAACTCTAAAGCCGATCAGCCTCCCCTTCCACGGATTAAGGGAGAATGTTCTCTCTTCCATTTAGGCAACTGATCAGATAAGCCACTTTTCTTATGATAATTATAACTATTTATTATTTTGTGTGATTTCGGTCATCTGCTTTAGAGATAGGGTGAATATTGTCTACTTTTTCTTTGCTATGAAGTAAATAATAGAGCCCATTACTAGCAGTGGTTCCCCAAACCCTGTCAATGGAAAATCAATAGAAAGTGCGGCCAGTACGGCGGTACATAAAATCGCTGTGTCTCTTTTCTTTTTGCACCTAAGTACAATCCGGATGCCGTTGAGCCAAAGCCCCTTTGGCAGTTTATTTTTTCTTGTTGAGATGATTTGGAAGTTTTCAAATTCTATTTAAAGGACACTAATATCAAACCTTATAATTTATTGCGAATCTTCTTAATTCGGAATAATTCTCAAAAGGTTAACTATCAATTTTAATATTGTGCATAGAGGGGTATTAAAACATCTTCGATAACTTCGAATGTCAACGAATTTGAAAATTTTGCCTGCAAGGTTTCATATATTCTAGCAGACTCTTCAAATACTAAACTACCCTTCAAATTCTTTTTCAATTCTCTCTTCAAGTTGTGCATAAGAAAAACATACTTCAAATATCAAATCAAACTACAATAAATAATTTGGTACATAAATAGTTTTTGGGTATTATTAACATAAAAATACTTAAAGTAACTAGTAGTATATAATTTTTGCCCTTTCTACTGACACCTAAACACACACACAGACACACACACACACACACACACACACACTCTCTCTCTCTCTCTCTCTCTCTCTCTCTCTCTCTCTCTCTCTCTCTCTCTCTCTCTCTCTCTCTCTCTCTCTCTCTCTCTCTCTCTCTCTCTCTCAAAACCCTTGCTGATTCTAAGTATGAGTATACAACAGATTGCAAGCGCTGCTATTTGCATCAGGCTACGTCTGAGTCGCTGTACATCGACTGCTTTGTGCTTTCTCGTTTACAATAGTTAGATGGTTAGTTTGGCTTTGTCCATTTTTTTTTAATAAACTCCGTTATGTAAGTGCCATTGGGCGATTATTAATATAATCTTCTCAATTTTGTCAAAAAAAAAAAAACTAGTATAAAATTAAATATAGAAGAGTCCGTACGTTGAGTGCATCATAAAACCTTACTTTTCAAAATAAAAATGTGCAAGAAAAAATTCAAGTTTTGATGGTATATATATTTCGTGTATCTATTGAAGAAAGAATGAGGATTCTCTTAGTTATTGGATTGTAATGCTACCAGTCGATGGGCGCTCAAGGAGTAACAAATGATGATGTCAAAATTTCACAGAAATTATAAAAGTCGTGTTTAATTTATCAGTTTCTTGCTAAATTTTAGGAAGGGGTTTGATTTTCCCACTCCTTTTCTTACTATCCACACTCTTTTTTTTTTTTTTAATTCATGTGAATTTACCACAATACTATTTTTTTTTTCCACGACCACAATACTATTCAATGTGTGAAAAAATTAATCAGCTGGTGGAAAGGTTAATATGATAAAATATAGGAATAAAAACAGGAACAAAAAAGAGTGCGGTACCTTTTAAGAATTTTAAGAGTAGTACTATGTGTACCGACAGGTTTGTCAGGAATGAGTGGCAATAATCTGCTTTTGACCACTTGAAAAATCATCTGCAAGACTGCAATCAATCTAGGTGTGAATCCTTTTTCATGCAAAAAATAATGAATTGGTAAAATTTAACACTTTCTTTTTTTGTCATTTTGATCCTTTCACTTTCTTCACTTTTTCTTCTTTATCTTCCTTTTTTCACCTCATTCAAGGGAAAAGAACATATCCTATGGCGATTAAAAAAAAAGTATATATAGTACAATTCATTGTCTCCCTTTTCAATAACGAATAAGCTAATCTCCATAGCTTCAATCCACTCATTCTTTTGTCTCATTATCTTTCGTGAGAGAGATGATCGGAGATAGGTGCATGCGTCGATCATTAACAAGCAATTAAGGGAAGTGGAGGCAGTCTCTGTCATACAACCTTGAAAATGATATTAGCTTTTGTAATAAGATTGACAGTGTAATTCCAAAGCAAGCGTGACCGAGCCAGTTTATTTTTGTACCCTGCTGCTACACATATAGATAATTTGTGCACAGATTTTATTGTGAGGGCCCACCACGGATCTCACACAAATAATCTGAGCTGTTCATTAAATGTAAATTATTTTTTTGAAGGTCCCTGCGAAAAAATCAGCCCAATCCGATACCTATAAATGCTCAATCCAATCGTCTAACTTTTCATTATCCTGAAATCTGAATGAAAAGTTAGACGATTGGATCGAGCATCTATAGATATCAGATTGAGCTTATTTTTCACGTGGATCCTCAAAAAAATATTTTACATTTAATAAATAGCTCGGATTATTTGTGTGAGACATGTGCTGGATCCCATAACAAAATCTGTACACAATAGTCTGTGTGAACAGACTTTCTATTTATTTTTTTATAACGTGGTATTCGGCTCAATGCATGAACCAACTATTCTAGCTGAAGATCAATTTCATCACTAGTAGGAGTTCAATTAAAATTGGGATAAAATCTTGTATGAAATGGACCAACACTAAATGCCTAAATGGTAGCACGCGCCGGTGGAAATCAAACCTAAGCATCAGGTTTCTAAGACCTGTAATTCGAGATGACTACTACTATGCCAACCCCTAGATTGTAAATTTGTAATGTTCCCCACCATTACAGTTTCTTCATTTTTGGGGGGTGTTGTTAATTTCTTGACGATGGAAATAGTAGTAATTTTGATTATGATCACTCTGCATTTTTTTGACTTTGAAACAATTATTGTCTTCTTTATATCTACATTATAAAGTATAGCAGTATCTTTCAAAAACGAATAACTTCTGCAATCGTCCAATATATTTTTTCCTATTAAAGTTGTAGTTGTTTGATCTAAATACAAAAAAAAAAAAAAAAAGAACACAAAACGAAAAGGGATCCCTAATCACGACTTACTCCATAAAAACTCTCTCGTTCTGCACTCATATTTTTTAACTATAAAAAATTTCATAAGCTTAAAAATTTAAAATATTTAGTGGTGAATTTAATGATAATGATTGGTGAGTTATCTGTATATATCTTTTTTTTCTTAGGCATTTATGTGAATAGCGAGGGAAAAATCGTGATTCTTAATTGACAAATTGAGATACGAGCATGTGTTCATGCGAATTAAAAGGCAATATATATGAAGTTGCTATTGGGAGTGCCTTTTGGCACGCGCAATCTGCTAGTCATGCGGTATTACAAAACAAACGTGCATTTACTACGGACAATATTTTGATAACTAAGCATAATATATAAAAAGAACATCTGAGTATTTATTTTTGGTATAAGTGAAGTGTCACGATGATTAAAAAAAAGGTAATTGTCAAAATTATCTCTACAAAACTAGTATCCACTTTGATTAAAAAAGATTAAACAATAATATCTAGTATTATAGTGGTAATAGTTATTACCACGTCGCTCCCATAATTGAATTGGGGGATGATACTGTATAGTGGTGTGCGTAGCATCGTGCTGCGCGCTTCCGAGCCATTGGATCATCTAACGGCTCGGATCTCATCTCGACAATGTACGGCTTTCGATCGTTGGTTAACGAAATGAGATCCGAACCGTCAGATGCACGATCTGACAATTAGGAGATGCGCAGCACCATACTGTGCAGGTACCTCACTGCACAGCACCAACCCGAAGTCCTAATTCCCATAATTACCCGTGGTTGGTGAAGGTAAACAACCCATTCATCCCTTCATCATGATTCAGCGTGACTCTTTAAAAATGAAGACTAGGTTTAATCATTTAGATAAAGCGTGCTTACTTTAGGAATAAAAGTAATATATGTAATTAAGGAGGCTGTTAATGCCAAAGAAGAATTTGTTAAAGCCACGGGCTTTAATTACGTAAATGCCGAAATGGCTTAATTGCCCTCCCCCTCCCTAGTAACTAATATTGTTATGACTTCTCCGCAATATATAGCTTTCCTAAACTAACCTTTACTAGCTTTCGGTACACTGCACAAAAATCTCGTTGAATCCTTCCCATTTCTAATCTAATTTAGTAAATTTACTACTACTCCACTATCACCAAACCCAACCAAAATTCTTTTCTCTACAAAGAAGGAATGGCTGAAGCTCCATCTCATTATCATATTCAAGGTTTTTTTTATTTATTCTTAGTATACATACCTAAGGTCTATTTTTGTTTTTTAACTGTTACAAATGGGTTCTAAGATTTGAAGTCTAAATTGGTGATTTCTTACGGTTACTTAGGTCTTGGATTTTGTGGATCGATCTAACTAACTGAGTGAAGAAGCACCACACAACCTTCTCCAATTTCTGTACCAACCAGTACTCGAATAATAATGATGAAAAATCTAACATCCAAATATTTTATATATATATATGGTTAGTGGCAGCTCAACCGTATTTTGGTCTAGTGGTAGTAGCATGTGAGTGAAGCTGGGGCGGAGAGGGCTGTAATCGAGTTGAATATATTTTTTTTTTTATCAGTAAAGAAATGTTTCTCTATCATTAATTAAAATGATACAAAATAGAAACTCTGAAGTGATACACCAGGGAGCATCATGCATAAATGGTAGTACTTCACCTATCGCTACACCTCACATCACATTTTTTTTAAAAAACAGAAAAAAATAGGGAAAATTATAGTAAGCTCCCTCTAACTATACCTCGGTAACGAGTTGCCCCCTTCATCGTTTAACTCGGACACTTAACCCCCTTCATCTTTTATCGCATGACACTTAACCACCATCCGTTATTGAGCCGTTAGTCAAGAATACATACAACGGTACACACACACACACACACACACACTCTCTCTCTCTATTTCTCTGCCCCTCCCAACGACACACACTCTCTCTCTCTCTCTCTCTCGTTTTCTATGAAATCTCTCTCTCTCTCTCTCTGCTCCTCGCAACGATACTCTCTCCCTCTCTCTTTTTCTCTGAAATCTCTCTCTGTGTGATGGAATGTAGCACTGGGTCTCATTGTATTTGTGGTTGCAGACAAAATTTGGTTGTGGATTTTTCATCTGGGTTAACCCACCAAAATCTGAGAGCATCCACTCCAACATAGAGAGCACCCAGAATTTATAGATCCGCAAGTTAGAGTTGCAGAGAAAGGTTGATGAATTGGAAAGTAGAGTGGAAGTGTTGGAAGGAATGAAAAAACAAATGCATAAAGAAGTTCAACAAATGCAGAAAAAAATTGGGCAAATGCAGAAGGAAGTCCTATGTTTGAAGAAGAAATCACGGGGGAAGAAAATAGGTTTTCTTTTGATTGTTCTCTGTTTTTTTTTTTATCCCACATGTACAAGAAAATGGTGACTGAAAAGTACCCTGCTTAAGGGCATCATCTTATTCAAGGCTGAAATAGGGTAAATTGGTAATTTCAGCAATTCCGATAATGGCATCTTCCATTTTGCGCGAGATAAAAGATGAAGAGGGTTAAGTGTCCGAGTTAAACGATGAATGGGGCAACTTGTTACCGAGGTATAGTTGGAGGGGGCTTAATGTAATTTTCCCTCATCTTATTTAGGGCTGAAAGAGGGTAAATTGGTAATTTCAGCAATTCCATTAACGGCATCTTCCATTTTGCGCGAGATAAAAGATGAAGGGGGTTAAAAGTCCGAGTTAAACGATGAAGGGGACAACTCGTTACCGAGGTATAGTTTGAGGGGGCTTAATATAATTTTCCCAAAAAAATACCCAAAAATTAGTACGGCATTAACAAACACCCTAAAAAGAGTCTAGCCCAAACAAGCCGATTAGACCCAAACACCCAAACCTAAGAGCAACAACTCGAAACAAAAGCCCACTTGCAAAAGAAAAAACCCTAAAACCTAGCCAACCTAACACCTCCGCCGGACCACCGCCGCCGCCGCCACCACCACAGTCCCAAAAACCACGGGAAAGCAGCCCCCAAAACTCCAGCCATACTGCAAACCTCCAACCGCCCACAACCACAACCCAACCACTATCAGCAGCCACCAAAGCCAAAGATCGGCTATGCACGCTCGCACCCATCATCCAAACATACCAGAGCATAAAGGACAGCCACAAATCGGAGCAAAAATGGCACCGCCGAACAGGAGGACCGCAATAACTAGAGTTTGTGTGGCTCCCCTCGCCGTTAAGCATGAACCAGTTCCCCCAGGAAAAGGAACCGACCGGAGAAAGCCAAAAACACCCAAATGGACCACCACCTGCAAACGTAACCACCACGCCGTTAAGCAAAGGACCGAATCCAACCAGGGAAGGTAACTGACGGCCTATGTACGATGAAATAGATAGGTCGATCGTCGAAAAGAAAATGCGAAAATAGAGAGGCGGAAAGGAGAAAGGTGAAGAAGAGCTAGGAAAGGGCAAAAAATAAAAGAAGGATGCCTGAGAGGAGGAGGAGGCGCCTCCCCCTCAGCAGAAACCCTAGCGGTTGAGACCAAAGGGAAGGGGAAAGGGTTCTAGAGAGAGAGACTTAGTAAAAATCTTAGCAATTATGGAGTCAAATATATATTATAATGTTCAGATTCGTTCGTTTACCTTTTTAGCAAATTCGAACTCGACCTGAATTCAATGAAACTCTAACAAGCCGAGCTTGCCTAGGTTTGAGTTGAACTCGAACTTGTTCACGACCTTAATGAAAAAGACACAGATAGAGCGAAAGCGATAGTAAATTTTTTCCCAATTGATTTCCTTAACCTTTTGTGTACGAGAAGAAACGAAGACATACTCAACATTTATCTCCTTCATTATCTCTCTCTTTTTTTCAAAAAAAATTCTTTAAAATTTGTGGAGAGCTTTAACAAGAGGAAATGTAAGAAAATTAAAAGAAAAACAAAACAATTTTGTTCAAGCGCCAATAATATTATATAATATATCTATGCTCTCATATAAATCTAGAGCTGCAAATAAAAATTTTAGTATGTATCCAAATATGTTCATACATATATATAAAATGATAAAAACATATATACAAATAAGTTTTTAGTAATTGTGAGCGTTTATACTTGTACAAGTTCTAAAATTTTAATTATGTGTATATATAAAATTCCCATAATATACCTATACGCCAAGTTTGTAAGCCCAATCGAGCCAAATACTGTTAGGTTCATGTTTGATTTATTTATGAAACAAGCCTAAAATTGAGGCTCAAGTTCCATTGAAAAATATATGCAATAGACGCAAAAGAAATAATAATAGATAAATAAAAGAAGACATTAAATAGGCATCCTGTTTGTCGACATCCTAAAATTTAAATAATACTTAAAACACTCTTAATCATGACAAATACAAAAATCATGACAAATACAGGAATTATGGTAAAGTCATCCGAAATCTTGACAAAACCATCCGGGATGTAAAACTAACTTAAATAGTAGGACCTTAAACTAACTTTTTAGGACTTTAAACCAACTTTTTTAAGTTAGTTTTACATCTTGGATGATTTTATCTTGATTCCGGATGATTTTGTCATGATTATCGCTGCGTGGACCAAATTAAATAAGGGAAATTGACTTTGTCCAAATATGGACAAAGTCAATTTCCCTTATTTAATTTGGTCCGCGTAGCGGCTCTATTAAAATGTAAAAAATTATTAAGAGCTAAATGTGTATTATTTAAATTTCAGGATGAAAACATAAGTTTTCAAACCTATTAAGATTATGACTTAAGTATCAATGTAGGATAGGACCCCTATTTAAGTTCTTCAAACAAAATTGGACGGAGGAAGTATTATTTTAGTCTAGTATAGTTGGCTATCATTATACATTCTCATGATCTCAACTGATGAGCAGTCAAATTTTGCCACTAGTATATAGAGTATTATTCTCTTAACCCAAAGTTCGATTTAAGTGCAGTGCTACAAAAATTAGATGTTCTTTGATAATATAAGTGACTACAACAATTCAATACATACGAGTCCCACACACATCAAATAGCTGCATATATAGATACATCTCTGTCAAGATATGTTTCTGAAGCATTTTCCTAGATTCTTGTTTACAGTTGTGAGGTTATTTCTTAGTTTATTTGGAGTTGATCACTTTTTTCCCAAACGATAGGATGGCCAACTTCCTTTGCATAGGAATTTACTCCTACGTTGAATCCTAGTCCTCACGCAACCATTGGGCAAACCCCAAGATCAATGGTTGATCTCTAGTAATGCTTTATTTGGTTACTGTGGACTATGACGTGGTTGATGATGTACTCTTCTATTCTCATGCTATATATATTTGATATAGTTGTTTGGAAGTCATAAATATAATCCTCTTTTCATTAGTTTCTTTTTAAAGTTCATTTGGTTTATTCGAATATGAAAACAATCAATATTCATTGACCCAAAAAAATAATATTTTTCATGAAATTGAAAATGCCAAAAAAAAAGAAGGTAATTAAGATAAAAAAAATAAAGGGAAATATTAAAGGGAAAGCGATAGTTAAATCTTGGAAGATACTATAATAAGACCTGAAGCGGAAACGGAAAGCCTCCCGGCGGGAAAATAAGGAAGCCAAGCAACGACTCCAAAAAGCTAAAACCACTCAAAAGCAAAAGCAATCTCTCTCTCTCTCTCTCTCTCTCTCTCTCTCTCTCTCTCTCTCTCATATGTATATAGGAGTTTATATATTTACCAAAGCATATACTCACACATGTGGGGGTGTATGAACTTACATAATTATCAGGAAGAAAAAGCAGCAAAAGAGCAAAGGAGAAGGAGAGCCTGAAAATCTCTCTTTGTTTCATATTGCCCCAATCCTTTTCCATTGCCATTAAAAGGAATCAGTGCGAGCAAGCGAGAGAGAGAGAGAGAGAGAGGAACTTATTGTGTGAGAAGGAAAGTACCCTGTTTTAGATCTACATGATCAGCGTCTTCGAGTTCCTGGTACGTTCTTACTTTTTTTAATCAAATTCAATCTCATCACACTCGCATACAAACGCTGTCTCTTCGCATTCTTATTTCTGTTTATGATTTTGATTTGCATTGCAAAATGATTCAAATTTGATCCTTCTTTAGCATTTGAGCTTTGTTTTGTTCGACCACCAAATGTATGGGAATTAGATTCCAAATTATAATGAAACCAAGAAGCGTGTGCAAGTTGATTTAGATACCCCGAATATGTGTGGTTTTATTAGTAACTAATCTTCATGCATGTATAGGTAATTGAGTTGAAATTTCAGCTCTCGTGTGCGTGTGTTTCGAGAAAAAGAATACGTGCATTTTTACAAAATTTCATTGACATACTTTACAAAAGAGTTGCAATTTCTATTTTTTAGGTAATTAATTTTGACACTCTATTTTTTAATATTCACACTCTATTGTATTTGTTTATTCAAAATATAGATAACATGATCACTAAAATGCAAATATTAATTGGAGTGTGATTATCAAAATTTGAACGGCCAAAATCTTTATTTTTATTTTTATATATCATTAAAAAGTTGAGCCTCTTGTTTGCGATGATGTTGGAGAATGTAAATTAATGCATTATTTGGGGGTACAACGGTCAAACGACCTACATCAAATTTTTTGTTCGGCACTCCAGGGTAAAGTTCGTTTGGTGGGACTCGAATTTTGGTACGCTCGGACAGTTGGTTGCTAGTATTACGTACACGCTTCCAGAGGAATCTTATTACTGCGAAATTGTTGGATTCCTTTCCGACCACCCAATTTTAGTGGGTTTGCTCCGTGGATCGTTAGTCCAGTTGGTTGATATATTCGATCGTTATAGGAGTTCAATCTGTGGAATCAAACAGTAAGGAAGTAATTTCTTATAAATTTCATAATTCTAACGTGGGTGACTTGTTTTTGATCGGATTGGGAAGAAAATTAATCGATATACGCATAAACTGTCCCCGATACCCCACACCGACCGAAACCCCCCTAAAAATGTCATACATAAAACGAGTGAGATATAGACGTGATGGATTCCTACCGATTATCAGTGGTGGAGGTAAATTGGGACCAAGGGGGCACGGCCCTGGCTCGACCTTTTTTTATTTTTAGTTTTTACTTGAAATAAATAATTAACATTATTTAGATAATTCGTTCCCTTGCACAAATACGCACATATCTAAGGATGTTTTGTTCACTCACAAAAATATAAGATGAACATTACCTATTTTATTTGGGATTCATACAGGATCCCACCTTGATGATCTAAACCGTTTGTTGTTTTAGGGCTTGTGTGGGATGTTATTTTGTTTATCCACCTAAAAGGTATGTGAAAATATTCAAATTTGTGCAATCCACCTTGGGTATGTTACTTCGATAATAAAAAACATTCATTTTATGGCTTGACTTCTAAGCGATTCAAGCAAAAAAATATATATATATATAGTTGATCCAAATATCTATTAGTGTCTGATCAAATAACATGTGTCTTGCTTTAGAATTTTGGTTTAGAATGTAGAAAAAAAAATTGTAATATGAATTTTTTTTAATCAGAAAAAGAAGATTTTATTAATCTTTGAAAATGATTACAAAGAATAAAAGGATCACGGGCACACGTAAAAGCTACCAGAGAACCACACTCAGTGGATAACAAGAAGCCAACCAAAACACCACAAGAAGTACGAAAGCCTCAAAACAGCCTAACTCCAAAACAACCACTAACCAAAAGAAAACAACTATAAATCCGAACAACAAATCGACAACCAAAATCGAAAGATACAAAACCGACAACCAAAACTGCCAATCTATGGAATTAAAATTCTAGAGAGAGAGAGGCACCATCCTTAAAGTTCTCATCATCCTCCAAACCCACGTCTTCCTCCAAATTGTCAAGAGCACCGATTCTTTTCACTAAATTGACCTCCTCCATTTCAACATATGATTTGACCAAGAGTCGAGGGGGTATTTCAGGGTATATATCCATTACGTAAAATACTTTCACCCCAAGAGTCTAGAGGTGTCGACAAGCTACTTTGCTTTTCTTTTCATTGTTTATTGACTGAACCATTTTAGTGTACGTAAGAGAGATGCTAACTTGATGCTTGAGAAATCTATAGTTCCCTCTGCATCAACTACATAGTTCAAAAGGAGAGCTCATGGGAATCATCATCCCTCATGAATTAAACAAATCCTGAAAACAACTAGCTAATGATTTCCTCACATGGCCCAAGGGTATTGTTGTCCTTTTTTTGACTTATTTTAGGAGTACTTGATTAGAGACCATAGCCCGGCAAATCCATCAGTCCGAGCCATGTGCACAAAAGTGCAGACATATCACTTTCATTAGCTGTATTCATTTGATTTTGCTGAATCACTATTGTTCTTCCTTGACTGCATTATTGGTCATTCCCATGATTTCTGTTTGCCATGCTGAGAGTCCTTTAGAGGTGGATTAAATTATGGTCTAGGCAGCATAACAAAAATGCTAACTAACACTGGACAGCTAATACTTTAGGATTGTTGGTAATTTTCCTTACTAGGAGTATGTACTTACTCTTTTGGAGTATTTCTAACTTTATTCTCTCTCATTTCTAACAATCTTCTTTTCACATTTGGTTAGTCACCCACCTCTACTAAAAAGTGGGGAAAAAAAAAAAAGGAGTTAAAAAGAGGTTGCAGTTGCAAAAAAGGTAGTGTTGGCAATGAAGCAATTTCGGGTGTAACAATTGTAGCGCAATGACAGCAGTAACGGGAGACTTACGTTTTGTCAAATTTGGCACAACATATGAAAAATACCAGATGTAAAAAAATAGTTGCTTGTGGTTTTTGTCGGTAAAGCCCTTATGGCACATTACTGCCATTAACGGCCGATACCATTACAAAGCACCATAAAGCTCCCAAATTTAGGCAATATGGTGCCTTTTGGGACTCGTTCTTAGAGATGCCATTAACTTAACGGGCTGATACGATACATAATGCCGGTTTTTCTAACCGTGGGAGGAGCTGATCTGGTTCTCTTGTAGCCTGGTATGTATTGCAATGAAAAAACAAGAATTGTAACATGGATGATATTGTTTGCATGAAAGCACATTACCCAGAAATAGTTAGTTGAGGGTAACAGTAGCCAATTTTCAGTTTTGGCTTTTCAGAGGATACTGTCTTTAACAGTTTAAATTGGTCCAATTGGAATAAACACTGCCCTTATGAGTTATGACCTACTAAACATATCCTTTTTTCTTTTGGAATTGCAGTTGAAACAAAAAGAGAAAAGTGGGAACTATTTCCTTGCTCCTCCATTGAACCTGTACGTAATGGGAAGATAATCGCGAAAAGTGATGCGAAAATGGAGGATGGCACAGCAAACAGCACCATTGACCAGTATGCCAAGCTCAAGAAGGGCTCTTGGTTCAATCAGTTCTGCTATGGCTCCAACCCGTGGATGGCTAGATATGTCTACGGCTTAATGTTTCTCGTTGCAACTTTGCTTGCGTGGGCTGTTCGTGATTATGGCCATACAGCATTGAAGGAAATGGAAAGTAAGATTTGTTCATTTTTCATTCAAATGCCTAGCTACTTAAAAATAGAATATTCAGTTTGTCATAATCAAGAGCATCTCCAACGGTTGGAGCCAAACTTTCATAGCCAAATCCATTTTTGGCCTGCTATAGCATTATTTTGCCATGTTGTTTTAGCAAAACTGGTCCAATAGTTTCAAAGCCATATTATGTTACGTTCGACCAGACGTCCTCCCTGATGTGTGGGGTGAGATCCAGACACTGTCTCAGGGAAATTTACCTTTGTCATTGCTTCACCCAATGGACATTTTTGACTGAAAAAAAATGGCAAGCCGTTGGAGAGGTCTTCTTGGGAGCTATGATCAGTTTTTGGCTTTGGCTGGCAAAATGGTCAGGCATTGGAGAAGCTCTAGGACGTTGATCCGTTGATTTTGTCTATCTTCCATTGAAGCTTCTTATACATTTAAGTGCACACCATTTCGTCATGGGCCTCTAACATTGTTTGATTTGAATAAAGGACTCAAGGAATGCGAAGGTGGCAAAGAATGTTTGGGTACAGAAGGAGTTTTGCGCGTGAGCTTAGGATGTTTTGTATCCTTTCAACTCAAAAGACTAGTTTAGTTCTTGGCATTGATCTTACTTTGCAACGGTTGACAGTTGACAGAATGAAAATCCTAGGCTTAAACTTTTCTAGGAAAGTTTCATCTCAATGTTTTATCTAGATCATATTTTTTGTACAAAAATGAAACAGAAAAGGACATAAGAAGCCATTTCAGGAAAACAATTCTTCTTTATGATTAAAAAAGCAAGCAAAGAAATTTATCAAAAACAGCAAGACCGACAAAATTTTGTTTATGTGTGTTCACAAGACACATAAAGAAATAGAACCCTAAATGATGAATGCTCATGCTCAGCTTCCATATGTCAACTCTATCTTTGATTTCTACTCTTACAATTTCCCGGCTCTCTGGTCGTTTGGAGTGAGCCTTAACAGTACATTAGATTTTCTATTCCATAATGTTTCTTTCTACGGTTGGTACCTCAAAATTGAATGTAGTTAGAGAGTTATGGCATTCCGGATGGTGGTCTGCCAAGATTCTCCTGATGATTGGACTTACAGTGGTTCCCTTTTTTGTTCCTTCAACTGTTATTCGACTTTACGGTTAGTGTATTCAGTCCCCAAAAAGCGTCCATACGTCATGGTTTCAACTTTCGATCATGCTTGTGATGCATTCATTTTTTTGCAGGGGACGTAGCACATTTTGGTGCCGGGTATGACATATTCCTCCTATTGCTTGTTGTGGTGGAAGTAGAGTAAGAAATCGTTTGTTAGAGATATGGCCTTTTTTTGCTTATGACATTTTGCTAATTCTTTTCCAGGGTCTTCCTAGTGATTCAGTTAATAAGCATCATCAGTTTCATTAAATGGCTTGACGATTGTTGTCAATCGGACAAAAATGAAGACAAATGGTAAATCGTTTCTCCTTTGGAAATATGCAAATGAAAACAACGTTGGGCTAGACAGTTTCCCCCAAACCTGATATTTTTCGTTTTCTGAAACCACACTACACTTTTTATGTACCGCTTGTCCGACTATAATTCGTATGGGCATTGTGACCAAAATGACAGTGAGATTTGCAATGCAGCCGAATTCATGGGATGTTACTTGCAACGACTGCCTACGTGGTTTGCATAATGGGGATCATTCTGATGTACATTTGGTATGCCCCAGCGCCATCTTGCTTTCTGAACATTTTCCTCATCACCTTCACATTAGCAATCCTCCAATTCATGACCAGTATCTCGCTCCACCCGAAAGTACGTTTTGATCTTTAGTTTAAGTTCCAGTTCTTTTGTGTCATGAATTAAATTTTACATTCGGATACGTATATGAATTGCCTGAAACAGGTGAATGCTGGCCTCTTGACTCCAGGGTTTATGGGGCTTTATGTGGTTTTCCTCTGCTGGTGTGCCATTAGAAGGCATGTTTTCTGATTTTCTACTCATGCTGTGATGTTTATTAGTTCACGGCTTATGAAACCTACGATCTTCATAAACTTTACCCTCCCATGTAAGATCAAATGAACCGAAACATAATTCCCAAAGTATGAACTGTGTTATTTCTGTGGATGACATACTTGTCAAGAAAACAAAAAAGACACAATTCAAAAGACTAAACTGTGAGCAATTGTTCAAAGAAGAATGTCAACTCTAAAATGAAAGTTTCCTCAGCATTTTCTCTTCTTTCATACGCAAACTCACTGCTTAGTTACTAATTTTCTTCGGTGGAAACTAGAAAGTCTAGCTGGTAAGTAAAAGAATTACCCATTAGGAGTGAGAAATCAATCTTTAGTGACCTTTGAAATCTTTAGATTTCTTAGCATTGCAAAATTGTTTTTTGTTGACTTGTTCATATTCAATTTATTTCAAAACTCAATTACATATTTGTGTTTCACAGCGAACCTCCAGACTCAAAGTGCATCAAGAAAGTTGAAGCTGCAACCAAATCAGATTGGCTTTCCATCATAGTAATGTCTCAGTTTCTCCAAATTTCCATCACTTGGGGGTCATTTTTAGTGTTGGCAGCAAAAGAATATGCATCGCGACGGTCAAATCTTGACAATTCTATTCATGACAATGGCATTTGGTTAAATAGCAACGTCTAACTTATTTCATTCTCAGGACGTCTACCTTTTTTTCGGATACAATTTAACTACTTTTCACTCCTTAACCAGAAAGCCAAATAGTTACATCTTTTATAATAAAGAGAATCTTGTAACTTTGCCATGGAATGACAGTGGATATCATAATCTTGAACAGAGCTTTGTTATTGCGGTTCTTGCAATCGTTATTGCGACGTTTTCAACAGGCATCGATTCCCAATGCTTTCAGGTACTTCCCACGAACATATTTCGTTTACAGTTCAGCTCTTCTGGGAGAGAGATATCTAACATCAAAAGTTGCAGTTTACGAAGGATGTGAAAGAGAAAGAGTCTGAAGACGATGTACCATATGGTTTTGGCTTCTTCCATTTTGTTTTTGCCACAGGAGCCATGTATTTTGCAATGCTGCTCATTAGTTGGAACAGTCATCATACCACGAAAAAGTAAGTTCCTGTATATGGCAGAACTTTTCCATTCAAACGGAAGCACTTGTTGGTTAATGTTTTGAGGGAAGTTTTCGAGGTACTAAATGGATGGATGGAGAGAGAGAGAGAGAGAGAGAGAGATGGGAGTAATAAGTGGAGAGGAAATTTATCGAAAACTGTGCTGAGAGGGGAGATGGTTCCTTAAACAATCTATCTAAATATGTGCAGGTGGACAATTGATGTCGGTTGGACCAGCACCTGGGTCAGAATACTGAATGAATTGCTGGCTGCTTGTCTTTATGGTAAGTATTTGGCAAAAACCCATATCTCACCCTATACATTTTATTGAAACTTGAGCATGTTTGGGTGTGTCTGCATCTTTTTATCTTTCCATTTTGAAGAAAACGTAAGAACTTCGTTGAGAATAAGAAAAAGAGTACGATTTCCTGAACATAGCTCAAAGAGTGACAGCTCTAACAAAAAACGAAGAAAAGACCGACAAACTAGCTTACCCGACATGACCCGATAAAGCAACTACTTGTATTCCGTCATGTTTTCATCTTCTCTATAAATTGGTACAGAATTCCATGATCCAAACACATGTTGGAATTGGGAATATATACAAGGGGAGTCCGATTGTGTTCACCGGCCTTTTTAGGTCAGGTGGTTGATAATGTGATTGTGTGACACTGTGGAGGCCACTACATTTTGCAGGATATGATTTTTGAATGGTACACATCACACTCTCGTCCCATGACCATGAGTTTATATAGTTTGCATCAAAATAGTTCACTTTTTTTTTTCTCTGTTTGCAAATATTTTTTTATTGAGAAATGATATAAGGTATATACCCTTCGACCGGATGCGAAAAAACTTGCAGGCCCACATGTTCCCTCACCTTTTTATTTCCCGTGCTTGGTGGTGTCCGTTTACGTCTATATATATATGTTGCCATGGGATATCGTATCTCCCAAAATCGTTGAATGTAGTGTACCACTTGCATGGAATACTATATCCCCCAGCATGTATCTGCCACCCTAGTCCAGTGAACAAAATTAATCACCTTTTTCTTAACCAATGTTACAGACTACTCAAATAAACACAGTACGTGTGACCATATGGTAACCTTTTTTTTTCCTCGTTCAACGGTCAGGGTTCAACGGTCAGGGTTTCCGGGCCAACTTACGCGCACCCTGACTAATCCCCTTCCCAGTCCGGTCAAAGGCAGACCATCCATGCTGAAACTAGGGGATTCACAAGAAATTACTTTCTTAAAGCCTGACTCCAAGAATTAAACTCTGGTCAATTGTGGAGAGCAAATCTACCAACCAACCGGACTAACCCTGGGCCCTGGGGGCTGACAGCCCCAACTTTATCTCTTTGGTTTTCTAGAATTCCCTTTCCATTGTTGGTAAATCCCTTACAACTTTATTGTGGCCCTTTCTGAAGTAGTATAAAGTTCATGTACAAGTTTTTGAATGCCATTGCTAAAGCAAAATGGTGTCTTTGCAGCATGGATGCAGGTAGCTCCAAGTGTATGGAAAAGCAGACAAACAGCTGGATCAGTTTAATTACGAATTCTTGAGGAATATATTTTTTTTTTTTTTTGCCAAGTTTGTCCTCAATGTTGTGTTGTGCATAGAAGAACTGGGTCTCAGCAGATGGGAGGCAAAGAACTTTAGGCATACTTTTTTCAGGGCTAGATTTGACCTGATCTGTTTCAATTCCCTAATGTATAATGAACACTCCTGTACTTGTAGCCTTGCACACTACATGTTGACTAGACATGCATTTCATTCAGTGTTTGTACAAATTCTTCTGAAGGAACACTTGTGGGATCCTGAATATTAGTTTGTCCTTGAACCTCATTGAAAAAAGTCAGGCGCTCTCTCTCTCTCTCTCTCTCTCTCTCTCTCTCTCTCTCTCTCTCTCTCTCTCTCATATATATAGAAATTAGCTCATCACAAAAGATCAAAAGTTCATTACAATATATTGACTGATACAGTCAGCTAGGAAATGGAAACATTTCTTCAGTATTACATTTCGCAGCTTGTTACCAACAATCGCAATTTCATTTTGGTACATTGTTCCAGTCAAAGCTAGAAAACTGCAACGTTTCGGAAGCACCATAGAAATGTAAAATGGGACGTAAGGGGAGTGTTGCATGAACTCGGTTACTCGGATATGTATGAAATCGCCATTGTAGGTGAAATGAATCAACTTTTGTGTGTTCCAGTGTAACCCAAAGAACATTAGAGTTTTGGGTTCTACTATCGTTCTACTGTTGCCTAGGAAATATCTCAGGAAATGGAGTTTTTTCTCTGCTTGCTACTCAATCCTTTGAGATACCACTGGTCCACCGGAGCCAACGCCGTACTATTCTTGGTTTCCTTCTGGCTGCATGGAACCATGGGTACTCAAATGAAGCCCGCCTGGGACTTAAAACGATCGAAGAAAAGTTAGCCCCACCAACAACATGCTTCAAGGACCACCTTCATTAGCACGAGTGTCATAGAAAGTGATGGAAAGAGAAAAACAAAAGATTCCAAACATTCAGCAACGTTATCTAAAATCCTTAAGCTATAAACAAACTTTTTAGGGAAAACCCACCCTAAAGTCTCCCGAATATGGATCACATGACCCAAAAGCAGCTTCAAAGGGCACACGACATTTGAGGAAACAGCCGTTTTATTCAAACTTTAACATATAATTATCAATATCAATACCACTAGTGTTACAAATACAAACTACATGCTTTACAAACACTCTTACAAAAACACTAACGTCATGACCTCACATCAAGAAAATTTCGAAATCATACAAACTTACAAATGGAAAAATTGATACAACTCTGGAGAGAAAAGGCACAGTACAGATCAACCAATGGAGAACTAAAAAGATGACCCTGCAATTATATACTGCTTCACGATTACCTCTCTCACCCAAACTATTTTCTTCCAGCATTAACACACTAATTCTACATGGCCAATGAGGATAACTGAACCTTACCCAGGAATTCAAGCGATAATCACATTTGGCTGGATCATTTAACTTAATCTACAACAACAACGGAAACCCAAAATTTCCACCCAACGGCACTCGAAAGGGGGCAATAAAATGATGCCCCAAAATGGAGACAAAAAAGGCAATCACCTTTCAATTTATCCAAATGGGTTCCCTCCGACAGGGTTGAAAGAATTTGGCATAGCAGGTGCTGAATACATTCTACTCAGCGGCTGAATCGGCTGGTTTGGATTTGTGGATCCAAATGCGGCTACCTCACCGCCATACCCCACAATTGTTTGGTGCCTGCAGAGGTTTACCCAAACACATTTGTAAGTACAGCGGTCAAACAAGTTCCCAGCAAAACATAATTTAATATAAAGGACCACGCAATTGAAAACTTCTGATATCGTAACTCCAGTAGCAAATAGGAATCGTTTTGGAAAAATGAATATACGACACAAAAGTGCACACCATAATACACAACACAAACTAAGTAGGGGCAAAATAAACTGCATAGACAAAAATAGAATGGACATCTTTAACAGAGTGTGTGGAGAAAATGCAATCACTTACCAAAATTTCTTAATTGTGCGCGCAAAAAAAACGAAATGCTGTCTATTCAATGAATGATGCAATATTCACAGATGAAAAAGGTAAAGCAGATAAGAAGTTACCTAGGTGGCAAGTTATTTGGGATCTGCTGCCCCATGTATGCACCTGAATGCAATTAAAGAAAATATCAAAACATTTGGAAGCAATTATAGCCAAATGTTGTAAGGAATACAATTATGTATGAGGTCACATATACATGCACAAAAAAAAAAATACTAATTAACTGTATTAAAGAGATGCTATATTACTGGGAGACATTGCTGGCGCAAAAGATGGTGCTTGTGGAGGCATCCCAGGCAGATAAGAAGACTGGGATTGCATCCATGTTGGTGAAGGGGTATCAAGGCTAGAAGTGCGCAATAAGCCTGCTGGACCTGCCACGTTTGGGAGCGCCCCTTGCAAGGAGGCCATGGAAGGGAACTGCATTACCAAATAAACATTAAACCTGGTTAAAACATTCATCAGCAAAGTAAACTACTAAAGAATGGCAACTGCATAACTTTGTTCAAAGAGACGAAATCAATGCACAAAATTCAACCTCAATAACATATTTTGGTATCTTGTTATTTTGTGCTATACTGTTACTGAAAGATTAACCAAAAACTAGTCAGCCATCTCCAAGTTTGCAATCGTAAAAGAAATTTGGGTATTTCTATCCAAATTAACACATAAAAAAGATTGATTACAACTTCTTGTTCGCTTTTGCTTTCCAAGGTTCAAACTCAAACAGCAACCACAAATTCAAACAGAGCATAAAACTATATAAGTACCAATCGGTTTGCAAACCAAGAAGCAGTGGAACTTCCATTTCTGCAATTTGTTCAGTGCAGAACTGTTCCAAATGATACCAAACGAGTCCAAAGACTAGAGGGATCAAATCAATTTGAATTAAATTGCTCAGAATATTGTTGGAACTTTTTGAAGATGAGACGTACAATTGGAGCTTGTACTGACGATGCTTCGTTGTTCAGGTCAAACGGGTTAGTTGATTGTGATGATTGTGGGAAAGTTTGCATGGGCTGTGAAAAACAAGCAACATTTGCAATGAGTGATGGTTCATGTCAATGTCGTGAGGTAAGTAAACAATACAAACCAAAGCAGACGATACCATCGGAGTATTATATTGCATATTGAACCCAAACCCGTGGGGAGGACCAGTTTGCCAGCCTGGAAGTGGTGCATAAGATGGATAAGTAGGAGCAAATAAATCCTGCAGACAAAAAGATACATGTAAGATGTGAAAAACAATAACAAACCATCATGGACGAAGCAAATGAAAAGAATGAAGCAAATAACAAACCCAATTACCTGTGGTAGCTCATTTCTTCCACTAGGCTTCACTTCTTGGGGGGCGGATTGGTTTATCACACCAGGAACCTGCTGGACAGATTTCGATACAACTTGGAATGCTTGTGTAGGTGGCATACTATAAGGCCCTTGTGTATTTGCTGGAAGAGATGAATTCCATGGCTGCAAAATTTGCGTAGAAAATCTTTAAGAGTCCTATGAAAGAGCTATTATGATTTGAAGCAGAAAGCTTGGTTGTGGAGCACACCTGATGGCTCGAAGGCCCACTAATCAGTGGACTGAATGGATGCGCGGGAGGCTGAATGCCAGAACCAGGAAATAAAGAATGTTGCTGAGGAGGCCACTGCCCGATGGAATTAACACCATTTGATGGTATTGCTGACATGGGTCCAGGAGTTGCTCCTGGAGCACCTACTCCAAAGGGTGATGCAGACGGGCGCCCTACGGGAGCACTAACAGGGGGGAACATGGTCAAGTTGTTTACAGCAGTACCTGGTGGAGGATTACTGCCAGGGGGTAACATTGACATTTGCCCTACGGGTGCACCAAATGAGTTACTAAAAGATGGTAATGCTGACGTGCTTCCCACATGCGCAGTTGTTGATATAACCCCAGAACCAGGTATTCCAGTCGTTTGAACTGACAATCCTGAAAGTACCGACTCCAGTGAATTTGCATTGGAAGGAGCTTGAGTTACTTTAACCTCGGTGGGGGAGTCAAAAAATGCCCAGTTTTCAGCATTGGATGAAGCTGTTGGCTGCACAACCGATTGAGCTGTAACGGTTTGCTGTGTTTGCGGTACTGTTGCAATTGCAGGAGGTTCAGGAACAGCATCAAAATCAATTAAGGTTCCTATATCATTTTTAATTTCTGCTGGGTTGACATTAGAGGATGCCAAGCTACTGGAAGATCCAGTTCTCTGCAATAAGAAATTCCCACTAGTTACTTATTCTCTGCAGGGAAAAGTCAACAAAAAAGAATGGAAACATAATACTTGATCAACCAAATGGAGATGGATTTAAGATGAACAGATTCTGAGTTCCAAAACTAAGAAGTAAGCAGCAAGGAAACTTCTAGAAAGGTGGAGTACCATGTTGGCATCGGATACACCCTTCTAACTATCAATCTCTCGTCATTTAGACCTATTTAGAAATGTCGAGATGATGAAATTATTTTCCTTAACTGATTTATGCATGGTAGTATTAGTTTTTGAAAGAATTAAGGGAAAAATGTTAAATCATGTTTAAGTTTTTAAATAAAGGCTCACTTTTAATTTAAATTTAATCTATTGTTACGTTTCCTTTTTATTTTCACTCAACAAAAATGCATTTTGCGAACAAATGCAAATAAATAAAATATTTTCTGAAGTGTCCCTGTCATGTAGTGTACTGCAGGTATTGGAAACATCTCAAAAGAGACGAAAGGAAACTGACAATATAAGAAATGCATAAACATATGAAAAACTTATTTATTTTATCTTTTTGTGCTTGTCGAAACAAACACATCAAAATCAAATTTTGACTTTGTCAAGAACCACAATTAACCAGTTAATAAGAACATGAGATTTATGAGGCAACCCTAAAAATATTCACACTGAAGCTGCCTAAGAAAGAAGCCTCCTCACCTGTACGCTAATAGAACCATCAGTAGCCTTGGCACCATCAGCTTTTGGAGGTCCAATGATTTTAAGGGGGACTACATTCTCCCCTAGAATCTCTCTAACAGGCCGGACTATAGGGGGACTGGCCACATCCACATCCTTTTGGCCCTCAGGTGACTTCCCTTCAATCTTGGAGCTTCCATCAGAACTTCTACCATCATCATATCTCTTTCCATTGCCAAATCTCTCCTCCCGTCTCCAGTCATTGACTACCCCAGCACGAGCAGGACTTTTCCTAAAATCACCATACTGCCGACTTTCTTGATCGTATCCTGGACTTCTTCTTTCGTCGTAACTATTTCTGTAATTTTTATCATCACTTCTTCCACCAGGACTAGGTCTGTCACTGTAACGACGTTCGTATGTGTCTTCATAGGGTGGGCTTCGAGACTCACTTCTGTAATTTTTATCATCACTTCTTCCACCTGGACTAGGTCTGTCGCCGTAACGACGATCGTATGAGTCTTCATATGGTGGGCTTCGAGACCCACCCTGATATGTTTCTCTCCTGTTTTCATAGGAGTCCTCTCCTTCACCCTGTGACATAAAAATTCATCTTTTTGAACAATGTAAACCACGGTACAGGAAACTCAGCAAGCTAAAAAAATATCAACTCACTACTTCAAAATGGAGAGTGGGCGAGAGAGAGGAGGTTTTCTTGGTCTATGTGCTTCCTTTCTTTTCTTTTTTCTTTTACCTTAATACTTATTCCTATACTAATGATAAATATTGTAATTCTTCCAGCTAGAGTGGGGTGTTCACGTACCGTCTTCACATTTGGAGGTTTGTCAAAGCTCCTCTCACCGGTGTATCTTCTATCCACGTAGACATGCCTAATGAAGTCCCGAAGTCTCTCGACATTACTAGCATCAAATGTATGAATCAGACCACAGTTTGCATGAAAAGCATAACAGAATAACCCAAACACGAGTAATAACCTGCTATCAGGAGCAGAATGACGCTGTGGATCCCATTCCTTGAAATAAATTTCTTTTGCACTCTGTTAACATGAAACATTGGTAAATTTGTTATGAAAAATCAGGAAGGTCAATCAACCAAAAAGCAATTTAAGTTATTAACATGTAAGATATTTTCATACCGCATTTCCCCCTCCTTGAAGGGCACTAACTTCTTGCGAAGTGAATTTAGCCATGGAGACTGACTTCACTCTGTGTGTGAACTCCCGACTGAAATTAGTTTTGAGATGATAAGTAAAAGAGCATTTGATCTATTACACAATAGTAAATATATATCCCCCTCATGACATCCGTCTCCTCTTTAATAAGCATAAATACAAGTACTTACTGTATTCCACTACAGGCTGTGCAAACAAATGTTGAGAAGTTTGTGCATACATACTGCGGTCCCTGCTTTGCAAAAGAAAATATTTTAAACCTATTGCAAGATCCATTTTTGTTCCCGAAAAGAGCAATAGCCATCAACCACTTCTCAGTACAGAGTCCATAAAATCAACATCACACAGTTATCACTTCTAAATTTCGATGCCTTGAAACAAAAACAACATCCAAAGAAAATACTAGGAAAGTTCACCAATGGACAATTGGCCTTAGAAAGCGTACATCCATTTTGCAACAGCATCTATACTGGCTCACAAAACACATGCTTCTCCATTTTTGATATTCTTACTATCAACATATTTACTTTTATTCACTAACGAATTTTCATTGGATGCTCCTACTATATCGATCATGTCTGAAACAAAAAGTTTATCACAACACATACGACAAATTGTTAGCACATCCTCCGTGTTTCCAGAGTATGAGAAGAGTTCCATTTCAAATACAACATTGCTTTGGCAAGAGCTGTTTGCACTCCATAGGGATCTCCCGAGTTCGCAGTTCTAAGCTATATTATGATTATGATTCCTTGGACCAAAAAGGGCAACTTACGTCACTTGGTTAATCCTATCCAACCAAAAAAAAAAACACTGGAATACAGAGCCCATGAATCAATTCTATTAAAAAAAAAAACAGTTAAAAAGTAAAGTGAAAGAAGTCCAACACTTAAATTTTCAAGGACTAAATTAACTTAATGGAAAATTGGCTTGGTGTTATACAAAGGAAAAAAACAGCACTTCTGCATGTTGCTGGTTTAAGATGCCGATAAACTTTCCAAAATTTGCCTTAATAGTTGGCAGAGTTTTCAAAGCATGCTATCAAGTATCGATTCTAACACTTCATAAAGTCAAAAATACAGTGAAATAACTACATGTACAGGAAACATAGAGCTTTCAAGTTTCAACCTACGTTGGACTATTAAAAGTGTGACAGTGAAGTATATGTTTCTGACAGGACAGCGCAAAGTGTAAATACGAGAAAGATATTGAACACATCAAGTCAGATATGCACCCTATTACACTATGAGCTTGTGGTTATTCAAATTCCCATATGAAGATAGACATATACTGTCTTTTATGTTCCAGAATCCTTACTAAACACTTGAAATAAGAGAACTGTAAATGTAACATGGCCAGCAAGAAAACTACACTCAAATATAGGTTCATTTCCGTAATAATTGAAGTCCCACACGTACAACACCAGACACAGTTAAATGGCATATTAATATGAGAAAAAATAATGTCAATGCAGTCATTAGTGCAGTCATTACTCTTAATCTCTTATAATGACCCCCTTCAAAGGGGAAACAGTTATTAATTGCCAAATTAAAAAAGCTCCTGCGCATTTTTCTCATTAATTGCACTTGAGGTTAGGTGCCACTTTGCAGTGTCGCAAGTCCAACTAGTATATTCATTTTTTTAAGGAGGGGTGAGTCGGGTGACAAATCAGTAGGCTCATAGACATGGGGAAAACCCAGCATCAGTGGTATAGTTCAAAGGGCTGCAATTGCTGCAGTTTTAAGGGATCACCGAGGCAGAGTGCTAGGTGGACGGGCTTCTATGGTGTTTGCTTCTTCTGTGATTCAAGACGAGGCCTTAGCAGTGAGGTTGGCACGGCAGCTTTGGAGGCAAACCAAATTTCTAACGCTATCATTGATAGTGACAACAAAGTTGTGATCCACTTATGCTCAACAGAAAATGTTCCCCCTTGGGATTGTGGATATTCGACCTCTTGGGTAGCTCAACAGAAAATGCTCAACTCTTATTGAAGATATTCGAGCTCTTTCTTCTCTTATGCTTTGTTCATTTTCTTGGGTCCCTAGGCAATGCAATAGGGCTGCTCATTAGGTAGCATCTCTTCATTTGAAGGGCTCTACCCCTTTAGATTGGATTTGTAATCCCCATCCCCAATTTTCCCGGATTTGTAAAGATGATGCCTCTTGGGAGGTTAGCTAATACATAGAAAGTTTCTTCCGTTCAAAAAAAAAAAACCTAGTATCTTCATCAACTATTCCACCTATATCTTTCCCTCCTTAATTCTTGATCAACAAGCAAGTACCCCTTCAAAACTTCTAGACACATCTCTTATAGGCATTGAAGGTTAGAGCATGACTTTATTTGTGTATGAATCAAGCATGAAGTAGTGGGTGGGGATGAGAATATCAAAGACACAAAAGCACATATCAATCGTATAATGTCAACAGGAATGTGATGACAAACTTATATTCGTCACTAACTAGTTTAACTGTTGTCTATTGCAGCTTATGCTACTAACTCGTGCTGTTTGCCAGATCCCTGATTGGCATTTCCCACAAACAAGAAGAACAGATCTTATGAGTTATGACCACTAGGGATCCCACTTACACACCTAATACAGTATCATCTTGGTTTACAATGAGAACTCAAATTTGAGCAAATTTTCATGAAGCGTAAACCAATCTATATCTAGCTAATGATAAACCCATGGGTTAATGATGGAAGCAGTGAGGAGCTACATTTCAATTGCTACAGTGGTTCCCCTTATCATCATATTAGGGTAGAAAACAAACAGAAAACAGGACATGCACGTGCACGACACGGCAACATATACGCCAGTTCATGTAAAACGGTGAGCATGTTTAAATGGTGAACCAACTCAATGGTTAATAGGCATAACACACACCACAAAGCAACATGTATGAACTAACCATCTTGCAATGGAAGAAAACAACAAATGCATGATCAAGAAGGCCACCCAATTTCTCCTCTAAATCAACAGCTTTTACAATGTCAATCACTATGGCTTCAAAGTAAAATTCAAAAGTATCAAAAGCATTTTACTTTCCATTTTAAGGACCTATGCAATAACTCATCCCACAAATACCGCATTTAACATCTAAGTTCAACCTTTTAACACTGACAACTTAATCCAAAAATGCAGAGAAAAACAACCTATAACATCAATTTTGGCAATGCAATCAGCGAGGGTTCCAAATTCAAGCTCCAAAGTAGTAAAAGCATTTTCCTTTTCCATTTCAATAGACAATCATACAACTCATGACACATATAACTAAATTTAGCGACAATTAAGTTGTTCTACCTTCACGTTTGAACAACAACTCGTCGATATGGCTCATCACGCAATTGTATTCTAATGACAACCAAACACCAAAAAAATAAACCATCTAATCACCCAAGGTCGGGTCCAAGGTGCAAATATACAGATAAAAGCTTTGTGTTTTTTTGATAAACTATTTAACACAATACTCAATTCTGTTATGAGATCCCCACTCCTTTGGGGAATTGTAATGAAATCCTGGATTCATAGGATACTCAATTTCGATATGGCATGTCCATCTAAATTAATCATCCTTTCCACGGAGGTAAGTCTTTGACATTGGGCATATTAGCAGGTTCATTCCATCTCAGCGGACAACAGAAAGTTCAGGAAAAAAAAAAGGCAACAAGTAGCATACCAAGCTGTTACAGTTGATACACCTTCGATTATCAGGTAGTTTGAGAAGAGCTCGTATAGCCCTCTCGTTCTTCTCATCTTCCTTTATCCTATTCGCCATTTCCCCCAATCAAAACCCTAACCTTCACAATCACCAACACAAGCAACACATGAATCCAACTCAATCCAACGCCTAAAATCAAAATAGGCAAAAACAGCACAACCCAATTCACAATAACTGCTGGACTGGGCCCAGGATTAGTCTGCACGCGTAAGCTGGCCTGGATGCCCAAAAAACTTCACAACAACTGCCTAACTAACAGTGAACTCAACAAAAGATAGATCCAAATTACAAGCTCTGCAGAGTACCAGATCTGAGGGGATCAAGCTATCGAACTTGAGTGATTGAGTACATACAGATACATATACAAATTCAAGAGCTAGTAATAATATAGTTATGTAAAGGTACGTTGTATGTATAGATTGGAAGACTAGGGGCTGACCTGATCGGGGTGGGTTTGGGAAACGACGGCTGTGAACAGCTAACGTTGGGGAAGGAGTGATTTCTTTTTTCCGGAAATGAAGAGAGAGAGAGAGAGAGAGATGGGGGTGGGGAATAATAATAGGGTGCCCGCGGATACAGGGGAAGGAGATCTAATCTTGATGTGATCGGAATGAACTGTGATACTGTTGTTGGACAGACCCTCGAGTTCTGGTCTGGTCGTAGCGAGATGGGGGCAGTCGTAAGAGGCGACTGGCGTCAGCGGTGACGGGGAAAGGCTCCGTTTGTGTGTTGCGGAATGGAAGAGGGTAGTTGTGAGAATGATTTCGGGCAATAAATGAGCCGGGTCGAGTTGAGTTGTGCCATATTCAAGATTGTTTATTAACTATTTGATGGGTTCAAGCTCAAACATAGTGAAAACTTAACGAGTTAAGTCAATCAAAATTTGATTTGAACTTGAGTTTGTTCACAAGCCTTAACGAGTCAATAACAAATATATATTTAGTTTCCATTCTACTAAATAAAATAAATACTTATTTAAATATTTTTTTAATTAAAAATATGTATTATGACAAAATAAAATATCTTGTAAAATAGAAAATAAGTAACTAAATAACTTTAGTGATACTCTAGCTAGCTTGCATAGTAGAGGAAATGTTACATGTGTCATCTATTTGCAAAAAGCCTCTATTTTCGAAAAAGTGAGACAATTTAATACTCTATTTGAGTATTGCACAGCAACATACTCATTACTTTTGAATTAATAAGAATTAATATAATCTCCTTCCGTTAAAAAAGAAACATGTCTTGTGGAGCCGAGCATGATAATGTTCAGGCTTAAATATTAATTTTTTCGCAAGCTCAAACCTAGTCGAGCATGCTAATGTTCAGGTTTGTCTACAAAATATTTCGCGAGCTTGAGTTCAAGAAAAACTTAACGAATCGAACTCGAACAAACCCAAAATGAACTGTTCACGAACGACTTGATTCATTTAAAGTAATAAAGAGACCATGATGATAGAAACCTGACACTCCATGGAAACCCCTATAACGCTCAAGAATAATTGCTACACCGGTTCCCCTACCCACCGATCCTTTGCTTAGCAAAGAAAAACAAGACCATGAGTAGTATTCCAAGGAGAAGGCCAAGGTAGACATTTCAAAAAATCAATTGCAAGGAACGTTACCATTAGGATAACCTTTCATCTCGTCAATCGCTTGGCCGCTGGCAAGTGGAGTGAAGTGTAATTGGTGCATTTCTTATATTCTTGTGCAGATAGACAGAGTTCGATTCTCGTAAGTATTCATCTCCTCTCCAAGTCTCTCCAAGTCCCTGAGGATGGAGTAGATTAGAATTAACGAATGACAAAAAAAAAAAAAAATTATGGTTGGGCCTTTGGAGTTTCCCTCAGGCGATGAGTCTCCCCTCACTTCAAGCGATGTCACATTTTAAAGAGCGGAAAATTTTATTTGCAGACCATTCCGTAAAGTCTTTTTTACGGAGGTCAATCGTGTTCATTCAAAGTGTTTTTGGACGGTTCGGATTGAAAATCTATTGGGATCGGTAACAATTAATTGTATCAGGTCAAAATTGAAAACGAATCTCAGCCGTTGATTGTGCAAATAGATGACTGAGATTGCGCCGTTCCGTGAATAAATTTCTCTCTTTAAAGAAACGATGTGAAAGTGGTGAAGAGGGCCCACGATTGCCCATAAAAATGTTGTGGCCCTGCAGTTTTGAGATTAAAAACTAAAGTAGTTTCGTTCACGATTTTTTTTTTGCACCCACTTAAAGGGCCCAGAGGCCCTAGATTATTTTGTTGTTTTGAAGTACTGGATAAAAATTCCTAATTTAAAATTGAACTCATAAGTAATCGCAAACAAGAGTGATGTCATTTCGTTTTTATAAAAAGAAAGAAGAAAGAAAAGGATAACTTATTTCCAAACATACCATAATTAACCTTTATTTGCAATAATTACCTACATAGGAAGAATATGCATGTCTCACTATTTTCCTTGCTTCTTTTGAGAAATTTTTGGGTGCTGGATGGGTACCATATTACCCGGTTGACGTGGTGTCCGAGCAACACATCCAGGCCATTCAAAAGTGTATTGGACGGTCCAGATTAAAATACTCTCTCTCTTCTTTCTCTCTCCAAATTCGAACCGTCTAAAATCGAAATAAACGATCCGAATGCACTAAGCGGGCACCACATGATATCCGCTCGGTACTGAAAATCTTCTCGCTTCTTTTGGAAGATTTTTTTGCATATCTATGACGTTTTTGAATGAATTCTTAACCCTTTTGCTTCTTTGTCCATGTAACTATTTGTGAAAAAAGCAAGCACGCGAGGATAATTGCACAGTTATCATGTGAGTCCGATTTTGTTCGTCCACCGAAAAGTGGGACGAGCATAATTGTCCTTATAATTGGTTAATACTAAATCACGGAGCCTAATTTAATTACGCTTTCGGGATTTGTGTCACATGATTATAAAGTCGAGGTGAGTATAAGCTGACCTGGACACCTGATCAGTTATTAAAAATAAATAAATGTAATCGCTCTCTTATATTAGAGCATCCGCAATGGTAATAATCAAAACCAATAACTAAAATATGCCCGTCAGCATTTGATTATCGATTTAGTCCATAATCAAACTTAACAACCACTACCTCCACACTGGTTATTTTTGCATCCTTAACCAAAAAAATCCCCCACATTACACAATGCACATTTGTCCAATCGCAAACGAGTTCCAATCATGCATCCGATCACATAAAATTATTCGTCTCAATGAGACGATTCCAATGTGGAGGTGTTTTTGAGTTATTGAGTTTTGGTTATTAGTAAAAAGTTGTTAAGTTTGGTTATGGAATGCGTGGAATTTGATTATTTGCTAAAGGACTTGTAATTTTGCTTATTACAATGTGTGGTGTTTTTTGAGCATTGTTATTAAATTTGTTTATCCATACACATTTGCTTATTGGAATGGGAATGCTCTTGTTCTAACAGTTAAAGAAACCTGTTCCTACCAAAGCTGCATAGCCTGCATTCAAGTGGACAAGTGGTTAATTATTTCAACTTTAAATATTATTCAAACTTAATTTTCAAGCTATCTAGCACACCGTTAATACTCCAGTAGTCAATATTTCCAACCTCACACTGCTTGTCGTTAGGATCTTAATAGACACTTAGCTTAGACAATTCCCATTGTTGGTCAGAATTGGAATTATAATTCTTACGTCAACTAATTGTTTGTTTCTGTTGATTTATATTCAATCATATCCTATAAGAATTACATACAAGTCAAACCAAATCAAATCAAATCAAATAAAGTTTTCTATACGCACCAATCATAGAATAGCATTGCGCTATACGAATGCATGTCCATGGATACATCTCAAAATAAGGATTTGGCACGGATCTTACGTGTCGGCTATAAGCTACTTAACACATAACTCTATTTTTTTTAAGCTTGAAATTGACTATCTAAAATATGGAACTATTAACTCTACGCATGTCGCAGGCAGAATTAAGTAACTAAAAATGTACAGGTTTGAACCTTGTGCCTAAATCAAGACGAGGAACAACACTTGAATCTTTGGCCCTACACATTAAAGTAAATCTTAACCATTAATTTCATTTTGGGAGACATTTTCGGGAAAGAATTTCGGGAAGCATCGACAATCTCAAAAGGTATGGGGTATAGCGGTAGAGACTATATAGGTGAGCTTATCCCTAGCGAGAGGTTAAAATATAAGATGCCATAAATTTGGATAGTTGGATTTGAAAAGTAGGGGTGATAACAAAAAAAAAAAAAACCTCAGGCCATTTAGTTTTGCAGAAAGTCTAGGGTCACCGCATTCCAGTTCACCGCACGCCAAAAAAATATAGAAAAACATTCATAAATTTTAAAATAATATTTTACAGGACCCTGTAAAAATCAGCTCCAACAGATACCGGTAGGTGTGTTTTTCGGAATTCGTAGGAACGAAATTGTTTAGTTTTGCAGTTTCGTCCTTACAAATTCAAAAAACATATTTACCGACATCCGTTGGAGCTGATTTTTTACAGAATCCCGTAAAATATTATTTTAAAATTTATAAATATTTTTTTGTATTTTTTTGGGGCCCACTCCAAGCGTGCGGTGGACAGTCACCGCGAATTCCATGCGGTGACCGTAGTCCTGCTCTTAGTTTTGTTTGTAGAGGTAAATAGTTTGTTTTTAGCCAAACTAACAAAAAAAAATGTTCGGTCCATTTCGCCACCATCTAATCCGAATTAAATCGAATCGGACCGGATAGTAAAACATTGATAGGTTCCCATTCCGAATTCTTTAACGTTAATTTTTAGATTTTTTTTTAATGTTGCTTAACATTTTCTATACTTTTTTTTTTCTTTTCTAATGTTGTTAATTTCTGGTGACTAGTTCCAGCACTCTTTAGTTGTTCTAGTGTTTTGCTACTGTTGGTTGGCAAAAAAAGTTTTGCTACTGCTGCTATAATTTTCTCGTAGAAAGCGCACCTATTGTTGGTGCCACATTTCTAATTGCCAACTTGCTACTGTTATTTCTGCGAGCTCAACAAAAACGTATGGTGTCCTTATAAAATACTGAATCGTTTGATTGATTAGAGGCGCCATAAAATGAGTAACAACCGGAAAATCAGAACAAACCGGTTAAACCAAACCGCAAATAATATTTGGTTTGATTTAGTTTGTAAAATGTCCAAACCGAAATGTCCGATTCGGTTTGAAAAATTGCCTTTGTCGGACCAAACCGCACCGTTTACACCCCCAGTGAATAGACGAAGAGTGTCCGGACTGCCAGGCTACTATTAATCCTTTGTCGTTTTCACATGTAAAAGTTGATCATTTTGATTCATTTTGGCGAACTGGCCAATAGTGGGAGATGCGAAAGTAATTTAATACTTCGTAAAGCTTTGTTGAGATGCAAACCCATCATTAATTTATTTGCATGATCAACTACCATTAGCCAGATCCAATTGTAGCCAACACATGACAGCTACTTGTGAGATTCACTGACATTTCACTTTGGAATATTTTGAGCCTTCTTGGAAATTTAGGCTATGTTGTCTAAACATCTTCAAGATGGAATGAGATATCAGGAATTAAATTCGTAGTGTAAACAACTCAATTCAAGCGTTTGGATTAATACAGTAGTCTTGTCTGGAAGATACTAACTTAGAATTAGATTTATAAGAATTAATATGGATGTCTGTGAAAAATAATTTTGACAGATTCTTAGATTTTAGCTTCTAAAAATCAGTTTAGAATGTTTGTCAAAAATCCTAATCTACAGATGTTGAGAACCTAAAAAGAAAATAAATTCTCAAATTTTTAAAGCTAAGTTTGGGTAGCTTTTGGGATTGTGCAACATAAATTCTCAAAAGAAATAAAAGTGAAATTCTCATAATCTCGTCAACAGGTTTCTAAACATCTTCAAAAATCCGAAATATAAAATCTGTACCAAAATCTGAAGCTAAAATCTAAAATCTGTATCCACAGCTATCGTCAACACGTCCAATATTTCTTCCTATTTATGAATTGAGCGAGGGACCATATTTGCACTTGGTGCAAGAAAATAATCTTAAAAAGTGAATATGTCCCAAGAATAACATTTTTATTCCAATCTGCATTATGTTCCAAACGTAAGGATTATAAAGATAAATGTTATCACATTCTTATTCATTTTCAAGATTTTCGTTATCGAAAATGAGCAGATCATCTCTTTTATAATCACGTGCACAGTGCTATTAGGTATTTTAATTGCATATTTATGAAAATTAGGAACCCTTTAAAAATGAACTTTGGTTTGTACGGATTAAGGAATGGACTGATACAAGTGACATTTATCGAAAAAATGGTAAAGGTACATGAAAATTCATCCATAATAGTGTACGTGAAAGATAAATGGACGGTTCAGATTCACACTGTTTGTGAATTTGAACCGTCCATTTATCTTTCACGTACACTTTTATGGATGGGTTTTCATGTGCCCTACCAAACCTTGAGATTTATTCATGATCAAAAACCTCTTATTTACTTCAAGGGGAAATGACGGCCAAGGACGTGTTTCAATAATTAACATCCACCAAGGACATTTTCAACATTAACAAATATTCTCAGCATGTCCTTAACGGGTAATTATCAAAACACGTCATGGGCCGTCATTTTCCTTTACTTCAAATTCAAAAAGTAGGATGGGCCTTACTACCTTTTGGGTTTAGAATGTTGAAGAATAGAATGGGCCTCAGCCCAATGTCGTTGGACTAAAAAAAGCAAATGCACAGCCTAATTTTTTCTGAGATGTATTCTCTACTTGTAGTTGTGACATGGTTACCATGATCAAGGCATCTATGATCGGATCAAAAAAAAGGCATCTATGATACCTAGGTTCAACGCACAAGATCGTTTGCCCAGGTAAGATGCGGACTTACCGATCAAGGGTAAGTTTTCACTACATTTTTTGTCTTTTAGATTAATGACAATACTCAAGTTGTTTCCATTAAACGGTATTTTAGTTGATGTATGTGAATAAAATGACTTGCTTCAAAATATGCGAAACATGGATGTTAGTCTAGTTAGTTCATCGACTCGATAGGGAAAACTCACTCTGAATAAATTTTTAAGTCCCCTAGTAAAGAAACTTTTAACTACTCCACAAGTTCAGGAAATTTGAAACCGTAGAAAAGAGGAAATTCACTACAAGGGATTTTCGTTGTCTTGCGATAAATTACCCTATCACGTTTTTATGTGTTCAAATGTAACAAGAACGATACCACTTTTATCATGCATAGTGACGTACTATTACCATCCAATAATTGACCACCGTTTTTTTTGGCAGGACTCTTCAATATTCAAATGGGATCATTTGCATAATGAGCACCACTCATATGATGGTTGACTATTGAATGGTATGATGTCTTTTTCAGCAGTCTTTAAAGTGTATACTGATAAATTGGTATCATGGGAGCCCATGGAGCTTCTAAACACACTCCCCCTCTACGAGTACCTGCACTTGTACAAACATTTCGTTTTAAGGTACAATTGTCACAAAGCATGTGGCGAGTACAGAGAAATTATATGTGTATTGGTTATCTCTACTCACAAAGATTTTACGTGTGTGGAGTTTGAACCCTCACCAAATGAAGTGTCCATTATCTGCTCCATCAATTGAGCTAGGAGGCATCTTCAAGGAGCCTCAATGTTGAAACCTTACAAATTTGGGCTGCACCTACTCCTCTTGAGCAAAAGCTAGGGTTCTAGAAATGTGAAATAAGCTAATTTCCCCATGACATTTTACACAAAGACCTCTCAGCAATAAGTTAGCACATTTATGCAACTATTGACTTACTGTTCTGCTCTGGAAACTACCACGAATTGTTCTATCACCTCAATAAAGTGAAATATAGGTGGGAGTAAAGATTTGAATGACTAGATTCACGTGGAGGGCCCTTCTCCATTTAGTACTAAGGTGGTGCTGTGGTGACAGTCTACACTAACGGGTAGTAGATATGACTCAAACTGGACATTCCACAGCAAGTCAAGAACCCCTATAGTCACTCTCAGGGGGAGTTGCTACTCATTCCCAATCTTTTGGCTATTAATAAAAAAGAAAAAAAAATTAAATGAGACCAATTTGATACCTTGTCACTTTCAGATGACCTTATATATATTGGAGAAGATGCATGGTATCAAATCAACTCATGTGGTGCATCAACCAATTGCCCATGGCCTAACTAATTAGCAAAGAGTTCGTGTACTAGAATTAATTATTCAAGTACTGTTCATCCCTGTTAGGTTTTTGGCTGTTTTCAGGGTTTGAGGCTTGCTAGGCATTTGGCCGTTTTCTGATCTATGGTTTTTTATTTATTTTTTGATGTTCAGTGGACATCATTTCTTTCTTAGGTCACGGATGACTTTTCTGATGGGCCACTGATCATTTTAATCTTTGTAATCATTTATAAAAATTAATAAATTCTTTTTGCTTAGCAAGAATCCAAACACAATTCTCTTGGTGTGACCCCTGAATTCCTGATCATGTGAGAGACACGTGCATAACATGACTACTCATCAATCAGCTTTCTCATTAGAATCCCATGATCACATGGATCAAACTGCATAGACAGACAGAAGCAAAAACAATTCAACCAGACAATTATCCAAATCCCCTTCATACCTCATGGTGCTCAATAATTCACAACTACTAGACAAGGTTCTCAACAGCTTTGACCCCTTGGTTTTGGCCTTGTATTATTATCCATCGGTCTTTATGTATTGCCCTCTCTGATACTTAAATGCGCAATGGGATGGGATCCTATCCGGAGGGTCGACGGTCCCGCCGAGGTCATTTTCGAGCCCTTCTCAGATTCGTATTGATGATCGGGACCATTGATATTATAGACATCGTCAAAAAGATTAGGTACATCACTATTCATGTTAATCAGATATTATATAGTATATTTTCAAAACACATTCGTCTGGAGAAAAATGGATTTAGAAAATTTTGCAACGCTGCATAAAATTCCATTTTTCTAGAGATAAATGTGTTTCAAGAACACATCAAATAATATCCTATTAGCAAGATTTTTTCCAAGATCAAGAGTACCCTTGAGGTAGCGCAAAAATGAGTTTGATAGAAGCGAGATATGTGCCTAATGTTCTCGACGAGGTGTAAAATATCAACAGTCCCAATCATCAAAACAGACATGGGAAGTAAAATGACTCAGTCAAACGATTCAGTCCCCGGAGAGGATCCCATTCCATATGGTATTAATCTCATATCATATTGCTAAAGAGCGCGAACATGATCTCACACTCCTTGATTCTTTTCTTGTTTGTCCCCTTTTGGGGTGGTCATGTCAAATGACCAATGATTACCTTTTGTTTTTGTTTTCTTGTTTTTGTAAAGGGGAGTGATTTTGCCACTCCCCTGTTTGTTAATGTCACTCCCCTTTATGTCTTTATTAAATAATTTATTTTGTGAGAGAAGTGAAGTGACATTAAAAAAAAGGAGAATGACAAAATCAATTCCCTTTGTTAATTAATATTGGGACTAATCAGTACTAATGAATACTTTGTGATCACAATTGATTGACAATACAATATCTTAGGGCATCAAAACCCATAGCGTTTGCACAAAACTCTGATAGAGAACAGTATCTGTCCATTTGATTTTAGACCATAATAAAATCAAGGGTACTTATGCATACAAGTTTTCCTTGTGAAGTATTTTTCTTAAGCTAATTTCTTCTCCAATTTCTCACTCTTGGTCAAATATCATTATGGAATTAACGTTGATCTGGTCACATGAATCAGATGCTCAGGCTCACAAGTCCCAAAAGCTCCCTCCGTTCTGTAAAGTTTGGCATTTTCAGAAATGCGTGTCATTTTAAAATTGCATATATCTTTCAATTCATAATGTTTTAGGCAATTTTTTGAACTTTATCTAATAGAACAAATTAAAATCTATCAAACAAGATCCATATTGCTTATAAAAACATTATGGATTAAAAAATATAGTTAATTTTTCATAGGGCTGAAATAGTGAAAGTGTCAAACTTTACAGGACTTAGAGAGTAATTTCTTCACACGAAGCTCTTCGAAGCTTTTTTTTAGAGTTTATTATGTATTGTCAGCATGACAGCATCTTTAGCTCTTCATCGCACGACAAAAATATAGCTTGAGAGAACGTGAATTATTTAACAGTCTAAAATGCCACGTACACATTTTTATTGGTCAAGACTGAAGACTATATTACATGTCAGGAACATGTGGCGCTCCTAAACAATACGAGGGTGCAAAAAGAGAAAGGTGAGACTGACTTGGCGTGCTATATCATCAGCGGAGGTAGTTTTGGCTCCACATTTGATTCCACATTTTTTCCTTTCATTAGTCCAAAATTACCATGTGAGCTATGTTGGTGTTTAGGAGTGCCTTCATGTGGCATTGTATACCTTCCTCAATCTCGGTTATATATTCCTTCCGTCCCACTTTATTGTGTCTGTTTTCTTTTTGACACGTTACAAAAAAATTGTCTATATTTTACAATTTATAATGTTTTTTACGATTTCGAAAACTTTGTTTAATAAGATTAATTGAGATCTATCAAATAATATCTATATTGAATATATAAAATATTATAGATTGTGAGATATAAATAATTTTTTGAGATATTCAAAAACAAAACAGACACAAAAAAGTGGAACGGAGGGAGTATTAGCTTATGAGGACTTAGTTTTGATTTAATAATTCACAAAAAAATTGACACAACTAACAAAAACGAAAAAAAATAAACAAAGACAAAATAAGCCAATTAACTTATTAAACCAAACCAGGCCTAGGTATAACGGCAATTTAATATGGCATGGTTGAAACGTGAGCATTGATGCACTCAATATGTATTCTTTAATCTCGCACTTCTTGTTCTCCCTATATATGGGTCTTGACACCTATCCTACTCAAAAGCTTCTTGGGTTCAGTAAAATTTTGGCTTTTCCCAATGAAAATTGACCTTTAGCTTGTCATTTCATACTATAGTAACCCTTATTTTAGGTTTTGGGGTTCTTTAAATTATCACATGGAGGGAAGAAGTGGCTCCCTATTTTAAGGGCCAACTTTTCTATAGAACTTCCAATTGTGGGTGGACAAGTTGTGAGGTGGTATGGGGAGGCTCAGTTTTGGGAGGGTTTTAGACTCCCTCTGTCTTTCTAATGGCTCAAGCTCTTGTTTCTGCACAAATTCCTTGGAAAACCAAGATGTGTACTTTGAGACAAAGCCACTGGTTGCAAGTGAAGGGAAGCATTTGGTGAGATTGAAGGATGTTCTTGCAGGACCCCAGACCCTGGCTTTCCAACTAAAGCCCAAGGTAGATTTTGCTCCCTCTGTTCTTTCTTTCTTTTTTCTTTTTTTTCTAGATGAGAGAGAACGGAGGAGCGACCAGGCGTGACTATAGGACCTCCAAAGCCCAAACCCCTAGTAGGTCTCCAGAATGGGATCGAAACTCAAAGGTTTGCACTTGCCCCATTGGGGTGAGAGCAATCTGGGGTTTTGGGGGGGTGGGTGGAGTAAGAGGGGTCCAAAGACCCATGTCGTGAGACCACCGCTCCTGAGTTCAAGGAGGTGTCAATAGCACACCTTGAACCTGCGACCTCCAATAATGGTTTGTGCATTCCTTTTTCTTCCTTTTTTTTGGATACACTTATCTGTTACTTCGTTGAAATTAATACCCTTTTACATGTGTTTTCTATCTCACATATAAATAACATAGCATAAACTCTAACAATTGTCGTAAAGGAGAGTACTGAAGTTTGAAACCTTGAACTCATGGCCCCCTAAAACATTCTTCCTAGTTTCGAGTAAATTCACATATAAAAGGTAAGAAAAAAGAGGTTATAAAAATTGTGTGCAAATTGGTACCCTAAAGCTTATTTTGATAAAATCAAGTAATGCAAGGCTTAATATTAAGTGATGAATGATGCAGACGGTGGTGCTAAGGGTGTCCATGCACTGCAATGGTTGTGCAAGAAAAGTTGAGAAACACATCTCCAAGATAGAAGGTACGAAACAACCATTTATTTTTTCAGACAAATTTATCAATCGCGTATTTCTATCTTTGTTTGTGTTAATTACTAATCAACTATCCTTGCTCTGACTTGAATTGGGATTCCCACAAGTATGAAGTGAAATTGGTCTCCAGGTGTACGTAAGCGGACCCAAACACGTCAGTTATCAGGGGAAAAAAAAATTTCTTTGTGCCTATAGAGCATTTTTCTTTCCTTGATGATGGGTGCCCCTTGCATGTGCACGCATGTGTCCCCTGATAATGGTATTTGACTTCACAAAACGAGTGTCTGTACACTAGTCCTCATAAACCATTGTTTCCTAAAGATATTTTTCAAAGATGGATTCCCTTGGAGTTATTCACTACTTTCCGAGCATATGCTTAATGAATTTTTTTATATCCAATATTTGTTTGATGATGTGCATTTGATAATAGGTCTCATATCAATTTGCAGCTGCATGTGGAGCTGGTGAGAAATTCTTGATTGCCATTGGTTATCACACATGTGGTATCTCGTCGGCGATTCGAACCGTCTAAACGTGTTTTTGACGGTACGGATTTTAGAGTGAGAAAAAGAGGAGAGAGAAAGAATAAATCTGGATCATCCAAAACACGTTTGGATGGTCTGATCGCCGACGGGTACTGTCACGTGGTACCTGCTCGGCACCCAAAAACTTCTCAGAGTTGGGGCATGTATGTTAGAAAGCACAAAATTAAAATAGAGGGAAAATAAAAAGATAGTATCATAGAATGGAATACCTTAATTGATTTACTATTTGCACTAAGAACGGTATGTGTAAAGTGGGAAAGAAAGGGATGTCATTATTTATTAAGCATTGTGAATGTCTTTTCATTTGCATGACTCCAAAACTACTTGAGGTGGGTTGTCTGCACTCTTCTTATTCATGGCTTACATCAGGTCCCATTTGAATGATTTTATAGTCATATTGGACAGGTAAACACTTCTCTTGATTAGGTTTTTAGAAGAGTAGGTATTACTTCGTTGTTGAGGAAAAATTATTAATTGTTGCTGGAGTACCATCACGTAGTGCTTTCGGGACCTTCTTCGTTACACATTAATGAGAGCCACTAGATGATAATCACTCATAAATAAGGGAATTTTTGCAAGATCGAGTATCTATAAGTCCTACAAAATGAAAGGATTTTGATCATCGAAATGGAATCTAGTATGGGCACGTATACAGATGCTAGCAAATCTACTCCCTGATCCCCAAGGCTCTCTCCAAAAATCTAGCAAGAATTGGGCGTCCATAATGTTCTTCATGTGATGCTTCCTCTAAAATGAAATATTAACTAATTCAAAGTACGTATAATTGTTTATGCTCTCTCTCTCTCTCTCTCTCTCTCTCTCTCTCTCTCTCTCTCTCTCTCTCTCTCTCTCATCAGTCTCATGCATGTTATGTTGTGTAACACAGGAGTGACCTCGTACCAAGTAGATCTGGAAACCAAGAAGGTCGTTGTCACGGGTGACATTGTTCCTTTTGAAGTGTTGGAGAGTGTTTCCAAAGTCAAGAATGCTGAGTTCTGGACAGAAGATGATGAAGCTAGACAACCACCCCATTCTACTCTGTCTCCATGATCTCCCCACAAGGAAAATTAAAAACCCATTTGTACGTAGTAACCTAAACAAAATTATTACACTTCCATACTTTATTTCTAGCACAACCTCGAAGGAGAATTTCGATATTGAGATCCCTTTGTGTAAGCTTGATTATGTAGCCATTCGTATAGGGACAAGGGGGTGTCCCAAGGCACATCACCCTCAGATTCGACCCATTCCAACATTGTCTCCAGCTCAAAAACTTAATCTGAATCGGTAACGGTTGGGCGTCTTCATCTTGCAATTTAATTTTCATGTTTTCGTTGGTGAGTGAAGAGGATTGGATTTGACCAAGATATAAGAAGGAAGGTAAGTATTTGGCTAGGAATGAAGATAATTGCTGTATTCATAATGGTACCAAATAAATGAACTTAATTTCTCTTAGGGACGGCCATTCGAAGTCATGAAGCTTATGATCGAACATCACCAATTCGATGTCTGCGTGTTTCTTTTAGGGCCGGCCATTCAAAGTCATGGTATAAATCTCAATAGAAAGGTAAAATTTTGTCGTTAGATACTTGAAATGGTGTGTGAAATTGAAGTAACACAGGTTTTTACACGTTTCATTGGCCAACAATTGCAATGTTAAATGTTGTGTGCGCCTTTAGGCACAAACACTCCGCTAGTAAGAACAAATACTTTGACCTTTTTGGGAGCAAAGGTTTGGGGAAGATTTAAGGGTCCGTTTGAAGGGTGAAAATTTTGGAGAGATGGGTCTTCCCATATCCTTGAATCAAGGAAAACTTCTTCCCTTAATTTTCTTGAGAGCAAGAATGATACAGTTTCTATTGGTTGGTATCAGCGAAAAAAACGAGGAAATCCCGGAATTTAATTTTTCGAGAATCCAAAATAGATGGATGAGATTCAGTTGAACTCACCCAACTATTTTGGATTGGGGTGCCCCAAGTAAATTTCACCCATTCATCTCGAAATTCAGAATCATTTTCAAGAACCGTAAGTTTAGGAATGAAAAAGGTTTCTTTCCCTTCCATTAGCCATCCTCCCAACACTCGCACCAATGTCATAGACATCAAGCATCTAAATATAGGAGAATGATTCTGAAGCAAACTCTGATTGCAATTCTGTTCGCAGTAGCATTGAAATTAAACATAAACTTAATTAAACAATACTCCATATCCATTACAAATCAACTGGAAATAGACCACCAAAACTACTATTCATATTTTAACATATACAAAGAGCTACAAACTACTAAAGACAACCCAGAAATAAATTGTCTATCAGATTTCTCATTTTTTTTTTTGTTTTGTTTTTTTTGGGGTAAATCAGCTTGAAATAAAAATAGGACTAACCGAATATACAGCCTACAAAGGGCATACCTCGGGAGGAAAAGAAAGAAAATAAAAGGGTAAGGAAAAAACTTGAGCCAACGGCTACAATTGTTGTCTATTGCTCCCAACTAGAGGAAGAACTAAAACTATCATAATGATTTCAATCCATCTTGAAGAGGGAGAGAAATCACTAGGATTGAACATGTAAATACTAAAATGTACTTTAACATACAGCACAAGAGTTCAGCTCATACAGTATAATGGGCAATGGTGCATCTTCCAAACTCCTTGAGGCCTATTAACTCACAGCCCACCATGATTTCTCAACCCAATAGGCTTGCAAACAATGAAACAACACAGCTCCGAGAGGGTCAGCCATATGTGTAATATGGCTTATCCATATAACTCACATCCTGCTGTGAATCTGCGACCCTTATTCCATAATTGATTAAGATTGGGCATTGATGTGGCCTAACAAGAACGCAATTACTTGAGAGAGCTAGCTGAGGACTGGAATACAGTGAATATTCCGCAACGGACAAGAGAATACACAAACATGACATTTAAACAATGTTCTTATTCAACCTAGGTACCATAGACAAATCCAAACGGCAAGGCAAGTAGGATAGCACAAAAAACAATTGATAACTCCATATATGAGTAAATTACTGAAGTAGCTGTTACGTGTGAGAGTTAGTAACAAATTGGATAGCTTAAAACACCCAGGAGCCAATAAAGGGGAGGCTCAACAAAACAGTAAAGTACTCATGTCAATATAGAGCCTCACCAACTTATAACCCCCTCAAAATTTCACCTCCCAATCTTCTTCTTCAGTTTTTCATTGCACAACTTGACCAACTTCTTTAGAGGCTTAGGACGAATAGCAAAATCAAATCCCTCCCTGAAAGATATTAACCCGTAAACTTTCCACTTGAGTCAAAAACGGGAGCACCATGTGAAGTACATTTACCGTGCATATTCTTGATCTGAATCAACTAACCCTTGTTGAGGATAGTACTGAGATAGTAATAAAGAATTTGTTGCCTTGTCCTCTCAGTATAAGCAACATTGCCAACTAAAAAATTGTAAACAATTCCGTGAGGATGACTGATTCTGAATAAAGTTATCCCTATGTGTATAGCTTTGCTACCCCCAAATTTACAAAAGTTATGGTAGCCAACACTTGCTTCATTGGTTCCCAAAATAGCTAAATCATAGTCCTCGTCCCAAAGAAATACCTCTGCCTCCCTAGAATCATCATGACGCACTTGCTGGACAGTTACATCATAACTCTCGGGCACCAAATGCGCGCATGTCAAAATATACCAACACTCGTTTATCACTGCACCAACCACGAACCGAATCCCACCACCCTCTTCCTCCTCATCATCCTTGTCCTTATCATCATCCTTATCTATTTCCTCTTCCTCCAATACCTCAAGTGATTTCTCTTCCATCTCCGATGGCCTAGAACACACAACCACAACCACATCCTGTATGTAGTCAAACAATTCCGCAGGATCTTTCATTTCGTACTTGTAGTGTGCTTGTCTTCCTTTTACATCCAAGGCCTTATAATCTTGGTGGTGAGGACCTGTCCGAGAAAATGCGCTCAATTACTTCCCAATAGGAAGATTTAAGGGGTCAACCACACTACAAGTACGAAACGGAAGATCCTGCGGAATTGTTTGACCACATGAAGGATGTGGTTATGGTTGTGTGTTCTAAGCCATCGGAGATGGAAGAGAAAATCACTTGAGGTATCGGAGGAGGAGGAAATGGAAGAGAATGAGGAGAAGGATGAGGGTAAGGATGAGGATGAGGCGGGTGTCGGTACTCGGTTCGGGGCCGGTGTGGTGATAAACGAGCGTGGGTATATTTTGACATGTGCACATTTGGTGCTCAAGGGTTATGATGTAACTGTCCATCAAGTGGGTCATGACAATTCTAGGGAGGTAGAGGTATTTTTTTTGGATGAGAACTACAATTTAGCTATTTTGAGAACCAATAAAGCGAGTGTTGGTCACCATAAGTTCTGTAAATTTGGGGGTAGCAAAGTCATACACATGGGGGTAACTTTATTCACAATCAGTCATCCTCACAAAATTATTTACAGCTTTTTAGTTGACAATGTCGCTTATCCTGAGAGGACGAGGCAACAAATTCCTTATTACTATCTCAGTACTGTCCTCAACAAGGGTTCGTTAATTTAGATCAACAATATGCATGGTATACGTACTTCACATGGTACTCCCGTTTTTAACTCAAGTGGAAAAATGTACGGGTTAATATCTTTCATAGAGGGATTTGATTTTGCCCTCCGTCCTGAGCCTCTAAAGAAGTTGGTCAAGTCGTGCAATGAAAAACTAAAAGTTGAAGAAGAATAGAGGAAGGTGAGATTTTGAGGGAGTTTAAATTGGTGAGGTTCTATACGGACATGGATACTTTACTGTTCTGTTAAGCCTTCCCTTTATTGGCTCCTGGATGTTTTAAGCTATCCAATTTGTTACTAACTCTCAGATGTAACAACTACTTCAATATTGATTTCCTCATTTCTGGACTTTATCAATTGTTTCTTTTGCTGAGCCGTGTGTGGCTAACTCATACCAAGCTGTGTGCAGCTATCTTACTTGTCGTCTAGCCGTATAGAGTTGTCTATGGTATCTAGATTGAATAAATTTATTGTTTAAATCTCATGTTTGTGTGTTCTCTCGTCCGCTATGTATATTCTTTTGTCTACATTTTCCTTCCGGGCCTTGTATTCTTGGTGGTGAGGATCTATCTGAGAAAATGCGCTCAATTACTTCCCAACTGGAAGATTTTAAGGGGTCAAGATTAAAATGTAGACAAAAAAGTAAAGGGATAAAAGTTGTCAATTCCATTTGAGATCAGGAGCTCAACACGTACGAAGCATGCAATCTCACATTAAGGGCGTCGTAAATAACAAAGGAAATGTTAACTACAGGTCTAAATACACAAACACACCTCCCTGCTGGTTTAGCATGGCCTAATTTTGACAAAGCATGCTCCACTTCTTCACTTACCTGTTTTCCCAATAAAATTAGACCAATGTTAACAGAAATGGGATATATAGTTACGTGATACAGAAAAAATCAGATATTGTTCAAAATATAAGGTATTTACAATCTTTCTTGAGTCTACTAGGTAAAAAAAAACTGTCTAGTGAAAGTATCATTGGACTGGTTAGAATTGTTAAATGTACATGAGAAGAAACTTAAGAAAGTTTCACACGTACATGCCCAATGTATCAGAATGGATGGCAACAATGCAGTTAGGATACTTAAGCACGTCAAAAAGGAAAAGTGAAAGCCTAGGCTCACGTAGTGTCATGACATTAATGTCATCTCTTACTGGTAAACAAATCAAATAAGACACTAATCATAATATTATCTAATCCAGCAACAATTCATGCTAAAAAATTAAGATGACTTACAATTCTACGGAAAAGTGGCTACAATGATGATCAAAGTCTCTGCAACTATCCACCTTCAAAGCTTCCACAATCACACTGTCGGAGAATTTGAACCAAGATATATTAAAACAACCCAAATAACTGATGTCAATCATTTACATGGAGCAGTTAGACAGATTAGATGTATTACCCAGAAGCAATTTTTGTGAGTTCAACATTGTATCACTTGAAAAAGTTTTAAGCAGTTTAGAGCTTATGACAAGCCTCAAACAATTGAAACTATTTCAGTCGTTCAGAGAAGATAAATAGTTCATGGCAGATTACAAACTAGAAATACTATCTTGAGATCAGATGTATGCGGTCAGCATGTTGGAGGGGTAACTTGAGCAGACTTCGTATTGTTAACTCTTAAGACGAGGTTTGCAATACAAAATGAGGAGAACCTATTCAGGGAATTCAACCTTTGTAACCTAGTCAAAACCTGCTCGTCTTGTAACTCTACAACAGTCAAATAAAGAAAAGGTTGAATCTCAAGGATGCTATTTGAGCAAAAAGTTGAATGATGGAAACTAATACCAATAGAGATTAACATTCAGTGTTGCTAGGATTCCATGTTAAAATTAGAATTGAATGGACACTAAATTCAACCCACAGTTGACATCTAAAGGTCCATAATTACCGATAAGTGGAAGTAACTCATAATCATCTTGAAAATGTTTTCTGTCATTTTGTTTACTTTCTTTCGAAAGGCATGAACACCTCAAGCAATCACGTTATGCCTCCACACTACATGGCTTTTGTTAATGTTTCTCAAGATCTTGGCCCATAATTTTATCCAGTTGCATTGGCTTATACTCTTAGCAATCTTCTTTCATTGCATCAGAATTGAGTGATCATGTTACTATATGCGGCAGCATGAAATTAAGGCGGTAAGGTATAACTACCTAACTGTTTAACAGGATATCAAGGCTTTACCACCATCTTACATACACAACATATGATGTGCTTTAACTCCATGGTATTCTCCACTCGATCTTTCTTATCTCCAAGCCTACTATTTTTCCACGTTGACGCATATGTAACAACTAATTCTTTTATAGGCAGGGACAGGGATACTCCTTTTTTTAGTACCTCGGTATCCCCCCAAATGAACCTACTAATCCGGGCCAATCATCCTTCCGTCGACTAGCGAGGGCCCAATCAAAGCAGGGGAAAGCCCTGTATGGACCAACATGAGAAATGGTAGCACGCAGGTGGGATGCTGCTTAGACAGAACCAAACTCCGAATAACATGATAACCGTAAGCCGACAATCTGGATTTCTGAATCCATGAGGTAACCATGATGGTAACTAAAAGTCGTTTGGCACTCCTTCATGATTCCGCTCCCAATCGAAAGAATTGGTTTCCCTCAGTTTCTCCACAGCAATAACAGGTTATTCTATAACCTAATACATACAACAATGCATCAATGTACATGTACACACATGCTTAACACAAAATAGCGCCATTTATAGCCACGTTCGAGACGGAGTTGGTGAGTAAATTACCTGGGCCGAGGGTAACGGTGGAGGAGCGGTGGGATTGAGCAGACCCGAACGAGAGCGAGAGAGAGAGAGAGAGAGAGGCTGCAACAGTGATAGGCTGCAACCAGCAGGAAAAAGAGCTTTTGGGCCGTGTTTGGAAGGAAGTGTGGAATGAAAGAGAGATGAAGACTGAAGAGTATAAGAGAGAAACCTAGGGTTTTCTTGAACTTTGGGGGAGAAAAAAAGTACAGTAAAAAAAATATATAGACACTTCACTTCTTATAAATATACTCCAAATTCTAGTATATTTTAATCTGCCAAGGTTACTTTTTTCCCCCTTTTCTGATCAATTAAAATGGGCTTAGTAGTAAGTTCGAGCATGATTTAGTAGTTCCAAAACAAAAAAGAAGGTTGAGCAAGATTGTTGTAACCATCCACTCCTGCCTTAAACAATATTGTCCGATTTAGCGGTCTAAGTTGCATGGGCTTCCGGATAAGTCAGCTTAACTGTAAAATTTCAATGAATTTTGACATCCTTACGGCTCTAAAAGGCCTTGTACAAAATAAGATCATAATCTATTACTTATAGCTCACAACTTACATTTTACCAAGCGATGTGGGACTGGTGACTAGGGTCACCACGGCCTCAACCTAGGTCTTTTCCCTAGCTATGGGGCGTCACAATTGTTGTTGGAGTAAGCAGATTTGAATAATTCCCAGTGATTCACGATTGTTTAAATGTAATAAAGACAAGTTTTTTTAAATTTAATTTTAATCCGTTAAGTCCTTATCTCCACTTGTGGAATAAGGTTGTGTACATTTAACTCTTCCCCAGACCCAGGGTAGGATCCAGGACTTTGGTTCAAAGGCACAAGAATTAAGTTTGATAATAAAGAAATTAGTACTGAGCACAAAATTTGTCTTTACGCATTCTTGTTCACAAAAGCTACCATTACTTTTTTTTCATGTATATATATTTACAATTGACCTCCGTCTTCGTAATTTGAAAGTTTTGCATGTTAGTCTATTTGTAATTTATTTTGATTTAGGCTTAAAACAAGGCTTGTTTTGAAAATTCTAGCGTATCACAAAGTCTTAAAAGTGATCTAGGGAGGTACTAGTATAACTCTTTGGGGGATAAATGAAAGAACTTATAAATTTGGGGGGCACTAGAATAATTTTTTGAGGGATAAAAGGAAGATCCTATATGTATAGGGTATTCTCGTTGAGAGGGTGACGCTATACACTGATTTGACCCGCGAGGAGAGCCTCGTGTACTAGGTTAGCTCTAATCGTTTAATTCTTAGCGTTTTGTTTTGGCTTTTTAAAAAAAACATGAAATTGACATGGAGAGTGCTAGGGACACATCGGTGTGGCTGAGTTCTGCCACACCCCTCTCACATGCAGGTGGGATCCACTTCAGTTGGTTTCACCCACATGTGAGAGGGCTGAACTCAGCCACACCGATGTGCCTCTAGCATTTCCGAATTGACATAGACTAAGCAAATTCTGAGTGTTATTAGTTTTTTTTTTAATAAAAAAAACAGAGTATTATCAGTTCAATTCGCAAATTTAAGAAAGAATTTAATATTCCACGCAAGTGACAATGTTTCCAGTATATTGAAGTGTGATGGTATCAAAAGGATCAAAGAATGTCACATACTAGTTTATTTCACTAGCTAGATCAATTGCCAAAATAAACGAGTACGAAACGCCACATCAAAAAATGATGGAATTGGACCAAAAATACCATTCAGATTGTTACTTGCTAGGTCAAAGCCTTGCCACCATGAGCTCGCGCGCAGGTTTGATTTCTACGTCCAACAACAACCTATTGAAAGCTTGCCCATCCCAAAATTAATCGAGGTGCATATAAGCTAATCTGAACACCCAATTATCTCAACAACAACAAAAAAAATTGTTAGGTTGAACCACAAACAAGCAAAGCAAAGATTGTGTTGCCAATTTACCACGAAGTATAAGAGATCACCACTAGCACTTTTTATTTATTTTTACATCAAAATGAGAACTTTATAGATAGATAATGAGTCATTACAAAGGTCCGAAGAGAATAAAATACAGCCTCAATGAAAAAAAAAAACCTAAAAGCTAGATAAAGGAGTACAACAAGCATAAAGATGCAACTCCCAACACACAAAAAATCCACTTGAGAAGATTATTCGTTGTCAAAGGGATAAGTAATGTTTAACTTCAATGAATCATGGAAGAAACAGCAAATCTTGCCCAAGATAAAACTTTATGAACTCCGGAGCTCTCACATAAGGATATATTGCAAATGTCACCACTAGCATTAGGCAGACATTTTGTCACTAATCAACCAGGTTGGACTACACAATTTTGTTCCTATACACCTTAAAAGCAGAAACCACTTTAATTGGTGGAAAGAGTGAAATCCATAAAATCGATACATATTTCCGCACAGGAGGAGTTTGATCTTTGGTAGAATCCACACTTATCTCCACCATTGCGAGGTAGGTAATGTTCATAATTGCAAGATAAGGATGAAGAATGATTGTTCATCACACTTCTCTTCCCTGTTTTTCCTTTCATTTCTTTTTACCTCTATTATCCCTTCCAATCAAACATGACATTCAAACCTTTTTCTTCGCAGATCCAAACGTAGCGTTACCTTTTCTCAAATACAAAGATTATCACATGTATCACCTCCTCTAATCTCCTGTTTCGTTCACCAAAACCTGTGATTGCTGTGTATTCTGATAACCAGCTCTCTGTACATACAGCTGAGCCAGAAAAGAAAGAAATTAAAACCAAAAAAAGACTATATAAACAGATTGATACATAAAAAGAGCACTGCAGCCAAATCGAAATCGATAGCAATACAACATGCACTGCCAGATGAACAACATCAAGAGTCTGAAATAATAAACGAAAAAGAGAAAGAATGCAGAAAAACTTTTGGAGAAAATAATTAGTATCATCATACCTTAAGTATCTCAACATAAGCAGAACAACTGGGCATTAATCTACAGACATCATCCATCAGTCCGACCCTAAAAAGTTCCATTCTTGGGACCTCTGGCCAAATCTCCCAATAACAAATAGTACTACCTAACCTTGAAAGCATAACAAATTTGAATGTGCCCAAAGCGGACATCACTTTAAATAGTGCCGAAGATCTATGTTCATACATTTCCAGTTCCAACAAACCAGCATTCCATGAAGCACATGTCATTGACGCATAAGCCATTTAATTTAGTATTTTAACTCACGTTGACTCGGGATTGGCCATCTGAGAAGACAAGTCAAAGTAAATAAATCAAAGGAATGGAAGGAAAAACCTCCGACCAAGCAAGAAACACCACCTCATGGAAGTGAAAAGTGAAAACAACTTCTACAATATTGAAGAAATAAATCTGAGTTATCTAATGAAACAGCTTAAAGTCCCCCACTTACACATCATACTCAAGCTACATAATTAGAAATTCAAAAATTTTCCTCCATGATTAAAAACCAAGGGAAACTTTACAAGGGCTGATGGGGAATATATTTACATATTAAATATGTCAGGGGAAAGTGCATGAACAAAAAGCGTAAGAATGACATTCTACCCCGCAATAAAGTACAGGGAGATCGATGCACTTTACCCTTCGTAACAAATACAAAGATAAAACAAACTCGGTTTGGCAAAAAACTAAAAACACATGAATTCATATCCATTTTAAAGATGCACAGAAATATATGTAGATAAAACAAATAAACCAAGCAAAATATTTACCTATTTACTTTATCAGGGCTAGTCTCTTTAACAAACAATTTCAGATTCAAATGAGCAGCACTTGATTCTCTTACCACAACCAGCACTACAAACTTCCCAACATTTTCCCATACTACATCAAAGAACTGATCCCCACAACAGGGAATGATCAAACCAACAACAGGAGAATAGTGAAAGTGGTAAATGAGTAATTGGAGGGAAATAAATTAAACATACTGAAAGAAAAAATACAAGGTTCATACTGGATAAGCAAAACAGTTATTGGCAATCACAAGCGACAGAACGGCCACTCAAGCACTTCATGGGGCCCATAATCATCTACCTTGACAACTTATTACCACACCAGCCACCTCATATAGGAAGCCTTTAGCGCCCAACCAGTCAAACGAAGATAGCTCATAGGAAAATTATCATTTTCTTTTGATTGAAATATGACAGTAGTGTGACCATGCAATACCCAAAGCGTAATTGAAATCTATTCTACGGGACATGGACAAAATCCCCTGACAGTGATCAACAACCCAAAAATTTCACTTCAATTGTTATTTTGTTAAGAAAGTCATGCTACACTAGCCTGACCTGATTTTCCTCTTGATAACCACAGTGGGTAAGTTGAATGGGGTAACCAGAGTGGTCACTCTTGATGCCCAAGATCACAAGGAGGTGGAGGATGAGGAACCAAACACCCTAGAGAGCTGAGAGGGAGGCAGGCCCAAGCCGGGAAGAGAGATGAGAGTCTTCTTGAGAAGTGTGCAATAATTGTAATGAGTGCTGAAGTCACCACCTCCTTAAATAGGTAATGGTTGGGATGCCTGGTGTTCTTCCTTTGGCTTGTATATGAGCTGCTACTCAGTAATATGGATGGAGCTGCCGCTTCTGCTCTAAGAGTGGTCTAGTTAAGGTCCCACCAGTGGGAAACAAGTTGTAGGACTTGGGGCGGGTTTTGAAGGTAAATACCAACTCCAGCCCGAATACTAATTGGGCAAGAATGGAATACCAAATCTATCCCAAACCTTATTGAACTATTACCAACTCCATTCCAACAGGAGCAAGGAGTGGGGCACGTTTCCCTCTACTCCTTGTCTACTCCAAAATGCAGAGCACACCAAGAAAATTTAAAAGACATAAAGGCATATCATCATTTAACACAAACCAAACTTAAACTCCAATATAGACATGAGAGAGAGGGAAATGAGTGCGTAAAATTGGGCAAGAATGAAATACCAAATCCGTCCCAAACGTATTGAACTATTACCAACTCCATTCCAACAGGAGCAAGGAGTGGGGCAGGTTTCCCTCTACTCCCCGTCTACTCCTAAATGCAGAGCACGCCAAGAAAATTTAAAAGACAAAAAGGCATATCATCATTTAACACAAACCAAACTTGAACTCCAATATAGACATGAGAGAGAGGGAAATGAGTGTGTAAAATTTTTACTTTTAAAATACGGCAGTTTGCCCTGAAAAACTCTCTACAATCAAACCTGCAACAATCAACACTAAAGCAAGAAAAGAGAGCAAGTGTAAGTAATCATCAAGGCACTACAGGCACCGTGATCAACAGAAAATAATGCAATATAGAGTTAATGGACACGGTAGACGATTTTTGCAAAGTTAAGAACTTTTTACAACTCTATGTTCTGATTTTGGCAAACTGTACATGCACTAAGATATGTCTTACATTCGTTAAGTTGAGTAAGAAGCTGAACATATACCGCAAGTCTACATTCTGTACCTGAATTTGCCACGAGTGGCCCATAGTTCATGGGTTTCACCACAATGGCGGCCAAGGGCTACAACCATGTCTCCAGAACAAATTTTAAACGAATCCGAATGACAATGAAGCTGAAACGATCGGGAAGCCTCCTCATTTTTTCCAGGACAAAGGATCTCATTGGGATCTATGGAAATAGAATCATCCAAAGGTCTAAAATGGGCGGTAGGCAATGCTACATCAAATGTGATAAAGAGAGTAGCAATGTTGAAATGTAAATCATGAGTGGATAGATGACCCTTAAATGATTTACCATCCGCTAGATACACATTAACATACAATAATAGAATAGAGAGGCAATATTTTTAGCTCATTGAAAAACATTAACCAATATTGTATGGTATCCGGTACTTCTATAACAAGAATAACAACCTCAATGTCATCTTGTATAGCATTTGATTCAATAGATGACCTAAGGAGAGTAGTAGAAGTTAAAATCGTACTGGTGTAGGTCCCATTTACATCCTCACACCCTATAATGGTCCCAAAACCCACAAACATTGTCTCCCCACCTGGACCTGGATGGTGACATATATACAAGTATTGTGTGTGTATGTTCACATGCGAGAACGCCTATGAAAACTGGCGTTGCCATATTATCGATTAGTAGAGTTCACAAAATAAGCAAAGTCCAGATGACATATCATATCAATACATCTGCATACGAGAAGGACAACATATAGAACAATCAAGCAAATCATAATACTAATGTGGTATATTGATATACCTACCTACATGATATGATTCTAGGCTGACAACGGCAGCAGACACTTCCACAATAGCTCCTTTGAATTCGGTAGGAATATCTAAGACCATGTTTAGCATATACATATGGGTCAAACTTCTCCCCAAAAGTATGCCGTGTAGTTGTGTATTCAGAAATCACAAAACGATAAAAGTTTAATTTTTTCTTTTCTTTTTTTTACCTACCCTCAAATTCAGGGTGTCTTGCTTTCACTGGGCCCATATGGATTTCCTCCATCTTTGATTTCCTCCATTTTTTGTATCCATTGAGGACCAGCAAGCCTCCTCTTTTTGGGCGCCATATTGTTGTGGAGGTTTAGACAAGTAGCAAGCGTCATCTTTTTGGGTGCCATATTGTAGTGAAGGTTTAGAAATTGATTCTCAGTGAACCCACAAATAAATAACCAACTAATTCCCCCACCAACCCTTCTTTAACTTAAGTTGATTCAATGAAAACAATCTAAAATCTACAGAACAATCAAAGAAAGAAAGCAAACCGGCTTTAACAGCAAAAGAAAAGAAAGAAGCTATTCAACAGCTAAACTAAAAATAAATATGTAAATAAATAAAAATCCATCTTCCAAATCGTCGAGCAAGCTCAGGTAAATATTTCAATTATTTCAGCAATTTGAATTATAGGAACTCAAAAAACGGATGGGAATGATGGAACTCCAAAAAACGTAGCCCAGAAACTCCTGGTGGGATTCGATGGTGGACGAGTTTGGTGGTTTGAGGAGCCATAATCTGGTCAGGTATTTGAGAGCTAAAACGGTGAAGAAAGTGGGGCCAAACGACAGTTATATATTAAGCTGATTTTGGGTGGAAAAAAAAAGGAGAGATTTTGCCACCCATCTTCTATAATGGCACATTCCTTTGTGTCTCTATTAGGTAATTTGTTTTGTGAGAGAAGAAAATGCTATTAGAGAAAATGAGAGTGGCAAAATCAGTTCCCAACAAATTTATTAGTCTTGCTTTTCTTTTTCTTTTTTTGGCCTTTATTCAATTCTTTTTAGGCATTTGTCGATTTCACGTCATTTTTTTTGAATTATTAATCCATCTCGACAAAAAGAATTAAAAATAAAATATTATGAACTGAATCCTTTTTGAATAAAATCAAAATTTTGACTTTTTGGCTTACTTTCATATTTATTAAAAAAATTGAGTTCAAATTATAATGTTTTGCCTTTTACGATTTCTATATTAGACGCGTGACCCAGCCTCCCCCTACGAAGTATTGTCTGCTTTTACCCCGACCCAAAAAGCCTGTGTCACGGATTTGTCCTTCTGAGACCATAGTCCAAAAGGCGCCTCGCAATTGGGGGTGTCCTGCGCCGTCTAATTAAGCCAGCCCATCTTAGGAATGGTTTGCAACTGACGTGGGATTCCTACATGCCCACCTCGGCACAAACACAACTCTAGCTCTGATACCATTGTTAGACGCAGGGCCCAGCCTCCACCTACGGAGTAATGTCCGCTTTTGGCCTTACCCTAAGCCTGCCTCACAGTTTTGTCCTTCTAAAAAAAATTAATAAAAGCTATATAAAAAAAAAAAAAAAAAAGTAAGGCTGTTTTTTTGCCAAATCCACCCTTTAGTGTTTTTTTTATTATTATTTATAAATGCACAAAACTTTATTACTCTCAAACCAAGAATCAAAGTACAAGGGATAAAATCCCTTACAAGAACAACTATACAATAAGCCAAACATGGTAGCTCTAAACAAAAGAACACTGTAAACCTATACATGTAAACCTATACAGATTGCATACTGCTATGGGACAGTCTTCATATCTCATAAATATTCCTATTTTGAGAGGATTGTTTTACATTCCTTTGAGAGCTAAGGAAAGCACGAATTTCATTGACAATATCTGTTGCCACCTGTGTATGTCCCTTCATCTTTGCACAGAAAATTCGAGAGTTTCTTTCCTGCTAAACACCATGAACTATAGCTGCCAATGTACACTTCAAAATAATAAATCTGAAACTATCCCTAGATACAATGCCCTAGAACCATTCAAGAACATCTCCCAAGTTATTAGGAATGTCAGCCACTTTGTTTTTTGAAACCAAATGTTGCCAAACACTTGTAGAGTATAAACAATCAAAGAACAAGTGATGTGTGATTCCTCCTCATCCTGGCAGAGGCAACAAAGGTAATCCACAGCTATACTTCAGTTCCTCAATCTGTCCTTAGTACTTAGTCTGTGAAAAGCTGCCAACCATAAAATAAAAGACCAATGACATTATGACTATCCCATATAACCTTGGATTTAGGCTGAATAGGGTATTTCTCCCGAATAGCTTCCCAAGCAGATTTAGTAGTGAAAAAATCACCAGGGTGAGGCAACCAATGTATTGAATTTTCCACCTCTGGGTGTGGAACCAAACTCTGAGGAGTTTGAGAGATCATGCTCTGAATAAAGGGGTTTCTCAATCTGGGTCATTTCCAAGCCCCATTGTCAACTATTGAAGCCATCGTAGCCCTTAAAGATCTGCACCACATTGTGCACCACTCTATCCCCAAATCTAGCATACAAAGAGCCAAGAGGATGCTAATTATCCCTCACAAGAAGGTTCTCTCTCCATTACCAATCTGATATTTAATGAGGGATTGACCTATCCTTCTAAGACCAAGCAATTTTAGACTATATTCTCATAGTCTAAGAGGCATCACAAGGAACCTTCATAACCCAAAGACTCTGATCTTTAATGATGTATGGGTCGGGTTGGGTCTATTTTTTAGTTGGTGGGTTTGGGTTTATTAATGGGTTTTGGTTCAATTTGCCATCCTAATTCCAAATGATACCTTGTGATATAGGAGTAGTAGTTTAGGGTGGTCAAATGTAATTAACCCGGTTTAGAACCTCCTTCACTTATAAACCGTTCTTCGGTGGGTTTGGCTCAAAAAACAGCCTTACTTATTTTTATTTTTTTTATTCATTTTTATTTTTTGCATTTGTTGGCTTTGTGTAAATTTTTTTTTTTTTTTTGGGGTTATTGGTTCGTCTGTAGGATTCTCACATCGGTTGCGAACAATTCCTAAGATGGGCTTAGATGGCACAGGACACCTCTAATTGCGAGGCGCCTTTTGGGGGGCTATGAGCTCAGAAGGACAAAACCGTGAGGTAGGCTTAGGGACAGGGCTGTCGGGCCAAAAACGAACAATACTTTGTAGGTGGAGGCTGGACCCGTCTCTAATAAAGGAATTGAAAAAGCAAAAATTATGATTCGAACCCAATTTTTTTAATAAAGATGAAAATAAGCAAAAAGTCAAAATTTTTGTTTTTTATTCAAAAAAGGGTTTGGATAATAATATTTTAATTTTTCAATTTCTCTCGTTGAGATAAACTAATAATTCAAAAATAAAAGACAATGCGAAACCAACAAATGCCCAAAAAAAATCGAAAAACAACAAAAGGAAAAAAACTTAAGAGACTACTAGTATTTTTTTGGGCAAAGGGTCCTCTCTCCGGTGCCCTTCCAATCAATCCAGTCCAATTTGGACTATTTGTGGGCCCTTTTCAAGGCCACAACAATGATCAGAATAATTCAGTTTTTGTAGATTGTCGAGAACATTGACCACACGAAAAATCACGTTAATCGGGTTTTGTTTCCTATGATTTCTAAATGCATTAAGTATGTAAGAAAAAAAGTGTGCAATATTGGATTGCAACCAATTTGACACAATTATCTGAAGATAAATGCATTTTGATATCATACCAAACGATATCCGATCAACGTCATTTTTTATGTGAGCAATGTTGTCGAGCTTTAAAAATTGAATTGTTCCGATCATTGATTTGGACTCAGAAAAGGCCAAGAAATGATCCAATACTGGACCGGATTGGTTGGAAAGGCACTCGCCAGGACCCTTGCCGTTTTTTTTTTCCCTTCCAAAATCAGCCTAAAATTTATATAACTGTTGTTTGGCCCCAACTTCTTCACCGATTTAGCTCTCAAATCCTTGAGCAAACTATGGCTCCTCAAACCACCAAACTCGTCCACCATCGAATCCCAGCTGCAAAAGGAGTTTCTGAGTTACGTTTTTCTGAGTTCCATCATTCTCATCCATTTTTTGAGTAACTATAACTCGAATTGCTAAAATAATTGAAATATTTACCTCAGCTTGCTCGACGATTTGGAAGATGGATTTTTATTTATTTAAATATTTATTTTTAGCTTAGCTGCTGAATAGCTTCTTTCTTCTGCTGTTAAAGCCGGTTTGCTTTATTTTCTTTGATTGTTATGTAGATTTCAGATTGTTTTCATTGAATCAACTTAAGTTAACTTTAAGTTAAAGAAGAAGGGTTGGCGGGGGAATCAGTTGGTTATTTATTTTTGGGTTCACTGAGAATCAATTTCTAAACCTTCACTACAAATATGGCGCCAAAAAAGATGACGCTTGCTACTCGTCTAAACCTTCACTACAATATGGCGCGCAAAAAGAGGAGGCTTGCTGGTCGTCAGTGGATACAAAAGATGGAGGAAATCCATATGGGCCCAGTGGAAGCGAGACACCTTGAATCTGAGGGTAGGTAAAAAAAAAAAATTTAACATTTATCGTTTTGTGATTTCTGAATACACAACTACATGGCATACTTTCGGGGAGAAGTTTGACCCATATGTATATGCTAAACATGGTCTTAGATATTCCTACCGAATTCAAAGGAGCTATTGTGGAAGCGTTTGTTGCCGTTGTCAGCCTTAGACCATATCATGCAAGTAGGTGTATATCAATATACCACATTAGAATTATGATTTGCTTGATTGTTCTATATGTTGTCCTTCTCCTATGCCGATGTACTGATATGATATGTCATCCGGACTTTGCTTACTTTGTGAACTCTACTAATCGATAATAGTGCAGTTTTCATACACGTGCTCTCATATGATCTTTTACACACACAATACTTGTATATATGTCCTCATCCAAGTCCAGTTAGGGAGACGATCTTCATGGGTTTTGGGACTATTATAGGATGTGAGGATGTTAATGGGACGTACACCAGTACAATTCTAACGTCTGCTACTATCCTTAGGTCATCTACTAAATCAAATGCTATACGTGATGACATTGAGGTTGCTATTCTTGTTATAGAAGTATTGGATACCATACGATATTGCTTAATGTTTTTCAACAAGCTAAAAATATTGCCTCTCTATTATTGTAGGTTAATGTTTATCTAGCGGATGGTAAATCATTTAAGGGTCGTCTATCCGCTCATGATTTTCATTTCAACATTGCTACAATCTCTATCACATCTGATGTAGGATTACTTACTGCCCATCTTAGACCTTTGGATGATTCTATTTCCATGGATCCGAGTGAGATCCTTTGTCCTGGAGAAAATGAGGTGGCTTCCCGATCATTTCAGCTTCATCGTCATTCGGATTCGTTTAAAATTTGTCCTGGAGACATGGTTGAAGCCCTTGGCCGCAACCTTGGTGAAACCCATGAACTATGAACGATGGGCTGCTCTTGGAAAATTCAGTTACAGAATGTAAACTTGCTTTATATGTTACAGTTTTCTTACTCAATGAATGTAAGACATATCTTAGTGCATGTTCAGTTTGCCAAAATTAGAATATAGAGTTGTAAAAAGTTCTTAACCTTACAAAAATCCAATACCATGTCCATTACCTCTATATTGCATTATTTTCTGTTGATCATGGTGCCTGTAGTGCCTTGATGATTACTTCACTTGCTCTCTCGCTGTAGTATTGATTGTTGCAGGTTTGATTGTAGAGAAACGCCGTATTTTAAAACTAAAAGTTTTACTCTCATTTCCGTCTCTCTTACACTTGCTCTCTTTTCTTGTTGTAGTATTGATTGTTGCAGGTTTGATTGTAGAGAGCTTTTCAGGGCGAACTGCCGTATTTTAGGAGTAAAAATTTTACACTCTCATTTCCCTCTCCCTCATAACTATATTGGAGTTCAAGTTTGGTTTCTAGTAAATGATGATATGCCTTTTTGTCTTTTAAATTTTCCTGCATTTAAGGGTAGAGGGAGAGTAGAGGGAAACCTGCCCCACTCCTTGCTCCTGTTGGAATGGAGTTGATAATAGTTCAATAGGGTTTGGGACACTTTAGCCCCATTAGTATTTGGGCTGGAGTTGGTATTTACCTTCAAAACCCCTTGCTCCTGTTGGAATGGAGTTGGTAATAATTCAATAGGGTTTGGGACATTCTAGCCCCGTTAGTATTCGGGCTGGAGTTGGTATTTACCTTCAAAACCCACCCCAACTCCTATGACTTGTATAATTTCGTAGTCTACATTTAGGCGAGAGTTATATGATAGAATGTAGATCATGCATGGTGAGGTGCAATCTATCCATGTGATGTTGGTTTATTTGAGTTAGAGTATATCTCCATCCGTCTCATATTGCTTGTCCTTTATGGGAATCCAAATTTACGGGGGGACATGCAGTTAATGCACCCAAATTCAAATTCAAAGCATTAATTCTCAATATTACTCCTATTTTTCCCACTCTAAAATATGTGCATTACCATTAATAAATGGTAAAGTTAGGGAAAAATTAGAATTTTTTGCTTTGACTTTTCATAATTGACATATATTTGGGGTCATCCTGGAGTGAGAGTATGGAAGCATCAATATGGGACGAAGTATGTATTTATGGCAAAATTTCAACTAACGATTATTTTTTGCTAGAGTGGTATCGGAGGACCCCTTATCAATCGTCATGGAGAAGTCATTGGAGTCCATTTTTATGATGATGATTGTACCCCTTTTATGCCAATCAGCATAGTTTCCAAATGCTTGAAGCAATTTCAAGAAAATCGGTATGTTTCATATCATCAAATCAACTTTACTGGCACATCTGTACCTTTGCTTATTATATGTTGGTAGATGTCCTCAATTTTTTGTCCTCTCCCTCCCTTGTACTCTCCTTAAAACTTTAAAGGAGAAATTGTACCGTAGAAGGATCTCCTTTGAACTAGCTGCCTAATAAATGATTTACTGAAACTTTTATGAAGATGTCTTTGAGTGTCCAATGTTTTGTATCATGGCACAGGCAATCCCTTCGACCTGGGTCTAGCATGGAACTGACTAATCTTTATGTGGCACACATAGGCAAGTTGGAAAAAGTTATCTCTAGGTTCAATATCTCCAAAGGCGTACTTATTGAAGAGGTATGTTCTCTGCGACACCTTGTTTTAGATGGATGCTGATTCTTGGGGACAAATTCTAAGTTTTGGATGTTCAATGGCATTAAGAAAAATATATTAAATTTCACTGCACATCTAGAATATTGAGGTTGTTTTTTTGAAAGGAATGTTGAGGTTATTGGTGTCAGAGTTGCTGCAGAAGCTATTATTTCAGGTTTGGACCATATCAACTTTTGATATGTTGTTCAACACTATGTACTTCTCTTGCAGAATGCTAAGCACGAAATAAAAAGTAGCAACTATTCATCAGCTTAATGTGATATTTCCCCTTGTACTTCCATGCTAATTGCTTGCTTTGTTGCCTTTGTGTTAGACTAATTTTTTACTTCCTTAGTGGTTTTAAAGTGTTTGATTGACAGCTATGATAAATGTCTAAATCAGTACTCTCTTCGTCGCATAGTACTACCTCCGTTCCTTTTTCTCACTTCAAAATATTGTAGTAAAAGTTTTTTATTTGGAATTGATTTAAAATAGCACAGACATATTATTCTTTGACTTTTCAAAAGAGACGCATTTTGGAACATCCGAAAATGGAATGGAGGACCAGTAATTTGAGACTGAGGAGTATTTGTAATATAAATTGTAGAGTGTCTAGTTTGTTGCATGGATGGATGTATCCATGCATCTAATGTACTTGTTAATTGATATTTTCTTAAATAGTTCTTACTGCGCTACCTAACTTTCAAAACTATTAACTAGGTTATAAAAGGATCCCCTGCTGAACAAGCTGGAATATTCCGGGGTAATGTTATTGTTCAATGCGGGAAAAAGTCTGTTCATGGTGTTTTCGAGGTACATAACCTTTTTCATTGTTGTTCAGAGCTTCAAGCTAGAAATGTCTTATTTTTGTTTTCCTTTTTCTCTTGAGTTCATTGCTCTTACAATTCTTTTGGAGTATGAAATATCAGCATGACTATCTTCGTCCTCATTAATCTTGACATTGTCATTGCCATCAGCCGTGTGCACGGGTCAGACGGGTTGGGTTCGGCCCCGAATCCGAACCCGACTGGTCAGGTATTGAATTTTTGGGCCCCGAACCCGAACCGAAGGAGTGGGGGTAACCGTCGGCGTGCCCAATTTTTTGGGTCGGGTCGGGTCGGGTCCGACCAAAACCGAAGTAAACTATATGAATTCATTGCCTTTTTTGTCGGGTTTGGTCGGGTAAGAAAAAACAGCACCCCGAGCCCTGAACCAAAAACTGATTTTTTTGGAAAAATGTACCCGTACCCGACCGAACCACATGTTCGGCCCCGTCCGAAACCCTTCGGGTCGGGTCCACCGGGGCTCGGGTTTTTTGCACACCCCTAGCCACTAGCATATACAAATGTCATCCCAACAGATTAGGTTCAGAATATTTATTAATGGTTGGTTAGAGCTTTTCCGAAATTGATTAATTGTCGCCTCCAATACTAGTATACTCATTGTCAATTGGTTTTGAATTGGATGTTTTATAATCTATTGACTTGAAGGGAAAAAACGGCAAGTGATACTTTAACATTATGCCCATGCCTACCGATTAGGATTAGGAACTACCACCGAAAAACTGCTTCAGTTATCGAATTAATATCAATTGAAAATGTCATAACACACTAGGGGCTCGATTGGATGATGTATATGATGGGTGTATTACACAATACACCCGGATGAGGGTTGATGGGACTGGTTTTGCACAGTTTGGCATCCCTTTTTTCCCCTGTATTAACTAATCCCCTGCTTCACTAATACAAAGAAAACAGCCATAAATTATTGCTACCCTTGCTACCCTCCCAGGTAGCAATAACTAATCCGGGTGTATACGCTTGGTTTTTGACCAAACCACCCCTCCTCATCCCCTCCCCAACGTCTATCTCTCTCTCAATCTGCTAACAGAGACAACGAAGACGAAGAAGAACAGATCACCACCACCACAAAAACAAACACACAAAATATGTATGCATATTAAGATAGAGAAACGTACCTGTTCAATTAGGGGTGAGTTCTGTACAGATTGGAAAGAGATAGACGATCGAAGGGAGTGGCGATCGATGGGAGTGACGATCGATGGGTGTAGCAGCAGCTGCTGCTTCTTCTTCTTCTTCTTCTGGTTCTGTCCGCCTCTCTCTCTCTCACTCTCTCTCTCTCTCTAAAGAGGGGAATGTGGGAGACGGTGTAAAAAGTACAAAAGGAGGGAAATATACTTATGAGTGGTTATACCCATGTCTAATAAGAGACTAAAATAAAAAAAGGAGGCCCTCTTCTCGCACCCCCTGACACCCCCCCCCCCCCCGGCCCCACTGCCTTTTTCCCTTGCCCCTTCTTTTTTGGTTTTTTTTTTTTTTTTACTATTTTTTTTTTTACTTTTAAAAGCAAATAATTACTGTTTTATTCTTTTTACTTTTACTAATTTTTTTTACTTTTAAAAGACTTTAATTACTGTTTTAATTTTTTAAATTTTTTCCTAATTTTTTTGTTTATTTATAAAAAACTTTAATTAATGTTATTGGTTTTTTTTAACTTTTACTAGCTTTTTTTTGTTTTACTTTTAGTTGTTTTTTATTTTACTTTTAAAAAACTTCTTACTATAAAAAAATTTCAATAACATAAAGAAATTTACTCACGTATATAATATTAAATAATTTAAAAATACAAATAAAGCGTAAAAAAATAAGTGTTTCGATTTTTAATTCATTTGAACCGGTGCAAATATCTTATTTTTCTTATCATTTCATCCTAAATGGTTGTAATGAATTTTTTACTCTAAGGCCTTTCAATGAGTACCCTAAAAGAGACCTAAAACTAAATAATAAGCTTTAGGGTACTTGTTGAAAGGCTTTCGAGCCAAAACTTATTATGACCATTGAAGACAAAATGATAAAAAAAACAAGATCTTTGTATCGATTCAAGCAGATTGAAAATTGGAACACTTAAATAATATTAAATAAATAAAAATAAAAAAGATATAAAAGTTATTAAGTAAATAAATAAGAATAAGAAAATGCTATGGGTTGAATTATTGCCGGGTATAATATTAAATAATTTAAAAATACATATAATAAAGAGTAAAAAAATAAGTGTTTCAATTTTTAATTCGTTTGAACCGGTATGAAGATCTTATTTTTCTTATCATTTCATCCTAAATGGTCGTAATGAAGTTTTGGCTCTAAGGTCTTTCAATGAGCACCCTAAGAGAGACCTGAAACTAAATAATAAGTCTTAGGGTACTTGTTGAAAGGCCTTTGAGCCAAAAATTCATTATGATCATTGAAGACAAAATGATAAAAAAAATAAAATCTTTTCATCGATTCAACCGGATTGAAAATTGGAACACTTAAATAATATTAAATAAATAAAAATGAAACAAGATATAAAAGTTATTAAGTAAATAAATAAGAAATAAGAAAATGCCGTGGTTGAATTATTGGTGGGTATAATATTAAATAATTTAAAAATACATATAAAGAGTAAAATAATAAGTGTTTCAATTTTTAATTCGTTTGAACCGGTACGAATATCTTATTTTTCTTGTCATTTCATCCTTAATGGTCGTAATTAATTTTTGGCTCCAAGACTTTTCAATGAGCACCCTAAGAGAGACCTGAAACTAAATAATAAGTCTTAGGATACTTGTTGAAAGGCCTTCGAGCCAAAAATTCATTAGGATCATTGAAGACAAAATGATAAAAAAAATAAGATCTTTACATCGATTCAACCGGATTGAAAATTGCAACACTTAAATAATATTAAATAAATAAAAATGAAAAAAGATATAAAAGTTATTAAGTAAATAAAAAAAAGAAAAGAAAATGCCATGGGTTGAGTGGATTGCCGAGGGTAGTTTGGTCTGGAGGGTGGGGTCGGGCGGGGGTGTGTGGGGGGCACGCAAAGAGATTTGCTAAAAAAAGAGAGAGAGGATTAGCCAAATTAAAACGGACACATAATTAAATTTTAAAAAGTAATTAAAAATCACTTAAAATAAGTTTAAAACTTTTAAAATTATTACGATAATTAAATTATTAGTAAACTATATTATTATTACTTTATGACGATAATTAAATTATTAGTAAACTATATTATTATTACTTTATGATGATAAAGTAATTAATTTTTATTAAATTTTATAATTATATATTTAATTTAATGAATTTTCTATTTTAATACTGGGCAATGACAAAAAGAGTCATTTGACAGTTTTTTAAATCATACATCCTTCTTTATACCCCAAATTTATCATCCATCAAAACCAAGTATTATTTTATCTCCTTCCATAAATGTCACATCAATTTAGATCCTCCATTCTTAACTAATATTTCTTACCAGTATCTTATCCTCCTTCATAAATAATACACTCAAAATACATATAGCATCCAATCGAGTCCTGATAGCTATAGCAATAATGACTATAATTGTAGCTGTCACATTTATTGCTACCAGTAACATTAGTTTGTGATGGTAGCAATAGTAGTTGTCATAATGGCAATAGGGGTAACGAGTATAATATTACGGTTATTACCAGTAATAAAGGGAAAACGGCAAGACAATGGTCTTGGGGGTATATAATATTAGATCAGTGAGAAGCTTTTTGGAAATAGTTGATTCCACGAAAAGGGCATAATAACAGCAAATAAGTGCAATAACATTGTTTAAGAAGACCTTTATACCCGTTAGAGAAATTAAGACTCTCTCTCTCCCTTCCTCCCTCTCTCTCTTTATCTCCAGAAGGGCTGTAACCCATTTCTGTTCTGATGATTTACAATGAACTCTCAAAGAGATTTTGGTGATTTCACAATTGTTGCGGAGCAACTTCAAAGAGATTCTTTATCTTAAACCAGATTCAATTCGGTTCAGGTATAAGATACGTATCCAGAAGTTTTCGAAATTCTATTCTAGATGATGGAATCGTCAAAGATTTGACCTTTTTGAACTGTCAGTCAGTAACTCACACAGACCCTTACCAATGAAAAATCCTGAATTTTACTAATCCAGATAGCCTTTAACGAGTGAAGTCAAATCATGATTTCCAAAAGACGTATAAAAGATGTTGTACAATGGTGGTTCTAGATGCAACCATTTACTTAGTGCACACCTGGGCTTGCAAGTACGAATTAGTCAGCACACCTTCAATTATGATCTCTCCCAACTACATGGACACGGGCTAGAGGAAACCCTTCCTACTCATTGGTGCCCTCCCGTTCTAGGTGGTCTACTCATGGGATCCCCAAGGGAGTCCCTCCCCATTTCCATCCACTGGGGATTCCACTTAGAATGAATCACACTTCTCCTCTCTCAAGCAAGAACCAATAAGTTCATTGATCTCGAGAAGACCCCTCGGCAGGCCGCAAGGCCTAGGGATGACGCAACAATTTATCACGATCACGTGGAAAACTTGTGGCTTGGAGGCTGGGGATAAATTCATCGGGTCTACTTGGTCCCACTAATGGGTGATGGAAAACGTGGAGGGGTGACAAGAGGGAAGGGAGGTAGCATATGTGTCACCGTCCTAACACAAAGGCCATAGCCTTAAGTCACAATTTGATTTAAAAACTCTTACAACTGCAATGCCAAAGCCCCTTATTTATATGCTAGACTAGACTAGATAAGGTGATCCAAGCCGCTCATCTTGGACCCCGCAAAGGTGATCCAAGTCACTCATGTTTTTAAAAATATTATTTCATGGATTTTTGTATAAAATCAGTTCAATCGGATAAAGGAAAGAGCTTTTTAAGAATTTGCAGGGTGAACCACTCAATTTCACCGTATGAATTTTGAAAAAGCTCTTACCAGTATCAGATTGAGCTAATTTTCTCACGAGAACTCATTAAAAAATATTTTTAAAAATTGAACGGTTCGGATCATTTTTACAAAACCTAAGGTGGGCCCTTCAAAAAAATTTGTATAAAATCTGTGTTGCATTATCTGTGGTGATAGCACAACTCGTTGAGTTTGCTGCACTCACCGAATGCAAGGAAAACTTAGGCACCCACACTTGTGCGAAGCCACACACAAATACCTACAATCCTTGACCTGGATTAGACGGTGCAGTCCAGTGCCAAATTTATTCCTGTAACTCAAATGGAGTTGAGATTATTAGCCACTTAAACGGAACACATTCGTATGAACCGCAAATGTAATTACGAATGTGTTCCGTTTAGGGATGGCAGGGATGGCATTCGGGGCATTCGGGGCGGAAATTGGGTTTTTCGTCCCCGATCCCCGAACCCGAAGTTCAGCTCAGATCCGCCCCGATCCCCGAACGGGGAGGGAAAAATGAAACCATCTCCGAACCATTCGGTTTTCGGGTAATCCCCGAACCGAATGGGTAACCGACTAGAATAGAAGAAGACTAGAACAGATCAAAGTCCCAACTTTCACAAATCCTCGGTTACACATGCACCAAAGTACCAAACAAGAAAAATACATATAAATTCCATAGTCTTACCAAACAAATCGTACCAAAAATACACGAACAGTAAAAAATCGATGACAATCAATCACAAAAATGGCAAATGCACCACAGAGAGAGAGACGTATCACAGTCGATCCAACCGGAGCAGCAAGAGCGGCGGCGACGAAGGTATCTGGCACAGGAAGTTCCAGTCGATCCCCTCACTTACGCGCTGTGGTCGTTGAGAGAGAGATTGAGAGAGGCCGATTCAAGGTCGGGGGGGGGGGGGGGGGGGGGAGAGAGAGAGAGAGAGAGAGAGATCTAAATCGCCGCCTCTCCCTCACTGAGAAGTGAGAAATGAAAATAGCCAAGTAGGACTGCAAAAACCTTAAACGTATGTGTATATATATAGGTAGGGGTAATTTTGTAATTTACTAATTCGGTTCAGTTCGGGTTCGGGTTCGGTTCGGGTATCGGTTCGGGTATCGGCTGAACCAAAACCGAACCGAAACCCGTTCGGTTATCTTGTGTGCCAACCATACCCGTTCCCACGGGGAAAATATCGGTTATGGTTCGGGGATAATTTCGGTTATCGGTTCGGGTACCCATCGGTTCGGTTCAAATTGCCATCCCTAGTTCCGTTCAAGTAGTTATCGATATTCGATCAATGGGAAATGCTACAATACACACCTTTTATTTAGGTGTGTATCATATGCACTCCCAAAAATATTATGAATTATAAAGAAAATATTACGAATCGTATTGCTAAAAAGTTATGAATTATATAAAGGTTACGAGATACACCAAAAATATTATGAATCATAATGAAAATGTTATGAATTGTACTGTTGAAAAGTTACGAATTCTAAAACAAAAGTTACGAAACATGTTAAAAAGTTATGAATAAACCATAAAATAAGTGTATATGGTACACCCTTTTAAGGAATGCGTATTGTAGACTTTCCCCTATCAATTTAATGGTTTACACGGACAAATTACACACTGGATTTCACAAAATCAACAGCAGCTGCTGGGCCCATGGACTTGGACTGTCACTGGACTATAGGAAAGAGCAAAAAAGGCTATATAGGAATTTGTTTCCACAAATGAATTCTAGTCTCCGCGCGATCTCCCAATTATTTAAACCTTCAATAACAACTTGATTTTGACAAAATCATTTGACAATAAGCACCTCAATCAGCTTTTTTCTTAGAAAGCCATGATCACATGGAATCAAACACTAGAGAACAGAGGCAAAAACAATTGAGTAATGCTATATATACCGACTGGAGGAGAGAAATCGTACCGCCGGCGGGCTATCTTTGGCTACCGGACGGCCGAGCCATCTAAAAATTCTATAAAAAAAAACCTATGGGGCACGCGCGAGAATTAACGGCATCCGAGGTGTGTAGGGTGCTTGATCTAAGCACCCTTTTTTTGTGTATATACCCGTATATACATATATACACGAAAAAGGGGTGTTCGGATCAAACACTCTACACACCTCGGATGCCGTTGATTCTTGCAAGAGCCCCATTGGGTTTTTTTTTAAGAATTTTTGGACGGCTCGGATCAGCCGTCCGATGACCGGAGACGGCCCACTGATGGCCGTCGGAACGATTTCTCTCCCCCGGTCAGTACGTATATGATTTCCGAAAACAATTCAATCGGCCAATTATTCAAACCCCCTCCACAGCTCATGGGTGCTCAATAATTCAGGACTGTTGTCCCCATTTTCACACACCATAGGACAGGGTTCTCAACAGCTTTGACCCCTTGGTGAAAAATTCTAACAACACAGACGATTTGCAGAGAATCACGCAGAGAAAAAAGCGTTTGGCCCCATTTCAGGTTTCGAAAAAATCTAGAAAAATATCCATAAATTTTTTAATATTATTTTATGGGACCTTGTAAAAAAATCAGTTCCAACGAATATCGGTAAGTATTACTTTTGGATTCGTAAGGGCAAACTAAGCAGTTTCGCTCCTACGAATTCAAAAGTAATACTTACCGATATCCACTTGAGCTGATTTTTTACAGGGCCCCATAAAATAATATTCAAAAATTTATGTATATTTTTCTAGATTTTTTCGGAACTCGAAATAGAGTCAAACGCATTTTTCTCTGCGTGGTTCTCTGCAAATCGTCACTATGTATTGCCCTCTTTGTAACATGTAGGAGTATCTCTTGATTCTTTTCTTGTTTATACCCTTTTGGGTGGTCATGTCAATTGACTAATGAATGCTTTGGGATCATACTCCTGTTGTTTCTATTGTCCATCGCCATCGGATAAAAAATTAATTATAATTTTTAATTAATAATATTATTTATATGTAATATAGATTTTATTTGATAGATTTTAATTAGCTCTTTTAAACGGTGTATTAAAAATTACCTAAAAGATTATAAATTGCAAGATATAATCAATTGAAAAGTGACACGAACTCCCAAAAGAGACTAAAAAATTGAGACGGAGGAAGTAATTGATTGACTTCAAAATATCTATGGGTATTACATGACAAAATATATATAGTTTGAGAGAATGTAAATTATTTAATAGGTTGTAATGTTACGTGTCACATTTTGATTGGCCAAGAGTACTACATGCCAAATACATATGGTGCTCCCGAACAATACGAGCGTTTGGCCTTTTAATTTATGTAATTTTTGAATTCGGTGATTAATAAAAAAAATTGCTGATAAAAAAAAAAGAAGAGAAAGGTGAGATTGATTTGGTATCCTATCCCATCAGCGGAGCTAGGTCCGGCTCCACATTCCACAATTATCGCTTTCATTAGTCCAAAATTACCACGTTAGCTAAGTTGGTGTTTAGGAGTGCTTTTATGACCCATTGAATTCCCCCTCAATCTCGAGTACATGTTGTCTAGGATTCGGATTCTCTTCCGTCAACGTTTTGGATTGAATGGGACAATCCTAATATGAGGAAATCCGAATCATTAGTTGCAGTAATGGACGATTCAAATTTTAATTGTTCCGTCTGGTCCAAATCAAGAATCAGAGGGAATCAAATTCCATTAGCCTATGAAGTATAACGGTAGTTTCACATAGTGGTAGTGCTACTCATATATAGTTGAATTACGTGAGAATTGTTGAAATCAAATGAGGAATGCTAGGTACAAAGAAAATATATCCGGAAATCACCCAGAACAGGGGTTTCTTACTACTAATAAAAGTACATTAACAATCATAAATGCCTTTAAAAGTGTATTCTGGGTAATTTCCGGGTACAATTTCTTTGTACGTGGGACTTTTGCACGCAAATTTATTCTTTAATCTCACACACTTGTTGTTTTCCCCATAAGTGGGTCTTGACATCTATCCTACACAATAGCTTCTTGGGTTCCCCAATGAAAATTGACCTTTAGCTTGTCATTTCATACTTGTAACTCTTACTTTAGGGCTTTCGGGTTCTTTAAATTATCAGATGGAGGGAAGAAAGAAGTGGGATTCCTATTTTAAGGGCCAACTTTCTACTATAAAACTTCCTATTGTGGGAGGGAAAGTGTTGCCAGGTGATATGGGGAGGCTCAGTTTTGGGAGGGTTTTAGACTCCCTCTGCCTTTCTAATGGCTCAAGCTCTTGTTTCTGCACAAATTCGTTGGAAAACCAAGATGAGTACTTTGAGACAATGCCACTGGTGGCAAGTGAAGGTGGCCATTTGTTGAGATTGAAGGATGTTCTAGCAGAACCCCAGACCCTGGCTTTCCAACTAAAGCCCAAGGTGAGATTGCTTCCTCTGTTTTCTTCTTTTCTTTTCTTTTTTCTTTTGCTAAACAAGAGGGAGCGACCAGGCGCAGTGACCTGCATCTGGGCGTGATCATAGAGCTTCCAAACCGATAGTAGGTCCCCAAGGGAGAATTGAAAACCAAAGGTGAGCACCGCCACACTTGGGGCCAGAGCCATCCACAAGAGGGAGTCAAAGGAGACCAATGACCTGAGTCGACAAACAATAGCACGCCTTGAACCCGTGACCTTTCTAATCCAACCAAATAAACCGCGACCTCTAACAATGATTTTTGTATTCGTATTTATTATGGATAATTATATCTGTGATTTCATCGAAACTGAAACTAATACTGTAGGACATATAGTTCTCCGTTCGACATATATCGTGCAATAACATGGCATATTCTGACAGTGGTCATAAAAGAGAGTACTAAAGTTTGAAACCTTGAACTCATGACCTCCAAAAAAATGTTCTTTAAATAATTCTTCTTACTCTCCATTTTGTTGCAGTGCACTGGAACTATATCTACGAGAACAACTGGACGAGAATCGCTCTATCCTGAAATAATCACAAGCATCAAAAAGTTTTTCGCATTCATCAAAAAAAAAAAAAACGAGTTTCCTTGAATCTGAGATTAAATCAGTAATTTAACTACTGAGAGAGAATATTGGCCGCATCGATCATTGATTTTCACACATTTTGTTTATCGTAATTTTCATGCATATTTTATTCCAAAATTATCCTTTTGTAAGTTAAGAAATTCTATACATGAAAGGGCAGTTAAATAATTCACATTTAAAATGTCAAAAAAGAGAGTATAAAAAGAGTATATATGAAAGTTCCTACCCTATTGCTTGTTTTCATTTTCAATATCAATGAATGTGAGCTTATTGATGAACCATGTAGATGGTGGTGCTAAGGGTGTCCATGCACTGCAATGGTTGTGCAAGAAAAGTTGAGAGACACATCTCCAAGATAGAAGGTACGATCGATACAAGCATTTATTTTTTCAGACAAATTTATCAATCGCGTATTTTTATCTTTGTTTGTGTTAATTATAAATCAACTAACCTTGCTCTAATTTTAATTGGGATCTCCGCAAGTAGACAGTGAGATTAGTTTTCAAGATTAGTCAAGGTGCACGTAAGCTGACCCGGACACGTCAGTTCTCAGGAAAAAAAAAAACTATCTTTGTTTGTAGATGAATTATTGAAACTAAAGGTGATTAGCCTATAGAGCATTTTTCTTTCCTTGATGATTGGTGCCCCTTGCCATGTGCCCGCATGTGTCCCCTGTTAATATTTGGCTTCACAAAACGAGTACCCGTACGTACACTAGTCCTCATAGCCTTTGTTTCCTCAAGATATATTTTTAAAAGATGGATTCCCTTGGAGTTATTCACCACTTTCCAAGCATATGCTTAAATCTTAATGAATTTTTTTTATATCAAACATTTGTCTGGTTATATGCATTTGATAATACGTCTCATAGTACTGTATCAATTTGCAGCTGCATGTGGAGTTGGGGAGATGCTCGGCATCATCCCCATCCCATAGAATTTGGTCATGTTAGAAAGCACAAAAGTAGAGGGAAAATAGAAAGATAGTATCATAGAATAGAATATCTTTGGGGCCTGTTTGGATGGGGTATAAAGAGGGGTAATAACTAATGTTGGGGATTAGAAAGTTAATACCCCTGTTGTCTTGGTTTGGCTGGCCAAAAGGAGAGGGTATTTGTTAATACCCCCTTCCGATTTAATACCCCCCTAGACCCCTTTGGGTGGGATAATTTATGGATGGGTTTTGAGGTGGTTATAATTAATACCCCTTAATCCCCCTTGGTTTTTTTTCCATCCAAACCCTCTTATTTCATCTCCTTTCATAAATAATATCCCCTCTTATCTTCTCCTCCCTTTATAAATAAATTACCCCCAAAATTAATCTTGTATCCAATCGGGCCCTTGATTTACTATTTGCACTAAGAACGGTATGTGTGAAGTGGGAAAGAAAGGGATGTCATTATTTAAGCATTGTGAATGTCTTTTCCTTTGCATGACTCCGACACTACTTGAGGTGGGTTTTCTGCACTCTTCTTATTCATGGCTTACATCAGGTCCCATTTGAATGATTTTATAGTCATATTGGACAGGTTAACACTTCTCTTGATTAGATTTTTTGACAGGAATTTTAGAGTAGGTATGAATTGGTTATTGATGAGGAAAAATTGTTAATTGCTGCTGGAGAACCATCACGTAGTGCTTCCAAGATCTTCTTCGCTACACATTAATGAGAGCCACAAGATGATCACTCATAATTAAAGAAATTGTTGCAAGAGTATCTATATATCCTACAAAATGGAAGGATTTTGATCATCGAAATGGAATCTAGTATGGGCACGTATACAGATACTAGCAAATCTACTCCCTGAACCCCAAGGGTCTCTCCAAAAATCTAGCAAGAATTGGGCGTCCATAATGTTCTTCATGTGATACTTCCTCTTAAATGATACATTAACTCATTCAAAGTATAATTGTTTATGCTCTCTCTCTCTCCATAAGGTTTCTTCATGTGAATGCTTCCTCGAAAATGACACTCCAATATAACTCATTCAAAAGTATAATTGTTCTCTCTCTCTCTCTCTCTCTCTCTCTCTCTCATCAGTCTCATGCATGTTATGTGGTGTAACACAGGAGTGACCTCGTACCAAGTAGATCTGGAAACCAAGAAGGTCGTTGTCACGGGCGACATTGTTCCTTTTGAAGTGTTGGAGAGTGTTTCCAAAGTCAAGAATGCCGAGCTCTGGACAGAAGATGATGAAGCCAGACAACCACCCCATTCTACTCTGTCCCCATGATCTCCCCACAAGGAAAATTAAAAACTCATTTGTACGTAGTAACCTAAACAAAATTATTACACTTCCATACTTTATTTCTAGCACATCCTCAAAGGAGAATTTCGATATTGAGATCCCTTTGTGTAAGCTTGATTAGGTAGCCACCCGTACAGGACCAAGGGACCCCTCATGTGCCCTTGATTTGAGTTGGGTGTCGTCCCGAGCTCAAAAACTTAATGTGAATCATTCACTATTTTGAAAAAATCAAGTCGATTGGACAATAGTTGTTTATTGATTGAACCAAATAATCTTGTTGTATATATTTTAATTTTAAATTGGATTTGTTTCTCATTTGTTGTAGAAAAACGTGATTTGCTTATTGTTGCCGAAATTTGATTGACTTGATTTTTTATGGGATTGTTATACTCAAGATTTACAAAGCGTATGGTTCGGATAACATTTTAGAGCTCAAGACGACGCCTGAATCAAGGGCACATCAGCCTGGTGTGGCCCCCTTGTACATTCGTATAAGCTTGATTGGATGTAATGTCTAGTTTGTTTTTTCCTGAATGTGATGTGTTTCGAAAGCTATAAGTTGAGTCAAGTAAAATTTGCTTAGGTTAATATGGATAAACTCTGTTGATAATAATCATGCATTTGACCTCACCATTATATTGGTAAATTCAGTGGCAGAGCTAGGATTAAGACTTCCAAGGGGCCGAGTCATAATGATTTTTTTTTTACGTCAAATCCATCTATGCCTTACTGAATAAATAAGTAAAAATAATAACTACCCATGTACTTGCATTCCATAGTCAAAGGATAAGCAAAATGCATTTTTCAAGATTGTTATCCACCAAAATAGAACAAAAGTAGTTTAACAATCTATCAAAGTGGAGCCGATGTATTTTCAAATCTCGAAAATCATTTGATTGACTCCAAACTAAATTGCATTGCAATTTTCCTTCCAATATATAAAATTACCTGTTTGTTGAAATTGAACATTCAAGCCGATTCAATTAAGCAATTTCAAGCTGACTCAATCAAAGAGCAACACAAAAAACAATAGGAGTCGAGTTCGTATGTCATAAAAAAACGATGGAAGGAGAAGGAAGGGTTTTAGGTATTTAACCCCGTGCACTATTAGTATGTCATGGCTCCGCCACTAATATGAAAAGTTTTGATCGTCGTTATGAGTTGGAAGTGAGCCCACGACGGGTTATTACTGGACAAACTAACAGATAGCTAGGGTTGTAAAACTAAGCATTGCGACACTAAAATGGACCTAATAATAAGTTCATAAAGAGTTTGACCCAATTAAACAGGACTCAAAATAAGAAGTTGTGTGATGTTTCAATACTAAAAATTTTCTTTAATGTCGTTTTAAATAATTAGCATGACCAAATGCTATGTTAGTGTTTAGTTCAACAATCTCTATTATAAAACAAAAGGGTATGGGGATAAGTTGTTGCAACGGCTCAGATTTATTTGATTCAAGGGTTGATGTGTGCTCTCTAACTCTCTTAAGAAAGTGCCCATAATCTTTCAAATATTTCATAAAAATGTCATATCTTCTTTTAACACAGCTTCTGTCGTTGGTATAATAAAAATAATATATTCCAATTCCTGTCGTTTGGGTCCCCTCTCTCTCTCTCTCTTTTTCTCCCGCTCCTGTCATCTTTCGAATCCCCACCGAGATCTACATATTCCGTCGAAAGCTAGGTCAAGAAACATTCCTTTGGGATTATTGATTTATTCCGGCAAAGCTGGTTGAATAAAGCTGTGTAAAAGCTGGGCCAAGAAAACTCCGTGAAAGCAAAGGTAATGGGTTTAACAAATAAACCATTTTTTGAAAGCCGTGTGAAACATTCCTTTGAGAGTTTTTGGTATCTTTTTCTTTTCAGGATGCAAGTAGTGTTTAAATTTCAATCTAGCAGCTGTTCCGGGTGGAATTTGTGCCTATTCCAAGTGTTCAAGAAATTTGAGTGATTTTTTTGGTGTGGATGGATTGGTGTATTGTTAAATGTTACACATAATTGAGTTTTGTTATTTTGACTCCTCTTGACATCCTGTTTTGAATGATAATTTAGTAGTGTAGTCCGCGCTCAGATCCATGTGTTTTCAGACCCTTCTTTTTTTTTTTCTCCCTTCCTTTTTCTATTATCATCAGGTTGCCTGTGCCTACATGGGTAGAAATTGATACAAGTCTTGGCAGAAATTGAACTTCGAAATAGTAACTCCATGAGTATATAATTTTCAGCAAATTGAGCCAATTCTAATCGGGGTGGATAGTGCCGTAGGCACGAGCAAATACTATACCTCTGGTGATTGCTTATACTGAGGTATTTCAACCAAAGCCTGAGTTCTGTAGTTTTTTTCGATAGCCTATTTTTTTCTCATAGTCCGAACTAATTTTTTTAACTCTTTATATGGTTAGTTTTATAGCATTTGATAACTATTAGTGATTGAAATTATATTGAGGTTTTTTTATTTATCTTTGGCTCTAATATGTACTTTTATTTCTGCAAATGGGTTTAATGTATGTGGTGGGAGATCCATAGTAGTGCTATTTTAACTTTTTTACTTGGTATTTACTGGGTTTCCATAAGCAAATTGATAGTTCTTTTTAGCTAGCTTAAAAGTTTAGTTGGGGGAGTGCCGTAAGTACGGATAATTCTCTTTCGTGTCACTAAGAAGAGTATTTACATATTACACACTAATGAATTAATTAATGTTTGAGCTACTAGCTAGCAAGTGTCATAGGAACGGACAATTCCAACCGGGGTGCGTAGTGCCGTAAGCACGGACAAATACTAGTGGCGTAACATAATATAATGAGTGTGGAACATTGTGATCCAACATGCTTTTGAATAATTTAATTTGTCACAAGTGATGCTGGCTCCCAATATTTCAGACAACATTCTGACATAAACTTGCTTTGAATTATGGGTGCGGCTCTTTTAGTTTTATTGAGCCCCCCAATTTTGAAATTAACCTCAACCGGTCATGGACTCATAGTATTGTCTTTAAGTCACATGGTTAGAATATGGTTTTCGACGTCTGGTGGCTGTAGTTTTCCACGTTCCAGATGGGTCTTCTGGTGGTGGCATGGTTTTCGCTTGGGGTGGTGGCCGCCCGGCGGTCAACTGATGTCGGTGGCGGCGGGTTTTCTTGGTCTATTTAGGGTTAGGGTTAGTTTTGGGCTTCTAGGCTGGGCTTGACCCGTTATCTAATTGCGTTTTGCTTTTCTGTTTTTCTTTGGGCTTAGACTGTTGATCTGGGCGAATTGAAGCCCATGAGTGTTCGGGCTGGGCCCTCGGATGTTTCGGGCTATAGCCTATAAGTGGCATATTAACACAAATATAATTTTTCAGCTGAGGAGAGGCATAGTCTCAGAAGGAAAAGAGGGGAATATACAGTCGATTTACGTAGTTGGATCATCAATTTTATGCTGGTATTTTGCCCAAACATTGTAGAAGTGTCCTTTGGTTTTTTGCCCAACATTGTACTTTTCGAATAAGATGCACTATTTTCGAACTCGTAAATACATTTGGAGGGTGTTGGGTAAGATGCCCTACGAGTCTAGGTCAGTCGGCTAAAGAGGACCACTATGCATCGCACAGAAACCGTTACATCTATAGATGCGACGTTATCGTCCAAAATTACAATAGTAGGTCGCATCTATTGATGCGAAATCATGGGTGGCCACTTGATAAGGGGACCGGACATCACATGAAAGTCTTGGTGGTGCTCTCCCCTCAAGACTTGATTCTCATTATACCCATCACAACAGTGATTTAAATTGTTCAACTTGTAGATCCCGTTGAGAGATCAAGCAAATTTTTCACATTTGTTCTTCTCAAAGAGGCTTAGGAGATGAGCTATTTGGATCACAAAATAAAGTCTTGAGAGGTATGGTGGAGATGAAGGTCTTGAGTGGAGCTGCTCTGTGGAAATCCAACTTTCTCCTCTGCATAGTGGGAAGTTGCTAAGGGCATCATATGAATAGAGGACACCCTTAACTAAGGGCATCATAGAGACTAGCCCTTGCCTTTGGATTCGAAACATGGTTGTAAACTTGTTTTTCTTGCTATTCCGAAAAAGAAATAATTGAGGACACCCCTTAATAAACTAGAACATCATACAGAGAATAGGCTCTCAAACAAAAAATATCCAGAAGCTCCATGAGGCAAGAGAGAGAAGGGATCTTTCATCAACATTAAGGTTCCCTTTGGCCTAGCTTTTTGTAAATTTTTTCACGCGACATTTAGATGTTTTCTTTTAATTCTTACTAGATTTGGCACCAATTTTTACGTCACATCATTCGTCTCGATGAGAGAAATTGAAAAGGCATAAAAATAATAGACCAAGGTTGAAAAAGTTCGCATAAGACGACGAAAAAAGACTCAAGTTTGTATTTTTATTTAGATTGAAAAGTAAATAATACCGAAAAAATAAAAATTTAGGAATAATGAGTTGTCTTTAATATAAAGACAAATATACAGACAAAATGAGTCAAAAAAAAAAAAACCATTTAGGCTCCGTTTGTTTCAAAGTAAAAAAATTTCCGATGCAAAAATTTTTCCATATAAAATAATTTTGCATTTCAAACAAAAGTTTCGTTTTTGTTTCAGTGTTGGGTTGATATTTGTTTTACAAGGAAAGTTTTTTTGGAATAAACCCCACAAGACAGAATTCTGGTTCACATATATTAGAGTAGCACTATTGGTACCAATGGGGTCGGTATCGTAATCGTAGGGACGGCTGCGTCGGGCCGTCTTCGGCCACCGGACGGCCGATCCTATGTACACAAAAAAGGGGTGCTCGAATAAGCATCCTACACACCTTGCATACCGTTAATTCTCACGTAAGCCCCCTCGTTTTTTTTAAAAAAATTTTTTTGGACAGCTCGAATCTACCGTCAGGTGGACGAAAACAGCCCGACGTGGCCATCCCTAAGATTTCAGTTACGAACCCGCGGATAGCAATATCATTTTCGCATATATTAATAATGCAAAAAAAGAACAAGAAGAAGAAGTAGTAAATCATTACGTGGAACTCGAAGATACTCCGTAGATCTCATGCAATGTGGTGCGCAAATAGTGTATCGGCTTAGATGACGCGTGAGGATCTCAGAGGTCAACTATGACGCACGCATCCGATTACATTGACTTCCACGACGTGCCACGATACGAGCCCCTTAAAATAAACTCCTACATACGACACCGTTTCCCCCAGATCTCTCCTCTTTCAAGTTTTCATCCCCCTCCACACCCTCCACACACAGACACGCAGTCTCGAAGACTCGAAAATCCTCAAACCAAATCCATCCCCTCTCTCTCTCTCTCACTCAAAGCCACCATGGCTAAATACTCTCTCTCCATCGTCTCTCTCCTGCTTCTCCTCCTCCCCCTCTCTCTCTCCTCCCCAAACCCCAACCCCAACTCCCAACCCCCGCTCACCGCCCACGCCGAGCTCACCAGCCACGGCTTCCCCATCGGCCTCCTCCCCACCAATGTCCAGGCCTACACCCTCAACGCCACCACGGGAGACTTCGCCGTCCACCTCGGCGACAACTGCAGGGTCACCCTCCCCCCCGACAACTACCTCGCCACCTACTCCAAGCGCATCACGGGCAAGATCGTCGAAGGCCGCATCGCCGAGATCAGCGGGATTAGGGTTAGGGCCTTCTTCCAGTGGTGGTCGATAACGGGAATTCGATTGAACGGCGACGATTTGGTTTTTGAGGTCGGGGTGGTGACGGCCAAGTACCCGTCGAATAATTTCGACGAGAGTCCTGAGTGCGAGGGGAAGCGATCGGCCTCGTGAGGTATGGAGTTTTTATTCTTAGAGTTATGGGTTCTGCTACGTTTGTTTGGAATATTTATGTATAGAATGCTTGTTCACCCTTCTTTAAAGAGGGTAAACATTGGAGTATCTTGGTGGAAATTGTGTGGGTCCTACCACATACTACCTCATTATTATCAAAAGTTGTATTTTCCGTGAACCCAACACAATTTCCATCAATCACAGAGAGGGTAATGCTCACAGGGTAAACAAAATTATTCTCGTAGAATTGGGATTATGTACTAGTTGATTTGAGAGTAGAGACGTATTTCAGTTGTTATAATTGTTTTTTATTTTTAAGAATGACAATTTAATGTGGTTGGTTCGTTATTCTCCTTTATAGGGAGAGGTCCTCAAGTCCTTATGTAATAAGTTAAATTTTTTGGAAAGATTTTGGGGATCACATTGAATTGTTATATTTACCGTTTTGGAATAGAAGTGTACCATGTTTCGGTTCGTTCGTATCAAAACCTAATTCACTAGGGTAGTAGCGTTTCGTGGTAAAATAGGTTTAGCCTGATTAGGGATATTGTGTGAGTGTATAATTGGGAATTTTGTGATAGTTGATTTGAGAGTAGAGGTGTTTCGGTTCTTTTTTTTAAGTTCGGAATGGCAATAATGAGGATATAAAAATGTAAGATACTCGTTGGTTTTGGAGAGTCTGGTGGCATTCTTTTTTTTTTGGGTGCTTAAAATGGAAGTGCATGTATGGTGGTATTGTCCTGTCACACCGCATCACTATCCGCACCACTATCCGCAAGGGGCCCCACCACCCATATGCCGGGAGGCAAAGCTAAAGTCCCACCAACTTGGGCTTATTCAACCAAGTCTTGAGTTTCCACCACTAAACTAATGCCTCATTGGTTTGGTGGCATTCACCTATCATTCGGCTACATAAAATGTTGAGTCAGTTAGGCTGTACAAAAAAGATCTCACCTATTGCCAACTTTTTGGCCCAAACAACTTGGTCTTTTGATCCTTCTCAAAAATCCAAAAACTAAAAAAGATTTTTAGGCCAAATAGCTATTTTTAGCAAAAGGTGATAGGGGGAAAAAAATAAAATGAAGTTTGTTTGACTTGTTAGCCATCCCAATAAGGCAAGTCCACCATGAGTCCTTTATTAGGTTGCCAAAGCCAAACTCTGGAAGAATATATGTCAAATTTGTGCTCCACTTGTAATTCAAAATTGCTACCAAATAATGGCAAACCAATCTTTGGTGCCAAATTTTGCAGCCACATTGGCGTTGCCACATTATCACATCATTCAGGCCATTAGTTCTGCATTGACAAGTGAGACGAGTTTATTCTAGTGGGCTGGGATTGAAGGTGGGCCCGCATGTTCCTTTTTTCTCCATAGTCCTGTGTTTGTTCCACTTGGGATTGAGGCCGGATTGGACAAGACTGGACTAGTTGTCCATTTAGTACCCCATTTGGAGAATAACAGATACCGGGGGAGGGATGGGTATTAGCTAGTTCCCCTTATCCAGAATATTTCCCTCTGCAGCCAAGGGTTGAAAATAATCCCCATCATATTTATGCCACCTTTATTCCACTCTAACCAAACACAATATACTAATCCTATTACTCATATTATCCCATCTATTATCTTGTGCACCCCACCTATCCCCTCTATTCTCATTCTCGATCCGTTCTTATCCCATCTTTCCTAGAAATAATATGGCAATCAAACATGCCCAAAGCCTCCCCACACATTCTAGGAGGATCTATTTCAGGAGGTGGGAAGTTTCTTGAGTATGTTCTAGAACTCTCCCTTGGTGCCCCTATAAGAGGGGAGTGGCATCATTTGGCCAAGGCCCAAGGCACCACACACACTACTCAAAGACATTGTATACTTCTCTCTAAAGAAATAAAATTTCCCTTGTGTGTCCCCTTGAAGAATGTGGCATCAACATATAGAGCGGGACGACAAAAATTAAACCCAAACTTGCGGGCCTCATAAACAACAAACAACCTCGTAAAATGACGACTCTCATCACACTCCAAATTGAAAACACTCCAAGAACATCCCCATTTGTTTGTTGCTTTTTTCAAAAAGTTCAAAATTCAAAAACTTGTTTGGCTGGTGGTCTTCGGAATTTTTTTTCCTAGCATTATTTTTGGAAAGTAGTTTGTTTCGAGAACATATGTTTCCAAACTTTCTAAAATTGCTTCTACGGGGCAAATGGATGAGATTTAAAGTTAGAAGTGTTTTAGACATTTAGGTTTCAAAAACAGGTTTTGGAAAATACTCCAAAATTAATTTAGAAATACTCATACATCGCCTGTTAAGTTGAAAGCTCAAGTTTCATATTTAGCTGGTTGATAGATAAAGATGTTTGTATGGATTACCGGTTTCAAACAAAAAGAAAAGAAAACTAAGGTACTTATAGCGTGCTTGATTGCACGTTCCATAGGTACATCAAAACTGCGAAAGGAGTTGAACTTTGTAGGCAGTCAACCTAGTCATTCCAACTCCCACATTAAACGTAACACATCGTAAATTTAAGGGTCCTTCTCCAACATGATGAAGTCAAGATTAATGGATTCTAGATAACAGTTGGCAGTTTGAAAACAGCATCGTAATTTTAGTAATAGCAGAATGAGTATCTTGTGAGTCCCAAGGTTCTGTGAGTTTACATGTTCTCGTTTTTCTCTAACTATGGTTGGGATTACTTGGACTATATCTATTATCTTACAAGGAATTTACTCTTTGTTTGCATAATATGGGCAAGGTTTATGGGTTTTTGTTTTCTGAGAGAGGACATGGCAATCATTATTATAAAGAAATTGCACCAAGATAACGGGGTTGGTTCGAAGCATGTCCTTCGGAAGTTGGTCCCTAGCCTCCTTCTGCTCGCTCCTTGCCCACCATGGTCGATCAATCTATTCAAAAATGAATGGGCTTCTTACATATTCTTGTTGACGAGAATAATCAAGTGTTATGCTAGTGGTCCTGTTAAATGATTTCTTTTATTGTTGCATGGTTTTTTTTTCCCCTGCTCTTTTTCACATTTTCCCTTGGGTACGCAATAGATATGCTCTCTAACTGAAACAGCTATGAACTTATTCGTATTTCCTTATCATGCAGATACTCCTATTTCGTTGGCTGCTTCCATGGAGCAGATATGGAATAACTTCCACTGATAAGTTAAGACATGAAGAAGTACTAAGCAAGTTTATTGAGTTGGTAGGAATTTCTGTTATTAACTAGAGGATATGATCAACTGCCTGAAGAAATCTTTTCTGTATCTTTTCTGTTCCTGTGTGTTGTATATACTATATGCTTTTCTGTTTCCAATATTGGTGTTACTTTCTCGTTGTATTGATTTAATTACTACTCCCTCCGTCCCTTTTTAAATGTCTTGCTTCATAACTCCAACTTATTAAAAAGACATCATCATTATACCTTTCACATCAACTTTTTCCTCCACTTTCCCTACTTACCCATCATCATTACACTCACTAACTTTTCAAAATGGAATCTACTTTTTAGGGACAAAATAGATAATGTACCAACTTTTATCCACTAACTTTACAAAATGGACACTTATTAAGGGACATCCCAAAATAGAATACTGGACTCTAAAAAAGGGACGGAGGGAGTACTACGTATTTCCGTTTCCTCTGTTTCTATGTAGTTGGAATACTTCTTATTAAGTAGTATTTGTTTGAGTTTTAAGCGCGCCACACTTATGCTGTAGCCAATATTCGCCGGCCATGGCTCGCTGCGCCTACTTTTGTTTTTCCTACCTACGCCTCAGGCGAGTGCAATTTTGTTCACCCTACCTCCCTCTTATTGGTTGAAATGGTGTGGATCCTACCATAAAGTGATGTCATGCTGATAATGCAATACACTTTTTGGTAAGTATGACATCACTTCATGGTGGAATCTATATTATTTCAACCAATAGAAAGGAGTGTAATGTTCACCCTCCACTTAAGAGGGTGAATGAAACTCAACTCGCTTCAGGCTCCTGTGATCTCTATATGGGGCTCATCCGGGGTGGATTTGTGCATCCGAATCGTGCATTTGTTGGGCCATTGAGTTTGGTTATTCATGCACAAAAGAAATTAGGTTGATTGAACATCGACAAATGTATGATTGGATCACATTTTCTTGCAGATCAAAAACAAAAAATACGGATCACATTTTCTTGGAAAAAATTGAATCGGTAAGATGATTCTAAGAATACGGTTTCGGATAACTGTGCTCAATCTTTCGTCTAACATCGTCCCAATCAATCTAATCTTTTGCGTGAACAACCCACTCATCGAAGTTGAAGAAAATTAATGGCTCTGATCATGAAGTCGAGTTAGAAAAAGGCCAGAAAATGGGCATTGCAGTGGCTCCTGCCTCCGCTGAATTTGGGTTTTGCTATTGTAAATAGCCCATGAAGCAATGTGAGAAATTGTATAATCAATCATAGATTTTTAAAATCCTCCTGGTAAAAGAAGCAATTAGTTCCCGATATATTAACTGATTGGAATTCTGATGGGTAATGGTTTTACTGTCAAATGTCAATGCTACAGCATGGAGGGATGTTTAACCAACCAGGACCAAAATCTCAAAAATAGGGCTCCACATTGATTTATTTTGATAATTTAAGCTATTCATTCTAAAAAAGTTTGTCCATAGATTAAGAACTTTAGAAAATTTTGTTTCCATAAGAGCATCTCCACTTCTTACTTAGATTTTTACCCAAATTTTTATTAAAATTTAGGTAAAAACTTGATTTGGTATGAAGTTTTCCACTTCTGGACTCGTATTTTACTCAAATCTCATCTATTCACCACCCATCACCACTGCCGCTCCACCAAAATCCAGTCGCCTCTCTCTCTCTCTCTCTCTCTCTCTCTCTCTCTCTCTCTCTCTCTCTCTCTCTCTCTCTCTCTCTCTCTCTCTCTCTCTCTCTCTCTCTCTGTGAATCCTAGGTCGGCACCTCCCAGAACTTTAGATTGACACCTCCCTAGCATCACGACCACCTCCAACGCCGGCCAACACTAGCAACCACCAGCACCGACCACCATCACAACCACCACCTACCACTAGCAACCACCACCTAAAAATTTGGTGAAGGATTTAGTTCAATACCAAATTTGGGAAAGAATTTGAGTAAAAACCAAATTTGGTATAGGTTTGGATGAGGAGGAGTGGAGGTGGATTTTGGAGGTTTTTTACTCAAATTGGAGTTTGAGCTAGGATTTGAGTTTATATTAAATAGATGTTTAAATCATCCACGCAAAAAGTTAAATTATTAGATACCAACATAGTCAATAAATATCTCTCAAAATTTTTGTTGTCTGAATCAAAATTTACCATCTGAATTCGATCTGTCTTGAACATCAAAATTCTAACGACCTATTTTTCCCTTTCTCTTAAATTTTTTTTTTTTTTTCAGATGACAAACAATGGTCAACGAAACCAATTCTTTTTGGTTTACACATGAAGACTTAGATTGGGTTTTCTAAACGGGCTAAACCCCACAAAAACATGAATTTCGAGACATGTCACTTTCTTCACATACATCAACTAAAAGATTAATTTTTGAATCTTGTAATTGGTGCGTAATTGGTTTCAACGATTCAATTGTTGTAAACTCAATATCATGTTTCGCCGTACTTTTAGGTACGGACAGTTTTCTCACACTTTACAATTAGGACACTCGAAACTATTTTGAATACCGAATTTTTCTTCAAGCCATACCTTTAGGCACTAAAATGCCAGAATTGAAAGAGCAACAATTATACTACATGGGTTTTTGTTTGGGAAGCAGTCCGCCCATGGATGGGTGGGCCCATGAACTGGAGGGTGCTGTCCAAGCCCAATGCGTGCCCTCTTTGAACTCATTTAAAACGATCTATACCGTTCAATTTTTTTAGAACACCTTTGACATTATTGGCCACGTCAATGATCCTACTCGTTGAATATTGATTGATTTGTTTTTGGGACACATTCTTGCTGTAAAAATAAAGTTTTATAAACTCTAAAACACTAAATCGACACCTTTTTTTTTTTTTTTTGTCAATGGTCTCTGGTGCCAACTTAAAGATATTTGGGGCCTGAAGCGGAAGTTCTAATATGGTCTCATCTATCTCGCATAGGCGCATACAAATCTTTGTATGAATTGTTGCAAAAATTTGACGAAGAGTTAAGGGGTGGAGATTTCGGATTTAAAAAAAAAGTGTCGAGATTTGAACCCAATTCCTCAAGCATCCAAATAATCTAAGTTGTCACACCACTAAGAAGATGTTTATTGTAGGCAATTGGAACTCATTACTCATATTATTTAAAACAATAAAGTGTATATTTTGGGACCCTCTTAGGGCCAAAAAAATGGGGGCCTAAAAGCGACGGCTTCTTTGGCTTTTCCTCTAAGCTGGCTTTGATGGTTTCGATGAGTTTTAAAAGATGAATGATTCCAATCGGGTTGGTGCTATGCAGTAAGGTGCACAATACTCTGTTGCACACCTCTGATCAGTCGAAAGCTCGGATCTCATCTCGATAACCAACGATTGAAAGCTGTTCATAACTGAGATAAAAACTGAGCCGTCGGATTCACGATCCGTCGGCTCAGAGGTCCCCAGTTCCTTTTAAGCGCATGTCCTTTAACTTTTGCTCCTTTGGCCTTTGGGGTTGAGAAAGGGCACAAGATTCTTCAATCTTTTTATTGCTTTAACTGAAAATGGAAAGTACCTGAAAAGTGGCTGTGAAGTCATCCTCCACCAAAGAGAAATTTACTATACTGCCATCCTCGTATCCATAATATACTCCATATCCCTCCAAACTCACACTTTTTGGCTTTATGGCGGGCCTACAAATATAATCCAAACCGTTAACCTCGTAGGTCTTGTTGAGAAAAATATGTTTGAAAAAAAAACAATTTGATTGAACGCCGATTTTGGAAAATAATTCATTTACAGTTGACAATTTAAGTTTACAACTATATTTGTTGTCCATTTTTGGAAAACAAAAGGAAATTTGTTTATAGACTTCTTTATATTTGATCAAAGCGATTTCTCGTACACATATTCTTCTCATCGAGGCACAATGTGAACGATTCAGATGATTTTTTTAAGCTCTTTGTAGAGCACAAAAGTGTGAGTCTGGAGAGGTTTGGAAGACGAGCGTATGGAGGGGAGCTTAACCCCATCCTCATCACAGCATACACACCCTACCACCTGTGATATGGTGGAAAAATTAAACAGTAAAAAGAAAAAAAAAACAAACAAAAATTATTGGTGGCAAAATTATATGGTGGTCTTGTAGAACCGTCACGTGCTACTCTAACACCATTTATCTATCACACATTTTTAAAGAGTCCAGTACTAAGTGTATAAATTCCTCAAAAATGCGTTGTACATAAAGGTTTTGGGTACTGCGTGATGCCCCAAGCCCAATGAATAAAATGGTTTTTATTGCATTTCCTTTAGTTATAATTAAATTCTTATGTTTAGTTCCATTGTGGGATATTCAAAAGGAAATCAGTTTTCACACTCCATTTCTTGATATTAAAAAAAAAAGTGTGAATTTTAAAAAGAAAGCGTAAAAATTTCTCTATTGAAAACCCAAGCTTTACCAAAAAAGCAAAAAGCATGCATTAATGAAGATAAAGACCCCTGGAGTTTAATTTGAGGAAGCTAATCAGTTGCAAATGAAAAAGAACTGTCATATGGTGTCATAGCTTTAGCCTTTTGGACACCAATCGTGCATGAAGCTCTCTGACAGTTCATTGGGTGAAAAAGAACTCTCTCTCACCTCTGAATTTACCTTGAGAGTACTGTGAGCAAAAGCTGCACTAAAACACCAATCGTGCAGGAAAGCTCTGTTATTTTCTTGGCGCATTAAATGAATATGTTTATAGGTCATTTCATTTCACATGTTTGTCACTCAACATCACATCTACACCTACATAGGATAGGACACCAGACAATCGATGTCGCAGTTGAATGCCTTGTTCTCTTCTCTTCTCAAAAAGAATTTTTCAAAAAATTCCCCCTAGATTTTCCCTACTTTCACTATTTCTCTCTCTATCTCTCTCCACTTATTATCCCTACTATTTTTCAAAAACTTTTCAAAACACAATCCAAACACAGCAGAAAGCAAGGGCACACCGTATGCTACGAGCAATAAAAATTATTATTTTTTAACTTCACTAAGTGACTATGGAGACGGGTACGCTTGAGCTCAATGAATTTTCTTCATTATCTATAATCCATAAAGAGTTGTTTTTTTGGTAAGCATCGATGAAGAGTTGTTATTAAGAGAAGTGAGGATTACACAACAGCTTTTCCATCGGCTATTGATTTTATTTTATTCTTTCGAATTTTCAATTGGCTTTGGGTGAGTAATAAAAGTTAAAAAAAACCGATTCTATGATGAAAGAACTTTAATTACAAATTTCGTATAAGAAAACAAAAACTCGAACGGTAACTAAAAACGCATCAATTGAGATTTTTGGCACTTCACTTTTAGTTATTGGCACACTTCACTTTCTCACACATAGAAGGGTATTATTGTAATTTTAAATAGAATCTGTCAATAAATGGAATGTCAATAACCATATATGGAGTGCTAGAATCACTTTCCTATTAAAAAAATAACTAATATAGTGGAAAACTGGGAAATAAAAAGAAAAGGAAAGAAAGCTAGATGCAAGCAAAAACTTTCTTTCCATTTCATTTGGGAAAATAATATTAGTATTCTAAAAATTGATGGAGGCATTTTAAAAATAAAGGAAAATGGCTTTGAAATTACATTAATTTTGGAGTGTCTCCATCAATTTTTGGAGTACTTTGAAGATGAAAAGTAGAATAGTAGAATTCAAACCTACTTTACGACCGGATTAGAGTCAAACTTTTTTGGTATTAGGTGCATGAACAATTTGGACGGCAAACAAGGGGTTTGATTGGCCAAATGGGCACGTTAATTAAATAGTTAAAGTACTTTTGTTCAGTGTCCGGCATGAGCTCGCATGTTTGAGTTTTGCGGACGCCAAACATTTCAAATCTTAAGTCCATTGTAGGGTTTATCAAGTCGTTAATTTTCGGAGTTGCGGATTCAGACAAAATGCGGATAAGCTGGCCTGAAAATCCGGTTGTTAAAAAAAACCAATTTGGACGGCAAAGAGCTTTTATTTTTAGCATATATTAATATAGTTGGTGTTTTACCAATACAACGGAATCGATTCTCCAAACACGTATGAAACATCAATTCATTAATCCAAACCCACCAATTAGAGAAGCCGTCAATAACAAAGTCCGTATCATTGAAAGATTCACTAAATAATCTTCCCCAATGTTGAAAAAGTCGCAAGGTGGTAATCGGGCGGTTGGCTACTTTTCAAGTTTCGAGGCCTAGTAATTGGCGATTAATTGGCCCATAGCAATTAGTAATCAACGATTAATTGGCGCATAACAACTAGTCGGATCTAGTCAGATAGACTCCGCTAGAAGTGATTAATCATCGATTAATTTTGATTTTTAGAACACTGATCTCCCTATGGCACTTGGCCCGTAAACGTGTGAGGAAGAAAAAACCCAATAATTAGTGCCCAAAGTATGACAATGAAAGATCATTGACACATTCGTGTGTAAATTACGTTCAAAGTCGTTTGCTTGACTTGTGTTCAACATTCAATTCCACAAGATTTCACATGATAGCTCAATGTTCACATTGGAGTCTCGTTGTTATACCCTTTTAATCCTTTATCACACGCGTGGCGATCTTGATTTTGGCATCGACATAGATGCGGTGAGATTCTTTACAATAACTATGCAGTATTGACTAACAATACTGCAAAGTTGTTTGCTTGACGTGTGTTCAACATTCAATTCCATGAGATCAATTTCACGTAATAGCCCATGTTCACATTTGATTCTTCTTGTTATAACTTATACCCTTTTAACCCTTCGTAACACGCGCGGTGATCTTTAATTTTAACGTTGACAGAGAGATGCAGTGGGATCCTTTTCAATAATTATGTAGTATTGACTAACAATGCTTCCTAATGGGTATGTGAAGTAACTTATACGCATATGCATTTCGTGCGTCTAAGAAATTGACCAGATTCAGCTAATACATATGTAACTAATCAAGCAAATCTCTAGAAAAGTCAAATGAAGCCTTTGCCTTTGGCCCACATTTTTTGAAGGTCCCAAACTTCTGAATTTTCATATTTATGCTCATATTGATCGGTGTTATTTAGAAAAAGAAACAACGCCCCATAAAGAAAAAGACCAAAAAACAGTATAGTTATTTTTGCAAAATCAGAAGTTATAATTTCCAAACGTAATTACAAAATTCTGGAATATAATTATTGTCGTGACATAGATAAATCTTTTGGAAAATAGACGCGGCTACTTATGATGATTTTTATGCCACAAAAACATTGAGTAGATATGCTGTAATATAAATTGAAAATGACATCATGTTAAATTAGATTTTTTAATGTGTAAAAGAAATAGTTTTAAATCAAGTGATTTTCAATTATATATAATAGTAACTATCTAAAGCTCATTCTGAATTGTCAGTTTAGATCTCCAATCGTCTCAAGCTGTCCTACATGTAATCTCTCACATAGATTATTGAGCGTAAATTTTGTCCGGATGAGCCGGAAAATGGTAGTTTTTTGCCACCCCGTGGACCTCCTTTGCGGATTTTTTTGAGATAATTTAAATCGTGCATTTTGTAGAGTCTATAAAATAATGTATCTACTTAAAAAATCAGTTTGTCTGGATATCAATAAGTATGTTAAAAGTTGAGTTTTTAGACCAAAAAATGAACGGTTGTTGACAGTTTAACTTAAAAAACAGTTGACAGATCCAGACCATCTATTTTTTCATCTAGAACTCAACTTTTGACATATTTATTAATGTCCTGACAAGTTGATTTTTTTTCATGAATATATTATTTTACAGACCCTACAAGATGCATGATTTGAATTACTCAAAAAAATGCGTGAATGAAATCCACAAAGGGTGCTGGCGGAAAACCGCCTCTGTCCGGCTAAGCCGGGCCGGACAGAATTTAAACTCATATGTAGTTCATCTTACAACTGTAAATCATCCCATATCAAATGCAAAATCCAATCTCATGTCTAATCGATCGAAAATCATCTCTCGTCACATTTATAATCCAATGGCATATCTAATTTGACCAAGCAAGTGCCCATAGAAGAAGTCAATCTAGCTATCAAAGGAAATTGATTTTCACTCTCTATTTTTAACAAATTGTACTCTCTTCTTCATTTTTATACCCGTAAACTTTCAAGATTATTCTTTATTTGTGAAAAGAATGTACAATTTTTTATTTTGTAATTTGGCCTGGAAAATTACAGAAAATTGAATGCATTAAAAGAAATCACTAAAATCAATCAAATTGTTTCAGGGTTGTTTTGGTTAAATAAGCCAGTTGACTTATTTTTTGTCTTTATTTTTTATTTTTTGCATTTGTTATTTTGTGTCAAATTTTTATAAATTATTAATTTGTCAAGACGAAAGGAATCGAAAAATTTCAAAAAAAAATTATGATTGAAATGCGCAATTTTTTGAGTTAAGATACAAATACGCCAAAATATTGTCTTTTTGGTTTATTTTTTGTCTTTCGGTTCCTCTTATCAAAATAAACCAATAATCTACAAAAATTTGACACGACAATAACAAATACAAAAAAAGAGTTGAATAAAGATGAACAAATAACTTAACAGTTTTTACCCTTTTAAGAGAACCTCTCAATAGCCCCTCTCATCTCTCTCTCTCTCTCTCTCTCTCGGGGCTCTCTCTCAAAATCTCCAAACCCTAGCTGCCAACAGCTCTTTTCCTCCTTCCCCTTCCCTCAAGCGGTGGGAGAGGGGGGATCCTTCCCCTCCGATCTCTCTCCCTCTATTCTCTTACCCCATAGTCGAATTGTTTTCTCTCTCAATCCCGCGATTGAAGGTCGGGCGTCTATTGAGAACTTTTCAGCCATATCATTTTTCAGCTACGTTTCTGGGCTTCGGTTTCAATGGTTGCGAGCAAAATGTTGTCCACCTTCTCAAATTTGTGACCTGATGTTGTTTACCGCATTCGCTGGGCGACCACCTCCCAACGATGTGCTCCTATTTTGTGAAGCAGAGGTGGTAGTTACGAGTCTATCAAGTTGATTGCAAAAGAGTGGCAGCGGATGTCTCCGCAGTGCTTCTTTTATTTGTTACTCTGTAATTTGTTTTAATAATGTCCTCCTTCGGGGGTTTCGTCCTCCCATATGGGGTTTCTTCTCATTATGTAGGGCGGCGCATTTATGCTCTTATACGCTCTTCTATTGGAGTGTGGACAATCTATGGACTCTCAACCTTCCTCCATGAGGATCTTTTGATGAACACTACCTCTTAATTGTTAGGAAAGGGGAAAAAAAAAAAAGACAAACAAATAAGCCGAGTTAACTTATTTTAGCAAAAAAACATCATCTAGCTTCTTTTTTTTTGTTTCTGTTTTCCTTTGGAAAAGATAGTAGTACTATGGTTTTCACAAATGGTTCTCCCACATCTAAAAAGTGCAAACAAAGAAGCAATAAATTTAGCATAAAACCCACAAGGAAACCACTACCTCACCCGCAGTTACCGCGCGTGACCAGCACGAACCAATCAAAATCAAACAAAGTGCATCTCGTACTTTGGGCCGCGCATCAACTACTTACCCATCGCAACTGAATCTGTACTCCCACGCGCTAGGAATAGCGCGTGATTCATCTGCGCCTCCCTCTGCTAAAAAAGGCGTGCGTTCACGCAACTCCGAGAGCTAAAATTTTTTAGACTCAGGACCTGAGGTGGGTTTGCTTTTTATGCAATTGATCGGGTTCGATTCTTGGAGTTAGACCGTAAAAAAAATTACTCTTTTTTGTGACTTTCTAAGACCCAGCGTGGATCTGCCTTCGACCGGACTAAGGAGGAATTAATTTAGATGCGCGTAAATTGTCCCGTATTAATTAAAATATGCGTAAACTGGCCCGAATGCCCTGATCCTTAGATTAAAAAAAATATATCTGTAGACTCAGAGAAAACCCAACTACCAGCGACGTTACAGAGAGAGATATAGAGAGAGAAGGAGAGAGAGAGAGAGAGTCGTTACCCTCCATATCCAAAGAAAACCTTCCTCTTTCTCTCCATCGAAACCCTAGATTCCTCGTCCTTGTTTCTCTCCCTCCTCGCATTATTTAGAGGTAACTATCCCCAGATTCCTCCTCTTTCTCTCTCTCTTCATTGTTTACATACCTATACAGCCTCTTATAGATATATAGCTATACATACACATATATGCCTGATATATGTAACTTCATATTAATGATGTGCATTAATTACGTGCTCAGATCCGTAGTAAGTTGTTTGCAATGTGCTATTGGTTTTCTTGACATTTGTGGGTGAATTTGTTTCCCTGTGTATACATGCGTTTCCCCATCTGAATGTCACTGTTGAGTCTGTAGAAGTTATGTAGATCGATGGTATGGGTAATTTGCGCAATGTATGTTCATCATTGTTAAAAGCGCTGAATGCACTTTCGTTGTGCTGTGGTTGGCTTCTTCTTAGATGGGCTTAGTATTTGGGCAAGCATATTGTTTATGCCCGGTGGTTAATTCGAGAAAGTCAAACATTCTAAACCTTGGAGGTTTGCCGGGTCGTTTACATCAGGCCCCAAGATTAGTTGAGGTGCGTGCAAGCATACACTCGGTAATTAAAAAAACGGCTTAGTAACAATTTCATGACTTTTTGTTGTAAAGAAGCTTTTTTTAGGGGTGGTAAGGACAGAGGGTGAAGTTTTTGTCACTCCATGGCATTCATTAAAGTTTCAGCTGCTTGTAGTATGTAACATGTCCAGATGGACTTACCCATATGAAAAAAAAATAATCAAAAATTGAAGGATTTCTGTTCTTTGATTTTGATGTTAAATTATTACTTATTTCTATTTTCTAATTTGGTAAAGAGAAATCCTCCAACTCGGGGCCACTTTGGACCTACCCCAGTGGGCTAAATCCCTTATACTTGCCCTGGTAAGTCAAGGCGTTGCTAGCAGGAGTTGAATGCAAGACCTCTCATAGTTGTAAGAGGCGACTAGGCGCATCAAGGCTCACTCTTGTCGCCTAGAGGGGTCCAGGCGAGGTGACTTGACAAAAGCTAGGCCTAGGCAACCAAGGTGCGCACCTGGTTAGCCTCGTTCAATTCGTACTAAATTCAATTCTAGAGGGGGAAAAATGTAACTTTATGTCTTCACCTAAGTGTTAAAAAAGATCCTTACACATTAGTATGACACATCGATCTCTCATTTCTTGATTGAACGACTTGAACCAAACGATCTCTCTCAAGAATTGTTGACTATTTAGCATTAAGTATACGATTTTATTGATTTTTATATGGTACACTTTCTAAAAATGAAGTTTAGAAATTCATTTTTATATACTCGCCCACCCATACTGCCAATGATTGGGGACTAAATAGGTTCTGTTATTGTTGTTGTGTGGTACACTTTCTAAACTTCATTGCCTCTGTGTTTATTATTTGAAAAATTGATGTATGCTATTGCTATTTTTTATCGCCCAAGTGCACCTTGCTTCAGTAAGGGCTGCATCTCGCCTTGCGCCTCATGCCTAGATATTTGCGCCTCAGTGCTCCTCTCACCCTTTTAACCATGAAACCTCTGGATCAACGTTAGTCCAAGTGAGAACCTTAAACTGCTAGGCTGCCCTTTGACACTAGATTATGGATTAACTTTTGTTCCACATTGCAATCCAGCTTTTTGGCAGTATGGGCCAGCTAGCATACAGGATCATGCATGTAGGCAGGCTCAGTTTGAACACGCTGCACTCGTAAACATTAACATGTGCATAGAGGAGGCATTGACAATCTTTTCTTTGTTCGGCTTTTGTGATTTGTCATGTAGTCAAGTTTGATGAGAGCTGGTGTTGAAGAGTAAGACCATGGGAACATTCCTAGTAAGATTTTGTGAGGATTTAGGACCTCCAGGGGTATGAATTATCCATTTGAAACTTAATTTTGTATCATTATTGCTGTCGATTTCCTGCATGAGGTGTTTCTCCACTTACTGATGACTTTTGTCCGTCGCAAGTGTCTAATGATAATAACATTGTTAAGCCTGTCAAGATTCTTGATCTGTTTGCTATTTTCTATACACACTTAGTTGTTCCTGCTTGGAGTGTTGATTGCATGATCCCGGGATACATTCCAAAGCAGCATGATCCATTCTTAGTTCATGCCAAACCTGATAAATTTTGTTTTCTAGTAAATACGGGAAAGAACTTTTTACTGTGCTGTTGAGTTGAAATTATTTTAGTAACAGTATTGCTTTACGTATAACTTCAAAGTGTTTCTCAGTTTTCCACTGTTGTGTAGATCGAGATGTTGTTCTTTACTAACTTATTTAATTTTGCAAAAGGACAAAAACCTATTGCATTGTAATTCAAAATGCAAAGCTTCAAGGTAGTATGATAGGATGTTTTGGATATTTATAAACCTGGCTTTTATTTGAGTTTAAGTCCAGTTGCGTAGTTTTTAGTTGCAATGTGAAGAAGACACATTGTCCACGATACGGCAATTGAATGAAATTGGATACACATATTTGTAGCACTCACACTATCCAAATTATTGACCCATAACGAAGTTTCTTCATCCAATATAAAATTAGACCACAATGATTCTTTCTTTCACTTCAAGCACTGTTTAATGTTTACAGTTGAGTTGAATCCATGATTATGATGAGATTTGCATGCTAACTGATTCTCACAGGTAGGGTGTCTTGAACTTTCTTAACTTCAGAATCATGGATTTAGAGGATAAGTTTCTTTCTAAAGGTAAGATCTAGATAATCTGTCTTGCCATTTCCCTTCCCATCCCCAGCTTTTCATAGTTTATTGTCTTTGTTTTTCCTGCTTCGTCCATGCTTCATTTGTTACTTGCAATACGGTAGCGACAAATAGCAGAGGATGTAACTGATATACATGTTATTAGTATACTGACTTTTAATGTACATCTTACGAGTCATGAAGTGCTGGGAAGGGAGGTGAATACAGGCAGTCACATCTTTTGAGGGGAGAAGAGGATCTCTGATCTTGATTTTACCTTAGAAACCTCTCTTCCTCCAGCATTTTTGTTTATGTAGGAAGCGTTCAAAATTCTAACATGTTCAAAGAATAGAAAGTTCCTTATTATGAAGTAGTTGGAGTAATGAATATGCAATACAATCCAATATGTTGGGGTGGTTTTCTACTGTTTGTGGTCTTGTGGTTACAAAAGCTATTTTTGTGCCAGTGATATTGCTTGCTTGGGTGAATTGTCCTGGGACTGATGAATATGTGCTTGGCCAACGTGAGAATTTATGAACCTTCCTCTTTAAGAATTCTCGAACCAAAGTATGACTACTTAGACATCCTCCTTTCTGTTAATTGAGGATTTGGAAACCCAGTTCCCTGCTGAATGATTAGAAAATAAGTTTATTTCCAAATCTATTGTCACTCGTCATTTTTCCTCTCTCCTTTTCCCGCATTCATATGATATAATAGTTATTTAAGAAGCACTAATACTTCTATAAAGGTGGCGTGTCAGTGTTGGAGATATTCTGCACCAACACTCATTGAGTCATTGGACACCCCACAACATGTGGTGCCATGTCGGGCATTTATCTGAAAGATGTCTTTCTCAATTTTCTGAACCCAACACTTAAAACACCCATTAAAGACATTACAAGTTTGCAGAAAGTAACTTGTTATTCAATGATAAACTAGAAACAATGGTACTTACCCCCCAAGAAGCTCAAAACAATGAATATTTATACCTGTTAATCCCCTTCCTTCATTTAGGGTTCTAAATTTTTTTCCATTTTGTTAGTTAAAAATTTATCAAGTTGATATTAGCTCTTTTAGTTCACCATTATTTCTGGCATGATCTGTGTAAAATGTGCTTCTGATATGGTTAATCCAGAATGTAAACATTTGTAAGGTAATAAATTATGTGTAGAAACTTTATGTCCATCTCAAAACCAATTGGCAATGAGTGGAGAGGTCCCTAATGTGATTAAGTGATCATCCATTCCACTCCCAAAAGATTTGAGACTATATTTCCTTAACATCCCCCACGTGTAGCCTCGTTTGAGGTTTATTACGTGTAGCCTCTTTTTGGTTCTATCATCATGCAGCCTTGGTGCTTGTCTGTTATCGTGGGGTGTAAATTGTAAATTGTAAAATTTTAAAATGTAGGGTGAAATGGGCCCCGCTCTAATCTATGTAAAAACTTTATATCCATCTCAAAAGTCAAAACCAATTGGCAATGAGTGGAGAGGTTCCTCATGTTTTTAAGTGATCACCCATTCCACTCCTAAACGATGTGGGACTATACTTCCTTAACATTCTGTATATGTTTACTTCTAGCGGCAAAAAAGCTACAAATAAATTCAGTATATGTAGAAATAGGTTTACCTATTGGCATGTCCTAACAGATTGGCATCCTCTTTTTCTTGGCATGTACGTGTTGTATCGGTGTCCTGTGGCCATACCCGTGCTTCTTAGGTAGTGATTATCTATAGTTGGTTTCAACTGATGTTTACTTCTGATTTTCTCTTGGTGGCTTTCTCTTGTTTATAGCTTTCTTCAAACTTTGTTTGCTTGTTCTCTCCCTCCCTCTCTGTGAAACGTTTTAAGAGATCTGATGGTGCTATGTTCTCTATGGACCATATCATATATTTATGTCAGCAATTATATTCAGTTATTAGGTGAGATTGCCTTGTTTCCTCCATCCTACCTACCACTTTGTTGTGGTGTTATGATTTTGGGGTTAATAAGTGAACTTCAACATATATGTGGCACTACGAGAAAAACAAAGGTACGATCTTCAACCATCCTCTTTTTATGTGCATGAGTTAAATGACATCTCGAGTCCTTAAACTCTCCTGTCCTAGGCCTCCAAACATGTAAAAAGAAAACATGTAAAAAACCTGCAATATGTGTAATAGTTTATGTGTACATTGAGAAGTAATATTTAAACTGCTACAGAAGGGTATAAGAATTAAGTTTCAAGCACCTGAGAGAAGGAAGTAAAGGTATGGTACTGGTAGTTCTGAGATAAGACTTAATGGACTATAACATATAGTATATCTGAGGATGCAGATGATGCAATGGTATTACAGGCACAATAGCCCAAACTGGTCACCATTGCTGAAATTTTCCTTTGGATCAGGGATTCATCTTTTACTTTGGTATGAAACCACAATTAGTGCAGAGGCATAAAGTAAAGATGAGACTAGACATTTTTTTTATCGGCTTGATCAATGAATAGCATATCAATGTTAAATGGAAGTACCATTTACACTGCTACAAAAGGGTTATAAGAATCAAGTTTGAAGCACCAGAGAGAAGGAAGTAAAGGTATGGAACTTGTAGTTCTGACATAAGACTTGATGGACTATAAGATACGGTGAGATCTGAGGCACAGACAATGCAATGGCGTTACAGGCACAATATCGCAAAGTGGCTGCCATTGCTCAAGTTTTCCTTGGATCAGGGATTTGTCTTTAATGAATGCTTTAGTTTTTTCAATGTATGAAACCACTATTGCAGAGGCATAAAGTAAAGATGATACTAGACATTTTTTTTATCGGTGTGATCAATGAAAAGCATATAACTGTCAAATGAAAAAACAGATTTGTTTGGTAACTATATCTAGAAACAAAAGAAAGCAGCAAGAGGATGTTTTGAACCTATATGAAAGTTTCAGAGAATCTAGTTGTAGTCAATGAGTAATATTTTCACATTTCTGTTGAGACTGATCTATTAGTGATGTGAAACCTTTCTTGGTAGTGATGTGGAATTTTTATCTGGTGATGGAACTTGCCTTCTGCCCTTATTGGTGCCTTTTCAAGTTTTGTTTTGCTACCTGGATGGACTTATAGTTGTGGCTACTTCGATGGCTTTGAAGACTCTAAATAATGGTTGCCGTTATATTTTGAGTGTTACAATATTGACTAATACATTTATTAAAAGGCATAGACAATAAAGGCCAAAACTTGGGAGTTGGGTGTCAGGGGACACATTTTGGCATGGGAGACTCAAAAGTTAGAATGATCACATGATGGAGTTGAGTATGTGTTTTATTCTCTAAGTTTTTGTTATTAGGTGGAACCCGTCAACGTCTATTAGAATCTAAAAAGGTGATTACTACGAATAAGAAATTTTCAAGCTGGATGAGCAATGAGTTTTTAAACTTTTAATAGAATTGTATTACCTTAAGAAGTATTGCAACACAGTACAACCTTACCTTTTGTAATTTTTCCCAAATAGTTCCTCGTCCTAGAGTGCATGGCTTATCCCTTTTGTGTTGCCATACAAGTTACTATGTAAGTCAAGTTGACCTTGTATCTCACTTTTAGAAAAAAAAAAAAAAACCCGGCAATTCTACTTGTTCTCGAGCTTTCATGTCAGCGTCACAATAAATTATGCCTCTTTTGTTTAAGCATAAATTCATTTTAATCTTGTCCATTGTATGAGGCTACAAGCAAAGGATTTGGTCAGGTGATTGGCCTCTCATACAAAGGCTCATGAGGTTGGAAGTTCAACTCCTACTTCATCCCCTACCCCTCTCCTGTAGACTAGGCAGTGGTTGAGGTTGTTTTGTCATCATGAAAGGCCAGTAAATGGATTGGATTTTGACTCTATTCGATTTAAAGTGCAAGCTTTTCGAAATGGGGTTTAATGCTGGCAATTTGTCAAATTTCTATTTCTGGTTGAGCCATCAATAATTTGGATATCGGGTGATTCCATCCATTTATAACCTGATAGGATAATTATTATCAGGCAGAAGTGTAATTTGCTGTAACCTTTATTTACTATTGATCTCACTAAGGTATATAGGTTATACATGATATAAAACAGAGGATCTAAGGGTTCCTTTCCAAACCCTAGCAGCGCCGACCTCATCGAGTCAGTGACTGCTGCACGCACCAGTAAGTAGATGCTTTCTGATATTGGTTCTACTTAGTCAATGCTCCTTCTTCTTCTTTTATTCCATTAGGAGTAAGGTTGTGTCATCAGTTTGACGACGTTCATTTGTATTTTTTTTTTTTAATTTTTTTGATGTTTCGTCTCTTCATTTGGTCCATTTGTCTCTATTTTATTGCAGAACTTGTTCGCATAATATGGTTTCTGTAACCGTCTTTTTTTTATGGTAAGAAGATATGATCTCTCCGCTTTATATTTTGTTAAATCTGCTTTGTTTGGTGACCAATCAATCTATCATTAAATGGAATCATATTTCTTCTATTAAACTATTACTTTAGATATTTTGATTGGTATAGTGCTTGATCGGGTTAATGGTACAAAAGTATTGCTCTAAATCAGGTGATGTGTCCAGTTTCAAGGCCTCATTCAGTGCAGACAGACTGATGGTTCAGATATAACAAACTGATTTCAATGCACCAATAATCTGCCTGATTTAGCAGGTTGATTTAAAGATTTTTTTTTTTTTTTTTTTTGTCTACACAGGTCAGGAGTATATTGTATAGGATTCTAAAATACCTAAACAGTGACCAGATACTTATATTTTACTGGCAAAAATTAAGTTTCTGCATCAAGTTTATTTAGATTAGCATGGTTTAGATTATTGTTTTTGCCTTTAGGGTTGGTGTTTTCTGAAAAGCTCCCCCTTCCCTGCCTCAATGATTCAGTTGCTATTGAGAATCCCCAATGGCAGTGAGATCTCCACCTATCTTTTGAACTCCTTGCTTGAATGCGTAGAATATTTAGTTCTTGAGCTCCAATTTAACAGGTCACAATTATACCAGGCTATCTTTTTTTGATAACACATACCAGGCTATCAATACAGAAAAATGCTCTTCTTGAAAGTGTTCTAAAACATATTCTATGCCTGTGTTAATTAAGCTTTATAAGAAGCATTCTTATAGACATGCTGATGATAATTTGTAGATAGGAAAGGGCTTATGATCAATTTATCCATCCCATTCATTTTGTCATAGGGTACTTTTCTTTTCTTTTTTCTCGGCCATGTAATTGGAAGGTGCATTCAGAAGGGAAATAGGTGAAAAGTAACGGCATAACTGTAGTCTATAGAAGCTAATTCATGAGGGGAGCAACAAAATTGGATTCTCCTACGATATGAAGTAGAAGATTATTCTTTTCTTTACTTTAATTCCATGTCTGCTTTCTCGCCTTGCTCTGGACTTTTATTTTGTTTTTGGTGGTTTCTTTTTGCTACCAGTTTCAGGCATTCAGAGTCTTTCTTCCAGTGTGCAAAGCACCCCAGACAAAAATGGACACTCTGATGATGTATCAAGAAGTCCAGAACTTCCCCAAGAGTTTCTGAAACCAGGCCCGAAAAAGGAACTTTTCCATACCTGCTTTGATAAGGAAAAGAAATATACAGCTTCATCTAAATGCAAAATGACTGATCAACCTCAGAAGACTAGTAAGAAAATTCTGAAGAATCAGGAGCCAAAGAAAGCGTCCATTAGTCCTAAGGGTCAGACATCTTCCGGGCGGAAAAGTCAGAGAAAGGGGGAAAACCCTGTTCGAATTCCACCTTCTTCAGAGGAGTCTCCGGACTTTGGAAATTCAAATTCATGGCTCTGTAAAAATGCTGCATGTAGAGCCATTCTTTCTATAGAGGACACATTTTGCAAGAGGTGCTCTTGTTGCATTTGTCACTTATTCGATGACAATAAGGATCCTAGTCTTTGGTTGGTATGCTCATCTGACTCTGGTACCATAGATTCCTGTGGTTTGTCTTGTCACATTGAGTGTGCACTTCAACGTGAAAAAGTGGGGGTTGTTGATCTTGGGCAATTGATGCAGCTAGATGGGAGTTTTTGCTGTGCATCATGTGGTAAAGTTTCAGGGATACTTGGGTGAGTTCCTTGCTTGCGCCTATGACAAATGAAATACACATTAATAGTACCACAGGAGAACCTCTCACCCTTCCCCTTCTGCCAAAACGCCATAAGAAGAAACCAAAAGAAAAAGGAGAGAAAAATTAACACATTGAGAATTCATGAGTCAGTTTAACACTCAGAATTAGCATCTCCAATTCATGTGATTTTCTGTTTAAACTTTTCTCATTGATATATGCTCTTCCAGAATATGTATGAACTTTGTTCCACTGGCTTTATTCAGTGGGGAAGCTGCTTGCAACCACTTAATGTGATTAACTTCTTGTTGTGTTTTCCCTATTGGAAAATGACTTTGAAAACCATATCTTACTAAATCCATATGTTGGTAATGAGTTGCTTTAACCAGACATATAAGATAATGTAGATTTAGGGCTATGAATTGCACACGCGCGCGTGCACACACATGCAAGCAATAGCATCTAGAGCAAAACCAATCACTATTTGAAAGCGTGACATATAATATGTATATGGGATCCGGAAAGGATGTCTACGTTCAATGCTCACACCAGATTTTAATCTATTCACAAAGAAGTTCTAACATCGGCTGATGAGTTAGCCACATTATTTATGCTAGGGCTTACATCTACGAATTATAGTGAATGCGTGGGTCTTAAGTCCAGTACTATGGCTTCAAAAAAACTAACAGTACAGACTTGTGAACTGCAATTAATCTCGATTTCACTTCATTATGTTTTGAGCCTGATTGGTGTTCATTACGTTATACATAATATCAATGCTGGCAGATGTTGGAAGAAGCAACTGAACATAGCAAAGGATGCTCGCCGTGTTGATGTCCTCTGTTATAGGATATTCTTGAGCTACAGGCTCCTGGATGGGAGTTCCAGATTTAAAGAACTGCACGAAATTGTTAGAGATGCCAAGGCCAAATTAGAAACCGAGGTGGGCCCAGTTAACGGTGTGTCAGCCAAGATGGCACGTGGCATCGTCAGTAGACTCCCTGTTGCGGGTGAAGTGCTGAAACTCTGCTCTCTTGCAATTGACAAAGCAGATGAATGGTTGGCTGCTGTTTCTAACAAAAACTCAACATGTAGAGGTAATTCAGTTTGTGTCCACCTCTCCCTCTAATTTTGACAATATTCAGTGGAGGCTCCAGAAAGTTTGTCTGGTATATTTATTCAATTTTTGTCTCACAAGTTGAATAAAGTCAAACCAATAGTCAATGATATTATGCATTATTTCTAGATACTGACCCCTTATTGTATGTTTTTGGTTTGTTTACTAGATTGACTCTGAAATGGTAGACAACAAATTATTACCGTGTCATAGTTTCAGAATTAACAAAATGATTAACTTGAGCTCAAGTAATACATTAAGAGTAGATATATTAACATTTGGCTCGAAATTTTTATCCGATCATTCTGTACATATCTATATTTGTCTAGGGAGTGGGAAAAACTGATGGGAACATCTGACCCCGTATGCATAGACATAGCACCGCATCTGGCCATATTCCGTACATGACTTTTGGTTTTCCTCTTTCCACCTTGGCAGAGGGCTCACTTCCTGCAGCATGCAGATTCCACTTTGAGGAAGTGACATCTTCATCAGTTGTGATTGTTTTGATAGAATTACCTGCTTCATCAAGCAATGACATTGAAGGATACAAGCTTTGGTATTGTAAGAGTAGAGATGAGACACACCCAAAAGAGCCTATTTCTGTTTTTCCCAAAGCCCAAAGAAGGATTTTGATATCCAATCTCCAACCCTGCACAGAATACTCCTTTCGCATAATTTCTTATGCAGATTCCGGTGATTTTGGCCATTCTGAGGCAAAATGTTTCACCAAAAGTGTGGAGATAATTCACAAGAATGCTGGCTCAGCTTCCATGAACCACACAAATGGAAATCCCCATTTTGAAGAAAGTAAGACTCCAACAGCTATTGGATCTTCTCCTGGATTCAAGGTGCGGGACCTCGGGAAGCTCCTGCAATTGGTTTGGGCTAAAGAACAAGGTTGCTTTGATGGCTTTTCAGGCATGGAGATAGAAAACATTATTAAGCCTGTTGAAACTCCCAAAGAACCGTTGCCATCTGTATCCCGCGGGCTAGACTTAAATGTTGCTTCTGTCCCTGATCTAAATGAGGAGCTAACCCCTCCTTTTGAATTCTCTAGGGATGAAGAGGACAACGGATGCACTTTGGGGCCCGTTGATGATGCAGCGTCTCATGATATTGCAAAAAACTGTCTAGCGGGATCACATGGTAGCGGTGATTCACAGAATTGGGCTCACGGGGCAAATGGGGAAGTGGCAGCTGTTGATTCCCGCACAGAATCCAGGAAAAGGGCAGCAACTGTGATTGAAGAAACGCATGACTGCAATAGCACTCTGATAAGTGGATCCCCCTTTCGAATGGCTAATGGGTTGGGGTGTTTGGATGAGAATTTCGAATACTGTGTGAAGATTATCAGGTGGTTGGAATGTGAGGGTCACATTCAACAGGAATTTCGGTTGAAATTGTTGACGTGGTTTAGTTTGAGATCAACAGAGCAGGAACGAAGGGTGGTGAACACTTTTATTCAGACTCTGATCGATGATCCAAGTAGCTTAGCCGCACAATTGGTTGACTCATTTTCTGATATCGTTTCAAGTAAGAGGCCGCGGAATGGTTTCTGTAGCAAACTGTGGCATTGATTCTATTGGAGGGATCCTGCGGAAGAAAAGCGGCAGCATGGGTCGTTAACTTAATGATTATCTTATAACTCTGCAAATTACTACTGATTGTTTTGCCAGTTCTTTGTACAGGCAATTCTTGATCACCATGGGAAGTGATTCAATTTAATTTATGGACAAATTTGTCCCGTTAGAAGATTTCAGTCGCTGGTTGCAATGACAGTTCCTGACTATCTCAGCAAGGAGAGCTCTTTGGGTCGGAGATTTGGCATTTTAGAAGGCATCATCCTTTATTCAAATCTTCTCATTTACATTCAAAGTACGGAAGCTGGTATCGCGAAGGACGATAAATCAATGGGATGTGCTATCTATATTTGATGCAGTGGAATAGATATCGCAAAGGAAAATTAGTCAGGGAGATCAAGGAACTGTTCTTGTTGCCTTAAAACTATTTGTAGAAGGGTGGATGAATTTTCTACCTAGTATCATTTATTTCTTCTTCTTCATCAAATTTTAGATGAACCTGGTCTTGTTGAAACAAGTGGGTATCTGCAGTCCCTTTCTTTTTTGGATTCAGATCCTCGACCATGCGCCCCTCTGTACTCTTTCAGGGCCCGCTTTGATTATTGGAATCGTTCATTTTTGTAGAGTTCGTCGAGAAATTAATTATGTCAAAAACCATGTTTATCGAATGCCAATCAACACCTGAAGTGGGACCGCAGAGGATATGATGAATCCTTTCTTATCACCTCTCTTGCCTCCAAATGGTTGTTCAATTATTTATTGGGTTAATTACTTGTTGCCCCCTTTATCTATACATATTTTTCACTTTACTCTCTCCTACTATAGAACGCTACAACCTACTCCCTTTATCTTCTAATTCCTAACACATAAGGCCTGCCGTTAGTTTTTTTTTTTTTGTGATTCGCTTTTGCCGTTAGTCTGGGATTCAAAAAATCATCAAAGGGGCATGTGCATGTTACATGATCTGTAAAAAAAAATAAAAAAAAATTAAGTGCTTTAATTTTTAATCTGTTTGAATCGGTGTTAAAATCTTATGTCTCTGATTATTTTATCCTAAAGAACCATAATTAATTTTTGGCTTTAGAGCTCTTGTTAGTTAGTATACTCCGTATCATAATATTTGTACCGGTTCAAACAGATTAAAAATTTGAAAACTTAATTTTTTAACCATATTTTTTAATATACTCCGTATAAACTACTTATGAAAAATTAAGTGCTCCAATTTTTAATCCGTTTGAACCGGTACAAAGATCTTATTTCCATGATCATTTTATTCTAAAGAGTCATAGTTAATTTTTGACTTTAGAGCTCTCGTTAATTAATCCTAAAAAAGTAGTAGAACCAAATATCTTTTAGGGCTAATTAACGAGAGCTCTAGAGTCAAAAATTAATTATGATCCTTTGGAATAAAATGATCACAGAAATAAGATCTTCACACCTATTCAAACGGATTGAAAATTAGAGCACTTAATTTTTTTCTTTTACAGATCATGTGACATGCACATGCCCCTTTGACGATTTTTTGGATTCCAGACTAACGGCAGGAGCGGATTAAAAAAAAAAAGACTAACGGCAGGCCTTATGTGTTAGGAATTGGAAGATAAAGGGGGTAGGTTGTAGCGTTCAATAGTTGGAGGGGGTAAAGTGAAAAATATGTATAGATAAAGGGGGCAACAAGTAATTAACCCTCATTTATTTTAAAGCCAACGGGTTTGTTGTTGAATGACACTTCTTCATAGAGACTTGCCCTTTCCTTTCTTATCACTTCTTATATTCTGATTGTTTAATTATTTATCTTAAAGCCAACAGGTTTGTCATGACATTTCTTCACCTCTTTCAAATGAAAGATGAGGGTTTGATTCTTGTCAGGAGCAACGAGTGCTTGATGTGATGGTTGATACCCTTTAGGCTTGCCCACCAATATGCTGCTTAGCGGTGCTCTTTTTCCATCTCCTTAAGAGTAGATTACACATTTATCGAGTGAAAACAAAAATTATTTTAAATACTTTAAATAAGTGATAAACATGTTTGACGTAGATTTTTTCGAAGTAAAATTCTAATACTTGATCAAATATGTTTAGATTGTGTTTGATTATTCTATCGAACCACTCAGAAATTAAGTGATTTGTTACGTCAAATATATATTTTTTGGATCCGGCTAAATACAACTGCGAATTTACTATATGTAGCCAATTCATAAAAAGGAATTCAAAAATTTTCTATTATAAATTGGCTACATATAGTAAATTCGCAGTTATTTAGCAGAACCTTTTTTTTTACATCTTCAAATTAGAATTCAGAACAAAAGCTTGTGAAGACGACGCCGTTTTGCCAAGCCGATAGAGTTCGAAGCAGATCATCCGCGTGACAACTGACAAGAAAACATGAGGCTGCCAAAGCTCTCCACTCTTCACTCAGCCATCTCCTCCAACTCCATTGCCACTCTCTCTCTCTCTCTCTCTCTCTCTAAAATGCAACTTCTTCACTCTCCATCTTATCCCCATATACCGTTTCAGAACCAAAAACCACAATTCGGAAAGGGTTTGTTTCTCTTCTGTTATATAGCAATATCTCTCTGTTTCTTTTGTATGTTATCTTGTTCTATACATCAAAAGAAATCCACTTTTAGCCTAAAACTTCCCCATCTTCTTTTCAGGGATACTTTTACCAGAGAAGTTTTTTCATCGCTCTACTGCAAACAGTTCAGTTCATTCCCAAAGACATGTCAGGCCAATATGGGCACCAATTAACCAGTCAATTTTCAGCGCCATTTCAGTTAAAGCTGCTTCTGTTGAAGGTGAATTTTTTTTTCTTCCTAACATGTTTGCAAAGAACCCATCTCTTGAGTTTCCTAAAGTTGTAGTATTATGTGGTAGTTGAAGTTTCATATTTGCTGCCAATTTTCTGTTGGTATTGATATAGAGTGGTGTTGGGTTTGTGAAGTACTTTTTGGACTTGGTTTGTGATTTTAATGATTGCGACAGGTTATAACGTGCTATACATTTGATGTAACTTGTATTCTCTTAATTGGATACATACTGAATGCTGGTGTGAGTCGCGAATGTAACCAATTACCCAATTGGGGAACCACGTAAAATCTTTGTCATGATCTCTCTTTATTTCTTTCTCACACGTTAGCAAAGAACCCATCTTTTTAGTTTTCCACAGTCGTCTTATATGGTAGTTGAAGTTTCGTATTTGCTGCCAATTTTCTGTTGGTCTTGATATAGAGTATTGTTGGGTTTGTGAAGTATCATTCAGACTTGTTTGTCATTCTAATGATTATGATGGGTTATAACGTGATATACGTATTCGATATAACTTGTATTCTCTTAATCCAATACCTAGTATTCAATATAACTTGTATTCTCGTAATTTGATACCTTGTGAAAAGTGGTGTGAGCCACCAATGTAACCAATTACCCAATTTCGGAACCACGAAAAATCTTTGTGTCATGCTTTCTGATTTGAAACTTGATAATTCTCCGTGTGATTGTGTGTGTCTTGGTTTGGGTTGAACCCACAACAAGTATCTAGTGTATCACTTAATGCAAATTGGAATCACTCATCGGGGGAATTTAAGAACGAACTTTTAAAGCTATGAATTTCATCTTTGTGGGTTTGTTTTGATAGATGTAGATTTCGCAGAATCAATTCAACACTACTATTATTCAGTAGATTTGATGGTTTGCCTGTGGGTTTTGACATTGGGATGCATTAGAGGTAGAAGACACATACTTGAAGTTCCTCTTAGCAAATAATCATTTCACACCCATCAGGATCCAAAACCAATTGGTAAACTACCAAATCTAAATTTGAGCTAATTTCATTGATTAATAGGTTCATAAGCCATCAATAGCTAAACATCTTGTTTATTTTTTTGAAAGTGGACATTATCTATTAATTTGAAGTTTTGAACTCCTCATCTTGGTGCTTGGACTTTGGAAGGAATTTTGTAGGGAAAGGAAAATGTATTCGAACATATCCACATTTTCTCATATTTTATTCCCTTCCTTTTCCTTTTGCACCACATATCCCTCTACAAATCCAAGATCCAAGCACAATATAAGGATGTTGGTTGAGACATGTCTTCCAGAAGAAAGGAACACAGGATATACCCAGGCGTTTGGAGCCCGTAAAATACAGAAGTGGATGCTGAATTCAAAGAATTCCTTCATAACATTTTCCTTGGATTCACGATGAGTGTGGTTACACATTGCAACACGACTGACGACATTCAAAATAAAGTTCTTAGGGGTTTCACCATGTTCTATTTTTCCTTGATTGGTTGGATAAGTGAAATTTTTCGGTAAACACAATAGTTTGATATCAATTAAAATCTAACTTGTTCTCTCGTGTGTACCAGGTGTTTCTTCAGTTTCAGCTACAGAAGCTACAAGTGATGTATTGAAAGCCTTGTCTCAAATAATTGATCCTGACTTTGGGACTGACATTGTCTCATGTGAGTTTGTGAAGGATCTGCATGTGAATGAAGCTTCGGGGGAGGTCATTCTCAACATGGCTGTGATAAGTTTCATGACCTATATTTATCATGTCCCTACTTACCATTTAAACTTCACATTTCAGGTTTCCTTTCGGTTAGAGCTCACTACACCGGCATGTCCAGTCAAGGACATGGTAAATGATCCACAACAACTGATGTATGTTTCAATTGGTAGAATTTTTTTTCCCTTTCATTGACTTGATGTTCTTGGGGGATCTTTTGGGGCACTTGAGTGAAGCGAAATTATTTCTCTTTCTTATAATAACTATGTTGCATAAAAGCAACACGAGTACCGGAATGGGCATCAGGGTATGTGTCCATGTCATTTACATCTAATGTCCATGTCCAAGGACACGTGGACACTATCTTAATTGCACCCAAGGTTTTATAGTGTGTTTCATGCATAACTGGGAGATTTAGGCTAGGTCTGTCGAGCATCTTCATATTATGCACATTCTCCAAGTCCACCAATAGTTTTATAGGCTATCTCTTGACATGCAGTTATTACAATGCAGTGATATGGTAAACTAAAACTACTAAAGATTCTTGCTTGGTGAATGTTTAACTATCCATGATGGACACATATCCCATATCCCATATCCCTACCAAGTGTAGATTGTCTAACATGGGAACTTCATACCGTAAGAAGGGTCCATATGACATAGGCCGTAAGCATGAATTAGCATTTCCAACAAGACGTAAAAACTGTGGTGCTAAAAGACAAATTAAATGACCAATTAACGAGCAAGTTTTTAATTCTGAATTTATCCTTTATTTGATGTTATTTTCTTATGTGGGAGGGTTGTTGACTCCATTTCATGTATCAAGCCGTACAAAAATGATGCAATTTTATCTCTTGGCAGTTTGAGCAGAGGGCGAATGAGGTGGTGACGGCACTTCCTTGGGTTAAAGAAGTCAATGTAACAATGTCAGCCCAACCAGCAAGACCTGTTTTTGCAGGACTTCTTCCTGCAGGCCTACAAACAATATCTAACATCGTGGCAGTATCAAGTTGCAAGGTAGGATTTTCTGCAAGAGCGGATCTTCTTCTGTCTGTTGGTGAAAAAAACTTTAAACAAGTGTTCAAATGGTTAAGAAATCTGAGTGAAGCGCTGTTTCTTACTATTACAATTTAAACAAGTGTCCAGTGTTGCTTGTCAAGAAAAGACCTTGGTTTAAATCCATAGTCCTGTGTTTGCAGGGAGGTGTGGGAAAGTCAACAATAGCTGTAAATCTAGCATATACTTTGGCTGGTATGGGCGCTAGAGTTGGTATCTTTGATGCTGATGTTTATGGTCCTAGTTTACCAACAATGGTCTCCCCCGAAAGTAGACTGCTCGAAATGGTAATATTCCTAAATTTCCCACTTTGAATCAATATCCACAATGAATATAACAATATTGTTGCAATTATGACATTCATGAGTGTCCTATAGAATGCAGTGAAGAAAACCATCATTCCGACAGAATATTTGGGAGTCAAGTTGGTATCATTTGGGTTTGCTGGACAAGGTCGTGCAATAATGCGGGGTCCGATGGTTTCTGGAGTTATCAACCAACTACTGACTACAACTGAGTGGTATGATATGCCTCACATATTAAAACACAAAAGATGATACTTAACGAATGATTAACTAATCATCCTAGAAAATTACAGAAACTTCTTATCTTCTAAAGTTGTTCTTCTTTTTGATTCACTACTTCAATGTACGATGCCATCAGTTTCGAAATGAGTGAATTTAGATGAATAACTGTCCAATTGCCCTACTGGAGTTGTGCATTCAACGTTGGTGAAAGTGATACCATTTTCTAAAATTCAAGGGGCTGCGTATCATCCAGTCTTGTAGAGAAACTGATTGAATAGACTGTTAGCTTTTTGAAAGCTCTATCAGCAAGTTTCAATCGTATAAGACAAGTGTGTGGGTGCTTTTCTTAAGTTTAAGACTCCTGAAACACTCTTACACTTATCATGGAAACTACGCAGGGGAGAACTGGACTACCTCGTGATCGATATGCCGCCTGGAACTGGTGATATTCAGCTTACCTTATGCCAGGTGCTCAATTTTGTTTTTTCACTCCTCTAGAATTTACCTACTTTATATTGGTGCGTAACTTGGTGCAAGAGAAACCTATGAAGTTTTTTTTTTTGGTGAATCTTTTTGGCAACCTTCATATTTCCAGATATAATTTTCAGGTTGTTCCATTGACTGCTGCAGTTATAGTCACCACACCTCAGAAACTAGCATTCATTGATGTTGCAAAAGGAGTACGCATGTTTTCAAAGCTTAAGGTTTGTTTTAGTTGTGATACCAACCCTTTCCATTTCAAAACGTTTTACTATCTATAAGTACTTCATCTCTAAAGGTGAAAGGAACAGAAAATTTTGCTGTCATGTATACGAAGAAATATGTTTCATTTCCTTTGCTCTCTTCTATTGTTACATTCACTTTAGATATTCGTTTCCAGGTGCCATGTGTTGCTGTGGTTGAGAATATGTGCCACTTTGATGCGGATGGAAAACGGTATTACCCGTTTGGTAGAGGTTCAGGTTCTCAGGCATGCACCTAATTCGGTTTCTAATCTTTCTTGCTTTGTGTATGTTTAACGACTATGGAGCAATCAAACAGTGGATAATCCCCCACAGACATGCCCTGTATTGAGATGAAAACCAAATTGAAAACCTTGTTTTGGGTCACTATAAAATGCCATATGCGTGCACATACAAATTTGTCTAGTTCTTTGTTCAGTCCTAATCATTTGCTTATATCTCTGCAGGTTATTGAACAGTTTGGAATTCCCCATCTGTTTGATCTACCAATTAGACCAACTGTGAGTCCGACTTCGAATTTGGTTAATGAAAAAAGTTGTACATTTATACACTGCTACATTCACTGTCTCCATTTATTCATTCTATTGGAAATGGTTATGCATTTGTTTTGTTTTTTCATGCCCCCTTTTGACACATATTTCCAGAAAGTAATCACAGTTGATACTCCCTCCGTCCCAATTTGTTACGCCCATATTGACTTTCACGTAATTTAAGAAAACTTCATAATTATATTGACTTTTCATCAATTTTACTATTTTAACCCTTGATAGAACATTTAAATTAGGCAAAAAGTACAATTCTAATTTTTTTTGAAAGAGGCGGGAAGTTCCCCTGCCATACTCAGAAACTGATGTCCATCATAATTGCTCTCTTTGATTTCTTGAAAACATAGCCTCATTTAAATGTATAAAAGAAAAGGAGGGGCAAAAAGGTAATTTAGATATCTAAAAATGGAAAGTTTTGAAACATACAAATCATTTTGGGACATCCCAAAAAGGAATAAGGGCGTAACAAATTGGGACGGAGGGAGTACATAATTACATTTTTTACCGTAAAAAGGAAAGAAATTTCTATACCCAATCTTGAGCAATAAGTTAATTTTTTGCTGGTTTTCAACTCTTTAATACAAGTATTAACCAGGTTGCACGTTTTACCTCCAGTGTTGACTGTTTGAGCCTGCTGTTTAACTTTGGCTAATAAATTCCATAATCGTAGTCCATAGATAAAGGGAAGTATCTATGCTCGGATATCTTAAGCATCGAACAAGCATATATGCTCAGCAATCTATATGTGCAATGCCATCATATTCAAAACATAGAATTTGCTTCTATGACAAAACTTACAGTATATAGAAACTTAGAATTTGATTTCTGTTACTTTGCTAGCTCTCTGCTTCTGGAGATAGTGGAACGCCTGAAGTGGTGGCTGATCCTCAAGGTGAAGTTGCCAAAACATTCCAAGACCTAGGAGTTTGTGTTGTGCAGCAGTGCGCCAAAATTCGCCAACAAGGTATGTTCATCTCTTTTGTGTCTCAGCAGAATGTGAAAGCAAGAATAAGCCAAAGCGCATCTTGATCTCTTGCATTACCCAAGTATTGACAAATATTTCCTGTTTCAATGTGAAAATTGATTATGAACCTTCAAGGGTCGCACATGAAATGCTGAAATCGAGAAAGGAAGTTGTTTGTTTTCACAAGGATAAGAGCATATTTGGACCCTCCAAATTTAGGATTATTTATTTATTTCTTGGAACGTGGTGAACTAAAAGTTTAAATCGTCTCTGTCGCACAATGTGGGAGTTCAAAATGCACTAATATAACCATTTGGTGTTGGGAGCTCAACTACTGGAATGATTAATTTGGTGGATTGTTTAGCTAATGAATTATGGCTTTTGATCAAAGAATTTTGGTCTTTCTCTCCAGTTTCAACGGCTGTCACCTATGATAAATCTATTAAGGCAATCAAGGTGAAGGTACCTGATTCAGATGAAGAGTTCCTTCTGCATCCTGCAACTGTAAGACGAAATGATCGTTCAGCCCAAAGTGTGGTATGTAGAAAATTCTTTTGAGAAAGTGGTTCATCTTTCCCTATCACCTCTGCACATAGAACTTTTATTGAGTCATATGTATTGCACCTCATTAGTTTTTATTTTTATTTTTTCCTAATTAAGTCAGACCTTTTGTCAGATTCCCATGCATAAGATAAGAGTCTGGAAATCAAATGTTTGTTTAAAAAATACGTGTAAGAATTTCTAGATATTTGCACCTAGCTTTTACTTCCAGTTAGAAGTTTGTAAGGGGGAAGAAAGGAAAGGAAGGAAAGAGAACATAGAAAAGTTCCCACATCGTTCCTAAATAAAATTGCTCGACAGTTTGAATGGTTGAACAAACTATTAGGCTATTTACTGGGTTCATCCTTATTGACAGTATTAATAGAATCTAAATAACATCAAAGAGACACAAGAGCCCCTTCGAAATGGCTGTGCTTTCATGGTTTTAGAAATCTACAGTTTCTCAAACCCGACTCCTCAAGGCATCATTTTTTTGAGGGATTAAAGCTAGTGTCAACATCCGAAAGATTATTCATCCTCTCCTGTGGGACTCGGGTAAATATTAAGTGAAGCAAATATCGTGTTTTTGGTCACTGATATTTTTTATAAATTGTAACTGGCATCTGTTTCTTTAGGGCTTGTTCGTTTGGGGGTCTCAAAACCCCTGCACACGGTCCCGAATAAATTTTCTCCATCTCTCTCTCTCTCCGCTCATTACTGTTAAAAACCTCACTCAAAACCCAAACCGAACAGGGTCTTAGTAAGGCATGCTCATTTTCCTAGTTCAGGAATACAAGGGCCTAAGGCTCCAGTTCAATGGTCAGCAGCGACAGCAAAGCAAGCAGAGTTCTGGGGCAAGATTATGCGGCGCCCCATGCTCCATTGCCTGACAAAGTCAATAAATTAGTTTAGATGTAAATCTCAAATGATTTTGATGTTGGACTTCTAGATTTTGTACTGGATATTCAGATCCTAATCACAATCAAACAAAACTTCATTTTTTGAAAAGAAAACGGTCCTTTGAGTAGTTCGTATTAGTTTTCTGAGTTCAATTCTTTTGTTTTTTTACAGTTAGTTTAGAATCTTCCACATACATGTCTTGACTTTATATTCCTTTTACTTGAAATCACACGGTGGATTTTTGGTCTTTCGGTGGAACAGGATGAATGGAGTGGTGAACAGAAACTGCAGTATACTGATGTTCCAGAAGACATTGAACCTGAAGAAATTCGCCCCATGGGAAACTATGCTGTATCAATAACATGGCCAGATGGATTTAGCCAGGTTTTGGGCCTATTTTATTTTCTGTAGTAACTGCAATCCTGAAAAGACTGTTCTTGACATGAACCACCATTACAAATTTGACTTCAACTACTAACAGGAAAAAATGCATTGCTGTATTGGCATCTTCATTAATTCACACCTAAAACATAATTTTATACTGCAGCACTAATCAAGGAGTATTCGAACGTCGTCATTCAGATACCAAATAATTTTCCTAAAACATTGTTTTATTAGTGCAGCACTAAATACAAGCGGTTTTATAGGTCTTGTTTTTTTACCATAAGACTGCATGAATGGATATAAGGGGACTATGTTGATCGATGTAGACTTGTAGTACTTGCCATTTGACTTGCAGTTTATTATCTTCTTTTGAGTGTTTTCCATTGACACGCGCATGTGCTTTCCTCGACTTATGTTGTTTCTTTCATATATATGGTGCAGATTGCCCCTTATGATCAGCTGCAAACCATGGAGCGTTTAGTCGATGTTCCTCAACCAACTCTTGCATAGGTGACAAATTGACAATCCAGTAATAGGCATGCTGCTTGACATTTTTTTTGAAGAGAGAGAGAGAGAGAGAGAGAGAGAGAGAGAGAGAGAGAGAGAGAGAGAGAGAGGGGCCTGCTGCATTCAAGTCCAATGAAGTTTATTCCTTATTTATTTTGCTCTCATGGTTTACCAGCAAAGTTCTTACGATCATTTTTCTTGTCTTGCAGGCATTTATTCTGGCGAAAACTGGATAGAGAGTAGAGATTGGAAATTTGGAGAATTATCCTATACATACCTAATGCTGAAGGGAGAAGTGCATTGTTGCAGGAGTGATTCTTTTCTTTTTTATTTTTCTAATATCTCGATCTGTCGATATTTTGCAGTTGTGTAGCATTACTTGCCATTGCTTTTCTTGGTAAAAAAAAAAATACATGTCTGCCTTGCTACCATGTTTGATCTTTCAGGGTGCTTCAGTAAAACCGAAGTAATTAAGTTAATCTATTCAACTTGTATATTTGGATGTATATAAACTACCCAATACTATATACTAATATGCCATCATTGTCAGGCAGATGTTTTACACTTTTACTCAGTGCGAAGGAGCCAAATCAGAAAAGAAAAAAAGAAGAAAAAGGATCATGGTGAGCAATGACACTAAAGTAAAAAAGGAAGCTTGCTCGATGAGAGATGCTATTGGTACAGACATACCAGCGCATACCCTGCATACAAACTAATTTTGAGCCCGTTTTGAGTTCCAAAAAAAATGATCCAAGTCGCTCGTTTTGTTTAAAATATCTTGTTCAAGGTCCCTGCAAAAAATAAGCTATATCGGATTTCGGTAGAGGCGTTTATGATGCATCCAATTTTATCCTATAATTTAGGCTAGAATTTTGAAGCAAAATTGAATGTATCACAAATATCTCTAACGACATCCGATTTAGCTGATTTTTTGGCAAAGACCTTAAATAAAGTTTTTTAAACAAAATGAGCTGATCAAATTACTTTTTTGGGACCCAAAACAGATCTGTACAGTGTACACAAATGATACAGACAAAAATATCTGTACCTTTATCATTTCTGGGTTTTTTATGCACTTTCAACTATGTACTTCTGGTTACAGAGAAAGTTACCATCATACCTATAAAAGTGAAACCGTTACACCATGTCATCGTGTTGGCGTGGTGTCATATCATTTGACAAGCCATAAACATTTTGTCCTAGTGGCAGCATCTAAAAATTCATTTAATTCAGATAATGGAAACTAAATTCAATGTGGAGAATGAACTACGTATGATAAATAAAGTTCGATGAATCATTGAAATTTGACAAATCTTTTAGAGGACACGACTATTGCCAAATCCGTTTACATCAAGAAGCCATAAAACATTAGAATGCTGTTTTTTAGGCAAAATTCATATTGTGCGTTGTAGGCTACAATCCATTCATTTCTTACAAGAACTCGATTTTCCTTTGAAGAAAAGTATAAATATGCTCCAATTGCACCAAGAATTCTTGAAACCCTACGCGAAGACTTGATGTGATGACGTATTTTCATGATTTATTTTAAGTAACCTGTCATGAAATTTGAAAAGTGAAAAAATGACAGGTCACGTAGGATAATTTAGCCAATGATAGTATATTATCTGATACGTATATATACACTTAATTGCATATTATTTGACACATTCATTTTTTCTACTATTAATCCTGGTTTGGCTACATTAACATTTTTTTTTTTTTGAATTTTTTTGTTAGATTCACATCAATTTTGAATTGATCATGTGAACAGACATTGAAAAAAAGTAATGATAAGAGAATACCAAACCAATAAAAAAAAAAAGAAAGCGGAATTGAAATATGAACATAAATAATAACCAATAAAAACAGCATAATTAAACAGTTGATATTAATATTTCAATTCTGTTGTTTTTATTATATTTATATTAATATGAATAAACAGTTTATATTAATGTTTTAATTCTATTATTTTTATTGATTTTGGCAATATTGTCTTATCATAATGTTTTTTTCAATTTCGGCTTATATTTCAAATTTTCAATACTTTTTGACTTCTCTCGTTTAGATGGACGATGGATAACATAAATTATTACGAAAAACAGTGTAACACCTTGTTTGGTAGTCAGTTTTGAGATAAGTTTATTTTTTCTGTCTTTAATCAAATTTTTTAATATTTTAACGAACTTTTGTTGCTTTTCGAATAGCAGTATGGTATATAGTATATACATCAAAAAATTAAATTAAAAAAATACTAAAAATGAAAAAACACGAATCAGTTCAAAAATTTTGAGAGGAAAGCCAACCGAACAAGAATATGTAGGTAAAAAACAAAGGAAAGAGGTGGAACAATGTCGTGGAAGAGAGTAGGATTGCAAAGCCACGCAATCTCCGGTCAAATCAGTGCCGGAAAAGAATCAAATTCCAGCCGCATAAGTCATTTGTAGCGTACGCGTTTCAAACACATCCCACCCTGGACTGGAACACTTTCACAACCAACGCATATAGTATAGTATCAATTGAGAAAGAAAAAGATCACTATCTCAGCATTGACTCAATCCTGTTCCGGCGCCGCGCCGTTCATCTTCACCGTTCGATCATAGTCGGAAAAATGTCGTGCTATTGCCAAAGCGCGACTCCTACGATTCGTACAGTCACCATACCCTACTCCCACCTCAAAGTAAACTCTCTCTCTCTCTCTCTCTCTTCGATTGACCTCTGTGGTTTGAAACAAATTAGTTTTTTAATTTGATTCGGAGAAATTCAAACTATTGTATTGTTCTTTATTTGAAAAGAAGCACGTGTATTAGTATCAAGAAACGGATGGAGTGTTATTAACTTTGTAGAAAAGTTGCTTTTATATAAAAATAAAAAAAACCTATACCAAAAGTATCAAGTGATAGCCGTGAAAGTCCGTACATCAAAACAATTCCATACCCCACAGATACAAGAGAAAAATCCCAAACAAGGAATAGGCTGGCTTGGTGGTCTGAACATGTTTGAGTACATACTGAGGAATCCCCCAGTCCAGACAGGACCTATGGCTATGGTTGTCTTTTTTTATTTTTTATTTTGCTCGGTAACAGGGTGGGCTGGATTGAACCAGCGCAGCATACATATGGCTGCAAATGAACCGAGTTGCTGGCGAGTGTGTTGTGGCTTGGCTCGTTAAGGCTCGTTTAGTAATCGAGCCGAGTTTGAGCTCGAGTTCGAGTTTTAGTCTCATTTACTAACCGAGCCGAGCTTGACACTCAAAACTTGGCTTGACTCCTTTACAAACGAGCCGAGCTCGAGCTCGAGTTTTAGCCTCGTTAAGTAAACGAGCCAAGCTCAAACACTATGAAACTCGGCTCGGCTCGGCTCATTTTCACCCCTAAGCATAGGGAATAGGGATCCCCTGATCAACTGGGTATCCACCCTACCTGTTTGGACTTAAGCCATAGCTCCGTCACCATGCCCCCACCGAAGTGCAAGTTAAATTAGAGGCCTCTTCAACCATCTGGTTCCAAGAATCAACCTCAAGAACAGTGGGAGAGGAGCAACCTTATGTCTGCTGCTCCAACCACTTGAACTATCACCTTGGTGGTATTATTTTTGGTTATCTTATCTGCTAGCAAAGGCTTATTCCTCCACAAATACAGACGGGCCTTAATCTGTTATAAGATCTTCCTAACAGAGCATGCCTAACTTCTTGAATATCCTTTCATTTTGTTCATTCCATAAGTAGTTAGTGGTGGTAGCTAAGCCCAGTTTATAGATTGAATGTCTCATAGAATTTCCTTTACAGTTTTGAATCCCCCAGGAGATTCCAGAAACCAGGTTTAAAGCTTGACAGCCCGCACCACATTTGAGCCTAACTTCCTCCCATATATGATTACCAAATTGGCGCTCAAAGAATAAGTGGCTATGAGATTCTATACCACCATGGAACAAAGCACCGCTCTTGTCATTCGTTATCCCCCCAAGCAGCTAATCTATCTCTAGTATATAGTCTACCATGAATGGCCGCCCATTGGATGAAGGCCCCTCTAGGAACACGTTTCTTATGCCAACCCACCCCTGGAGCCCTTGTTTGATGGCCAACCAAGTAGATTTAGCCCTCATTGATACTCAGGGTCCATATTATCCTGTCATCCATAGCTCATTTGGTAGCTGGTCTGCTGGAGTGTTTGCTATAATGTCAAGAATTGCAGTCTACCTCAAGGAGTGTTATTTTTGAGACATTGGAGATGGAAGTTTGAATCTGTTTCAAATAGGCTTAATATGTTCGTGTGATTACTTGTTATGTAAAAAGTTTAATGAAGAACTGAACCGTTAAAGTGGTGGTTTGGTTGGAAATTGGCTGACAAATGTAAAATCTAAAGGTGGAGAATCACCTACTGAAGTGACCGAATCCTAGTTTTTGTCATATTTCTTGTTACTAGCTGCCCTAATCACCTCTCTTTTTTTGAATTGGTCAGGATAAGAATGTTGATTTGTCAGCAAAGATTGAAGAAGGCTTTGGACCCAATGGATTGGGAATCCTGTCAATATCAGACGTATGAAATGAATTTACTTGTTGTTTTCATTAATAATGCAAGTCTTTTTGTTAATCGTTTGACATTTTTGCTAATTGAGAAAATGGAATGCTATATACTCCTGAAATTGCTTTAACTATTAGAGCTTGATAGCTGCTTTCTTGCATTGGAACTGAATGCTATGTATACCGTAATTGTTCAAGGTTCCTGGATACTCTTCATTGCGTCAAAATCTGCTACGTCTTTCACCTAGGTATTAGCTCTTGAGTGGATTATATATATCGATGAATATTTTCAGTACAATATAGAAGCCAAGTTGTAGTCCATCACATCACATTTGGAATTGATCTTGTCTTAAACAGATTAGCCAGTCTACCTGAAGATGTGAAGAAAGAACTCGAAGATCCTAACAGTAGGTAGGTAATAACAGAGCTGCTTTCTTATGTTCCACTTATTGAATGGTTAGTTGTCACTTGTGAATCAAACTTATGTCCCACTCACGGCTTAAAATCTGCTACCTTAATGGTTCAACTTTATCTAGTTTCAGATTCTTTTTTAAGCATGTATGTGTATTCATTCAATGTGAATTATTGCAATTTCAGTAACTTATGGAAGAATGTATAGGTACAACTTTGGATGGAGTCATGGGAAAGAGAAGCTTGAATCTGGAAAACCAGGTTTGAGCTGTCCTGAGTCAAATTTTATGAGTCCTTCAAGCTACTATATCTCTATAATGCATGGCATGTTGCTTTTCTGCAAATTGAATTGTCCAGTAGTATACAGGCATATTTGGAGTCAGCTGGGTGGTGACATTTAAAAGGGTATGAACAAATTAGTGAGCCCCATATTGCATCCGGATCCCTTTGAAGCCCCAGACCATGTCATTTTTCCTTCCATCTAATTCCCCCTCCCCCTACGAAACCTAGCTCTTCCCCATAGGCTTAAATACGGAAAAATAAAGATGATTGGTGTGATGGTATTGTATCTTTGTATAATGGTTTACTTCGTTTGACTTGTGTTCTCACTTCAAAAGTTATATCCCTAGTCCCTACCCTCTCGTAGCTGAGTGTCGATTTATTTACCATGTTGATCTAAGTGATGTGTATATCAATAGATGTCAATTCATGTTTGTGGGAGGGGTTTTGTTGCTTTGCTTTATATTTGTTCACCTGTTAGTCTGTTACTGATTTTTTTCTTTCTTTTCTCTGGACAGACATATTAAAAGGCTCCTTCTATGCAAATCCAATATTAGATAGACCTACAACTGATATGGCCCTCGTTCAACGGTAAATATTCCCAAGATTTTCTTTTTAATGTGTTTCAGTACTCATAAAATCTCTGCTGTATAAGGCGCTGTGGTGACACCACAATTCACCTTGAAATCCATGCTCTATGGAGGAATAATTAATGAGTGTTCAACTGTTTACCTTCCAAAATCAAGGATGGCTACAAATGGGAAGACTGAGAACACGTGCTAGTTGCACTTGAAGATTTTACAACAAGAAGCCTTTTTTTAAGTAAAACCCATGAAACAGCTATCGAACATATTCTTTTCATATATTTTGTCTTTGTGATGTAGCAATGTAGAGTTATTTTGTCCTAAGGCTATTTTTTCGGATGATCCAATATATGTATTTTCACCTCTGGAGCTTCTGTTCTTAAGTATGGTGGAGCGATTTGGTAACTTTTGTTCTCATCTTGTGTATTCTAGGTATCCTTCATATTGTGGCTCGAATATATGGCCGGATATGGCTCTTCCAGAACTTGAAGTGGGTATGTTTTCATAGCAGTTGTTACTGTCTATCGCTGCAGTTACTGTATGAAAGTTTCTGGCATCCTGTTTGCAATATCTGTCTGGTGTTAGTGCTGGGTGCTGCTGATGCATATATGTTCCACTTAAGTAAAACTTGTGGATGTGTTTTTGGACGTAGATCTTTTAAACTAACTTATGTTCACTACCCAATAGTTTTTGTGGCTAGCTGAAGATATCCTTTACTCGACATCTGGTTCTACGAGATAACTCAATCATCTGAGCATCTATATGCTTCCAAGGGTTCCAACCTTCTCTCATAAAATGTCCTCGAGTCCCTCCTTATTTTCGCATCAATTTGCAGTTCACTTGTCTTAGATTTTGCATTTTAGCTCTCCCCTCTCAATGTTGAAACACGTCATCATTGTTTATTTGTGGCTGAGAAATGTATTTCAAGTTCTAACTGGTTTTAGTAGCTTAATGGTTCTGGGAAAATATCTCTTCAAAGAAGGACACTCATCTAGAAAATATCTTCACGTGGTGTTTGCATTATTGAAGACAGTTATTCTATTAAGGGCCCTCTGGTTTTATTGTTCTGCTATTGATTACTTGTTTTCCAGTTTCTGTGTTTTTTGGAGAGTGGTGGCAATTCCATGTGCATTCCATTTTTATTTTCCAGTGACCTATGGAGTTATGTTTTTCATTCATCATATGCTTACAGAGTTTTCTTATTTGTATATAGCTTTCAAAGCTCTTGGGAAGCTGATTCTGGATGTGGGGTTAATGGTGGCATATCATAGCGATAAATATGGTGATTCTCTATGCTTTTCTCTGTTGGCCTCAGTTTACTCGTGGATTCCTTCAAATGTTAAGTATTGACCAATATTTTAAAATATAATATTCTAATTATGCTCTTTGCCTTAGCCTTAGGGTTGCTTCTTCTTTTTTTTTAAATTTTATTAATCATTATCAGATATCTAGGTCAGCTTATGCGCACCTCAACTATCCTGGGCTCCTAAAGTTAACAACCAGGCAAACCTCCTATAGCCTCACCGATTTTTTGCTGGTGGTGGGGGTTGAACCTGCGAGCTTGATGTCTTGGATGTCTAGAAAGTTAAATAAGAAATATTGCACCTGTATGATCGAGATTTGTGGCAAAGACTAGTATGTCTAGGTAATGAACAGATTTGTTTTACGGGACAGAATTATGTGCTTCTAACCTCATTCGAGAAAATATTGGGCATGTAGTTTATATTACGTATGATTGTACATTCCTGCAACCAAACAAAGCAGAGAAAAAGTTTATGCGCATTTGGCAACCCGTAAGAGAAGTGAAGAACTTGGCTTGTTTGAAATATGTTGGAAACTCCTATTTATTTAAAAGTTTCAAAACTTTATTTATTTATTTATTGGTCACAATTCCAAATCCAATAGTGTCTTTTAATACACCAAGGGTTGTGAGTTTTAAACCAAAAGGTATTTGGTTTAAATTGAAGAGGTGTGTCACCTAGGAGTCTATAATACTTGGACTCTTTTCACCCACATTACACACACAACGTTGCTCTCTGTCTCTCTCTCAAATATAACGTTTCTTCTTTCTTCAATATTCTACTATTTTTTGGCAACTGATGCGAACTTGGCAAATCCATCTAGTGCATCTGTGCATTGTGCTAGATTCCTGTGAGTTTTGGGTTGAATCTTGGAGTCGTTTGTGATCATTAGAACCTGCACGGAGGGAGCTTATAACGACTTTAGGACAGCATCTTCGACGTGCCTCTCACGATTACACAGGCCAATTCTCTTAACCTTGACATTTTTTTTTCTATTCTTGTGGGATATCTGTATCATAATCGTTTTCCTAAAACCAATTCTTTTGGTCTTAAGAGGTTTCTATGATCGGTGGTTTTCCGTAACAAAATATTCTCAAGAAGGTTAAAAAATAATGGCAGAACAATTTTTGGCCAAAGCTATCCGCTTTCAATAATGCATCATGAAAAGCTTGCTATCAGTTTACCTTGGAGAAGAGTTCCCATGCGTTGTGACACATATAAGTACTGGAGACCTTATTGAGGGCAAGAAAGTTCTTTAATCATAGATGACATATATCAAATAAAGAACTATTTATTAGCTGAGCCAATATTTCTCTTTGAAGTTCTTCTCCCATTTTCATGGCGGCAAATACAAACATGCTTCAGCAAATCTTGCACTTGGCCAGCAACTGATGGGCAGCGGTAGACATGAACCCAAACCCATCAAATCTACTCCATTAGATTTCTTTTTGCCTTTGTTTTTTATCTTGGATTACTTTTCCTGATGTCTGTACTTCCTTCCTTATTGGTTTAGCAGTTTTAGTTTTTCTGAATGATTTAGGCTGTCATATGATGTTGAGCAGTATCCAGAGGTATGAAAATGCACGAGGATGAAGGTCTTGAACAGATACTTAATCGCTCTCGGTGTCACAAAGGTCGCTTGCTTTATTATTTTCCTTCCATTCAGAGGTAAGCCTTTTCTTCTACACTGAAATTTTACAGAGATTAAATAATTATATGCTCTATTCCTTGTAAGTTTCTTGATTAAATACTTATATGCCTCAAGTCCTTCTAGCCATCAGGAGCTTGTGCGCTCAGAATCAGTTTTATGGCTTGTCACTGCATTGGTATCTTCTGTTTATCTTGCCAGTTTAAATCAACTACGTTTAATATGCAAGCAGCTAATATTGGAATTTTAACATCAATCTTTATAGGGGTCAACATTCTAGCGCTGAATCTTCTTTCTTTAAAATAGTTATAATCCAGTTGATTGCTCGTAGTTAACCAGTAGGGTGACATCAACTTTGGCAGGAAATATATGAACTTCCTTTCACTCCGTATACAGAGTCTGAAACTTGCTTTATTGAGATTTGATTCTCAGATTCAGCGATCTTGTGACCGATTAGTAGTTGTATTAGTGAAGAAGTCCATCTCATCCTAAACTGTACTTATTTGTTCCGTTGGTTTGGATTGTTGTTGTGTTTTTCTTCCATGTTGGTTTTTACAGTGACCGGGATAATACTATTAACTCTGTCAACTTCCTATTAACTCTGTTTGATGATAATACTCTTTTATTATGAATTAGAAGTGTGGAATCTTAACGTAAGTGTAATTAGTGGTTTGATCCCATCCATACGAGTTGAAGATGACTTTCTTGCAGTATTTATACTGAAGATCATGGCTCCATGTCATCTTGGTGCGGGTGGCATACTGATCATGGTTCCCTCACAGGTGAGAGCGATTTCTCTGCTCTTTACAGAGATAACTGTGGAAATTTTTGTTGGAAACCCAATTGGATAAGGCCTTGTGCTAGCTCATTGGAGTAATGCTCTCCTTCTATATTAAAATCACAGGGGGAAGATGTTTTCAAATTCTCTCCTTTGTAGAGCACTCAATGAACTGCCATATTTGTGGCCCATTGATGATTTGTTAAACGTTGTAAGAATGGATAATTATGTGATTGATTGCAAGTATTGCATGAAAAACAAAAGGGCAGAGTGCCTTCTTCCTAATAAAGCAAGAGCAGGATCTATATATCCGGTGTTGATGAAAATAAGGTGTATCTTTGTGATGTTTTGGGGTTTCAGCGGGGGGATCTTCCCATCCGGTACCTTGGACTTGGAGTACTCCTCATCTCTTCTAAGCTCTCTATACGGTATTGTAATATCCTAATCACAAAGATTGAACTAGAACCAAGGGATGGGCACATAAATTATTCTTTTAAAAGACTCTGCATTCAGGCGAGCAGGCCGGTGGGCTCCAGCTAATTAAATCAGTTTTGTTTAGTGTGCAAGTTTATTGGACTATGCACTTTATTCTCCCTACTCACTACTCAGTATGTCTGCACATTGAGAAGCTTTTTGGAAACTTCCTGCAGACTGGTACAGAGTTCTATTCTCATTCTAACAAAGTTTATTGGGAGAGGGTTTATCTTCCAAAAATATGGAGGCCTTGGTCTAAGAAGAATCAAAGAATGGAATTATGCCTCTTTCCTTAGGCACACTTGGTCCATTTGTTCTAAGCATCTGTCTATGTGAGTCAAATGTGCTATTAGTTTCTAATCAAAGGCGGTTGTTTTTGGACTTCGAAAATCCCATCCAATTGCTCATGTACTCGAGGAAAACTTCTTAAACTCAGATCCATTGCTAGGCCATTTGTCAAGCACTGTATGGGTAATGGAAACAACACTCTTGTATGGCATGAAAATTGGCTCCCTCAAGGCCCTCTCACTACCTTCTTTGGTTATAGAATAATGGATTCATCAGGAATTCCAACTGATGGTTAAGTCTCTTGTATCATTTACAACACCCAATGGACTTGGCCCTATCCTCCATCTCTTCTTCCCACTTCCAATCCAAGCAGTATCCCTGATCAAATAAAATGGACAGCCTCTCCAGCTCGCCATCTTCCTAATACAATATTGCAGTTGCATGGGAAGCCATAAGGATTCATTCACTTATAGTGCACTGGCATCACTTAGTTTGGTTCCCTAAATACTATATTGCAAGACATTGCTTTTATTATTTGGTTTGCAATCAAAGGCAGTCTCATAACCAAGGATAAAATCATAAGTTGGGGTGAGGGTGCCCTCATGCTTATATACTTAGTATTACTTCGGTACCCAAGCGATGTGGGAGTTAGCTTCACACCCTCCCTCACATGCAGCGTGCTCACTCGGCAGCACTTGCCATGTGCAGGCTAGAGACACGTGCCCTACCCATCTCTAGTACCTAGCTCTGATACCATGTTACACGGTCTTGCATAGAACTCAACCCCAAAGGCTAGTTGTTAAACTGAGGGTGCCCTCACACTTATATACTTATATTACTTTGGTACCAAGGTGATGTGGGACTTCGCTTCACATCCACAATCCTGAAATGACCTGAATGGAGTGATTTAAGCCTAATCAAAAGCTTACCAAAGATCTTAAAAGAACAGTCAGGTCCATATTGTGGGAGCGAAACCATTTCCCATGGGTCTTGAGGACGGAGAAAATAACCCTATCACGATGGCTCCTTAAACTACACACCGTTATGAAGAAGGTTCTGAGTCTCAGCAAAGTACTTGCAGAATTTCGAGTTATGGGGAAAAAAAGCCTGTTGACATAGCTCAAATTTTGCGGCTAGGTATTCATCTACAATTTTGTAGAATGTCATCTTGTATTCAAGGGATAATTTTTTCTGGTTAGTAAATATATGATTGAAACAAGCTTTTATCTATTTTTCCTCCATCCATAGATAATGTATTATACAGCTTGGTAAAAGTTTCTTGTTTTATGTCTAATTATTTGTTGGGATTCAACTTGTAGGTCTTACATGTGGCATGTTTATGAAAGATGCTGTAGAAATACCTTGCCCTGATAGTGCTGCTGGCCTTTATATCAAAACACGAACTGATCAAATAGTCAAAGTATACTTCCTGTGCTTGCAATTGTTGTCATGCAATGATTTGCCTTGATTGATATTGTAATGTGCATGTTTCATTGATGGTTTTCTATGTGCATTGCTCTTCAAACTCTAGAAGTGCTGGTTTTCCATTTATGTAACCTTCTATTTCGAACTTTGTGGGACTTGTCTCACCTTATATTTGGGTATGCATAGACTGTTACCTTCAAATGACAATTTGCATAGGAGAGAAAAGTTAAAAATGCTAGCTGTTGAGACCAAGATTTATGGCCTTCTCTTGCTTCCCTTATGTGCACTCGAGTTCCCTTGTTTCTTTCATTCTCTAGTAGCTCTCATGGGAATAATATGTAAAGCTTTACGTATGAAACCATGCCAAGTAACTTGAGTTTAAGCTTTAGGGCCATGTTAAGGCCCACTTTCTTGAGGTTTCTAGATTAGATGTGGTGATTTGTGACAGTGTGTTCGGGGGTTAGGGGCCTCCCACTAACCTATAAGCATATTCTTTCTTGGAACTTCTAGTAGGATGCAAGCGACAATTAACAATTGCGATCTACTTTCGTACTGGATTGCTATGGAGAATAATTAACTCAATTTACTTCACCTTTGAAAATTCAAACTCTAATTTTGTGCGTACAAAAATATGTCCCAAGATAAAGATTTACAATTGCCACAATGAACTTAAGCGATATACAGTTGGGTTTAAATCTCTCATCAATCTTTCAGAGCACGTGACATTGAACCTTTATATCTTGCTAAATAAACCTGTAGATTGAGATACCAAACTTATAAATAAACATCGTACCGCATGGAGTAGACCCTTACAACGGTGTGCAATAGGCTAACCATGAAGACCTATTAATATTTGATATCCAAGTTCGATCGCCTCTAACAGAATAACTAGAGGTACAGTTTTGAGTTATATCTTGTACGATGTGTGTATGCATCGAAAATATGCAAAACATGGAGAATCCATCTTGGGTCTCCTGTGGTTTCTTGGTTTGACTATAACAGCCCAAGTAATGTCTTTTCCACTTTATCCATCTTGGTCCAATTTTCAGTTTGACAATTTTGTTGATCTTTCTATCAGGAATATTTGAACACAAACATGAAAAATGTCTACTTTTGTGTATGTCTAACGGCCTTGAACTCCTATTTTTGATGACTCTGCAATCCTTATACATAGCATCTATTCACATTAAAATCTTTTTAGCTTGAAACATCGCTCTCTGTTACGAATAGTTTTCGCTAATATACTTAGCATCTTTGCTAATCTGAGACCTTTTTGCTTAAGGATCTCTCCCTGTTGCTAGTTAGTTTCCTTGTTTCTAGTTCGTTCCCTATTGCTAGTTAGTTTCCCTCATGCTAGGTATTTTCCTTCTTTTGTCATAAAAAGAAGCTGTCAAAGATTTGTGGACATTAAGGACGGCCTCTCCCCCCTGTTATTTAATAAAACCACCACTTATCACAAGTGAACAAAATCACTTTATTTGAAACCTTGGTGCAGCTGTCATGGTTGGACATTCAATCATGCTTAAACAAGAAAAAAATTATGCCTTGACATTCCTGGGATGAGGCAGCATGGATTAGGAGGAACCTCCGCCACGTGGGCGACGGAGACGGAGGTGTCGTTAGTTGGACCAGGTTTCGCCGACTTCTTGGAGGCTTCACGAAGAGGTGGAGCCTTAGACTTCGCCGCCCCGACGACGGCATTAGGAGGAACCTCTGCCGCGTGGGCGACATAGACAGAGGCATCATCAGTTGGACCAGGTTTCACCGACTTCTCGGAGGCTTCACGAAGAGGTGGAGCCTCAGACTTCGCAGTCCCGATGACAGCGTCAGGAGGAACCTTTGCCGCGGGGGCGACAGAGGCGACATCGGTTGGAGGCGATGGCTTGGAGGGAGGAAGAGATGGAGGTGGAACAGTGACGCGCCAATGTGCTACCATTTTTCAATGCGGTTAATTCCGACGCTCCATAGAAAAAAAAACCCTAGAGAGAGAGGGGAGGAGAGATTGCTGAAAAAACTCTAGGACGACGGAGGCCTCTCTTCTAGTGTCTTTTTAGGGCTTTTTGCGCGATGGTAGACCGGCGGGTTAGGTCGATGTGTCCCGCGTGGCACTTATTAATCAAACGATCCACTTTTCTTCAACCCTAGTTAAGCGCGGATAAAAAAACCCCCTAGTTAATCGAGCATTTCATATTTAGGGATTCTTTCAATAAAGATAGGTACACTGCATTGTTTTACTACATGACTAGCGTTGTGCCCGTTCTATGCACGAGGCAACAAAAAAAGAGAGTCCACGAAGTATTTTTTCTATTCCTGTGCATCAAATGGGCACAATGATAGTTAGAAATTATTTCTAATGAAACTGACTAATTTACGAAGAAGAAAATCATAATAGTACGCATCAACGTGAGTTCTTTTATATATATTTTTGCTTCCCTTTACAAAATCTATGTACACATGAGTAGAAAATCATACATGTTTTGCTGTCGAATCATGCCCTCAAATCAAAGCCAAATGGTATCAGAGAGGGCCGGCTTAGAGACCCAATTCAATTTTTGTGCATATTACCATGCTTTCTTCACTTATAGTCCATCGGTATGCACAACAAATCTAAATCACTAAACTAAATAAATTCTACTTATGTGCATACAGATTTTGTATAGGGAAGCAAACAAAATATATATATAAAAAAACTCACGTTGATGCGTACTATTATGATTTTCTTCTTCATAAATTAGTTAGTTTCATTAGAAATAATTTCTAACTATCAGTGTGCCTGTTTGATGCACAGATACAGAAAAAATACTTCATGGACTATTTTTTTTTGCCTCATGCATAGAACAGGCACAACGCTAGTCATGTAGTAAAACAATGCAGTGTACTTATCTTTATTGAAAGGACCCCTAAATATGAAATGCTCGATTAACTAGGGGTTTTTTTGCGCTTAACTAGGGTTGAAGAAAAGTGGATCGTTCAATTAATAAGTGCCACGCGGGACGCATTGACCTGATCTGCCGCTCCACCATTGCGCAAAAAGCCCTAAAAAGACACTAAAAGAGAGGCTTCCGTCGCCCTAGGGTTTTTTCTGCAATCTTTCCTCCCCTCTCTCTCCAGTGTTTTTTCTATGGAGAGTCGAAATCAGCCGCATTGAAAAATGGTAGCATATTGGCACATCACTGCTCCATCTCTTCCTCCCTCTGAGCAGTCGCCTCCAACTGATGTCGCCCCCGCGGCGGAGGTTCCTCCTGACGCCGTCATCGGGGCCGCGAAGTCTGAGGCTCCACCTCTTCGTGAAGCCTCTGAGAAGTCGGCAAAACCTGGTCCAACTGACGATGCCTCCGTCACCCACACGGTGGAGGTTCCTCTTGATGTCTCCGTTGCCCATTCGAGTTTTGTTTTTTGTTGAGGTCAATCTTCAGCTAAGCAAACTTTTGTTGCATCTATAATTGACTAAATCATACTCCCTCTATCCAAATTTGTTTGTCCTATTTGTGCACCTGCTTACAAAATTGTCTATATCTCACAATTTTTAAAAATCTATATATAATATTGGAAATTTTGTATAATAGTACTAATTGAGATTTATCAAACAAGATCCATATATAAAAAGCCTTATAAATTGACAATGTTCGAAATAGGGAAAGTAGACAAACAAATTGGGAAGGAGGGAGTATAAAGAAGTGTATGAGGAAGCTCTTTAAAACGAAAACTGCAGATTGTTATGCTACCTGATTTTTAACAATTGAATACCCTTGGTAACAGTTCTTAACTTGGATGATGGATGCTTTGTAGCACAAGTGTAACAAATTACCACTTCAATATTTAACTCGTATAAATTGAGGTTGGTCTGTTAACGTGGTTTCTGCTCAATGCATAAGGTGGTTTTTGGAGAAGATGAAATAGCATACCAGATTGGTGAAACCACTGAAATACTATCAAGAGGTCATCTTTGTGCAACGCCACATTGCGTCCGGGTATTGTTCTCTTTGCTCTCTCATCTAGGTGCTGGATGTGTTACAGAATGTTAGGCAAAACAAATTTCCATCTTTCACCAATTCTCTTTTCTTTTGAATTTCCTTCTTGCAATGTTGTAATAAAAAATTTCTCTTAATTAATGCTTATAAAAACGAAAAAGGAGTTTCGTCTTGATTTACTGGTTCACCGTTTATAAGTGAGGACCCTCTCCTCCTTCCCTCCTACTTGGAGTTAGGGTTATTCCTGGTTATTGATTGTGTGATGGGGTGTTTCATTCTCTTTCTCTTTCTCTTTTGTGCCTACATGGAAGATGTTGGAGCTCATTCAATAAATTTTTGTTGAATCATAGTCGTTAAGGGTTAAGATCGGCTGTACCTTTGCTTAATGGGAGCTCTGTCTTATAGACTTCTACATGTATCACAACACATTGAGAAGATCTTTTTTTTTGAAAAGAATAACGTTTGCATGTGAAAAAATAATTCCAATGGCACACTTGAACTACTCATTCGATTTAGACATGAGAGTTGGTATCACGTTCCGTTTGCTAGCATTTCTCTCATTTAGATAAAGGTCTTGTTTTCAAATTAGGTTGGTTATGACTTCAAATCAATTGCTGTTTTTCAAGTGTTGAGAGGTATTATTATAAATTGTCATGCTAAGGCAGCTAGAAGGTGGAGGTCTTGTAATGCTGCGCAGAGGGGTGGATTGTCTTGAGAACTGAATTCCTGCTTTATTTGTTTTAAATGGCTCTGAGCCTAACAGTTACTCAACTCGAAGTGTGTTGGTGTCATATTGACTTATTATGATGGAATTAGCACTGCATATGCTTGTAAGTTTTGGAGGTAGATACAATCATGCAACTAAGCCGGAGTTCAAAGGAAAGACATTCTTTTTTCTTCTTGTTCTATTTTTGAGGTAATGTACATGGACAAATTTTGTGAGGAACATATACAGACAAACAAATGGGAGCACCCTCTGTTTTGGTTTCCTCGGCAAGACACCTTTTACTACAATACTTTCTTTGGAACACTGTAATTTCCTGTTATATAAATTTTTGATCAGCCATTTCCTGTTGTATCATAGTCTGCACGACTGGCAACTAGAAAATCAAAACAGGGGTTTAAATCATTTGAGTTGTATTTTAGTTTGAACATAAATTTGTGCATTTTCAGTTGCGGGCAGAGCTTCTCGGCATCCAAGTTTTTTTTTATTTGATGATTTAGAAACCACCCATGGCAGGGCCACATTGGACCCACCCATGCAATGTAAACCTACGGGGGAACTAAATTAATCTCTCGTTTCCTCGTTCTTTTATAGTGTTATTCCAATACCCTCAACTCTCGAAGAGGCTACCAACCACCCGAGTCACTATAGCGAACCCTGAATATTACTTACTCTTTCTTATATTGACAGTTGGTTCCCTTTCAGGCACCTAAAGGGAAGGACGTTTCTGGCGTTGACCGTTCAACGTTTGCCCTATTCATGCAGCCTGATTGGTAAGCTTACTAGTGAAAACCAATTATCAGGTGCAAAGTTAGGTTTAGATACACCAACTAATTCCAAAGCAAGTCTTGAAATTTATGTTACTTCAGCTCCATATTTGATCTTGTAAATGATGGTGTCTAGTGCTGGTTTCATTTTTACTTTTTATTCTTTAAATTTCAGGGATGAAAAGCTTAATTTTCCTGAGGTGGTCCATATCCATCAAGAGGTGTGTTTTGAAAATGCTATAACCACTCGTAATATTTAACACTTTGGTCATGTTCAAAGAAAAACCGGTCGGATGCCATTTGACAATCTAATAGAACATAAGGAGGTATCGAAATTATGTTTTAATTTGACATATATCCATTGCTACAGGTGTCTAAATGGAAATTATATAAAGCACGCACTTGTAATATTTAGCACTTTGGTCATGTTAAAATAAAACCAATCGGACACCGTTTGACAATCCAATGGAACATAAGGTGGTACCGAAGTTACGTTTTAATTGACACTAATGCATTTGCTGCAACCTACAGGTGCCCTAAAAGCTAGTTGTTGAAGTGAGCGCACTCACGCTTATATACTTCATATTACTTTGGTAACCAGGTGATGTGGGACTTTGCTTCATATCCTCCCTCACGCTCAGCGTGCTCATTCAACAACACCTGCTGCGTGTAGCCAAACACGCACCCTACCCATCTCTAGTACCTAGCTTTGAGATCATGTTATATGGTCTTGGGTAGAACTCAACCCCATCAGCTAGCTAGCTATTGAAGTGATAATGCCCTCACGCTTATATACTTCATACCTTGGTATTCACACGATGTGGGACTTCGCTTCGCACTCAGGAGTCAGGACAAACATGAATGTTAGCTTGACCTAATGAACTTAGTTGAACTTTGCAAACTACTGCATACGACTGTCTTACCTCCCCCCCCCCCTTTTTTTTTAATCTTTATTCTTTTCGTAACGTAAATTCGATTGCGTTGAGTGTTTTGACAAAGGTTTTATATCAAGGCATATGGCTACTATTCACTTTATTCTTTGAAGTCCATATTTGAATTATACGTAAAGTTCGTGATTTTCTTTGTACTGAAATTCGAATTTGTGGTTATTTTGCTTACCAGCTGATCTCAGCTCATGGATCTCTTACTTTTGGAGAGTATACCGAAAAGCTCCTTGACAAGTACTACCACCTCAAAACTAAAGCTCCTACAGCCTGAAAAGCTCCAACATATGCATTTGTACAGTTCCTGTATAGGAGGGAGTACAACCTGCTGCAGACTATCCACTACTTGTGATGCATACCTTATTTTCTTTGCACGATTAGATTCTTGGTTCCCAGTTTATTTTCTCTGTTTTATACCTGTTCATGAACTACATATTAGACCTTGGGAAAGGAAAATGTAAAGTTTCCCAGCTGCAGAATCAGCAAGGCAATAAAAGAATTTCCATTCAGATATTCTCATGAACTTTTTCATGGCCTTTTTAATAGTTTCTTTAACTTACGTTATGGGCATTGGTTTTCATCATTTAAGTATTCTCTTTTTTCACTTAAAGGACGTTAGGGCGGATATTTGTCATATTTCGAATGAAAAATAAAGAAGTCTGTCCGAAACAATTTTGTTTCTCCGACTATGTCTGCTAGAATCATCTACTCCGAGTATTTGTTTGGTGGTTGAATTTGTAAGGATCGATTTGAGGGGAGAGAGAGAGACAAGGGAAATTCAGTACAAGTTCTAATGTTTATTTTTTTTCCCTTGTTCATGGTTAGTTAGAGATGCACTGACTTCCCCAGGTTTTTTACAAATGCAGTTATCTTCCATGTAGTTTGGCAAAACACACTGATCTCCTGTACTTCGAAAACTATTGCTCATGGATGTCAAGGGACACTATTTTGAGGAAGCAAAAATATATTGCATGCATAATACGACAAGTACAAAGGATACCATCGGTCTGAAAATATTGTAACCAACCATGGGGAAAAGTGAAATGTTGTCACGCTTCAGGAATCCACAATAATTAAAAAGTTTGTGTTAATTATTATGACAGACAAATTCTTCAAATTTCTTTTTGTCTTTTTTTGCAAAATAATAATGTTCTTTACTATAATTTGATATATATAGATTGTTTTTGTTGAGAAGAATCAATAATTCACAAAAAATTAAAAAAACTAACAACATTGGAGAGATTTTGAATAAAGACAAAAAAATGATCAAAATGAATTATTAAACGAAGACACCTTAAACTCGATATTCGAAGAGCATCTCCTACCAAGCACTATACTCTATGTTGGAGACCAAATCTCCCTATTGAAGGGAAATTTTGTAATTTATTCTTCAATTTTCTGTACTTTAGAGGAAAATCTTAGAATGACTGACCCATCATTCTATTTTGGAGACCAAATTTCTTAAAAAATGGACTATTGAATTCCTTTAAGATTCTCCTATAAAGTACAGACAGTAAAAAAATACCGGATGCTCGAACTAAACTCGTTTAGGCTCTGTTTGGAACTTAGAGATGTAACGGGAAAGGAAGACAAAAAATTTCCTTCGTTTTTTTATTTTTGGGGTAAGTTTTTCCTTTGGTTCTTAAAGAAAGAGAGGAGAAATTTTTCATATGCAAACTCTTTTTTTTTTTCCAATTTCTCTTTTAACTTTCCTTCTCTTATTTTGCACTTCCATCCCCCAAGTTCCAAACAGAGCCTTAAAAGTCAGGCTCCTGCTTGGCTCGTCTCTCTTTCACGGTTTCACCCTGTTTTCAGTCACCGACTCGCCGTTGCAAACTCCCTGATGCCCTGCAGCGATGTGCAAACTGCAAAAGAATGGCTCTGCAAACTGCCTGTTCTCTTCTTATAGAGAGAGAAAAGCATCCACCATGCGCGTTTCCCACTGTTTCTATATGGCACACAATACTCCGACGATGGTACTCTCAAAACTCTCTGTAATTCACTATGGACACCGACATTTATCCACTCCTATACAAACCATATGTACATATCACATCAACAGTGCCGTTAATTTCTCAAGTTCATGTTTATCATTGTAGAGAGAGAGAGAGAGAGAGAGAGAGAGAGAGAGAGAGAGAGAGAGAGAGAGAGAGAGGAGGAGGAGGAGGAGGAATGGCAAAACAGAACTTCTTGAATATCAAGCTGAAATTCAGAGAAATGCAGGTAATCAAGTTTCTTTCTCCTTTTTGTGTGCCATCCCTGTGTGTGTGTGTTTAGGTATTTGGAAACATTTAGTGGTAATTATTAAAAGAGATTAGGATCAATTAGGACAATTTTGCGAGGTGAGGGGATTGGGGGCATCTTCGATTAACTTCAGTTCGGCTGGAAATTTGGGGGTAAATTTTTTCTACTGTAGGGGTATCTCTTGATGCTGGCCGGGGTTGATATTATTCTCCAAGGTGCTTGGAAATGGCTGAAAAGAAGGTATATGTTTTCTCTAGAGATTTTGGCTGATACCCATTTGGTATATTTGGTTTCTTGGAATGATTTTGGAAAGGATCGGAATGGAATGGTCATTCTTTGGCTTGAAAATGCAAGAGGTTAGCATCAAGTCATCAATTAGTGAAAATTACCCATGGAGATTAGCATCCCTTTTTTTTTTTTTTGGGGGGGGGGGGGGGGGGGTGTGTGTGTGTGTGTGTGTGTGTGTGTGTTTAGGTACTGGGAAACATGTAGTGCCAATTACCATGGAGATTAGCATCCCAATTTTTTTTTTTTTTTTTGGGGGGGGGTGTGTGTGTGTGTTTAGGTACTGGGAAACATGTAGTGCCAATTACCAAAATAGATTAGCATCAAGCCAACAATTAGGAAAATTGTGCAAGGTGAGGTCATTTGGGGCATCCTTGATTAACTTATGTTCGGATAGAAAATTGGCTTCCCTATTAAATTTGGGTTTTTTTTTTTTTGCTACTATAGGGGGCCGGGGTTGGTATTATTCACTAAGGTGTTTGACTGTTTGGAAATGGCCAAAAAGAAGGTTGGCTAATAATACCCCTTTGATAGTATTTGGTTTCCTTGGCTTGAAAATGCAATGACCATTCAGTGACACTGGCGAATGGTGATTTCACTAGTAATGTAAGCTTGGTCATATTTTATCTAATCAAACGTTGGTATAACATTCCAAGTGAATCACAGTTCCATTTCAGCTTCATCCCAATCGACCAAGTGCTTCTGTTTGGTTCCTTGCTGCCTATGGTTGAGAATGCTGACAGCATTATTTGGACCCTTAGAGCTGATGGAGAATAGAACGGCGAATACCAACGTAGCACCACCATCACCAGTTAATACATTGTTGGCATTTGGTTCATGCTTTTGAGAGTTTAATACTTTAATGTGTTCTCTTCTCTACCATTAAATTGAGTTATCATGTGGTGTAGTCATGCCTAGAGGTGTTAATTGCATTGGGTCGTCACGAGCACAATAGAGACACAATAAGTTTAGAGGTCAGCATGACATGGTATAGGTCAGAACGGCACGATGCCAACACTATTGTTGGGTTGGTCTAGGCCGTCGTTCTCCAGCACATGCGGTCATGGAAAAGCACGGGCACGACATTGCCACGGGAACAGCGCAAGCACGCGCATTAAACTGGCACGGGAACAAAAATGGACCTCGTGTTTATCTATCATATAGATTTATAAATTTAGTTCTTCTATCTTCTTTATTTTTTATTTATGGTTCTTTTATTTTTTCAACTTTGTCAATGTAGTGTTGTGGTTGTGGTTGTCCTCATTGTGGCTTCGTTGGCATCATCAATAGCGTCATAATGATCATCATCACTGTCGTTGTCATCGTCATCGTCCTTGTCATCATCCATCCTCCTCTCTCTCTCTCTCTCTCTCTCTCTGTCTCTCTCTCTAGTTCTTGTGGGTAAGCACTCCCTTTCTACTTGCCATTGATGAGAAGCTTTTTCTAAGATGGGTGAGTTAGGTTTAGTGGTGGCCTGTTTTTAACTTACTCCCCCGCTACATATATGTGTGACCATTTCTATCACCGATCCACAGCCATATCACACATGGCATTAATTTTGTTTCTGGCAAGGAAGTTCTTTTATTGCCAAAATTTGGATATTGCAATAAAGCTAATGACACAACGCAAAGAGTAATTAGGTATATACACCCCTTTGGGGAAACATCACCCAACCCACACAATCAAAGAAAGATCATCACCGACACATCACCATTTAATAAATTTTTGGCATTTGGTCATGCTTTTGAGAGTTTATTGTGTTCTCTTTCTACCATTAAATTTAGTTATCATGTGGCATTGTCATGCCTTGAGGTGTTAATTGCAGTGGGCCGACACAAGCACGATACAGACACAATACGTTTAGAGGTCAGCATGACATGGTATTTAGAACGGCATGACGCCAACACTATTGTTCGGTTTGTCTAGGCCACCATTTTGGGGCACATGTGGTCATGGAAAAGCACGGGCACGACTTTGCCACAGGAACAACACAAGCATTCACGACACTGGCACGGGTACGCAACTGACCTTGTGTTTATTCGTGTATAAATGACTTTGATGTTATTGATTATGTAAAATTCAAAAGTGATATTCTCTCTTTATGCAATCAATTATATGAGTTGAATAGTATTGAAGTATTAGTTTTCTTCTTTCTTTTTTTATCATCCCACGTGTATGATTCCAGATGCTCAACTCATAAAATGGTAAAGCAAACGTGAAAACCCATGATATTATAGACAAAGCAAACAGTATTTCAAATTTATTTTGTTAGCATCCTGATGAAAGTCCAAGTCTCATTGATCAATGCTTCTTATTTATCATATAGATTTAGATGTTTAGTTCTTCTTTCCTCTTTATTTTTGGTTTATAGTTCTTTTATTTTTTTAACTTTGTCCATGTAGTGTTTTGGTTGTGGTTGTCCTCATTCTGGCTTCGTTGGCATCATCAATAGCATCATAATGATCATCATCGTTGTCGTCGTCATCGTTGTTCTCTCTCTCTCTCTCTCTCTCTCTCTCTCTCTCTCTCTCTCTCTCTCTCTCATTCTTGTGGGTAAGCACTCCTCTTCTACTTGCCATAGATAAGAAGCTTTTTCCAAGATGGGCGAGTTAGGTTTAGTAGTGGCTTGTTTTTCACTTACTCCCCTGCTACATATATCTGTGCCCATTTCGATCATCGACCCACAGCCATCTCACACATGACACTAATTTTGTTTTAGGCAAGGAAGTTATTTAATTGCCAAGATTTGGAGATTGCAATAAAGCTCATGACACAACACAAAGAGTAATTAGTTATATACACCCCTTTAGGGAAACATCACACAATCAAAGAAAGATCATCACCAACACACCACCACCACCACCACCACCAAGTAATGCATTGTTGGCATTTGGTTCATGCTCTTGAGAAGTTATTGTGTTCTCATTTCTGTAACACAATGTTACGGCTGTGTTTAGTAACTTTTCTGTTTACATTTTGTTATTTTTTATTTCAAGAACTTTGCAAACTGATGTGAGCATTTATAGTGTGCTGCATTTGTTTCTTGAAAGTTGGAATTTTTAAAAATGTTCAACATTTCTGGAAACTCAAAAATGCTCTTTAACCTATTTTGCGAACGTGCTCCAGCGCCTCCATAACTCAGAGGAATAGTAACTAGCACCTATCTTGGTTATGGTCTGCTCATCGAATCTCTGTGGTGGCACCTTAATGCACTAAAGTTTACCTCCACACCACCAGTAGCGACACACACCAAACACTTGGCCATCTCTCCCTCTTATGTCGAATCTGGGTTTTCTGCAAACCTAGAACTCAAACCGGGCTCTCTCTCTCTCTCTCTCTCTCTCTCTCTATATATATATATATATATATATATATATTCCAAAGCCGCTCTCTCCCATAGCCAAAGCCGCTCTCTGAATTCTCTCACCGGCATTTGTTTTTACCGGAGTACTACCTCCGCCCAAATCCACCTCACTCGAAGACCAATAGACGACCACCTCTCACCCACTTTTCCCCTCCGTGGATTGGTAATTTGTTTGAGATATGTGATCCGTAGAAAGTGAATTTGAGAAAAAGGTTATTTGGATTAATTGTTGCCTTGTTGGTAAAAGAAGTAAAAAAAGAACAGTATGTTATTCTCTTGGTGCCAGCATGTTTATCATGTTTTTGATTTTCATGTACTAGAAGTAGGTTATCACCAAGCATGTTATCTATTTTTCTTTTTGACACCAGAAACATAAGTAAGTTCCATAAAGTAGAGAAAAAAAAAAAAAAAACTGACGACATTAGCAATCAGATCCTAGATATTTGAGATCCGCTTGTAATTCTTATGGATTTTTTTAATTCTGTGGGTATCGGAAGAGCATCGCCATGTGCACTTACCAGTGGACCCGATACCCTGTGGGTAAGGCAAGCAAGCTCCTCCTGAATTGTGACTCCTCCCATACAAGCACGAGGCTTCATGGACCTTCTATAGCAACTTCTCCACCTGATGCTCCACAACGAAGCACTATGATGCTTAATGACATGCTCAGCCATGTCCACTCTCCGTAAAATAAATAAGACTCTAACGAGCCTGGCGACTCCTCAACACCCCAGGTCGGGAGAAAGGGCTGGTGCCCCACCCAGGACCTAAGGAGGTATGTGGCTTGGAGGCTAGCCCAGCAGGATTGTCAAGGCAAGCTCCACCTTGACTGACCATAGGTAGGGAGTGGCATTGCCTACGTCACTCGACGTCTGCCTCAACCACCTTCATCACTAGTGTGGGTAATTTTTCAAGGGTGGAGCCGTGAAAACTATACATCAAAACCTTAAACTTTTTAGGTGGAGAGATCCACCACGCGATGCAACATTCTCTCTTACATTCTTTAGAATACAACCGATAAAGTTTCTCCTCTCAACAAGTTAAGCTTTTCGATATGTTGGTAGTTAAGAGTTGCATGTGATGAATCGTAGGCAATAGCTACTGGTTTCAAACCTCACCCTATGCGTGGCTAAAAGTAGGAATTTTCAAAACCTCTTCTATCTAATTGCTGTTTAGATGAGCAGGCCTTCAAAATCTAGCAGCAATTATCGTTACTAAAAGTCTTTCATGATCAGACATCAACAATTGTTGTGCATCTGCATGTATCTGTTGGTTTATAGTCAGAAACTGTGTCGTATAGTCATGTGTTTTTGCTGCACTGGCAAAATTAAAGGTACATAATTCTGGCAACTATTTCTATGATTTTAATTGTTTAGGTTGTCTTCGAGATTTAAAGTTGGTCTTGGCTGTTATTTTCTGGAATGTTGTGCTTTATTGCTACTCTTAAGTACATTTTTTATGGTTAATTTACCCTCTTTCAGGCTCTAGTTTATATGGGTTTTGGATGCAGGAAAATTGTTACTTTGCCATAAATGGCGGACTGGCTTCCTGATAAGTGGCAAGTCGAAATTGCAATTGGTAAAGATGGTTCGAAAAGTGAGGTAATCTAACATCTTCATGCCAACATCCTAGTTCTTCGTGTTTTCCCTTTAAATCTGGTCTGTGTAAGTGGGCAGTCATTTGCTTAGTGGCATTGATCTGAATTTTGTTTCCTTGCATTGAGGTGGCATAATATAGAAACCAGATTCAGTAATTTGTTGTAAAAATGAGGTTTTTGAATCATGGAGTGATATGAGGTGCTCTTTGGAGGTGTGATAGATCCTGATCCATTTGGGATTTACAAACCGTAGTTTCATCGTTGCTTCTATTTGTAAACATATTGGCTCCCTAACACGGCAATGGAGGCTCTACGCTCCTGATTCGTTGAATATCACAATCATGCTGACAGTTGTGATTGCTACTATTTCTAACCACTTTCACAAATGGCAATACGGGCACCATAGTTGCAGTCTTGCAGATTGCTTACTGCTTTTTCTCTGACTTCTATTTTTTTTTCCTTTTCTCATTCCCTTCCACGGCCTCTGACATGTACGTAGTAAACCTAATTACAGAATACCGAATGAACGAGTTTAGCTCTTGAATTATTCTTCCAAACTTTTTCATTGGAAGAGATCAACCATCAGAAACCACTTTTTGTTTTACTTTTGTTCACTTTAATTGAACTTAACGGATGTGATTCTTCACTTTCTACCAAGGAGTGCGAGGTCAGGGACGAGGATGTCTCGGTATTAAGAATTTTGACATAAACGTTGGTACGTCAGCTAACTTTGCTGTGAGGGCCATTAGAGGCCAGGTATCCTTGTATTGGATTGGAGGGCCTTCCCACTGCATGATGATTATGCAGATAGGGGAGCAGAAAGTAGGCCCTTAAATAACCTTCCACCTGTCCGTATGACATGTCTTCCCTCTGTGTACCTAACACGCCATCATAATCTTTGTAATGTGTCCACAATCTCCTTTATGAACCACATGTATCGTTGTACTAAATACGCGAATCTTTTTGGGTGTAGTTAACCTTGCGAGGATCCAGCAGCCTTTGGCTGGTCCTGCTGAGAAAAATATCTTCTCCGTAACTAATTATCTTCTTGAACCTTGCTTATCATCTATTGGACACTCTTTTACCTCTATGATGAAGGGTAAGACGAATTGTGCAGGGTTTATTGGATGGTACCAGAATCCTATCCTGAAAATAGGATATTGAACTTGGGATTGTGAACCTTGCTTCGCCACATGCCTACTGAAAGATCAAAATTGCAGAAATTTTTTATTTTTATTTTTTGATCAGAGAACAATGAATATCACTCCTCAAAGGTCATACGGCACTTACAGAAATCCATTTGACAACAATGATAAAAAAAACTATACCTAATCCATTGCACAAATATAAATATCAAAATAGAAATCTAATGTCCAAATATCCGGACAAGAGACTAACGCCCTCTTCATGCCAAAATCAAGCCAGCAAAAGTGGAGTTGTAGATGAAGGACAGGATGGGCATAGCTTCAAATCAAAGACGAAACCGCGAGTTCCGATGGAATCCAAGAACAATCCACAGGTCTGCAGTCCTTAAAGCCACCCCGGCATGCTCAAGACATGAGAGAACCAAAAGTCGGCGAGCAAACACCGGCGGTCCCTCATCTGCCTCAAGCTGGGTGCTAATCCAGGGCAAACCCCCGCTCTCACGGCAGGCTCTGGCCGCGAGAAGCAATTCGCTGGCAAACCATCTTGGTGAACACCGACGAATCCTCGCGGCCACAACGAGCACTGGATGCAGCCGAGGACCGAATAGCTGAAAACTAAGATATTATTTACCCACCACCACACCCACCGGAACCGGGGAAACCAGACCGGGAACCGACCACCGGACTGGGGAAACCTGCCAGGGAAGCAGCATACCAGCTGCGCAACTGCTAACCAAACAAAAAATCTTATTACCTCAATCATCACAAGCCATCCCAAACGTCCCCTCTCCGGCAAGAAGCAGCAACTCAGGCGTGAACCCACTCCGTTGACCACAGACCGCGAAACTTCAATCCACCCACCGAGCCTCCAGTGATGAAACACTGGTGAAAACGCGATGGAGATGATGGAGGAGATGGTTATTGCTTCTTTGATTCATTTAGATGCTAAACAATGGAACTTAACTTGTATTTTATGGCTTTCCTTGAAATGGTCTTTGCATATCCTTCACCCTTCAATCGTTCTTGCCTTTGGCATGGTTGATGGCTGATGCCCTTGGACAAATCAGGTTTTATAGTGGTTTCATTAATGCTTCATACCATAGTATCTGTCCAATTTTAAACCGCAGTTACAATAGTTTTGTGCAGTGTAAGGGGGATATTTTTTATTTTTTTAAATGTAGTTTAAGTGTACTAATGCTGGCATTACTACAACTGCTGTGTTTTCTGGTATCTATTGTAGTACTACCGCCACAAGGAAACCGGGCAAACTTTTCCTACAGTTGGAGACATGCTACGATATGTGAATTATTTGAGGAATGAGGAGCCTGACGTTCCAAGTAAGTTTGGATTTATTTAACTCTTTTTTCCCAGTATAGCTTCTGAGTCTATTAACCATCTTTGAAAAGGGTATACGAGAGTTGGATACTGAAAAATAAATCATAGAAGAATAATGGTGCCGTGTAGTGAGCAAAAGTGAACAATTCTTCCTCCTTCTGCCTCACAAAGAAACATAAGAGTAGTTCCAATGTCACAAAAGCGCCAAGAAAAATGTGGCTTGGCTTCTGACAATGTATATTAGTACTGGATTTTGGAAGGAATAATGGAATATTAATATGTTTAATGATATCTTATCAACTTGGAATGACTGAAATTGGTACCAACAAATACATTTTGCTGCGAAAATCCTCTAAGTGGCCCTGGAAAATATTCTGGTAACTATGAAGCGAAGTCCCACATTGCTTGGGTACCAATTTAATATGAAGTATAAGCGTGAGGGCATCCTCACTTCAATAGCTAGCTTTTGGAGTTGAGTTCTACCCAAGATCATGTAACATGGTATCCGAGCTAGGCACCAGAGATGGGTAGGGTGCATGTCCCTGGCCTACACATGGCAGGTGCTGCCAAGTGAGTGTGTTGTGCGTGAGGGAGTGTGTGAAGCACAGTCCCACATTGCCTAGGTACCTAAGTAATATGAAGTATAAGCATGAAGGCTCTCATTTCAATAGCTAGCTTTTGGAGTTGAGTTACCCAAGACCGCGCAATAGTAACAACCTCTGAGACCATGACCAGAATTTTGTATGCATACTTGCGATTTGCAATATTTTCTAGGTCAAACTATTTGGGAAAAAGTGCCATGTCAGTAGCATTCTTCATATAAACTTGGGGGCACTTTGGTTTTATTGGGGAGCATAGGATTTAAAATCTTTGTTCTCTTGGGTGAGAGTGGATCTCTCTTTGTTCTATTGTGGTTAAGAAGTTATTCTGGGTCAAACAAGTTAGGACAAAATGTGTGTAGACACCCCAATTTGGACTTATTAATTATCCTTAATTTATGGCCTCGAGGCTCCCCGATGATGAAATTGAATTAAAACAGGCCTTGGACAAACTTGGACAATGCTTCTTCTTTTTCAAAAACAAACCAAAGTCACCTTTTTCCCGACACACTTAGGGTAAAATGGGCACATATTTCAACGTATGAAATATTTTTCAATGAAACAAATTGGGTTAGAAAGATGACTCAACCAGCTTTCCAACGCTTCAAAAAACACTCAAATCCGAGTTCGGGAGCATCCGTGGCGCCCCTCTGAAGTTGGGCAACCACTCTTGAGCACTTAAGAGCACCACTCTTGAGCGCTCAAGACCTCTGTCACACCCAATGGGTGAGGAGATCCTCCACTCACCTCACCTTTTCCATTCAACGTTCAAACTTGGTCCTAACCAAGGTCAATACTTAGCCTAAGAGTATGCCAAGGACCAATGATGGCAGTTTTCCCCCCAAAATATTTTCAATTTAGTTTTGATTTTATTTTCAAAAATAAAACCTATTTTCTTCACCCCTATAAATACCCCCATTGTGCTAGCATTGGAGGGCCACAAAATTTCTCTCCAAACTCCCTTGTTTTCTGAAAAGGCTCACTCCCCCCACCCCCCCTCTCTCTCTCTCTCTCTCTCTCTCTCAATTATTTCGAAGTTTATTTCAAAAATCAAAAACCAATCTCTAGAAAATCCCAGAAAAATTTGAGAGCTCTACTATAATCAAGCTCATATTTTTCTGTGATTTTCTAGTTCTTTTCAAGCAACAAAATCATCTAGAAAGCATAGTCCAAGTCAAGAAAAGGTATAAAACTTGGTTTTTCCAAGTTATTTTCTGTTTTTCCTACTTCTGAGGGGGAACACAGGCTCATACCAGTTCCCCATACTAGTTATGAGTTCTTTTGATCTTAGTTTAACAATAAGAGCAAGAGAAACCAAAAAAAAAAAAATTGCACTAGGCTCACTCTTGAGCGCCCAAGACCATTCTTGAGCACTCAAGAGTGTTGAAGCTCCCCAAATATCACGTTTTGCCATTATATGTTTCATTTCAGATGATTTTGTAGATACTGGGTGTGCACTAGTCCTTCCAGAGCCCAGTTAAGGTTCATTTTATATTTGCAAGGAGGCAATGCTTGGATATTCAAGACTTGTTCTTGTTTGTTTGAGTTTGATGCTGAGCAAGCTTGCCTAAATGTTGTTTAATTCATTTCCCTGCACTAGAATATTCTGTTTACAGTCAAAAAGTTCCTAAGCTCTATTTTGCAAGAAGGTGAGTACTCCTGGGCGCTCAGGACCACTCTTGAGCGCCTAAGAGTGATTACAGTAGCATCAATTCTAATTTTCTGTTATTATTCATCTTGCATCATCCCATTATCACATCTTGTACATGATCACATGTATACACTTTTACTTATACCTGTAAATACATGATAGCTTTTTTCATAAAACAAAATGCTTGTGATAAAAATCCCACGAACTTTGAGTAGAGACCGACCTCATGTCAGGTGAGAGGGGTGCCGTAAAACCCTTCCCTTCTCAGTAACCCCCAAAACAATCTCTGGTTTTCAAATTCAAAAATCATTTAAAAAAAAAAAAACGGTTTTTCGGATGACGGACCTTAAATTTTGGTGGCGACTCTTCCATTTTTTAAAAACACTTATCTTTTTCGGGCCGTCCGAGACGCCCCGTCACCCGAGGTTGTGGTAGCCCACAATGTGGTGTCAACAAATGTTCTTCAAAAAACGTATGGGTCACATTTGTTTTTTTGAAGAGGATAGGATTCAAAATAATTGTTCTCACGGGTGAGAGTGCATGTCTCTTTTTATTGTTGATATAGTAATTGTTTGTTGATGTTGCATGAGTGTTACCCTTTGGCATTGTCTTGTATTAAGAATTTGCTTACTTATGACGAAGAAAATAAGACCCAAAGAATTTAAAGAGCCAAAAGGTAATTTCTAACTCTAACAGGACCCCTTGCCAGCCTTTGCTTGTTTTTGGTATCGTAATTGGCTATTGGTTTGTAGCTTTGCAACGAGATGTAATCTCGTTGAAGTAATTTATGTACTCTTAATAATCCACCACTTCTCTTTCCACTCTATTTAGATCTACGTGATCTATGGGAGCAGAAATGGAATAACTTGTTAATGGTATCCTTATGTTTCTCCTTGGAATTGTTTCACATGGCATATATTTTTATGGAAAGTGATTTTCACACTCCCCTTTTACAATCCACTCCCCCTTTTTTGTCATTATTCACATGAATTTACTATCTTACCCTTTTTCAATACACTTTTTCACATATCCAATGGCAACATTGTAAATTCATGTGGATAAAAACAAAAAGGGAGTGTAAATTGTAACATGGGGAGGGTGAAAATCATTCCCTATTTTTATTTAGTATTCTTAATTGGCTAGTTGTATATAGCCTATCCGAATGGGATTGACCCAGTGTCTAATTGGATGTCCCCCTCCCCCTCCAACCAACCAAAATTTAGGACATGTACAAAGGTGTTGTCATTTCTCTTAGATCGCCAGTTGGATAAAAATTGTATTCCCTATCATAGTAGGATTACACTAAGGGTCCATTTTGAGTCCTTCCTCTTTGTCTTAAATATTGATGAATTGAGTGGACATATTCAGGATGTTATCCATGGAGTATGTTGTGTACGGATAATGTAGTTTTAGTGGATGAAAATACGATAGGTGTTAATACTCAATTAGATTGCTTGGAGAGAAGCATAGGAGTCAAACGGATTTAGGATCAATAGGAATAAGATGGAGTATATAAAAGATAAGTTTAGTGGTAATCTAAGTGCTAGTGTTGACATAATGACCCGCCAAAATCATGAGTTACCAAGAAGCGAGCATTTTAAGTATCTTGGCTCAAGGGATTGGAGAGATTACAGAGGATGTGATGCCTAAGATCAAGTTGAATGGATCAAGGGTGGAGTGTTGTGCGACTTCAAGATACGCACTAAGTTGAAGGGCAATTCTACCGTATCGCTATAAGACCAACCATGTTATATGGCAAGGGTTGGGCTACTAAGAAATAGCATGCAAGTAAGAATGGATGTGGGGTAAATGTGTGAGATAGAAATAGAAACGAAAACTTTTGTAGGATGCAGTAGTTAAGAGTGATATTTTTTTACGGTCGACGGTAGCACTAAGGGGAGGAGTAGACCAAAATCAACTTTAGATGCAGTAGAAGACTTGGATTTCTTTGATATCACGGAAAGTGATGCCCTCGACAGAACTCAACGGGGACAAAAAAATCATGTAGCTGACCCCAATTGTCAGTTTGATTTGATTTGGTTTGGTTTGGCTTGGTTTGACTTTGCCCTCCAAACTTGTGGGGGTTAAAGGTGATTTCAGGTGAATATCTACACTCAAGAATGTTTTGGCACAATAACTGCTTACAAGGCATGTAAATCCATATTGACTAATTAACAGCGTGCATAAACACTGCCTGTTATAGTATCATCTCATTCTTTTACAAAGTTAGAGCCTCAACTCCTCTGAAGTTGCTGGTGCATGCCTTTTTTACTGCAAGTGGAGGTACTGCATGAACTCCTGCATGTTTAGTTGCTTATTATGGTTGATATTTGATTATTGCTTCTTTCATGTAAGTCTCAAGTTGTCTCAAGTGAGTTGTGTTGATTTCAGACTTTAAAAAGCATTTCATGAATGACGACGGAACAATATTTGTGGAGCGACCATGGGAGAAAGGTATGCCATGTAGTCTGCATGATAAGGATAACCATGTATATCAGACGATTCATATATGTTGGACTATTTCTTTATAAGAAACTATTTTCTCAAATAAAGAAAACTGAGTATCAAAAAATGAATAAAGAAATTTGTACGAGAATTTCACCCGTTACTGTTGAAATGCATAGTTCTCTCTCTCTCTCTCTCTCTCTCTCTCTCTCTCTCTCTCTCGTACATTCATTACTTAGTTTAAGCAATTTTGTATGGTGGATTGATCTTGGGTGAAATGTATCTTTGTTCTATGGCTCTTTTACGTTACTTATATACTTCCTGATAATAAGAAAATTAAGAGAAGAAATATGTTATTAATTTATGTCGCTAAATTTAGTTGTGCGGAATGCCAGATGGCACATTTTTTAATATCCATCTGTAAACATACCTTTCTGGGGCACTAGGTGTTGTGCTATATTCTAATTTAACTCTTAAAACATTAGCCTAGTTTCTATTCGTTAGATTGAGAGTGGGTCCGCATAAGGACCCTCCCTCCTTTAGAGGAAACAACACAAAATTACTGTTCATGTCCAATCCAAGTAAGGTACCATCCTTCGTTGTTAATCTTTATCTTTCGCAATTCGATTCACCAAGATTCGAACAAGTGCAAAAAATTTCATAAATTCCCATACGGGCTTGCTCTAACATTTGACATGTGAGTTTAGTTACATGACTTGTAGAAGAACTTCACCAAAGAAGTTTGCCTTTGGAGTCAAGTATACTTCATTCAGTTCATTGTCTCAGCCCTTCTTCTTTTTTTTTTTTTTGCTGCTTATTTGGCTTGAAATCTGAATACTAATACTTTCAACGCAGATGTTTTGTTTCACCGTCCGTGTGCTTTTAGCTTGTTTGCCTTCTCAACTTGAAATGCTCAAAAGACAACTTTTCAAAAGTTGGTTTTGGATGCTTTTCTAGTCTAGATTTTGTTCAGATTACAATTATCTTTTGGGGGGAGTTAAAGAAGGTTTTAAATAGCGGTATGGAGCACATAACGGTAGCAGTCGTGGTGTAATAGTATCAGAAGTATCGACTGATACGTTCGTTTTTGGCGGAAAAAAACTTTAGTAGACCTAAATCGGTAGGAGCGGTCAAGTAGCAGTCACAGTGGCAGTGAACACTGTGGGTAGGAAACGAACAGTTTGTGGCAGGAATCGGCCAATACGCTATCAATTTTTCAGCCTCCCCTCTATATCAGGATGTAACCATATCGGATGATCAAAAACCGATATGTGGCGATCGATATGCTATATAGCGGCCGCTATATAAATCCTTATAAACAAAAGGGCCATGGGAGTAGCTTCCTTGCTTTTCGATGCTGATTTTATACCGCACTTCTACTTTGCAGATACTGAGCACACCATGCACGACTACATTCATGGTCGTGTTGGAAAATGCAAAGGTATGGCTCCTGAAAGCAGCTTTGCTACTGCAACTAATGCAAAGATGAGGGAGAAACTGGATCAGAAAATCAAAGGTAAGGCGCCTGAAAGCAGCGTTTCCCAAGCAAATGTGGGTTGACAAAAGATAACACCACAAAAGGAAGAAGTGAAATGAGAGGTTCCCCTATGGTCTATCTTTGGCCTGCTGTAATGACTCTATAACAGCAATTTGGCTAAATAATAACATGCAAAGGAAAACTGCATTGTTAAATAAACTGGAATAAGTTTGTCCCTTTATGTTTAGGGCATGCCTTATGTTTTAGGCTTAAGGTGAAGGATTTGTGTGAGTTTGAGTAATGCTTGTCCCCCTATCTCCCTCTCTGGATTTCACTTTTTAAGGGAAAAAAATTCATTGGAGTTTGACAACCCCAATGAATGTGATTTTGTGATCGGATTGTTTTCTTAATATACAAGTGCTTGGAGACTATATATCTTGGTATCTCTGGAACTCTAGCTTTTAGAAGTGAGGGTGTCCTCATGCTTGTATACTTCATATTATTTTGGTACTCAAGTGATGTGGGACTTTGCTTCAGTTCTATGCGAAGTTATAATTGCGACTGTTAGGCTTTTCCTTTTTCTTTTTCCTTTTTTTTTTATAATTGAATCGGCATCACTTTAGTAATAACTGAAGCTAGGGAGTATCGAGAGCAGCTTCCCTACAAACCCTTTTCGGAGAGTTTCCTTCCCAGGTTGCAGGTAGCTCAATATTCAGGGCATGTTTGGCTAAAACATAAGCCACCCTGTTACAATCTCGATGAACAAAAGAAAACGAAAACGAACGAACATAACTAATTAAATAAAGTGTATCTGTGATAATTACTGCTAGGCTAGACTTGGCCACCTGAGCTCCCTTAAGCAACTGAACTATTCCTAGTGCATCTCCTTCCAAAACATCATCTCCCCATCCATCCTTTGCACAGCTTGCTGCCCACCGGAAACCTAGCGCTTCAACCATATCAGCTGTCATTGTGTTAAGAATTGGAATGGCAGCAATCTTCCTTATTCGGCCCACATCTTCTCATTAGGCTTATTCATGCATTGGAAATATGTGTTCTTGGTCTTTTTCGTAGCATCGACAGTTCATTTTGGTATAATTTTCAGCATATATACGAGGTAAACAAGCTATTACAGATAAAGACTTGTTACAATTGCACTTGTCATGGCTAACTATGGCCCTTTTTTCATGATGGAAAGTTATATCTCTTGCCTTATGATGAGAGAGGGTTTCTATTTATTCCAACTCTGTAGATGTTGGAGACAAATCATGGAACCAATATAATGTCCCGTGTCTCAGATGAATCTCAGCACCAATTGCATTTATGGGCCAGGAATGGTATTCCACTTTTGTCAATGAATGAATTTAAAATGCAAGAAGTTTTTTTTTTCCAATTCGATAGTTAAGGATGTCTGGCAGTCTGGATTAGCTTAAACGCACCTCAATTGTTTTCATCTCCGGTCTAGTCAAAGGCAAAGCCATCCACGCCGGGATCAAGGGATTCACTAGGAGATTTCTCTCTTGCAGTCTGTCCCCAAGAGATTGCTAAGTTTCAAACTTAAGATGTCTGAGTTTACAGCTCATTCATGTTGCCGCTTGAGCTACCATTTCGTGTTAATAGGCAAAAAGTTGCAAACATAGAAAGAACTAAATTAAATGTAGGGTCCACATTTAATGCTGATGAGTAGTTGATCAAGGCCCTAATGGATCTTGACAACGAAATTTCATTTTGTGTCCAATTGTTATGTATCCGTGGTATTACTCCACTTACTATTTAAAACAGCCAAAGTGATCTGTCAGAATGTATGGTTGACAGTTGACAATCACATATCATGCAAAAAATATGTATTCTGTTCCACTTACTTACTATATAAAAGACAAAAAAACAATCAAATTTTAAAAGCCCCAACCTCGTATGCAAGTACCGATTTTTAAAATCCCCAATATCAAAGCATGTAATGACACACACACATGCATAGAAGGTTTGGAGGTCGAAAGATGGAAAACTGTACGATTTTGAGTGAGAAAGATGATGAGTTTCACAAATCAGTTGGGTTTGGGTTATGGTTTTCGACTAGTTGGGTTTTAGGATTTTGAACGAGGGCTCTGTCAATTGGAGATGGTGCTTGAAATCAGTTTGGATTTTAGGCATTTGATTTTGGTTTAGGATTAGTTCCATAGCGGCGTGAGAGAGGGAGAGAGAGAGAGAGAGAGAGAGAGAGGACAAGACGATGGAAATGTATCCACCTCCACATACTTTGTTTGTTTGAAAGTACCACCACTGAACCAGCAGACCCCCAAATGTTACTCCATCTAATTACTCATTGAGTGCTTTCAGAGTATTATGTGACATCACTTACGTGGTACTCTTAGTCAATTGAGTTATCGCAACACATATTATGTGAGCTACATATTGTCTCCCGATTAAATTTGTCGCCAGGTGAAAAAAAAATTTGCATTTTTTTTTGATTTTTTCATCATATTTTTGGATATTTTTTATCATTTTTATCTATTTATTTTTTATTTAATTAATATAAAATTATTGGTTTGGCAAAAAATTCTAAATATTTGGGAGAAGTTACTTCATATTTTTGTGAAGATGTTTCAATTCAAAGTTCATGAAAAAAAAGTTACGATACTCAAAAAAACCTCATTATAACTGTTCAGATATATTGATGTTCCTTTCTGCCACAAGTGCAAAGGTTAATTTTACTGCTATAATAATTAATATATGTTACTATGTGGGGTTACATTTGGAAGTACCTGATTTGGAGCCCGAAACCGTTGAGGCACAAAACTGCACAACTTTGGTAGCATAACTGAATTCAGAAACGAATCTTCCAATCATTTTTTTCCCCCTTTTCTCTTTCCAACACCCTGGGCAGATTTTCACCTTTACCCTGAACTTTCTCGAGAACCAAACGAAACAATTAGAGAGAGAGAGAGAGGAGATTGAGAGAGTCCTTATGGAGTACACATACTCTCTCGATTTCCTAAACCTTCCAAATTTCTTTCTTGATTCAATATAAACATTCAACAAGACCCGTTTTGAATTCACTACAGAAAAGGCCAAATGGTTAAATCAAGAACACCCTTTAACGATCAATGGACGATATTTGTGACTTTCATGGCCATAATCTCTAGTGGGTATGGTATTGGAGTGAACTGGGGCACAATGGCAACTCACCAGTTGCCGCCAGAGAAAGTAGTCCAAATGATGAAGGCAAACGGGTTCGACAAGGTGAAGCTGTTCGAGGCGGATCCGAGGATTTTGACGGCTTTGATTGGGACTGATATCGAGGTGATGTTGGCAATACCCAATGTGATGTTGCCGCAGATGAGTGATGACCCTGGTTTTGCTGCTTCTTGGGTGGATGAAAATGTGACCAGTTATTTCTACCCTGGGGGAGTCTACATCAAGTAATTTCGAGTAACTCGAGCTCTTGGTTCTTAATCCAATACTATTGACACATTCCTTGAACCCATTCATGCGATAAGCTGTTGTTAAAATTATCGGCATGTGTACATATGTGTATATACTAACATAATCCCGGGGTTGGCCCGGACTTAGAGGTTTGCTCCTTCCTAAGGTCTCATGTTCGATCTTCCTTGTCCACAGCTGTTGAGCCCACCTCACCTCCACGCATAAGTGTGCGAAATTGTTGTGGGAGTGAACTGGTTTTGCAGCTTCTTGGGTGGATGAAAATGTGACTAGTTACTTTTACCCTGGTGGAGTCTATATCAAGTACAAGTTTTGAATCACTTGAGTTATTTGGTTCTTAATCCCATATTCTTAAAACATTCTTCCCATCCGATGACAAGTAGTTTTGAGTCACTTAAGTATATAATTGGTGTGTGTACCTATTATAGCTTCACCATAATTGGAGACCAATTGGGGTTGTGCCTTGCATTGATCTTGTCTTCCCCATGTGTGCAAATACTTACCTCTGCGCACCTCGACTAATTCCTTGGTTCTTAAGTTTACGACCGGACAAAACCCTCCAGTGATCCCAAAGTTTAGAATGTTTGGTCTCCTTGAGATTCAAACATGCGACCTCATGCATGCATTTATTAGCTTTGTATGCCTAGTTAGCCAAACCACTTGGGATTGCATGTGTATAGTTGTTGATATATGGTTCTGTAATAGGAAAATGTTCTCATGTGCAAATCAAGAAATTATTTAGTTGATTCACAGCAGTATAACAGATGAGGGTGCTAATCATTAGGAAACGAAAGCCGATTGCCTCGTTCGATCGACATGAAATGAGATAAAACATCTATAGGGACTACAGATTCAATGTTTGAATGCAATCAGAAGTGAAGGAATTACAGATATGATGGATGACTTATTGCACTCATGCATATGCATATCCGCTCGCTATTAGTCTGATCAATCAAACGTGGCCTTAAGATGCATATTATCTCAGAAGTTGTGCAGTCACATTTTTTTGTTTGAATGTTCTGCGTAAAAGTTTTCAACCAATCGAAAGTTTGGTATTATGTCTTGAATCTTCTCATCATTCACTCTTCCCAGCCACACTAAAACTCCATTTTTGCAGGTATGTTGCAGTGGGCAATGAGCCTTTTCTCAGAACATACAATGACACCTATCTTGAATGCACACTGCCTGCCCTCCAAAATGTCCAAAATGCTCTCAACCATGCCGGATTCGGTTCCCAGATTAAAGCAACAGTTCCCTTCAACGCCGATGTCTACAACTCGCCTGCCTCAAACCCTGTGCCATCAGCCGGTGACTTCAGGCCAGAAGTCCGCGACATCACCATCAAAATCATCGAGTCCCTCTATTCCAACGACGCCCCTTTCACTGTCAACATATACCCATTCCTCAGCCTCTACAGCAACACTTACTTCCCCTTTGACTATGCATTCTTTGATGGCTCAAAAAATCCCATTAGAGATGGTGACAAAATCTACGCAAACGTATTTGATGCGAATTTCGACACTTTAGTTTCCTCCTTGGGGAAATCCGGGTACCCGGAGATGAAAATCATCGTGGGAGAAGTCGGGTGGCCCACCAATGGGGATAAAAACGCGAACATCGAAAACGCAAAGAGATTTAGCCAAGGTCTGGTTCAACATATCTTGAGTGGAAATGGGACACCCAATAGAAAAGGTGTAATTGAGGCCTATCTATTCAGTCTTATTGATGAGAATGCCAAGAGCATAGCCCCAGGGTCCTTTGAAAGGCACTGGGGGATTTTCGAATATGATGGGAAACCCAAGTACGAACTAGACCTGTTTGGCTTCCGAGAAAATAAGGGGCTAGTAGCAGTGAAAGGGGTTGGATATTTGCACAAAGAGTGGTGTGTTCTGGACCCAAAAGCAGATGACTTGGGGGAATTGCCTAAGAACGTTGATTATGCTTGTAGCTTGTCTGATTGTACTGCTCTGGGTTATGGATCATCTTGTAACCATATCGGCGTCAAAGGGAATGCTTCTTATGCTTTCAACATGTATTATCAGTTGCAAAACCAGAACAGTTGGGACTGCGATTTCTCTGGTTTGGCTGTGGTGACAGACGAGGACCCGTCGGACGACAGGTGCGAGTTCCCGGTGATGATTGCTCGTGGGAATCCGGCGGGGCTACTGCACGGGGGAGTTTTTGGGTTTTTACTGGGCGTTCTTGAGGGGTTTGTAGTGTATTTGCTTCTTGTATCTTAGTTTTTAGCCATAGGATGTGTGAAGGATTTTTCTCATTGCAGTGATTTTAGGGGCACATGTGGATAGTCTTGTCTTGTGTACGTCACTATACAGTAAATGGGGTAGCTAAGGAGTCAAGGAGATGGTATTGTAAGTTCAGAAAAGGAGAGAGAATTGTGAACTAGACTAATCTTTGATGGCTTTTCTCTTTTTTGTTCTTACATATTCATGTTTGGGTACCAACTAAGCTTGAGTCCAGATTAAATTAGTTCATTTTCTTGAAAATTGACTTATTTTCGTTGTTCATAAGCTTTTTTAAGTTTTTGATCTGACTTTTCGTATTTATCTCAACGAGAAGATACAGAAGAGCTAGAGGATACAGATGGATCGTTTAATTTTAAAAAAATAGGCAGAGCTTCAACTGTGAGGTGTTATTCATCCCTAAACTAAGGAAGAATCTACTTGCCAGGATCTCCTCTAGTAAAATTAAACTTCTCTACCTTACCCAAAAAATAAAAAATACTTCTCTCGATGAACATTTTAGAAGATCATTGAGAAATCAAGTTTCAGGAAACCTGATCTTCAATATCACAAACATCAGAACATGACCTGAATTATTATTACTATATTTTTGAAGAGGCTTGAATTAATCCAAACACTGCAATTAGATTACTTTAATATTAAGACCACATAAGAGTACATTAGCCTAGAGGGGAAGGAGAAATATTCCTCTTTAACCATATAGGGTTTAGTTTGGGTGATTGGCAGGGTGTGCTCACCATACATTTGTTCATAATTCGATTATTGGGCGGCCAAGTCGCAACCTTATTTGTTTTGGGTCTTTAAATTTTTGTGCATGATTTTTAATAAATTTTTTATTTATGTCTCTTTTTATTCATTACTTCAAAAACCTCTTGTAAAATCCAAACCAAACATAATTCTAGGCTGGAATGGCTTCCCTCCATCGAATCAGATGGGAAATTTAGTCGAGGTGCTCATAAATTGACCCGTTAACCTGACTGTTGTATAAAAAAGAAGAAGAAATATTTCGTTCGTGTAATTAGCAATAATAATAAAACCAAAGTCTACACCCGCCAATCACCGTTCAATGCTCTTCCCACTGCTCTCAGCTTTTAAAAGACATTTTCAATGTTTTGTTAAATTTAGACCACTGATTGTCGAGACCGATGGAGGCATAGCATGGCTGTAGTAAAATTTTGGCGCGTGATACGAAACACCTGAATTTCTACAGTTTAATTGTCTCACTCTCATCAGTTTTTGAGATCTACAATTTCCCAAAACTATTCGTCGTCCTACTAGCTGTTCAGCGTCTACGTCAAGATCCAGATCTAGGGTTTCGAATCGTTCTCTCAACCAGATCCTCTCTCTCTCTCTCTCTCTCTCTCTCTCTCTCTCTCTCTCCTGCAATTCCCCTATCCTATACAAACACACTATACATATACACGTACACACCGAAGGGCATTCGATTCGGGCTCAGATGAAGTCGAATCAGTCGTCGTATCGAGATCGCACGCAGGAAGTTCCTGAGCGTGGCGGAGAAGCAACGCAAATCGTTCGCGTCGGTGCAGAACCCGCCGAGTAGCAGCAGTAGTAATGGAATTGGTTCGAACTCGAAGGAGGAGGGACCGAGATTGGCGGTCGCGGTTCAGTCGGAGTTCAACCGGAGGGCTTCGAAAATCGGGCTCGGGATCCACCAGACGTCGCAGAAGCTGGCGAAGCTCGCCAAATGTGAGTGTTCTTCGATCGGTGATTGTTAATTCCGAGATTATGTGTACCGGTATTCGTTGTTCTTTTTTTTTCTTTTGATAACTCTGGTGTCCGGGCAAGCTGAGGACCAATTCCACCCCCTACTTGTGGGGGTCCCAATTAAAGTCAGAGCTGTGTATGGATTGGCCCAAATGTGACTGTTCTTCAATCGGTGATTGTTAATTCCGAGATTATGTGTACCGGCTTTCGGTGTTTTTTTTTTTCTTTCAATAACTCAGGTGTTCAGGCAAGCTTACGCACCTTAAGGTAATCCTTCCCACTGCCCACTTGTGCTGGTCTCAATTAAGCTAGTAAAAAGCTCTGAATGAACTAGCCCCAAAGGAGTTGATAACACACTAAGGGGTTTAGAACCTGAGATCTTTGGAGACCGGTTTTGTTGGCATTTTTTATAACTCGGGGGTCCCAATTACAGCTAGAGTAAAACTCTGTATGGACCGGCTCCAAAGGAGTTGATATCACCTAAGAGGTTTTGAACCTGAGACCAGACCTTAGGAGACCGGTTTCATTTTATTTTATTTTTTTTTAATAACCCTGGTGACTGGGTCAGCTTACGAGCACCTCGGCTAGGGACCAATCCCACTGCCCAATTGTCGCGGTCCCAATTAAGGTCGAATCAAAGCTCCGTATGGGTTTTAGGTTTTTGTTGTTCTACTGAAGATTTAGTCCAGAAAATGGAAGTAGTAGAATGTTGAGGATCAAAAACAACAAAAAGGAATGTTGAGTTGTTGTTCTAGATTAATTGTGCCATTATGTAGAATTTTCTTTGAGATACATCGTGTATGTGTCAGATTTGGTAGTGTTTGGTTAGCTTGAACGATGTTAGGAAGGAATGGAAGGGTCGTTCCTTTGTTTGGCCTCCTAATGGAATGCTCATTCACTTAAATTAATGAGTGATGATTCCATTTTGCATGAGCATTCTGTCATTTTTTTAGCCAAACCTAACGACAGAACAAGGATTCGAAAAGAATTACCAGTCCATTTCAGCCTCATTCTAGTGGACCAGACATTGCTTTCAGAGTATACGGCTAGTCACTCTTTGGAGAGCAGTTGACTGAGAAGCAGTGAATGCGCTATATAGGATTAGTACCAGGTTTATTTCCTTTTCCTTTAGGAGGGTTTGTCGTGTGCAGTAGAGTTAATTTGGTGTTAATGAGGAACTTTACATATTCAAGAATCGACATTCTCACATTTTTCGTGAGCAATCCGGAATTCTATGTCTCTTTTCGCAAACAAACTAAGGAAGCAAATGTTGTTTTCAAGAACTAGAAAAGTACTTAATAAATGGTATTTGTGGCATTTCTACTTTCACTTGCCAAATTTATTTAGTACTCGTACCTTTTTGCATGCAAAGCCATGAAGAATGGGTACTTGTGAAACTTTGTCCTACCTGTACCCGTAACTTACCAGGTACCTGTACTTTGCATGGTAAATCTAAATACATTTTGGGTGCACTAGAAACGTACTGATAATTTTCTTAATGACTTTTGACATATCCTAGAAGTACCCTTATACTATATGTCAAGCCGTATCCAAAACAAAGATGAAGCTAAGTTGATAAGACTTCTTTTTTCTATTCTTAGCATTATTTAAGAATGAAGATATTGACTGGAGGTTCTTTAGTATGATGGCATCAAACTCCATCTTGTATCTTAAGTTTGGCGCTAAACTATTATATGATGTTGGATTCTTAGTTGCCCTCCTTTATTTGAAGTGTAATGTAATCATTACGTGTAATGCATTGCTCTAAATGATAAAATTACACTCGTTATACCAATACCTGTACTCGTACCCTTACACTTGCTTCTTAGATGACATTTATATCTGCATAGTTTGTTTATGGACTTTTAGTATGTCATTTCTTAAGTGCATGAGCCGCATTGCTGTAATGAATTTGCCTTTATGGGAAAGTTTGTGTTACTTTACTATTTAGGAGGAATTTTGCATTGCAAGCTGTGAATTTGAGGGGTTTGAAGTTTCTGGCACTATGAATTGCGACACTAAAAAGTGTAGGGATGTGGCACACAGCATGGTGATAGGGCCTATAAATCCAAAAGGATTATATCATTGAGCTAGGGACATTGAGGTTGTTAGTGGTTGGGGAGATTGTCTTTACCGTAGTCTGCAGATATTTAAAACTAAAAGTGTTCAAAATTCCGGAGGAGAAGGATACTACTGTTTTACTTGCTTCATTCTGCTAAGCACATATATATCATTTGGCTAGGGACATTGAGGTTGTTAGTGGTTGGGGAGATTGTCTTTACCGCAGTCTGCGGATATTTAAAAGTGTTCAAAATTCTGGAGGAGAAGGATACTAATGTTTTACTTGCTTCATTCTGCTAAGCGTATATATATTTGCTTGAGTGTAATATTTATGGGGAAGCCTTGAGAGTTTTGCAAAGAGAAATTCAAAGTCAAGAGGACTTTTTTTGAATATGACAAGTTTAGAGAGGACAATTCTAAGTTTCTATTGTTAACTGGCCAAACTTCAATGTATTCTCCAAGTCTAGTTTGTGATATGGGCTGATGTGAATGCAATGTAGAATTGGAAGTTACTCATGCAAAAGAACTGGTCCATTGGAGTAAATATGTTGAGTACGCCCAGATTGGGTTCGTGACTATGTTGATTGTGCCATATCTTGGGAGCTTCTTAAAAACAGTAGATGGTTCTCAATCTGTTGGCCACCGCTTGAATATGGAAGCAAGACTGTCAGTGATGAGGCAAACAACTACAATAGCTTCCCTAGCTTTAGCTATTTACTATGGTGTTTTACTGGATATTGATATTTTGTGATGTGCCTAAGCACTTGTGAAATGGAACTTAAATGAAATTCTGCAGAACCAGTGAACGAGACAGAAAACCCATTCAGAAGTGGCGTAAACAGCTTGAACAAAGATTAGACAGGAAGATGGACCTCTGAAAGAACCTTTTTTGTTAGTCTGTGATAGAGTCTAATGTTTTCTTTTAGTCTGTGATATAGTCTAAGGATAACCTAAATGCAATCAATTTATGCATACACCAAGTATCCTCATTACGACCAAAATCAGTGACACGGCTACAACACACTTGGTTGTTGGTAATAGAGCAGAGAGTAGAAAACGAAAGCAGAGAGTGAAATGAAAGAGTAGTGTAAATAGTAAGTATATGTGCAAGGGTGATTTTTTTGCAAAACAAAACTTAAAATCTGCAATTGTGGGATCTTATTGAGGCAATAAGAGGACATTGTAAGGGCCACTTTGGACCCCTATTCCACAGGTATCGCGGTGTCGGTAAGCTAAGGCGTTTACCAGCAGGAGTAGAACACAAGACCTCTGGGTTAATGGTTGATCCCAGTAAGAACTTTAAACCACCGGGCTATCCTCATGGTTAAACTGAAGACATGTTTATTAAACATGGAGTAACCCTGTAGTTTCTCATAACTTGGGAGGAACGTGCTCTTCCTAGGCATTAATTGGCTTTGCCGCTTATGAGAGCCATGGTTGTGTACACATTTGTTGTTGACAGGAGTCAAACCATCATTCAAGTTACCTTGCTTATTTTCATTGGTAAGTTGTTAAAGACTGTACTTAAGCAAGTCTGAGACTGTACTAATGAAATATTTACTCTGCATGCTCCCAGTGGCTAAGAGGACATCAGTTTTTGATGATCCAACAACGGAGATCCAAGAGTTGACGGCTGTTATAAAGCAGGATATTACAGCACTTAATTCAGCTGTAGTGGACCTCCAGTTCGTCTGCAACTCCCAGAATGAAAGTGCAAATATATCAACTGACACAACCACACATTCAGCCACTGTTGTTGACAACCTAAAGAATCGCTTAATGAGCGCCACAAAAGAGTTCAAGGAAGTCCTCACTATGCGGACAGAGGTATACCAGTTTTCACCTTTTTGCATAGCTAGCGAATTGACGGTTTATAGGATCATAGTTGCTCTTTTATTGGAATTGTTTTTCTCTGTTCTTTTGTCGTGAGTGACTAACGTCTGATTTTTTTGGGTGCAGAACTTAAAGGTTCATGAGAACAGAAGGCAATTGTTTTCTGCCACTTCTTCAAAAGATGCTACTAATCCTTTTGTTCGCCAGCGTCCATTGGCTTCCAGATCAGCAGCAAGTACATCAGCATCTCCTCCCCCATGGGCCAATGAGTCTGCATCTCAATCCCAGTTATTTCCTAGGTAAATGTAACATATGATCATTTTGACTATTTGCATCTCTCACTAATAGAAAGTATACTCTCTGTGCAAGCTTCTAAGTGTGCCACATACATTTTTCTGCTTCTCCTCCAAATGGGTACCAGTAATGTTGTAGTGATTGGAGAGCCATATGTATTTTTCTTTTCCTTTAGACGGAGTTCTTTTCCTCCTCTTGTGGTACTCTTTGTGGTTTTAATTATTTTGCCCAATCAGGAAAATATACTTTTATGTGTTCATGGTCATCCATTTATCTCGGTGGTCACGGTAGTTGGGAGGGGAAGGAGCACACTTTATTTTCTTGTTGTGAATCCTATTTATCCATGATTGAACCGATTTGAACCTAGAATTCTTGCAACATTTTAGTATATAACTTTGCTGATAATGTTCCTGATTCACTTCAAAGGTTCAAACTTATTGAATGGTTATTAAATGGATCCTGTCATCCAAATTTTGCCACCTTTGAGGCAAACGGTCATCTTGCAGTTTCTTCTTTTTTTGCCCATTCCAATCAGTTGACGGCTGAACTTGCCAATATTTGGATTTCCATTTCATCATGATCAGACATGGATACTGCTTAGGGTTATTTGAATGGAATTATGGGCATATGGTCCATAACTATCAATGCTTTCATATTCTTTTTGCCTGGAAATTATGAAACTTTTAATGTACGATATACTTTCGCCTTAATAGAGCTTCCTTGGGGAACTAATGTACTTATGTACCGAGTGCCATAATCAATTTTTGATGCATTGCAAAGTTGTTAGTAGTGCTGGTTGTAAATTATGGATCCAGGATCTATGCTGCGTACAGACTTAAACTGAATCAGTAGACTTGCTGTTGCATGCCATTCACCTAGAAAAATGTTTCCAGATGCAGCCTCATCTTGGATACACTACCGTGCCACATGCTTCAACATCAATATCCTTTCTGGAGTATTTGATTTTCTTTTATAAAGTTTGTATTTTCTTATTTTCCTTTTGAAGGAAGCATGCAGATGGAGAATCTCAGCCTTTGTTGCCACAACAGCAACAGCAACAACAGATGGTTCCTTTACAAGACAGTTATATGCAGAGCAGAGCTGAAGCTCTTCACAATGTGGAGTCGACCATTCATGAGTTGAGCAACATCTTCACCCAATTGGCGACCATGGTTTCTCAGCAAGGAGAACTTGCTATCAGGTTCGTTCATCAATGCTTACTGCATATTTGCCATACGCATGTTTTGTCAATGCCAGTATGCCACTACAGTTTCTTGTGATTGGTCATGCATTTAGGATATCACTAATTAGAGATCTTGGCTATTATCCTCCTTTGTATTTTAGGTTAGCTTTTAGTGGAAGCAAAGCAAATGTGCTGTGCTTTTCCGTGTGTCCAAGTGTCGGACCATTCATAAATTAGAATCTTAGAATACGATTATATTTCTCCAAATGTTGCATATGGTGCGGGGACACATTCTAAGTACTTATTGTTTTTTAATTCTACAATAAGCTTTACCTAAGGTGTTGTACATTGTTTAGAAATATACCTGAAATCAAGCGGTATAGGGAAGCATATGAAATTTCTATCCTGTATCTATGTGAGAGGCTAGAAATGTTTATTTTGCTGTCAATGTAAGTTCACATTCCTGCAAACATCATTCTATTAGGGGATTGAGTTGGGTAAGAGTATCTGACACGCATCCCACGCCCTTATACATGTCATGTCTGTCGGACACGATTACTATGGGGACGACACAGGTACTGTGGGTACTTGTTTTGAGCCTTCAAGCAGCTGAAAACTTGTTTATATTTTTGGCATAAAACAACTATAAAAATGGGCTCAGAGCTCACTGGATAATTTTATGGGTGCCAGGATTGACGAAAACATGGATGATACACTTGCAAATGTGGAGGGGGCACAGGGGCAGCTAGTCAGGTACCTCAACAGCATTTCATCGAACCGGTGGCTAATGATCAAGATATTCTTTGTATTAATGGCTTTCCTAATGATTTTCCTATTTTTTGTGGCGTAACATAGCTTTGTAACAGAATAAGACAATTTTAAGTAAAGGAAAGAGCATTATCTTTTCTTTCTTGTTACCGGGGAGCCCTCTTGCTTTCGTCCTTCTTACCAAGTTTTTGAAATCACAAATGCTGCAAATTTGTAACTAACTTGATCTTGCCCTCTTCTTAGTTAAAAGTATATGATTGTGTTGAAGGATGTGTCTATGGAATGTAAACTAGAATGGAGGATCAGTAAATATGAACTTCTTACTCACCAGGAAAGGTAAAGGAGATGCTGTTGTGGTTCATTCCATTTGGCATGTAAACATCTTACTCTGAGTTTCTCATGATAATTTGTCGATATTGTGCACAATATGTCAATGTGCCAGTATCGTATTGGTGATAAATTACTGCATACTTCTTAATTTCTGATGAAGAAATAGGGTCACAAATATAGTTAACAGTTTGACTAGTTGAAAATGAAATTCTTTTGAGATTGGCTAATTCTGTAAACAAGTTTCCATTTGACACCTTTTAAAACCCGTTATCATTTGTAATCACTCCTCGGAATCAAATTGCGTCATTTCATGTGGTACAATATCGACAAAAAGAACAAGAGTTGCTGGGATAAGCGATTGACGTTGCAAAGTGAGCAACTATTCGGAAGTTACTTTGGACGACGTTGCAAAGTGAGCAACTATTTGGAAGTTACTTTGGACGCGTCCGGGCAAACATCTGCATACCAGTGTGTTCGTCGTTGTAAGCTGGGCGTGGATATCACGTGCATTTTGCGGGGGTTCACGCATGGTGGCCCCACCCGTACCCCAAATCTCAAACAATTTTTTTCCCTTGTACTCCGTAGTTCTTTGATTCAACAAAAATTCTACAACCACACACAAAATCACACACCTAAATACATACTCTCTCACAAAACACAAGGTGTGTGGAACCCTTGTGTTTTGTGAGAGAGTATGTATTTGGGTGTGTGATTTTGGGTGTAGTTGTAGCATCTCTTAAGAGACCTGCTATTCCCCCGGCCCCACCTCCCTTTTCCCCTACTACCCCGCCTCTCTCTCTCTCTCTCTCTCTTTCCCTTTTCTTTTTTTCTTTCTTTACCGTTTGGATCTCACTCTTTTTTTCCCTTTTCTTTTCAATTTGGTTTTTTTTTTATTTCCTTTTCTTTCTTTTCAGTTTGATTTTTTTTTTTCTCTTTAATAATACGTTCAAGTCTAATTCTAGGCTTCGTAAAGTAATTGAGAGAAAAAAAAGTGCTTCAATTGATTATGTTTATCCGACTGTTTTATTTTTCTTTTTTTGTCTTTTATAGATTAAAAAATATAGTTACGAAAATAAGTGCTTCAATTTTCAATCCGTTTGAACCAGTGCAAAGATATTATTTTTCTGACCATTTCATCATAAACGGTCGTAATAAATTTTTGGCTCCAAGGCCTTTCAATGAACACCCTAAGAGAGTCCTGAAACTACATAATGAGTCTTAGGGTGCTCGTTGAAAGGCCGTAAAGCAAAAAATTCATTAAGATTAAAATTAGTGTTCGGGAACTAATTACGAAATGTATTTTGCAAACGACATACTAATCCAAAATACAAATGTTATATTTAGGATTACTTTTTTTTAACTATAGTACAATTTAATAAATTTGTTAACCATTATTTAGCATAAATCCTCTTAACTGATTCAGTAGTATGTTGCTTCAAATCACATTTCTACTCCATAGGATTGCAAATGGCTGGTTTCTATTTTTTTTATAACTAAAACGGAAACGTTTTAGGGGCTTCGTAGGGGCTACTATGCCAATAAGGGCAGCAGAGCCCCCGGGTCCCCCCCTACTTTTTAATTTATTTTTTTATTTAATTACTTATACCTTATTTATTTAATTTCTATAAATACACCCTTTGTATATTTAAAAATATAATTCAAGAATTAAGTGCTTTAATTTTCAATTCAGTTAAATTAGAGCAAAGTTCATTTTTTTATTATTTTATTTTAAATGGTCATAATGAATTTTTTGGTTTAAGGCCTTTCAACAAATACCCTAAGGCTCATTATTTAGTTTTAAAACTATCTTAGGGTGTCCATTGAAAGGCCTTGGAGCCAAAAATTTATTAGGATCATTTAGGATGAAATGATCAAAAAAATAACAACTTTGCACCGGTTCAAACGGATTGAAAATTGAAACACTTATTTTAGCAACTATATTTTTTAATCTATAAAGGACAAAAAAATAAAAATAAAACAGTCGGATAAACATGATCAATTGAAACACTTTTTTTTCTCTCAATTACTTTATAAAGCCTAGAATTAGACTTGAACCTATTATTAAAGAGAGAAAAAAATTCAAACTGGCAAAAAAGAAAAGGAAATAAAATGAAAAAAAAAAATGAAACTGAAAATAAAACTGAAAAAAAAAAACGAAACTTGAAAAGAAAAGGAAAAAAAAAAGAAGAAGAAGAAGAAGAACCAAACGGTAAAGAAAGAAATAAAGAAAAGGGAGAGAGAGAGAGAGACAGGGTAGTATGGGAAGAGGGAGGTGGGGCCGGCGGATTAGCAATTTACTTCAATTAGGCACATACTGTATTCAGATAATTTTATGTTCTTTCTATAAAATAATGTAAAGATCTCCGTTCAAAAAAATGAAAGGTTCATATCGTAATAATAATATTTCAACGGATTTCATTTGAAATCACAATATAAACAACACAAGAAGACTTCAATTAAACAGCAAAACTCTTAACTTCAACTCCTGATTCTGCCACTAAGTTTACCGACATCAAGCAGCCCAAGGACATACTGTGGTACTGCTCTCAATATTTTCATATGATTCGCCCATTAGTAGATCTATTTTTCTTATTCTTCCACATATTTCAAACACAAAAACTTTCAAAAATATAATGCAATAAAATTAGATCAACTATTTCTATATGAGAATGACTCTCTCTTTGATTTGCACCTCGACGTGGTGGTCATCACGGATTGGCACGAATGATCACTCGCCAAGCCATGATGGCCGCGTTAGGGTCTAATTGCAAATCATTCAAGGGGAGTCATATTAATTTTGCGAGCAAGGTACTGTAATAAAAGTTAGAGTGCTGGATTGGCACGAATGATCACTCGCCAAGCTATGATGGCCGCGTTAGGGTCTAATTGCAAATCATTCAAGGGGAGTCATATTAATTTTGCGAGCAAGGTACTGTAATAAAAGTTAGAGTGCTGGTCAAATGGTTTACCATTTTTTAGAAGAGCCTTTACACATCGCAGAGGGTAAAATTCCAATTTACGCCATCGTTTTAAGATACTCTTTGAATTCTTGCCATCTCCGAGATTTTGCTAGTTTGCACCACATTCTAAAAATTAATTTTAGTCAATACTCTCTCCCTCGAATTTGTTTGTCGACACTACAGTGTTCCAAAATATTTGTCTAGAGGAGTATTTGATTTTAAATGCACCAAATTTCCCTTTTAACCCCTTCTTCTTCTTCTTTTTTAAAATATGAACTACTTCTTACTAGCTTTTCAAGAGTTGAATGTAAATGTGGAAACATATACTCCCTCCATTCCACTTAGTTTATCCAATTTTGAAAAACTAATTTTTTAGAGAACACAATGATTATACCTAAAAAGTTCCAACTTTCTAATATTTTAACTTTATCTAAAAATAGACAAACAAATCGGGACAGATAGGGTAACTTCTTAGGAAGAAACTTTTGTGTATCCCGGGGATACCAAGCCCCTCCGGTCCATTTTTCATTTTTTTTGCCATTTTTCGATCACATTTTGATGATCACCTCCGTTCATATTGTAAAATTCGGTGAGAACCTTATTTATACCAAAAATCGAGTTCATTGGACTTTTATTTGATACATGATGAGCAGATGTGAATATTGCAAAAAATCAAAACTAGGTCCAAAAACACATTGAATTGGAACCCAATTTTGGTTTTTTTTTTTTTTTTGTGATTTTCACGTGTTCCGATTTTGTATTAAATAAAGTTCGATGAACGTGATTTTTGGTATGAATAAGGTTCTCACCGAACTCTATAAAATGAACTGGAGCCGAATATCAAAACGTGATAAGAAAATGGCCAAAAAATAAGAAACGAATCGGAGATGATACCAATGAGCTTGGTATCCCGGGGATACACAAAAGTTTCTCCTTTTTAGGTGTGATCTCACCTACTTTTCCTAAAAGGATTGGATTTTCTGGGACAAAATAAATTGGGATGGAGGGACTAATGAAATTTTACCATGTTAATCCATGCCTTTACCTCATAAGGAAGTGGGGTAATCTATTTACGTGAACCCCACCGCAGCAAATACCTTCCCCCTAGATTTACCCCGTCATCACCTGAATTCAAAATTTTCAGATAAAGCGGGCAATTCAATTTGAAACCCTAAGTAACGGTCTCCTCCTTCACCAGACCCACACCCTCTCTCTCTCTCTCTCTCTCTCTCTCTCTCTCTCTCTCTCTCTCTCTCTCCTCTTCAAACCTTAAGCTCCTCCCCTCCTTCTATTAAACCCTAGGAATTTCCAGATCTCTCTCTCTCTCTCTCTCTAGGACAAAAACATCAATGGCGACTCTTACCCCAGGAATCCTTCTGAAGCTGCTCCAGTCCATGAACTCCACCACCCGCGTCACCGGCGACCACCGCTCCCCACTCCTCCAAGTGATCGGCATCGTCCCGGCCCTCTCCTCTCCCTCCCTCTGGCCCACCCACGATGGCTTCTACGTCCAGATCTCCGACTCCCTCAACTCCACCTACGTCTCCCTCTCAGACCCCGACGCAGACCTCATCCTCTCCAACCGCCTCCAGCTCGGCCAGTTTGTCCACCTAGACCGCCTCCTCATCCTCCCCAGCTCCCCCGTCCCCCAGGCTTCCGGCCTCCGCCCCATCCCAGGCCGCCATGCCTTCGTCGGTCACCCCGAGCCGCTGGTCGCGAAGATCTCGCCCTCGAGGCGCGACTTCGTGATCCAGCCCGTGTCCGACTCCGACACGGATCAAATCGCGGCCTTGTTCGCGAGTAAGAAGAAGACTGAAGAAGCGAGGGTGAAGGTCGATGAAGTGAAAATCGAGGCGAAGGGTACGAGGTATAACGCGAGGAGGGTTTTGGCGCCGAGGGAGAATGAGGCGGTGGAGGAGAGAGAGGAAGCGGCTGCGGGGTTGAAGGTATTGGAATTTAGGTTCGGTTTTATATGTTTATATGTTTTGGTGACTCTAATTATCGTTTATCTTTGATTGATTGTGTTGTTTAATGTCATTTCTAATTGTTTAGTTTGTTTTTGTGATGATTGTGTGATGAACCCCCAAACAGAAGGTTTCCGACAGGCCGCCGCAGCAGAGATTTTCGTCGCCCGGCTCGGCTCGACAACGACCGCGGTCTGCGTCGGGGAAAAAGACTCCAGCAGCGGCGGCTGCAGAGAGAGATCCATCGCCGGCGGCCGGGAAGCTGAAGCGCTCGTCATCTCCGGTCCCGTCGAAGTGCGTGGTTCCGAGCCTCGTTTCAGCCAAGGAAGAGAACCGGAGAATGTCCAGGGAGGCGGCGATAGTGGTGCCATCGAGGTACCGGCAGCCGTCGCCCACCACAGGAAGGAAGCAGGCATCACCAAGCACGAGGAGGCTGTCGATTTCACCGGGGCGAAGGTTGTCCGGCGGAATTAAGGTTTTGCCAGCGGGGTTGGATTCAGCTAGTAAAAAGAAGATGGCAAGCATAGCTGCCGGGATTTCGAAGGTTTCGGAGGCAATTGTGGGGTCGGGGAAGGGGAGTAGGAAGAATTGGGATGAGTTGCCAGTGGAGTCAGTTGCATTTTCTGTGGAGGGGAAAGAGAAGGGTTCTGCCAAGAACAAGCCGGATTTGCAAGCTCTTTTGCGAACTCAGGTAATTTGATCAGCACTTGTTCTTTGCTTGTTTCATGACTTTTTGATCAGCACTTGTTTTTTTTTTTTTTGGGTAATTAGATTAGCACTTGTTGTTTGCATGTTTCGTGATGTTTTGTACTGTTTGAGATATAAGATATTTTGATAGAATGGCTTAGTTTTGTAGTACTGTAATAGTTTTGAGAACAGATGAGGATGATAGAAATTAGTCCTTCGTACTCTACTAGATTTAGTAAGCTTTGTTAATGATGAGGTTCATTGGGGAAATTGATGAGAGAATATTACTACAGTTTTGAGCCACAAAACTTCTTGAATTTCAGCTCACTGTATTGGAAAGCAGAGCACCTATTAGAAAAAGGCATTCTCCTCAGACTTGTTGATTATCCTATAGTTATTATACTTTTTCTACTTGTTGGTACTTTAGGCATTCTCCATAGACATGACTGAACCATCTTTAAGTATCTCAGTATACGTCCAGTATACCTCTAGTATAACTACTGCATTTGTAGCCTTCCTGTTTAGAGTTCATTGTTTTAAATAATCTTAAGAATGTAACGTAGAATATGTTGAATGAGTTAATTGTAGTCAGTCTACACACTTTAGCCCGTTGGCATCACATTAGCACTTGGTGACTTTGACGTAATCCTAGGAAACCTTATGAATTGCAACTATAGCTGGAACAAATGAGTTTCATTCCCCAAACAGCCTTACCCTCTCACATGGGAGATAGTGACCCGGCCAAAATGTGATTGTGTATTGACCAACAATATTTACTGCAAATGTGATTTATTTGTAACCAGTGAATTTTTTCTGTGCAGCAATTCTAATTAAGTTTTACTCATGTGCTTAGTTCCCTTTTCTTGAATTTGAATACAAGTTGGTATATGGTTGGGATGAAATAACATGCTGAATGCTTTACCACCTGGTTTGAATTTGCACGACCACCAATACCCAATCTCTGTGTGTGTTTGACAAACACCCTTCCGGTGATCTGCCCAATTCTCAACCAAGTATGCTTTGGGCCTTTTGGCAGTTTATGCTAATTTACTCATTTCTGGTTTGCTATTAAACCGTCTTGCTTATGAATTTTGCAATCAGCCTTCTACTTTCTTTTGTTCATTTTCATGTTTCCTCTGTTCACGTTCACACAATTACAGTTAGATGATGCACACTACAATGTCTATTTGCTTGCTTTTTACATTCAACTTCACAGGCTGCTATTTCTAGGCGTCTAAGTGACGCGAGTAGCCAAAAGTCCAATAAAGAAGATTCTGAGATCAGTGGAAAAACAACAAAATCTAGCTTGATGGAAGCTGGTTTGGAACCTGAGAAGCCAACCAGCACAACTCCAGTAATCACTGTTCACGAAAAGAAATGGACTGATGGCAGTATTCCGCTGGATGCAGTCTCTACGAGCCTTGCGAAGCTCGGGAAGGTAAATACGAAGATTATTATTTCTATTTAACTGGCTAGTGCTGAAATAGAACATGAGTATGACACGACCTGCCAACACGATAATTAAATGGGTCAAACACGAATTTTACTCGCGTAACTCGATAAGGACACGGATAATGGTTTATGACTTGCTCTCTTTCCTTTTCAAAAAACATTTTTCAAAAAATTCTCCTTAGATTCCTCCTACTTTCAACATTTCTCTCTCTATCTTTCTCCACTTATTATCCCTACTATTTTCAAAAAAAAATTCAAATCCAAATCCAAACACAGCATTAATTTTCCTTGTCGACACATTAACTCGAAATGACATGACTTGAACACAATTAGTTTTGATTCTTTTGAATTTCCTAATTAGTAGAAGAATTTGATTTTTCAAAATCATACTTGGTTAACGTGTATAGAAGTATATTAATATAATTATGGAAAGAAAAGACATTTATACTATTATAGAGATTTTTTTTAAAATCAAAACCAATTGAATATATAATTTTCTAATCACTTATTCACTTGAGTTTCCATGCTAAAGAGTCCAAAATTAAATTTATTTAGGCTTATTGGAATTATTTTTTCATTATTTAGGCCCAGTCTTTTTCACTTATTCACTTCTGATTGTCACATGTTGACAAAATTCAGGAAGCTATACAGAGGAGGGCTATTGCTTCTACAGCTGCAGCTGAAGCGCTGGAAGAGGCCATTGCCACTGAGTCTATCGTGCGGAGCTTAAGGTAAACCATCTTCCTTCTTGCGCACACAAGCACGTAAACAGTGATTCATATTGGCTAGGACATAAGAGCATCTCTAGTACTACAGTTAAGGGCTTGGTTTGGTCAGAATTTTTCTGACTTGGTTAACTAACTCCATTTTGGGCTTCCTAGTGGGATTGCTAACTACTTGGTTAACTCTAACTAACACTAACTGTTGAGCTAACTGTAGTGGGGAAGATAAATGAAGAGAGGAAGAGAGAAAAGGAGAGAGGGAATTGGTGTCTCTGATTGGAGTCAGAGACTTGTCCTTGACTCTCGAAAAGTAGTAAATGACAAATGCGAATTGGCCGTTGTCACCTTTTGTTTTCATATACTAACAAACACATTGGGACACATTTTTTTACACTATCTCACATTTTAACTACACCACTACAACACACATTCACCTCCTAAATTTATTAACTCTTAACAAACAAAAATTGGGACCCACGTTATACACTTTGTGTCATATAACACACAATTTTTAGCAATAAGAGATGCTCTAAAGATTTTAGCTATTACAATCAACTTTTACAGTCTAATATGTGTCATATTTCTTACATTTTCATGTACCTGTTATTCATTATGCCTTCTATTTCAGCATATTTTCGGATCTTTGTTCCACATCAAAGGCAGGGAATCCTTTACCCACTATCGACCTCTTCATGTCAATATACGACAAAGTCATGAAATCTACTGCAACAGCTGAATCAATTGTAACTAACCGCTGTACCATCACTCCTAATGACAATATCCCAACACAGTCATCCAAATCCATTTCTTGGGTAGAAGCCGCTCTGGCCACAGATCTTGAAATCGTCTCTCTCTTAACCGACCACAAAATTGATTCCCCGCCGAAACCACATAAAACTTCATCAAAACGACAATCTCTCAATGCACATTCCAAAACCCATACAATATCTTCTTCCTCACTCCACATAGAAACTTCTAGCGGGAGGTGGACAAGGGGTCTTGGAATGAATGAAACTGTGGAACTTGGGGTGAATTTGCAATCCGAGATGCAAATATGGTTCATACGGTTTGTTGAGGAGTCCCTGGATGCTGGTTTTCGAGTGTTCGGGAAGGGTAGTTCTGATGGTGGCATCGACTGCCGTCCGATTGCTGCAGTGCTGTCACAGCTGAAACGAGTCAACGAATGGTTGGATCGCGAGGTGTCAAAACAGGATGACCTTCTGAGGGGGAAGATTGAGCAGCTGAAGAGGAAGATCTTTGGATTTGTTATTCAGCATGTGGGGACGACAGTAAATAACTCCACACCCATCACGTCGTCTTGAATTTGTATGTGTCCTTAAAACATTGACTAGATGTTTTAAAACATTGTGTTTTGCATCATTCATTCAGTAAACCATGATTGGGAATTTGGTTGGAAATGCAAGTGTTTTGGCTTCTTTGTATATGAGTCCCCTTCGTTTGTTCCTTTTGGCAATTTTTATGGTGTGATAATCCACATTGCTTTCTGTATATTTGTTACATAAATTTGATATCTGGGAGAATCTAAACATAGAGGCGTTCAATTATTTAGTTCACATATTGTAAGTGGTAACTATTTGGGACAAGTAGGTTTGTGAGCTGAGAACAGGAGTGTTGAAAGGGATAGAATTTTGGCCATAAATATGTGAATTCTTCTTCTACAGAGTCAAGCATTAGGTTTTCTAAAATGGATTATAGGTCTAGATCTGTTTTTCCCTTATTTGGATAGTTCTCTATCGAATAGAGAGTTGTCTGCTTTAGGTAAAAGAAGAGTTGATGCCTCCCTTATACTCTTATACACATGGACAGAGTTCGATTTTCGTAAGTATTCATCTCTCTCCTCAAGTCTCCTAGGATAGAGTAGATTAGGTTTAACAAATGGAAAAAAAAAAAAAAAGACGATCCTAAATGTTCTAAACACGATCCATTGGTCTCATTGGGCAACTGGAGATGATCCGATTCCTTGGTATTGATATCAGCTATCAATAACGGAAAAGAAAGCGCAAATTTAAAAACAAACTGCAAAATCATTTTAAAAACTTATATTTATTTTTCGTCTTCACTAGGTAAAGGGTACTTTTCTCAGTGGAGTGAAAATCATATTCATATCCACGTATAGCATTTGTATGCTTGTTGTATATTCATGTACATTGTTGTAATCATGCTTCACATGGTTATAAAGTTGTCCTAGTCTGATACTTTTGTATGAAATGAGCCTAAGAGAGGTTGCCCAAACCCAAAAGTCGCTCTCTGGTGGTGCATGGTGGATTCAGCCAGGGATGTAATGGCTAAAGTTTCAAATGTCGTTGACCTTCCAGGAGTATGTTTTTCATATGTAATATGGATATCGTTTATAGATCTCACTTAATTTTATTAAACAAAATTTTTAAAATCATAAAAAGCATTATAAATTAAAAGACATATAATATCTTTAAGAGGTGTTAAGAGTATTTTGGACATCTTTTCCAGGACAGAGGGAGTAGTTAATTAGACTCATCGGTGGACGAGGGAATTGGTCCCTTTGGATTTAACCGAGGTGCCCGAAGTTGATCCGGACAACTTGAGGCTTGAGTTAGAGGGAAAAAAAAATGGTCATGTTTGTATCTATTCCACGATAATTCATTCCTACTCTGATAATACATCCAAAATAGTGCTTAGGTTCCATTTGAATATTGGGCTGCGGACTTTATACAGTAGAACTAGTTTTTGGCCCAATGGGCACTACAGGAATAAGGCTCGTTATCGGCATGGGCCGGTAAAGCCCATAAAACCATTAGTTGATTCTAGTAATGAGCTTTGATGGGCTAGGCAGGTCAACTTTATTCACAAAGTCAATTCAACTTCATTCTAGGAAGTGCAAGTCAAGACCATGAGTTAGGCCCATATAAGGCAACGGATGGGAGAATTCTGGGGTGGCTTTTAAAACACTTTTTATTTTAAATTTTTCGTTTGTTTCTTATACAAAACATTAATAATATATAAAAATTATTTTCCTTTCCAGTCGTGCTATGAGTACATACATTGTGTACATACGTCTTGGGACCCATTTTAGGTCTCACAAAGATGATCTGAGCCGTTTATTTTGTTCAAAATATGTTGACTATCCTTGTAAAATATCAGCTGATTTGGATATCAGTAGGAGCGTTTACGAAACATTCAACTTTGTTTTTGAATTCAAGCCTAAATTCTGAAGCAAAATTGGATGTGGCCTGAATTGTAAAGCAAAGTTGAATGTTTTTTAAATGCTCTTACCAATATTCAAATGAGCTGATATTTTTTCAAAGTTCTTAAACAATATTATTTTGAACAAAATGAGCAGCTTGAATTATCTTTGCGGGACCTAAAACAGATGCCAAAGACGTATGTACGCGGGGGTATTTGCATGGTGTATATACTCATATTCTTTTCCTTTAGCAAAATAAAAATAAGCAGTCCTATTTCTTTTTGGATTAGATGGTGTTGGGGTTAATCTTGAATGGGGTGTAAGAAATAATGTACCTCTTCGAAAGTTGGTTACTTACGAAATTAGGTGTATTTTAAAACTTAAAAATAATGTACTTGCATAAATTTTTTTTTTTTTTGCAATATGGATCTTTTCATAGATCTCGATGTAAATACATTATTTTTAAGATAAAAAATTGTACATAGTCTCGTAAGGAAACAAACTTTATGAGACGAAAGAAGTAATAGAAATTATGACGTTAAAACATGGGTAAATGACAATCCCAAAGGATTTGGCTAAACAGGTATGAAAATGTTAATAAGTATTTATTTTCAATGGGATTGTATGTTCGAATTTCATGGAGGTCATTGGAGGGTTTGCTGATCGTTAATTTCAGATCCTAAAATTAGTTGAATTGTGTGCAAGCTGACCCGAATATCCGATGATATAGAAGAAAAATATCAGTCAATAAATGACATGGTGATAATTTAAAACAACTCTTCTAGAGCAGCACACAACACACACAAACACTGACACTCACAAATCACAATTGTGGTGGGCCCCACATGTGCAATTAAAATGGATGCTCCTTATTACTAGTAGTTTACTTAACTGATAATGTGCAATTAAAATGGTATGTACCCAAAAAAAAAATGGACGCTTTATTACTAGTATAGTTTACTTAAGGAGTATAAATTCTTTACACTGTCGGTGTAAACATTTGTTTATTTCAAATCAGTTATATTGTGCCACGTTACAAAATAATGGTCCCAATATATTTACAACGGTATAAAGAATTTAATCACTTACTTTAGTGATAAGTTTATGTAAATTTTGCAATTAATAATTTGGGATTTCTAAGCTCACGCACGCGATCTCTCGTATCTTATTAACCGCCTCATTGATGCCTCTCTCTCCAATTCTAGCCGTTCTCTCTCTCTCTCTCTCTCTCTCACTCAAAGATCAGCGTATCTTTAAGCGCTCCTGAATCTCTTAATCCTTCCTCACACAGCTTCTTTTACGAATCTCAAAACACACACACACACTCTCTCTCTCTCTCTCAGGCTCTGTGCGATTCCTCTATGTAGAGCATCTCCAGCAGCCTTGGCTGCTGGAGATTTCCGGCAAAAGGGTGACGAAAAGCTCCCGAAACCACACTCAACAGCCTCGCTCCGGCCTCGCTAGTTACTCCGTCGCCAAAACGCCTCGCCTGCTGTGGCGAGATTTTCCTTGCCCTCGCTTCCCTCTCTCTTGCCCTCGACGACGGCAGAAACGGAATCGACGACGGCGGATTCCGGAATCAAAATCTACGCTGCAGTGCCTCGCCCGCGACGGCCGTCTCCCGTGGATCGAATTCTGACTCCTCTCTCGCTCTGCTTCGAGTTCGACTTAGTTTGCTTCCACTCCCCGGCGAGTTTTCCGGTAGGTTCTAGGAATATAATGGGGTGTGTGTGTGTAGGCGGATATGTGTATATATGTCGGCTGAATTTTTGAATTTGTGGGTTTCAATTTATATTTTTTGACTGGATTTGATTTGGTGGTTTGATCTTGAGGTTTGATTTGCAACTTTTTTGAGGATTGATTTTGTATTTGTGGGTTTGAGGTTGTTGACTGAAACAGTGGTTCTAGGTTTGTAATCGGAAATATCCGTGTTGCTATGTTGCAGATTTCAGAGAGAGAGAGAGAGAGAGAGAGAGAGAGAGAGATTGATTTGGTTTGGTTTTGCTTAGGCTGTTGGGTACCCATATATTGAATGGCTAGCTAAAGGAGAGATATTGCACTTTTCCTTGGTTAGGCTATTGGGTACCCATCTCTCTCGCGAGCGAACGATGTGTGTATCTGCTTTCCTTGATTTCTCATTTCATTCATCTGACTTAGGTCACGGAATATGTGTATTTATAATTTATATATTGGCTTCTTCTTCTTCATTTTTTTATTACTATTTTTAACGTTATGTTCAGGCGGCATTAGCCTATCGGCTGTCACGCAACAATGTGTCATGTTTTTGCTTAGTATATGTTTTCGTCCTTTATTGAGGAAAATTTGCGTTTCATTCTTTTCTGGTTTCTTTTCTATTTCAGGTTGATGCAAACAGAGAGAGCAAGAACTTTAGCCCCTTTGGAGTTCTTGACTAAGGCCCTTTGAAGCCCGAATGACTATTCTCATCATTACGCATCGGAATATTCTTGGACGTTCTTTTCCAGCTTTATATTTGGGTAATTAGTATATAGATTACAGGTAGTGTTAGGGAAATATGTTGGGTTTCATTTTCATGGTTTAGTTTCCTTGCAATAATGGTCTGTGCCGTTGCTGGTTTTAGATGTAATATGAAAGCTTCTCTTGGGGGGTGATTGGTGGCATGTGGTGATTTGGTGACATGTGGCGATTTCTAGTTCCTATGATTTGAAGTCTTTACAAGAACATGATCCACATATGAACAGATGTATAAAATTACTTAGTACACTTGGGGTTCTAGCCTTTACATTGAGGAGTGTGACTAAGTGGGTAAACTCTTCGTTTGTGTCCCGACATTCTCTTACAAAGGAATGTGACTTAGTGGGTAAACTCTTCGTTTGTGTCCCTACATTCTCTTACAGAGGTAGGGATATTTTCAACGCCAGTAATCTCCTTTTTTGAAACGTGCACAACCATTGGATGAGAACAATCTCAATGCTAACCTAATGACTTTTTGTGGGATCCACACAGTTGTGATGTGTAATGTAAATTCGGCTTAGATTTCTCACTCCTACATTTTAAATGGTGTGGGATGTATAACACCATTTTGGTTGCATGGCTACTTGCACTACAGAATCTGAGGAACTTTTGCCAATGGTGCAGTCCAAAATTTAACACTTGCCTTTTCATCTGAAAGCTCCATTGATGTGTTATGCATTTTGTTAGCCATGCCATTGTGAATTCAATCTGTCCTTGCAATTTTATATTTGATCTTTTTGCACCTTATGCTATTTCAGATAAGCCATCTTGTGATGTTTTCTTACATATCCACTTTGGGCGACACCTCGCTTCTCTTCATTTTATATTTCATCTAAGGTATGTTCAATTCTTGTTTTCACCTACTTAAACTTTTAATTTTAAATAGTTAACTGTTTGACGTTTTGATTCATACCTTTTTTACATTGGGGTTCATATGACAGTCTGTTTGGTTTTTTTGTTTTGTTAAAAAAACAAGACTTCAATAGAAATGGCATCTGTTTGGTTTTTTTTTTTTTTTTTGTTAAAAAAACAAGAAAGACTTCAATAGAAATGGCATCAAAGGGAATGCTATATGATAGATATGCATATCAACAATTGTATCTATAAGAAACAATTGGTCCTCCATACTCTCTGCTAAGTCCAAAAACATCCTAAATAATGCAACTACGATGAAATAGCTTATAACTAGAGTGGAGTTAACAAATCTTTCATTATTGGACCCTTATTTGAGGATAAAACTTGATTCAAGGTTTGGGATCACTGTATATTTTGTGATGTCTTCATTTAGGGTGTGAAACTTCGGAATTAGGTTATTTTCCTCGTGCCCCTCAACTAAGCGATAAGATGAAGCTTTGGACTATGGACCTATAGCAACTGAACTTGTTAGGTTTCTCCAACAATACAACATCTAATAGTTCTCAAATGTTTTGTCATAGATTTTATTAGATTAGCCTAAATTGTTCAATTTTTGTTGTGTAGTCATTTAGTTGGTTTGTTAAAATATGACTCTAATTAGCATCATCCACTCCGAAGGATCTCCTTGATTTTCTGGTGGGTTTTATTCATAAGCTTTCCTTTGTCTATTGAAATTATCATTTTTTGCTTTAAACTCCAACCATATATTCTTTGTTACCTCTGAAGAATTCAGTGGTCGGCTTTCAGGTATTGCTTGGCCTTTCAGGAGTTATGCTGGATTCTCACTTCTTGTATCAGGGGGATTCTTCAGTGCTGTTGGAGTAAAATCTGCCCTTACCGTTATGGAAGTCATCCCTTTTCTTGTTTTTGCTGTAAGTTCCCATTGCTTAAGAATCCTTTATGGCAAGTTGCATTTTATTTTTCCTAGATACGGTAAATGTGGAAAACACAACATATTCCTGTGTTTGAGTGATGTTATGTCTTAACTTGTCACATCTCACCTATCAAAAAAAAAAAAAACCCTATCACATCTCTCCTAGTGGCTACCCACAAGGTGTGTCTTCTACCAAGGAAATTATTTTGAGAATTGGTTTAACATGGTATTAGAGGGCTCTGTATGTGGTTCAAAACTCATATACAGTTCCCTTCGCATGCCATAGATCGTATTTTCTCCTCTTTTGAGGTTTGCTTGTTTACATCATATTCTATGAGGTTTTCCACATTTTTTTTAATCATTTTATATGTTGGTATATTTGCCTTTTGTGTGTACCTTAAGGTTTTAGGACTACCTAGGTATATCTATGTCTTTTGGTTCCAACATTTTGTGGCAAATTCAATGGCTAGTACAAATGCTACACGTGTTTTACTAGAAGGCTGACGCGAAATCTTTTCAATAAAAATGAATGGTGTAGTATGGTTCGGCACAATTTTGTTGATAAATCTCCCTCTAGCTTCCACTGTATCTTGAGAATTTCCCTTAGGTCGGGGTAGATAATAGGTGTATACTAGTGCATGCTGTTAAGAGGCATCCATTGGAATTGCCTTTAGAAAGACGGATAAGCAATGCACTTGTAGAAGTTGGACCTTCCATAACACTTGCTAGTCTCTCCGAGGTTTTAGCATTTGTAGTTGGAAGTTTTATTCCCATGCCAGCATACCGTGTATTTTCTATGTTTGCCGGTTAGAGAATTTTTGATATCTTATTTCAGTTACCTTAGGTATTAGCAGCTAGGGGTGAGCAATGCCTGACTAACCCATGGGTCCGACCCAACCCGACCGAAGGGTTTCGGCCGGGTTAAACTGGTAGATCGGTCGGGTACAGATTGAATGCTTTTAAAAAATCGATTTTGGGATCAGCATTCGGTAAAACGGTGAACCTGACCTGACCCGACACTTATACACACATGCATTTTTTTATCATTCCCCAGGTATAAAAAGGCCAATATTCCTGTTCCCACTTTCCCACCTCCCGAAGTTCTTAGCTGTTTCCCAGAGAAAAGGCCAGACGTGTTTATTGCTACTTTTCAAACTCTATACACGTGTTACCCATTAATTGGACTCCAAATTGGCTTTGCCTCTTTACCCACACGTTTCACTGCATGGTGCACGCTCACTCTCTTTCCCTCTTTTATTCACGTTCCCACTCCCCTTACTAGCTGCCCCAAAACCCTACACCGATCGAAAACTTCCAGATCTGAAAAATGCCACCAGCGAGGGCCTATGCCGTAGACTGTCCAGTCGTCCATCGTCCCTCTCTCTCGCGCACACCGTCCGGCGTCCGCTCTCCATTTTTGGTAAATAGCGTCCACTCTCCACCGTCTCTCTCTCTTCAAAGTTGGATTTTAGATTTTCGATTTGTTACGTTTTTTATATTTGTTGTTTCTGTCAGATTTTTTTGTGGATTTTTGTGATTGAAACCATCTCATTTTCAAATTTCTTTTGTAGTTTTTAGCCAACCCAACCGACCCGAAAAAAGGAGCGGTTTGGCAGACAGTTTTGCCAGTTAACAGATCAGTTATGGGTGCCTACTCGACATGGTCGGGTCGGGTGGCGGTTCAGTGCAAACCCGCCCCGCCTTGTGCACACCCCTCGTAGCAGCAAAAACGGCTCATATCATTATGTTGCAGGTATTACTTGTTTGCTTATTTGAGGCTCTTATTAATTGACTTCCATCCCACATTGTTCTTCAGCCTTGGGCTCTGGCAGTTCTCTTGGACTTCCTTTTGCAAATCACTTCCTTCGTTGCCTTGATTGTTCTTGATTTCATGAGAGTTGAGGATAATCGGATTGATTTTTTCCCTTGTACAAAAATTTCTGGACCATTTATGGAACCAAATGAAGGTACAAATAATATCTCTCACATGGCTCAATTTTAGTTTTATTGTCGCGATCATACATTTCATTTCATTTCATTGCTGTTACACTTATTTATTTATTTTTCTTCTTCTTCTTCTTCTTCTTTCTCAAGTTTGATTGTTTATGGATTTATCGTTCTCATAGTTTTCATCTTTTTTGTCTTCTTCGTGTAAACTCTATTTTTGTTCACTAGTTCGTTTACTTATTATGGATTTTTGTTTGTTTCTTATGTTCTGTTATTTTTCTCCCCAAATTGATTTGTTATGCTTTGCTTCTGCAATCTGGTTTAACTAATTTTTTTTTAAAAAAAAAAAAATAGTCTTAGGCCCGTTATGTAAACTTCATAAGCCCACAAGTCCATCTATTAATTTTGTAGGGTTTCAAGTCCATTTTAGGGTACCCTATGGTTTAGGCACTTTCATAAGATTTTAGGTTGCTATTATAGGGTAGCGTACCCTAAGGTTTAGGCACTTTCATAGGGTTTTAGGGTGCACTTTTCTATTATAGGGTTTTAGTGGTTTACGCCCTTCCATAGGGTTTAGGGTTTTAGGCACTTTCATAGGTACCCTAGAGTTTAGGTTGTATGGACTTGTGGCTTTACAAAACTATTAGGTGTACTTGTGGGTTTATGAAATGTCTATAGTGGACCTATCACTATATCTCCCTAAAATTTTTTCCCTATCTTCTTAAGCTATATGTTTGCCACTTGTTTATGTTTTTGCTCTCAATTTTCTTTCAAGTTTAATTGTTTATTTGTTTTATCTTCACTTTTACTTTGTCTTTCTCGATATTCTTTTTGTTTCTTTGTTCTCCTCCTCGTCCTCCTCTATGGTTTAGTTTTTGGTCAATTTTGAATATCTATGGATTGCAGGCAATTTTGGACTATTTTTCTTCTTTTCGTCGTTCTCCTCCTTAAGCTTTGTATTTTTTCTTTTAATTTAATATTCATGGAGTGCTAGTTGTTTTTGGATTTTTTCTGGATTATTTTTGTTCTTATTCTGTTTTTGCTTTTCAGTCTATTTATTCCTCCTCTTTCTTCTTATTCTCGTTTTCATCTCTTTATCTTTTTCATGTCATATTGTGTTTTTCTTTTTCTCAAATTTGATTTTTATATTATGTTTCTCATGTTATATTGTGTTTTTCTTCTTTTTGTCTTTTTTTTCCAGCCTAATTGTTTCCTTTCTTCTTAATCTCTGTTTTTAATAGTTTATTTTTGTTGTCTTCTTCTTCGTCTTTTTCAAGTTTGAATGTTTATGGATTTGTCATCCTCGTTTTCATATTCTTTATCTTCTTTCTGTACACTATTTTCTTTTCACGAGTTGGATTAGTAATTACGGTATTGGTAGTTATTCGCTATGCTTTGCTTTTTCCCAAATTGATTAGTTATGACTTGCTTAGCAATGGTTTAACCAATTTAGTTTTTCCTATCTTCTTAAGCTATATTTTTGCCACTTTTTTTATGTTCTTACACAAAGTTTTCTTTCAAATTTAATTATTCAATGTTTTGGTCTTCGCTTCTGCCTTTTTTTCCCCGGTATTCTTTGTTTTATCTTTGTTCTCCTTCTCTTCCTCCTCTTCTTCTCGTCCTTCTTCTTCATTTTGTTTTTTTGTCCACCTCATCCACGGTCTTTTTTTTTTCTTTTTTTTTTTCGATATTGAATTTGTATGCATTGTGGGCAATTTTCTATTAATTTGACATTTATAGGGTGCTAGTTGTTTTGCGGACTTTTTCTGGGTTATTTTTGTTCTTATTCTGTTTTGCTTATTAGTCTACTTATTCCTCCTCTTTATGTTGTGTTTTTCTTTTTCCCGGTTTTGATTATTTTATGAATTTTTTCTTTGGTTTCTGTCTTTTTTTCCTAGTCCATTTGTTACCTTTCTTCTTCAACTCTGTATTTGACAGTTATTTTCTTTCTTTTCGTTCCTCAAGTTTGAGTGCTCATGAATTTGTCATCGTCGTCGTTTTCATTTTCTTTGACTTCTTTCGTGTACACTCTATTTTTTTTTCACGAGTTCAATTACGTATTATGGATTGTTGTTGCTTCGTATGCCCTTTTTCTCCGAATTGATTAGTTATGGCTTGCTTCTTTTTCTTCTACAATATGATTTAACCAATTTATTTGTTCCCTATCTTCTTAATCAATATTTTTGAATGTTGTTTATTTTGTTTTTTTTCCTTCTTCAAGTTTGACTATTTTTGTGGCTGTATTTGCATCCGTGCCCATGATCCATGCTTTATATTTGAAACATTTTGTTTAGATGCTACAAATAACACAATTTGGTGCTGAAATCGATGCACAATTTGATAGGCCTATTTTGGAATATTTGATTACATGTTTGATATATTGTGTTTGTTGCTGGAATCTAATAGTTAGAAGTTGTGTAATCATATAGTTTTGTTGTTATAATAGTAGTCATACTACTAGATTAATGGGAATTTGATGGCACTATGTGTTTACCAAATGTAAGTTTCGGATGTTTGGATTTGATTGTCCGTATGATTTTATGTGACATTTTCTTCTTCTTAACTACTCGCCGACTGCGGAGGAGTGTTTTGTTGCTCAGTCCAATTTGAGAGTTATGAGTATGAATATGAAGATAATGTTGATGCCTCAGTGATTCTCACCCTCAAATGTAAGACTTCTAGACTTGATTCTGGCAATTAGAATTTAGATTTTTGCTTTGTACACTCTCCATTCTCGAGACGGTGATTAAATTATTTTTATTTTTGTGTAGGCTTTGTGTTGCAGGAGGGATTTATTGGGTGTTTCAAGGATATGTTCGTAAAACCACTATGCATCTTCAATTTCAAAAACGACATAGGTATAGGAAAAGTCTTCATCTCAATTTAAATTCTCTCTCTCTCTCTCTCTCTCTCTCTCTCTCTGTGGATGGCCCATATACACAGAAAAAGGTACAACCTTATCATTTGCCCATTTACTTTGCTTTCTTCAAACATTTACATGGAATATCAATACTCTTGTAATAAAAGAACGTAGGATGGCATGCCAAGTCACGTGATAAAAATATGTATTTGCCCTTTTGGTTTCGCAGTCTGTGTTGTTCTATTTGGGGTATTTTAAACTTTATTCACTCCGGGTGAATGATTACTTTTTGCACAATACTGGATTTCCAGCCGTTTTTCCCGGTGAACTTAGCTTGCTTTTACCCCACTTCCCATAGCTTGGTCAGCAAGTAAAAAACACATAGAAAGGAAACAATTGGCATTTGCGCTCTCTCTCTCTCTCTCTCTCTCTCTCTCTCTCTTCCTAATTCAGTAGAAAATCGATCTTCGATAAGAAAGAAGTGGTGGATTGGTTTCTCGGCCGTGAAGCCTTAGCTGTCCGTGTATCCAAATCAAGGTTTTTTTGGAAACAAAGGAGGCGATTCTACTCACTCTGTCACATCACCGGCGATATGGACGTCGACGCCGATACCGGAGTATAATTTCAACAGTTGACAAATCTATATTTCCCAGGAATGTCGAAGCTTATTTATCCTAAATTGGTGAGGTTTCTATGTTCACCCTCTTCTCCTCTCTCTGCTCTTCAATTTCAAACCCTAACCTCTTTTTCCTTCCAGTTTTTACAAGCCCGGATTTGGTACTTCCAGCAGCAGGAATCCCGGCATCCGCTAGCCGTTTCGATCGACTTCCCATAGGATAGGTAAGTCGTCTCTCTCTCTCTCTCTCTCTCACACACACACACACACACACACGTTCCTAATTACCAATACCTTCTCTCTCTTTTTTTTAATGGTTGTTCATAGTCATACCAGGAGATAGTTGTTACTTTGGATTTTAGGTCCCTTTTGTTAAATTTTATTGTTGTTATGTTAAATACAAAGCATCTCTTGCTCTCTTTTTCTCTCTTTGCTTTCTCCGTCTCTCAGATTATGGAAGAGAGAGAAGATAAGTTGGTTGGGGCCAGAAGGGGTTTTTGGTAATAAGTTCACCCGGATAATATTTGAATTGTGGGGGAGCCCCAGTTATCTTCAATGCAAACAAACGCCGGATATAGCAATATAGCACCCCCAGATTGCTATATCCTACTTATCCCTATACCCAACATCTATATCCTTCTAACAAACAGCCTGTTATTGTACCACAAGAAATAAGGTTATGTGTAATACTACATTCCTGTCTTTCTTCATTTTAATCAGAACCATCATTTTAAATATTATAGTTCATTGTCTAATTAACAAAAAGAATTACATTTTAAAATTCCAAAAATTTCATTCCTATATCATTCTAGACTTGTTTTGTTAACAAAAAAAAATCTTGTCACACATCATTTCCCCTTCAATTAACTCAATGGCAATATAACATTTCTTTGTTGCATATGTGTTTCAGGTGAGAAGGGAGAAAATAAGTTAGAAGGTGAAATGCAGGCTCTTGTTCTGGATGTGACAAGGTGAAAAGGTGGTGAAGTATATTACAATTATCTTCCCTTTGTCTGTCTTATACAAAATAATGCCACGTTGCTCCTATAGGAGAAGTATATCTATCTTGTTCTAACAAATAGCATTTAGCAATTAGCAATTAGCAATTAGCAATTACGTTAGCTCTTGCTTAATGTATCAATCTTTGTGTATTCTTTGTTAATTCCTAACCAAGCCTTTTCATTGGGAATGGAATACAGTCTCGCACTTATTTAATCAATACTCCATTTGTGAGTTTCCTGTATATTTTGAAGGGTGGTTCAAAATAGGATTCCTACATATTACTTTACTTACATCAAGGATTGATTCAAAATACTATCTTCATATATCAGACTTACATTCTTTCTAATTCCATCCTGTGCATAAAAATATGGACCAGGAGAAGTATTGCACTACCTCTTTGCTTAGTGTAGTTTATGTTTGATTTGCTTTGTGATGCTGCTATTATTTGAAGTCCATTGGTTTTGAAATCTTTCATGATGTTAAATAGTCTATTTCTACATTAGCATAGATGTTTGTGGATAAAGCATTCTTGACCTCCATATATTTCTCCACAAATTCTCAAAATTTCTTAATGGTGTGTACTATCCATTTACGTGATTAATTTCGGAACTTCAATCTGAAAAATTGGCTTTCTTGGAGGGGCAAGCCAAAAGCTCTGGTGTTGACACATTGAAACCTTAAGGTATTGTTGTGAAGTTCTCTGCACGACAGGATGCTTTTTATGAAGATAACAGGATGCTTTTTTCTTGTCACTATCCTTTTCAGCTCTTAAAATAAGCATAGCACCTTGTTTTCCATTACTGAAACACAACTTACGAGTTCAGAATTTTGTGTGCTGGAATCACTTGCTACAGCTGTTCCTGCTACAAGAACTCCTTTTGCATTGCTTATGAAATATTCTTTTTGTATAACTGCTCTCATTCAGTTGCTTACTCTGAGGACTTGTTTTTATCAGCTTGTACCCTATTCACTATTATTTTCTGGGCAAATGTCAGTTTTCCTATAGCTTCTATTTTCTTGACTGCACAAGTTAGTTTTGCTTGCCAACATATGCCTTTGTTCCTTACGTAATGTATGTTAAAACATCTACTCAGTCTTCAGACTATCACAATGTATTGATCGACAAAAAAAAAACTACCAAAAAGAATGAAATTTATGAGGGAACAAATACGACTAAACTAAATCCTAATTACAAGGATCAGATCCGCATTTGACATAACAATGGCTGTGCATTTTGGGATTGTCGTTTATTGTTGCTGATTTTGCTTGCCTAGGTAAGTAACTCATATACATAAGAGGCCGATTTGTAGGATTAAGCCCTTTTCTATCTAGTGAATGGGTTTCCATGGCTTTCAGCTCAACCTGTGAAGTTTTCATAAAACTAGGCGGATGCACATTGCTGATTGCTGCTATTGTATTCTGCCACTTATCAATATGATGTTGTATGTTTTGAAAACCAGAAAATTCATGGAGTTAAGAGAGGGACGTCGGAAAAAATGGGAAAAGGAAATAGTAGGACTCAAGTGGCATGAACTTAGGAACGCATGAAATTTGGCAGGTTGATAGGTAATTCGGTGGCGATCAAGATTCATGGCTTTACTATGGACTTTGCTGGAATTCGGAGCACCCCATCGTCTTAGGTGAATTTAGTGATTTTTTCCGTTTTTGAGTCATGCTAATCGCAGCCCGAGGTTGGGTGGATAACCTCTATTGATCTATAGAAAGTGCAGTAAATGTCTCCAAGTGTGTAGGTATTTGGAAAAGTGCTTTGGGACAATTGAGAAGTGCATCAAGATGTGAAATATTTTGGCATTATTATCACCTTAACAAGACCGTTGTCGTTTTAAGAAAGATCTGTTTCTCTATTTACTTCGAGTAGAAAAGTCGTGATGCGATTCTGTTGATCCTGCCTTGATTGTCGGACTAAAATTTAATTGTTCGTTTGTTACCTTTACTGTTTTCCCCATCTTGATTATGTCCTAGGAGTCTTGGCCTACACTCGTTGCTTAACCATCTGAGTGTTCTAGTTAGATTGAAAATCCATGAGGGCAACTAAATCTGTTTATTTGAATTTCTGCTTTCTTTTAGGAATCTAGAGGGCTAGTAGTTTATTAGCAATAAGTTGCGCGATAACTTACAGCCTGTGACCCTAAATTTGCTTTTGTTTTATATTCTTTTATTGGCTTTTCGACCAAGATGGTTGATGACCAGCTGAGGTAGCACATGTTTCTATGTCTTTGAATCTGCAATCTCATTTTTAAAGGTGAAAGGACCATTCAAGTATGATCTAGGTATGCAGGGCTACCTGTTAGCTATGACATGTGAACACTTCTATGGTAATTCAAACATTAGGTAGGCCTATTTGTAAATCTTGGCCTTTTGTCACTGGTGCTATTAGTATGGGAAAATGACAGTCAAGGACGTGTTTGATAATTAATACCCTCCAAGGACATTTTCAGCATTAACAAATGTTCTCAGCATGTCCTTGGCGGGTATTAATTATCAAAACACGTCTTGGGCCGTCATTTTCCCTATTAGTATTAGTAAGCAGTTTTTGATACATGCACATTTTAGGAAGTGCTGATGGTTAATTTTTTTAGAGAACTAGAGAAGTTTGATAAACATGAGTTATTAGTCAGGGTATATTGTCCAAGTATGATTGGATCTGGTTTTCAACTAAAGATTGTGTGACTTCGATACAGGTGGTCTTTACTCGAAAAGTATAGCTGTAAAGCCTCAAAGCTTCATCTGAAGCCTCAAGGGTTACGGAAGGTTCAAGATATTTATAGAGACCTCGGTTAGTTTGGGCAATCAGTACTCCTTGAATAATGTTCTGTATGTGAAAATTTATTACTTCTGTAATTTTGACTTCTTTATCTTTCATGAAGGAGAGAACCAACTCTTGAAAGATCGGAAGAAGGATAAATGGAAAGAGCCTTCTCAGGGGGAAAAACTGTGCTCCCGCAATTCCAACAACTATCTCAAACCAGGGCAAACCATCAGGACATGATGACACTCATGCAGTTAAATTGGTTGTTATGGACAATGAGAATATTAAACAAATAGGACCTTTGAAAGGACCTTCCGTAAGGCGCAATGTTAATGTAGGAATCAACCGCAGCATCTGCAAAGGAGACTCATTTACACCAAAAACAGTTAGGCAGCGGCGGAGACCAGGTATTTTTTAATTTCTATTGTAGTCTAGGAATTCGGTGGTTGTTGTTTCCTATTTTTTTCCCTGAAGGTATGAATGTAGAACGCAAGGATACAGAATGTAACCACATTTTAACCTTGTTAAGCACTTTGTCTACCGATGACAGTCCGAAGTTGAAATTGAACTGTATATCCTTTGGTTTGTGCTATGGTAGGAAACTTTGGATTTAGTAGGTGCTTAAACTTCGTGCTCTTCCTGCTGTTTGTTCGACTCCACTTTACGGAAATACAAGAATGATTTTATCCTTATGTTGTCCATTTGTTTACCTAATAAACAGGAGGATACAAAGAAAAGTTTGACACGTGCTGGCATGTAAAATGCGTCTGTACTATAAACGTAGGCTGATCTTCTGCTTCAGAAACCTGAAGTACCTACTTTTATGGCTGTCTTAATCCTACTTTGGACTTGTAAGCATTGTCCCAGATATTTGATGGTGTGGGGAAGGTTTGCGAAGTTAAACCTAGAAAGGGTTTGCTGTGCCTAGAAGGTTGCTCGGTGGGAAACGATCTGTTCGAGTCAGGAGAACTTTTTTCTTAAAGATAATATGGATAAAGTTTGAGCGTTTGTCATGGTTTGCATTGGCTTGATATTAAGCTCATCCTTTTTCATAACTTAATTGTATCCGGGTTCTTTCCCCTGACTGTTATGGAATGGTATTTGATGGATGTTCATAACTTAATTGTATCCGGGTTCTTTCCCCTGACTGTTATGGAATGGTATTTGATGGATGTTCAGCAGGTACTGTCTCAACAGCTGCATACAAGAGATGGGAGAAGGCTGCAATTGCTGGTGCTTCATTGGTTGCTGATGCTGCCGAGCATTTAGAGCAGGCAACCACAGATAAAGAGGTTGAACATGGCCAAGCGACACTAGGTGAGGATTGCAATTGAAAACAGGTTAAACAGTTTTTTTTCTCAGATTTACATTTGGAATGGAGTTAATGTCTCAACTGATTTGTGAAATATTGCTTGACACTGTCTGGTTCTTTCCAATCTACTTATCAGGGGAAAAGTGTTTTGAGCCTGTTGAGAAAGACATTCCATCTCTGCCAACTTCTTCACCAAACTCTTTCGCTGAGAGTAATACACAAGCTTCTGTTGTTAAACTTAAGCTCCATTTGTTCCCAATTGATGAAGGTACTCGAAGAGCTTTGGAATTGGTAAGTTTGAGAAGGTGTTATCCCAACAAGTTTGATGTAGAATGATTGTCAAATTGTTAACACAATAGGTGGGCCACAATCTTTTCTCAGGATAATCATAATCCACATCTGGAGCTCACGTTAACTACTCGGAAGAAGATATCATCGGTTTTGGATCATCTCAGTCGCAAGTGGGGAAATTCAAGTGTAGCTTCTGGAGATCTAATGCTTTTCCCTTTCTATGTCCGAAGGGAAAACCTGGTTGGTTATCCGAGGTGGACCTAAGACTCTGTTGTTTGTGCGGCAGATGTATATGCAGTGATCGGAAGCCCCCCTGTTTTCCGCTTAAGGTTTCTTTCTTTCTAACGTTAGAAGTAAGGTCTACAGTAATAATTTATCATGACCGATTTGTTTCTTTTCAAAGGTATGATTGGTTTTCCAATTCCGAGCTTGTGTCAGCCACATCTCAAGCCCCTTTGATGTCATCTGACATGATTCATGACCTTAACATGAAGAACGTTAATGATGCCAAGGAGCAGAGTAGAGACCCAGTGCTAGTACCCACACCACCCTTTGCTTGTCAGCCTGAGAAACCTGCCAATCACTGTAATAAAGATCAACAAGTCTCATGGGACAGAAGGGAGACTGCCAATGGAGTTATTTGTAGAGATGAAGGAAATAAGGTAATTTTTTCCCCTCGTCTACCTGCATGCTTATGAATCAGCTAAACTGACAGCCATCATGGCATGGGCATGAATCCATGTTTCTCGCTTGAGCATCTCTGGGAGCTATGAATTTGTGTAAATTGTTGCAAGTTATTTTGAATCGCACTCATATGTCGAAGGCATGATGCATTCCACATTTTTAACTGAGTGTTGATGATTTGGCAGCATGAATCCAGCATGCCCTCTATCTGTTGAAGTGTCAATAGCACTTGCGAACTATAACATATTGTCATGCTGGTCTTCTTGTTAAGCTCTGTCGCTTTGTATCCGCATACTCGTTCTTCCTTTAACATGTTGGAACCTTCTGAATAAAAGAAATTCGTACCAGCCATGTGACTCGTTATGTATCAATTATGGATTCTACATCAAGTTCTTTTCTCAAGTTGCTCATGTGGTCTGCTTTATCCAGGATTCCTATTGATATTGCTCATTCATCTAAATGTCCTTTAGGCTCCATTTAATTTGACCTTGAGAAACTTATTCATCAGCCTTGTAATGCTTATGATGGGTAATTAGAGCATCCACAATGGACTATCCAAAATTGGAAAATCAAAAGTTGCCACATCACCTTTTGGTTATCCATTTAGTTCATGGCTAAAGTTAGCAACCCTAAGCTCACAATGGCCTAATCAAAATGAGTTGCCAAAAATTAAAATCCTTTTCTTCTCTCAATCTAATGGTTTACATTGAATGACATTCTAGTAAAATAAGTGAAAGTGGAGAGAATTTATTAAAATCCATAAAGGGACTAACATTGTTAAATGCAAAGCCATTTTGCCAAAGTGGAGAGTGAGTTTCACCTACCAATAAAGCATTTGCTTTATGGAGAGTGAGTTTCAAACAAGAAACAGCATACAAAGTAACCTTTGTGAGTAGGACCCACTATTTTTTTGTTTTTGAGACAATATTGCTAACTTTGGTTATTGGAAGGCTCAAATTTTATTGGTTAAGAGGTTGCTAAATTTGGTTATTCCATTGTGAGCCATTTTTTAGGCCAACATTGCTAACTTTGTACACATGTTGCTGGTTATGCCATTGTGGATGCTCTTAGAAGTTCATACAACATGTGAGCTTCACATTGGATATGAATTGGTCATCTGTTCCTTATGGCTCCTTTTTAAGATATCTATTTGTAGTAGAAGGCAGGTAACTGAAACATTTGGGGAAATCATCATCTAATGTAATTATCAAAGTGTGGTTTACATGGGAGAAGACTATGTTCAACTAGTTGTGACTAGCTTAAGCTTTTTACTCACGGCATAAACCAGTTGCATCCAATTTTGTCATTTTTTCATTGCGCTTCTGAAATCACTTTGCTTTATGTATTAGGATGGCTTGTGGTTAAGAAATGGTCCTTCATTGTCAGCGGGGGAGTGGGCTGATAGCCTAACCAACATCAGCGTTGGGGATTTACTTGCTGAGGTGTCCCATGACGTAGTTGCTGGCTGTAGTGATCCATCCTTGAGTCCTTGACGGGAAGCTCTCAATGTCTTCAATAGGGCCCATTCATCTGTGACTCATTTGATGCGGCAATTGCTGCTCATATAAATAGACATCAAAATAAAACTAGCTTTCCGCCTGATCTGACATCCATTTCATCTTCCATTTGGGATGCTGAAGAAACATGTGATGCCTTATCATTTCAGAACACTTGCAAATTGGTCCAGACTCCATCTGGCGTTGAGTCTCCAGAGGCCTGCAAACAAATTGGTCGAACAAGTCCTGTGGGCTTCGGGGCTACTATCCAGGTTTTACTTTACTCTTACCGTTTGCATGCTTCAATACTATTGATGTGGGTAAGTTTTCCATGCTTTGACATTAGGCTGTTTTCATTTGTTTCTCATTTAGGCAATTCCCAGAGTTAAAAAAAATTCAGAAAAATAGGCATCAGTAACTTCCTCAAAGACAAGCCAATGATCTGCATTAGAAAGACTAGTGCTCTGATTTTAGTTAGCAACTCTGTAATTTGTTCATCAACATTTGCCAAAGCCCGGAGATATTCTGTTCTTGAGGGCAAATATATATTTCCCTTGGTATTGAAGATGAAGTGCTGTTTTAAGAAGACATAGCACAAAGCTGCCTTTACTTTTGATTAAGTTTGTTGGAATCCAGATATCTGTTTTGGTGTGCAATGTGTAAATGCAGCTATTGGAGAATCTGGGATTATGTATGGAACATATGTTGAAAGTACTACAACAGATGTTGCAAATAACTTCTGGAGTGCACATAATTTTTTTTGGATAACTAGGAGTGCACATAATATTGAAAGCGGTGATGACATTATACTGTTACTAATCTTCAGTTGGTTACTTGATTCAGCTTCTATCAATAAACAGACAATGTCTTAATTGTAGGCCTTCAATATTTGTTGTCTTTGTGCTGCAACTTTTTGGAGGCAACGGAAGACAGACAAGAAATGGGTCCATGGACATTTTTGTGGGAATTAGTGTATTTGTATGAATTTGGAAACTAGGTACTACAAATTTGGACTTTCATGCTTTTCTTTTTCTACTTATCATCACTACAAGAACAAATATCATATGTATATTATCTTTCCAACCACCAATTACGCCAATGAGCACGCAGAAACGTGCGAAGCATGAGGCGTTACACTAGTTACTTGATAACGAACTTAGTTGCTCATTGAAGGGATAGGTTATGGACCAACATAAACCAACCTGAGTAGAATAAGTTGTAATTTTGGATCTTAAAGACCTAGATCTCAGTATCTACTTCCTCTTCTTCAATTCTTATGATGTCTTTTGTTTTTTCTGAGTTTGATTGTGTACGGTTTGCTAGCTTTTTCTGGACTTGTCTTCTTCTTCTTCTTCTTCTTCTTACACTGTTTCTGTTTCTGTTTCCACATATGTGCCCATGATCCATGCATTTTATTTGAAACCTCTTGTTTAGGTGCTAACAATTTGATAGGACGTATGTTAAAACTCTAGATTCCTATTTTGGAATATTTGATGACATGTTTGATATACTGATTCTGGTGCTGAATCTAATGGTTAGAAGATGTGTAATGATGTAGTTTTTTTGTTATAATAGTAGTCATACTACCAGATTAATGGGGATTCGGTGGCACGATCTATTTACCAAATTGAAGTTTCGGATCTTTGGGTTTGATTTTTGTCTGTACAATTTTATGTGACATTTTCTTCTTCTTGACTACTAGTCCTTTGGAGAGGAGGGTTTTTTTTTTCCTCAACCCTGCTAGAGAGTTTATTAGTATGAATGTGAAGATAATGGTGACACCGTAATGATTCTCACCCTCAAACGTAAGACTTCCAGATTCGATTCTGGCAACTTAGAATTTAGATCTTTGTTTTTTACTTAGACTCTCCATCCCTGAGACGTTGATTAAATCATTTTTATTGTTGTGAAGGCTTGTGTTGCAGGAGTATTTTATTGGGTTTTTCAAGGATATGTTCGTAAAACCACTATGCATCTTCAATTTTAAAAATGAAGAGGTATAGAAAAAGTTCTCATCTCAATTTCAATTCTCTCTCTTTCTGGATGGCCCATATACAGAGAAAGAGGTACAACCTTATCATCTGCCCATTTACTTTGCTTGCTTCAAACATTTACATGGAATATTACTTGATAACGAACTTAGGAGAATTGTCCACTTGCTCAGTGAAGGGATAGGTTATGGACCAACATAAACCAACCTTTATAGAATAAGTTGTAATTTTTGATCTTAAAGACCTAGATCTCGGTATCTACTTCCTCTTCTTAAATTCTTATGATGTCTTTTGTTTTTTGCCGAGTTTGATTGTGAATGGTTTGCTAGCTGTTTCTGGACTGGCCTTCTTCATCTTCTTCTTCTTGTTCTTCTTCTTCTTCTTGTTCTTCTTCTTACACTAGTCTTCTTCTTCTTCTTCTTCTTCTTACACTGTTTCTATGTCTGTTTTCACATATGTGCCCATGATCCTGTGAATATATATTCTGTATCTTGAATATATATTCTGTATCTTCTTGTAATATGCTATTTTACGATACATATCCTAAAATAGCATATTACAAGAAGATACAGAATATATATTCAAGATACAGAATATATATTCACACATGGGTGTGTAGTGTAATTTTGACACTTATATTGGGATCAGGAGATCGATCCCTTTCCTTTTCTCCTACCGCTGCGTTCTCTCTCTCTTGGCGCCTCCTCCCCCCCCCCCAATTACACAAACCCTAGGACTTCAACACCAAAATCAAAGGTCAAGACTCGCAAATCTCAGAAAAACGTGAAGAAGAAACATGATATAATCGATTTATAAAAATTGGGTCATGACAGTATTTGTTGCTGGAATCTAATGGTTAGAAGCTGTCTAATGATGTAGTTTTGTTGTTATAATAGTATTCATACTACTAGATTAATGGGAATTCTGTGGCACGGTGTGTTTACCAAATGTAAGTTCTTAATATTTGGGTTTGATTTTTGTTCATATGATTTTATGTGACAATTTCTTCTACTTGCCTACCGCAGAGGAGTTTTTTTTTTCCCTCAGCTCTACTTGAGAGTTATGAGTATGAATATGAAGATAATGGTGACGCCTCCACGATGTCACCCTCAATGTAAGACTTCTAGACCTGATTCTGGCAATTAGATGCTTTTTGCTTAGACTCTCCATTCCCAAGACATGATTAAATCGTTTTTATTGTTGTGTAGGCTTGTGTTGCAGGAATGATTTATTTGGTGTTTCGTAAAACCACCATGGATCTTCAATTTAAAAAATGACAGAGGTATAGAGAAAGACCTCATCTCAAATTCAATTCTCTCTCTCTCTCTAGATCTTTGGGTGGCCTATATACACAGAAAAAGGTACAATCTTATCATCTGCCTATTTACTTTTACTCATTTCAAACATTTACATCGAATTTTACTCGATAAAGCACTTAGGAGAATTGTACACTAGCTTAGTGAAGGGATAGGTTATGGATCAATCGAAACCAACCTTAATAGCATAAGTTGCAATTTCGCATCTTGAAGTCCTCGTTCTCGGTATCTACTTCCTCTTCTTCTCCTCTTATGACTTCTTTTGTTTTTTTTGCCGAGTTTGATTGTGTATGGTTTGCTAGCAGTTTCTAGATTGGTTTTCTTCTTGTTCTTGTTACACTGTTTCTGTGTCTGTATCCACATTTGTGCCCATGATCCATGCATTTTATTGGAAACCTCCTGTTAGATGCTAAAAATAGCAGAATTTGGTGCTAAAATCAATGCACAGTTTTATAGGGGACGTATACTAAAACTCTAGAGTCCTATTTCGGAATATTTGATTACATGTTTCATATACTGATGTTGTTACTGGAATCTAATGGTTAGAAGCTGTGTAATAATGTAGTTTTTTTGCTATAATACTACTAGATTAATGGGAATTCAGTGGCTCGATGTGTTTACCAAATGTAAGTTCCAGATGTTTGGGTTTGATTTTTATCTATACAACTTTATGTGTGACATTTTCTTATTCTTAACTACTCTCCTACTATGGTGGAGTTTGTTTTTTCCTCAGCCCTACTTGAGAATTTGACGAATTTGACGACAGGGGGCTAATTGATTAATAGTTTAGGTGTTAAATTGAAGTTTTAACAAAGTTTGGGTGTCTATTGGATATTGAGGTCAAAGTTTGAGGGGTATTTTAAAATTTTCCCTATTTGATTACATGTTTGATATATTGTGTGCGTTGTTCGAATCTAATGTGTAATGATGTAGTTTGTTGTTATAATAATAGTCATACTACTAGATTAATGGGAATTCGGTGGCACGATGTATTTTCCAAATGTAAGTTCCGGATGTTCGGGTTTGATTTTTGTCTGTATAATTTTATGTGTCATTTTTTTTTTCTTGACCACTCGCCCACTGGAGGAGTTTTTTTTTGCTCAGCCCTACTTGAGAGTTATTAGTATGAATGTGAAGATAATGGTGATGCCTTAATGATTCCCACCCTCAGATGTAAGACTTCTAGACCTAATTCTAGCAATTAGAATTTAGATTTTTTTCTTTTTACTTAGACTCTCCATCCCGAGACATTGATTAAATCATTTTTATTGTTGTGTAGGCTTGTGTTGCAAGAATGATTTACTAGGTGTTTCAAGGATATGTTCGAAAAACCGTTGTGCATCTTCAATTTCAAAGACGACAGAGGTGTATAGAAAGTCCTCATCTCAATTTCAACTCTCTCTGGATGACCCATATACACATAAAAAGGTACAACCTTATCATCAACCCATTCACTTTGTTAAGTTGCAATTTTGCATCTTAAAGACCAAGTTCTCGGTACTATTTCCTCTTGTTCTCTTCTTATGCTCTCTCTTCTTTCTTTTTTTCCTGAGTTTGACTGTATATGATTTGCAGGGTGTTTCTTCTTCTTCTTCAAGTTCTCGTTATCTATTTCCTCTTGTTCTCTTCTTATGTTGTCTGTTTTTTTTCCCCCAAGTTTGATTGTATACGATTTGCAATGTGTTTCTTCTTCTTCTTCTTCCTTCTTCTTTTACCTTGTTTCTGTGTTTGTATCCGTATGTGTGCCCCTGATCCATGCTTTTTATTTGGAACCTCCTCTTCTTCTTTTACGTTGTTTCTGTGTTTGTACCTGCATGTGTGCCCCTGACCCATGCTTTTATTCGGAACCTTCTTTTTAGATGATAACAATAGCACAATTTGCTGCTGAAATCGATGCACAATTGGATAGGACATATACTTAAACACTCGACTCCTAAACCAAACCAAGTCTTATGTCGCAATCACTAGACTCCTATTTCAAAATATTTGATTACATGTATGATGTATTCTCTATGTTGGTGGAATCTAATGGTTAGAAGCTGTGTAATGATGTAGTTTTGAAGCAGTCATACTACTAGATTAATGGAAATTCGGTGGCACGATGTCTTTACCAAATGTAAGTTCCAGTTTTCTAAAACTCGCTACTTGGTACTTGCTCTGCCAGGCACCTTGGAGCGAGTACTCGGCATTAGTCGGTGAGTACTCGGCGAGTAATGCCCACCGAGTAGGGGATTAGTTCCCTTGGCCAAGCATCTTGGAGCGAGTACTTGGTGAGTAGTCGGCGAGGAATACCGAGTTTTAGAACACTGGTAAATCCAGATGTTTGGGTTTGTTTTTCGTCCGTACAATTTTAGGTGACATTTGTTTTTCTTAACCACTCGGCCACCGGAGAGGAGTTTTTTTTTGCTTGGCCCTACTTGAGAGTTATTAGTACAAATGTGAGGATAATGGTGACGCCTTAATGATTGTCACCCTCAAATGTAAGACTTCTAGACCTAATTCTGGCAATTAGAATTTAGATTATTATTTTTTACAGACTCTCCATCCCCGAGATATTGATTAAATCATTTTTATTGTTGTGTAGGCTTGTGTTGCAGGAATGATTTACTAGGTGTTTCAAGGATATGTTCGTAAAACTGTTGTGCATAATTTCAAAGACGACAGAGGTATAGAAGAAGTCATCATCTCAATTTGCATCTTCTTTGTCTTATCCATGTGATACTTTGATTTTTTCTTGGGACTATTACCACTAGGTACAAAAAATAAAAAGTATTTCCCATTAAGGTAAGATAGAATACTTAATTACCACTAGATCCACTTTTTACAAAATACATTTACCATTAATGGAAGTGTCATCCTAGGACACACTAGGGTTTTAGGATACCATAGATTTTTAGAGTAACCCTAGGGTTTTAGGGTGCTCTAGGATTTTAGGATTTATGATACTGTAGGGTTTAAGTTTAGGCGCTTTCATAGAACCCTTGGGTTTAGGTTTAGACACTTTCATAGGAGTTTTGGGTGCACTTTCTATCATAGGGTTTTAGCGATTTAGGCACTTTCATATGGTACCTTAGGGTTTAGGCATTTTCTCAATTATGTGACGTTTGGATGTATAGTGGTGACTCTTTTAACGGGAGTTTTGACTTTTGAAGATGAGTTCTGGAGTGAGAGACTTGATGCTTGATGTTGGCGTGACATAAGTTGGTGTGGTTTTTTTTTTTTTTCCATTTTGTGATCCAGATGCCTAGGCCTTCCTCTTATTCTCACTATAGTGCTGTTCTTGTATCATTTTCCTCTTGGCAAACATCCAACCAAAAATTACTCTTCCAATAGGAATCCTATTAAACAATATGAATGTAGCAAGAAAATTGATTTTAGCACTCTAAAAATTGATGGAGAGGTTTCAAAACGACGTCGTTTTGTATATTAACACAGTTCAATTTTGGAACCCCTTCATAAATAATTTTTAGAGTGCCAAAATTACAATCCATCTTGCAATAGCAAAACACAAATTGAATTTTCGCCATGTAAACATGTTCAAAACAATAATACAATTTTATTGAGCACGCGATTTGTGCGAAGCACGTCGCGTGACACTAGTATTAAGAAAATCACGACGATGAAGGGCCCGAAAGGAGCGTAGGTGGCAAGCAGTAACTCCCAGAGAGGTGATTCTGTTATTAAAGCGAGGAGGTGGAGTGATCATTGCTTGGAGTGAGACTTTCTTTTTCCGTCAGCTCAAATGTCCCCGAGGATTCACTAATATCATTGCTTGGCACTCCCGAGCCATCCGATGCACTTTTGGATGGCTTAGATTGAAATCTTCTCTCTCTTCTCATCCTTCTCTTTCTCTCTCCAAATCCGAGCATCCAAAATCGTATCGGATGGCTCGGATGTACCGAGCGGACACCACGTGATACCCACCTGGCACTGAAAAACTGTTAACCGAGGATAATCCCTCTCTCATCTTAAACTCCACACACACACCCAGCAGGTAACCCCATTGAGCCTATCCAATGCTAGCTCCACCACAAAATGAGAATTTAAAAGAACACACTTCTGTTTAAAAAAAATCAATTTTTTTTTTCAAATATCAAAAGAACCCGCTAATGCATAAATACAATTGATTTTTTTTCAACCAATATACATTTTTTTAGAAGTTCTTGTTTTCCGAACCGAAACTCTTTAGAACGTGGGTAGTAATATATTGTTTGTATTTTCCATGAGTTATTGGACAACTTGAATTTCGGCAAGTTAGGTTTTTGTTCAAAATGTGCAAGGCTTGTGCGGGTATCCAAACTGTAGGATGAATTATCAATTTTCCATGAACTGCAATCTTTCACTTGTTATATGTAGATATTCACCATATGAAGTGCGTGTTCGCGAGATTTTTTTATTTTCATTTTATAGATCTTTGAGATTCTTAAAATCTCAAAGTTAGATTCGGGTAGCTTTTGAAATTCTATAACACAAAGTCTCGAAAACCGAATGAAATTCTTATATTCTCTCTGTCGGAACAAACAGGTGTCTCAAATTTTACTAAAACCTAAAATTTAAATTTTGCAGTAGAATCTGAAATTAAAATTTAAGATTTACATCCACATCTACCATCGCAAACACGAATATTTATTATTTAGCCTTGTTAAGCCCCTAACATCGAAGGCCAAATTAGATCTACCTACCTTGCTGTTAGTGGGTCTTGAATCTTGATTAATGAGGGCCTGAAGAGGAGGAAATTCATGTTACCATATATATGCTTGTTCATCTTATCCAACTGGATATCCAAACTATATGCTTGATGGTCATGGGTGTTTGGGTCAACTTACGTGCCCTCAACTAATCCCCTCCCCGACCCCATCAAAGGCGGGCCATCTACGCCGGGACTAGGGAATTGACAAGAAATTACTTTCTTCTTGCCTGATCCCAAGAATCGAACCTGGTCAATTGTGTGACGAGCAAAACCCACCAACTAAACCCTTGGGGCTAACTGGCTTTCCTTTTTGATCATTAAGAAAATCAAGAAACTCAAAGATGCATTACTTTATGAAAGACCTGATAATATGAAACGCATAATAACAACCAGAACCCCAACTAGAATTTCTTCAAAATATAATGGGAAGGAATTTGATGTATTGGGGAAGCAAAACCTGAGAGGAATTGAATTCAGGATTGCCATTGGAAGGTGCAAAATTACACTTCTCAAAGCATATGTTATCTTTCCTACTGAATGCAGAACCACATCCATTATCTTCTCCTCCATGCTGCATTCAATGCAATTCCTTCAATGTCCAACGTGCAAGCGATGATCCATCCTGGTTGAATCCTCAACAACACCCAATGGAGCTAGCAAGTGACAGAAGTTATCAAACAAGCCCTCAACTTGTGTTCAGCTCGTTAAAAGCTACTTTAAGAGTCGTCTGTTCTGTAAGTGACAAAAGTTTGAAAATATCTCGAACCTCATTAGTTTTCCGAGCTCAGCCGGAAATAGATTGAGAAGCCTAATACCGCATAAAAAATCACTGGAATGATCTGCGCACATTCTTGAATATCGTATGCAGTCCTACATGTAATGTGATCCAAGGTCGGACTATTTCTTCATATAAAAAGTCTTACCCTACACCTATTTTCGAGTCTTATGATTACTACTGTACTGATAACTACTATACGAATACGACACCCCAGGATTATGTAGCTCCCTATTCAGCTGCAGGTCACTAGATCAACATCAGCAGACCGGGGCGCTGAGGTAATGAAAAGGCAGAAGGACTAGCCGAAAAAATGAGGTTCTGGGTTTGGCTTGTTGACTAGCCTAAAATGCCTAGTAATATGAACTTAAAGTTCTAAACAGAATCCCAAACTAGACTAAATGATCAAATTAGTAACAACCAGGACAAAAAACAGGCAAACTATGTTTCATGTACAGTTCCTTATATCCATGCATTTTCACCATTCTTACACGTCATTATCTTGAACATATATTTCAAATGCCATAAGCGTTTCTTTATTACGTTACTTCACTCAGTGTTCTAAAAATCGGAATTAATCGGCGATTAATTGTTGGCGGGGGCCTATCCGACTAGATTCGACTAATTGCTATGCGCCGATTAACTGCCGATTATTAATTATCATGCGCCGATTAATTGTCAATACCAGGCCTCAAAGATGGTCCCCTGCCCGACTAGTGCCTAGCGACTTGTAGAACATTGACTTCACTAGGTTGAGCATGTTAGTGGACAAAGCACACTATATGAGATTGGGAAGGAAATAAATACCTACCTTACCTAACTCTTTCTATAAATACCCTTCACAAGCACCCCCTAAAAAACAAGAAAAAACATACAGCAACAACATTAGGGGAGAGGAGAGAAAGTGCTCCCTACAAGTACATATACTCTCGAATTCAATACATAACTCTAGGAAGACAAATGGAGAGGAGCAAGAAGCTCAAAATGTTACCCATTTTGGCATTGATGGTGGCAGTAGCTGCGGCGACAATCGAGCAAGACGAGAAGGATTGTGCGGATCAGCTGGCCAACCTGGCGGCTTGCATTCCATTCGTGAGCGGCACCGCCAAGAAGCCGACACAGCAGTGTTGTGAGGACACCCAGAAAGTGAAGAGTGCGAAGCCCAAATGCCTGTGCGTTCTCATCAAGGAGAGCGCTGACCCGTCCATGGGCCTGCCTGTCAATACCACTTTGGCGCTTGAAATGCCTTCTGCGTGCAACATCGACGCTAAAGTCTCAGATTGCCCCTGTAATTTCTCGAATTTATACTATACATTATATACCAGAGCGACTTTTTGATCTTTTCCCATGCACAGATTGAGTCCCTACTGTGCATGGGATTTCACAACAAAAGCCACCCAAATAGGAAAATACCTGATTCCTTTCACTTACAGCAATCTAACTGTTGTTTAATAATCTGCAGCTTTGCTCAATCTCTCACCAGATTCACCAGATGCGAAGATATTCAAAACAGGTGCAGATTCAAGCACGAGCTCGGCAACAAATTCACAACCCACTCCTGCTTCATCTTCAACGGGTACATCATCTTCATCATCGGGTGGGACCGGTTCAAGATTGGACTCAAAAGCAACTCCAAGTAGCAGTGGTGTGGGAAAATTGAGCGGAAGCTTGTTGGTGATGATCAGTTTGGCGTCCGTAGCGTTGATATTCATTTGAGCTCCCAAAAGGTCCTCAGCATATGAATGGGCTAAACGACTGCTGAGATTTTAGTAGTTAGTTTATGGCTTTTAACAACTTCTTGCCTTTCATCTCCATAATAATAAAATAAGATCTAGGCCACTGGTCTTGTGTCGTGTCATGTTGATGTTTATTGATTATATGATAAGGTTTTGCAAGCTACAAAGCATTTTTCTTGGAATAAATAAGAAGTAAAACTTAGATGCTGCAAAAAATGACTGTATAAGCAAGAAGCATACCTGTAAAATTTGGCCAGTAAGATAATAAGAACCTGAACACATCTTCAACAAATTATGGCAGTCTAAACGATACCAGGTAGAATTTAAGAATTGAACACAATCTTGAACAAAATTCAGCAGTCCAAACAATGCCCGATCAAGAATATAGCTAGTTATGTGCCACTGCAAGAAGACTGCTTCAAGGACGAAAATATGTGAATGTAAGAGAATGCAAACCAAATTGGTGAAGCACGATTTTACAGATTAACCGGATGCAGATAAGAACACAAGGAGGTTATTCAAACTCCCAAACGCAACGCGAACTCAGTGGCCCTACTAATAGTCGCCCACTATATCTTTGCCACTGATTCGGTGGATGAATGTTGCTAAATAAGAAAAAATCTTGGGAATTCGAGCATAGGCAACCCTAGAAATCCGCATATTAGCGAAGGCAATGGCATCCGCACCAATTGTAAAGAACAATTCTAAATATTCATTCACTATTTCTCAGAAAACTCAAGTACAGTCCCTTAAGCAGGTTCCACCAGAAGATAACTACAAGACAAAATAAGATTACAAACAATATTTCCGAATAGATAAATTGACCACTAAACAATCTCCTTATAACTACAGAGTAGCCCATGGGTGATCCTTCATGGTCTAGTCATTCAAAATGCATGTAAGTTTGAGAAGTTTTTTCATTCTTGATAAACAGTCGTTCAAGCCTGATTAACTGAAAAGGAACATGTAGGATTAATCCCTATTCAAGCCTTCATCCATTCATCAATTCCAGACAACAGCAAGCCATATTCAGTGTTCTATTATCAATGTTTGATCTTGAAGAAGCAAGAAATTACTATTATACAAGCATGACAAAGAATTTCGATTTTGCTCAACTATGCAACCCTGATTCAGTGGCCCAAAAACTGGGGCAAGAATCAGTTGTAAACAATTAAAAGAGCAAGTTGAGTCCACAAACTGATCACATTTGGTGTACCCCGCAACTTTAACTCTTTTGTACTTCACATTTCAGGCTGGAATCAGCAGTAGATCATGAATTCCCTCTGTCACCAATCTCGAATTTACATAGAGGACAGGATGCATTGATCTTCAGCCATTTATCTATGCACTTTGTATGAAAGAAATGAGAGCAAGGCAATTCTTTCACCTCATCATTATGTGAGTAACTTGCCAAACATATGCAACACACCTGAAAGTTCCAAAGCATTCGCGATTGGTCAAAACAAGACACCACAAAAGATATAAAAACTAATCAAAGTAGAGATGGCAACAGATGTTACATGAACTAGAGTACGGATGCTCATCCAAGCATCAAACTTTTCCTGAACTTAAATCCCAGGATATCCGGACACGAATCCAAAGGTCAGACATCGGACGCAGACACATCCAAGGGCCAAACCTTCCTAAACTTAAATTTTAGGATAATGGTTTATGAGTCCAAAAGTTAGACATGTGAAGCAGGACACATCCTCAACACTCAATTGAATTTTATATTATATACAATAATATTGAATAATATCTTAGATAGTATATCAAAAATGCACCTGAAATAAAGAGGAATTATACAGAAAATGTCTATTTTCCATCCATATAAAAGGTTGAAAATGATTCTTTTCTAGCTAACATGAGCCTCTTATTTGTCATGTATCCTCTAATTAATAGCATCCAAATACGCAATTGAGTACGGATGTCAAACCCATATCCGCGCCATTCCCAAGTTTGGAGTGTCCTATAGGAGTACTTCCATACATTTAGAAGGGTCCGTGTAACATAGATGGAAACAAAGCAGGTTACCTAATGCAGTGGGAGAACCTCAATATTTTTACAACCCCAGCACATGAATTACTGAAGATTAAAACAAGCAAAACTAAACTTACTTAATGTCTAAATTCCAACCCCGAGGATGGGAATACGACATGGGCTAAACCTTACATGACGCATGGATTGTATAAGAAAAGAAGCCTATGTTTTGATTCGAAACTTCATAAAACAAGGCACGCTACTTTCTGTCAATTCTTGGAACTGAGAAAAAATGAACATTATGAATAAGCACTCAAGAACTTACAGCATCTTCTTCTGAGATTATGCGTTCTCTTTCTGTACCGGCTGCCACAAACCCACCATCGACAACTCCTGGAGCACTGTCTCCGCTGCTCTGGGTCTTTTTAGTCTTTGATTTGAATTTTTGTGTTGGCAAAGCAGTAATAGTTTCTTCAGAAGCCCCTCTCATTCGAATCAAATTATCACGGACACCGAGGATAGAAACAATACAAGGCAAACAGCAGCAAATCATTGAGCATAAAAAGAATGGCATGGCATACCCAATGCTGCTAATCGTGAGGAACACTATGCATGACCTGCAAAGAAATCAGTAAGTATGCCAGGAAAGCAAAAGGTGAGCAAAGACAATATTTTTGCAGGTCAGCAATAGAAACCTGTACAAATTGGGAGCATCAGAAGATGATGAATGCCCTCCAAAGATCCATACATTGCCAACAACAAACCATATTGCAAAGAAGCAATCCAAGGCCATCTTTAAGTGGTGCATCATCGCATTGAGCCTACTCAGAAGAAACCAACTCATTGGTAAACCAAAAAGATGACATATTAAACATTGAAAAACCTTGTGCAAAGCACATACTAACGTTTAACAAACAGGGCCAATTTAAGTTAAAAGGCATAAAACTGTTAAAAGCCAATGATTTCTCATGTAACATGGGCTTGTTAAGGATGTATGCTTTGCGCTTTAAGTGGGTGATGGTGAATGTTTTGTTGGGAGGCGGGTGGGATGACATTGATTTGGATTGTCCTGCTTGTCGCCCATTTGTAAAGGTTTGTTCTTAAAAGGTTCCGTTAAATGTCTACACCCATGGACTATGAAAGATATTTCAAACTGAATTGTACTTTGGTCTGGCTCTTCATACTCACAGATGCATGCATAAAAAAAATGTTGAAGTCTTAGCTGCAGCAGAGAGCCTAATGTTAACACACAAACAAAAGCACAGTGGAAGCCTGAGAAAAGCTGGAAAGAGTACAAGCATATGCGAAATTGCATCAGAATGTGTGAAACATGCATAAGGAATCCCACTAGTTTGGCATTTTCTTTTTGCCACGCGTCAAGCCCAATGGGTGGTCAATAGCTGGAACGTTATACAAATTAACCACCAATGTTATGGCGTACAATAAACTGCAAAGGAGCTATAGCATCAAAGAATGAAACATAAGCTAAATTTTTTTGATGGATAACAGTTGAATAACACATCCAACTAGCCAAGATTTGCTTAAAACTGCAACTGACTGAACAAAACAGCTCATCAGTCGAGCAACTAAACCACATTGACTCAAAACTAATAAAGTCTTACATTCTATGTACTATAAGCTTGGAATTCTCTGTCTCATAAGCAACATACGGGGAGAAGCGTTACCTAGCATTTGAAACTCTCACTGTCTGACCATTCCAAGAACCTGAAGATGTAGTCTGACCACCTTCCGTTTCAGAGGACCGAGCTAAAGAGATAGCAATGAAATACGTAGGTAATAACTCAAAGTTCCAACAAAAGGAATTGCAACATATTATGGTGGAGATAGAACATTAGCGGCTAGTTCAGTACCTTGGTTTTGGTGAAGATAACGCCAGTAGATTACAGGAAGGCTTGCAGCACTCCCAACTGCATAACCCACAACCAAGCCAACAATCGAGTTTGCGAGTACTCTTTTATTGATACAGACAAAACAAAAATGGCTGCAATAATTTGGCCTACAGTGAATACTAGCTGAATCCAAAGCCACAAGATGACATTAAATGGGCTCCAACGATGACGACCAGACCCTTCCCCTCCTCTTGCAACTGAAGACCTTCTAGAGTTTGATCCATTCGGCGGAGATGGAGGCAATTGAGGAATGGGGAGGGGAACAGTACTTGACATTCTAACATCATGATGAGGCATATTGGAGCCACGCGAAGAACCATTATGACATGAGCTAGATGAAGCACCACAAGCTCTTTCGATGTCAATAACGTGCCCCGGATGTTCATTGTTATGTTGTGGCTCCACGAGCAGAGGGTATCTGTCAGTTGGGTTTTCGATCCTTGGTTCTGGAGTGGATACTTCCATCTTTTTCAACCGATATTTAAGTGGACAAAAATAAGTGGTACAAATGTGAAGATGAGATTGCCCGTGTCTGCATAAAGACCGCCAAAAGTGTTGTATTTGAATGACACAACAAATGGCAGCTCAATGTCTAAAGAACCTAAATAAAATTGTTGGTTAAGAAGCTAACCTAGGAACAGAAAAACATAAATGCTCTTGTACCACGCAATTCCCTAACTGTCCCAAAAGCTGAAGATTTCAAAAAGGCTCCAACAATGAATGTCAAGCCCAAACTTCATTCCGAATCCAAGTAACAATACTTCTAGCACAACTCATGTTTACCAACACACACACACACTAGTGGATGCTTTCTTACACTACGGAGTTACACTCTAAGAGTGTAACCATTGCCCAATTCTAAACAAAGAAAAATGAAATAAGGGCTAATCAAGATTTTATTTTTAAAATGGCAAATTTCTCAGACACACACACACACACACTAGTGGATGCTTTCACACCTACAGAGTACAATCTAAGTGGGTAATCAAAGCCCAATACTAAAGATAGAAAAACAACATTAGGGCTAATCATGAATTTAATTTTGATATGGCAAATTTTTTAGGCACCAAACAGACATTAAACAACCAATCAAAGCCAAAAAATGGAACCCAAACACTCCAAAACCTAAATGGTCGTTACAAACATCAAAAACCACCGCTAGATTGAGCTAAACACATAAAGTCAAAGTTTCAAACCTCAACTTCAGTATACACAACCACAAGAACCATAACAGAATCCATCTAATCCCCAGTCATTGAAGGTATGTGTGGGAAGGAATGAAGACAGACCTAACTTTTGGCAATCTATGTACAAAGTGACTGAAACAGTGCCCCCTCACCTCCAAGAACCAAGGAGCTAAAGCAGACCTTTGGTTGCGGAACCATGTCCAGAAATCAAAGCTGAAATGCATCAAAGACGGTTGGCCTATAGACTCAATTTCGGAATAAATCCAAATTCTGGCAACTTTCTCAGCTCCCAAACGGAAACCAAGTAGAAAGCAAACGAAGCTGGAAACACCCTGCCTCAACACCTAATTTAAAACACTCTCGAGCAAGTCAAATGACGCAACATATGCTGTGCAATAATTTCATGCGACATTTGAATAATGCGATCACAAAACTGAAACAAATAGCAGGAAGATTAAAACCCATTTGAGTAATCAGACGATTGAATTTGAAACATAGGAAATCTACCATTATTTACTCGATCGTCGATATTTTCTCGTGCTTTCAGCTCTTCCGTCAAGTTTCATCGATCATTGTCGTCTTCGGGAATTGAGCGCGGAGGAGACTCGGAGAGATGTGATGTAATAAAAGAGGTTTACTTTTTACAGAGCCCCTGCAACTGTAAACAGAGTTTTTATGGAGAAGGACGACCTCATCCGTCGGTTTTGAAAATTAATGGTCCTGATTTCGTGAAAAATCAGTCAAATTTTATTAAAATCCGAACCGTCCAAAATATTTTGGATGCGCGAGATTCACCTTCGTGAACAATAATTCACAGATAGTTCCGTGAAAAAGATATCTCTATTATAAAACAGAAGGGTGTGGGGACAAATTATTGCAACGGTTCAGATTTGTTTGATCCAAGTGTTGATGTGTGCTCTCCAACTCTCTTAAAAAAGTGCTCACAATCTTTCAAATATTTTACAAAAATGTCGGCTTTATTTGGTTGATAGTTTAGTTTAATTTAATTTTGGTAATGGGTGGAGAGAGAAATAAGGTAATCATTGAAGAGAAAGATAATGATTGGAAAGAGATAGAGAAAGATGATAAAGTAATAATTGGAGAAATATGGTAATAATTAAAAAAAAATAAGATAATGAATGAAAAACTAAATTAAAATTAAATTAAAATAAATTTCTCACACCGGTGATGTAAACTCTCCATTTTCCTCCAAACCAATAGAAACGCGTCACGTCAGCACACAAGGTACGGAAGTGGACAAAGTCTCGCCTTTTCTTCTCCTCTGTTTACTTGAAAGGGTTAACTTCACTTTTAGTAGCAAAGTTTGGACAATTAAAAAACAACCATCATTGCATAAAGGCCCCTCCTTCCCATTATCAACAATTCTACTCTTGTGGATACCGAATCGTCAAATTTTTTATTTTTTATTTTATTTCTCGCGAGTATTTTTAAAATTACGTTTTGAACATATTGAGTGGCTCGGATCATCAAAATTCGATCAAAAAATGGAAGATCCGCATTTTATTAAAATGAGGTAGTGTTTAAGGGAGACGGACTGATATACATATGTAGGAAATCTCAAGTGAGTGATCCCTCATTTTAACAAAATGAGGGACTTTCATTTTTCGATCAAAATTTAAAATTTTGAACCGTTCAATATGTGCAGAATGTAATTTAAGTGTTTCCATGAGAAATCAGCAAAAAAAATGACTGGAAAGGGCTCCATCCGAGCAGTTTTTTTGAACCATTCAATGAAAACTGCTTGGATGAAGCCCTTTCCGGTCATTTTTTTCTCTGATTTTTGGCGGGAACCCTTAAAATCACGTTCTGATCACTTTGAGCGGCTCGGATTATGAAAATTCAATCGGGAAGGGGAGTCCTGTATTTTAATAAAATGCAGAATCCCTCACAAAAACCTAACTGTATATATATTGAAAGGCAAAATTTTTTTTTATTAATCTTTAAAATGAATACAAAGACTAAAAGGAGTAAAGAGAAAGAAAATAAGTGTCATACGAGACGAGTAGCAATATATAGTTAAAAATATTTTGAAAAATGATATACACACTCATTTTTCCATATTGACACTCATTTTTTTATCTTTTAGCAACAAAAAAAAATATAGAGCAACCTTTGGTGAGGAGATCTCTTCGGTGAAAAGTGCTCGTCAGACACGAAGTGGGTACAAATACAAAATAGGTTAGGATCGAATAGAGAACATAAGACACAGGATATATTATGAAACACTGACTTGATTAATTTACAACGGGGAGAGTCCCCCTTTCATAAGCATGAAAGGGTCATCTGCTTACATCATAGAATCCTCCGCTTACATCATAGAACAGTAGGTAAGTACAACATTATTACAAGTTACTATTACTAGTCCATCTACGCAGGACTTTTTCTACCTATTATCTGCAACACTTAATACTCCTGACTACTTTTACATTTATGGACAATTCAACATCATACATAAATTATATTAAATAGTACACACTAATAGTATACCCCAATTATTCACCCTCTTTGGAAAAGAAGAGAACACTTCCATACTTTATATTACACCACACAAAAGAGATAGCTGGTATGAGCACATGATTGTCACTCTGGATCATCTGAGCAACTTTCTTCATCTCTGTCAGTCAAGTGATACTGGGTCAAAAGATAGCGAATATTTTGGCGCCATTCTTCCGGATAAATATCATTGAATTTCCAGTTTGCAGATTCATAATGGAGAAGAGATGAGGGAACGTCTGCAAGTGTCAATCCATTAAGTGAACATAGTGTTTGAGTCATGAACACTGTGTTCACTCAATGGATTGACACCTGCAGACGTTCCCTCATCTCTCCTCCATTATGAATCTACAAACTGGAAATTCAATGATACTTATCCGGAAGAATGGCGCCAAAATATTCGCTATCTTTTGACCAAGTATCACTTGACTGACAGAGATGAAGAAAGTAGTTCAGATAATCCAGAGTGACAATTACGTGCTCATACCAGTTGTCTCTTTTGTGTGGTGTAAAATAAAGTGTAGTAGTGCTGTCCTTGTTGTCCTCTTTTTCAGAGAGGGTGAAATTATTAGTGTTTACTATTAAGTACTATTTGTATTATTAGTGACTACTGTTGATGTAGTACTATTGATGTAATAATTAGGTTGTTAGTACGATTAGGTGTCTAAAGTTGTAATAGTAGTCTGTAAAGTTATCTGTAAAGTTATGTCATGCATGACGAATCTAGCTGTCTCTTTAGGCCTATAAAAGGAGAGCATCCTTTCTGTAAATAACCAAGTAAGAAAGTCAGTTGAAGTTAGAAAGTCAGTCAGTGTTTGCTATAATATTCCAGTCTCTCTTGTGTTCTTATAATTCCTTCTTGTGTGTTCTCTCTACGATCCTAACCTATTTCGTGTCTATAAATTAAACCCACATGAAGCAATTTGCTTAAGGGTTCATAAATAATCTCCAACCTTACCCAGCAAAAAGAGCTAGCCTCATTAATGCCTTGTTCTTTTCTCTTCTCAAAAAGAATTTTTCAAAAAATTTCTCCTAAATTCCTTCTAGATTCTTTTTACTTTCACTATTTCTTTCTATCTTTCTCCACTCATTATTCCTACTATTTTTTCAAAACACAATTCAAACACAGCATAAAGTTTCTGAATTGCGGAAACTCAGACCCCTTTTTGAGTTTGACAGAGCTAAGTTGTCCCAGTTGTTCCAATCCTTGTAACATCGATACACGCAACAAGACAACGACACTCCAATAGTCAAATTAATGGTAGTTTAAGATTTCGTATGTATTATTAGTTGGTTTATGCTATTCCCTTCGTCTCATAAAGTTTGACATTTTTAGAAATATGTGCTATTTTTAAACGGGCGGTTCCGAGGACACTTAAAAAAATTCTTAAAAAAACACTCCCAAGTTTCCGATCAAATTTTAATGATCCGAGCCGCTCAATATAATCAGAACGTGATTTTAAAGGTTCCCGCGAGAAATCAGCAAAAAAAATGACCTGAAATGGCTTCATCCGAACAATTTTTTATTGAATTTTATTGAACGGTTCAATAAAAAACTGCTCAAATCAAGCCCTTCCCGGTTAGTTTTTTTGTCAGTTTCTCGCGAGTACCCTTAAAATCACATTCTGAACACATTGAGCGGCTCGGATCATCAAAATTTGATCGGATACTATGAGATTAAGATTTGGAGTGTTTTTTTAAGGGTCCCCGGAACCGTCCCGATTTTTAAATTCCATATATCTTACAATTCATAATGTTTTAGGCGATTTTTTAAACTTTTTTTAATAGAACAAATTAAAATTTATCAAATAAGATTCATATTGCTTATAAAAAACATTATAGATTAAAAGATAAAGTTTATTTTTTTATAGGACTAGAATAATAAAAGTGTCAAACTTTATGGGACGGAAGGAATACAATTTAAGGATGGTTAAGTTGAATCATGATTTGCAATTTTGCATCCAAGTTTACAATGTTTTGTTTTTTGATGAGTTAACGTAAAAGATGTTGCAAAAAAAGAAGAAGAGAGAGTTCACCGCAAAGGCTCAAATAGTTGAGTTTCTTAAAAAAAAAAAAACAGAGTTTCTAGAATAGGATTCGTTTGTGCATCTCAGTTGTACCCCTATTCAAAAAAGACTCGGGATCGTCAAGTCACAAAAACCTAATGGAATTTTAATTTGAAGAAATATATTAAAATGCAAGAGGATGAAATGGCGGAAAGGATCCATGCGCTTAATGAATTGGACAAAGATGTGGACGTGGAAGTTGATGATAACTTCAAGGATGGTGCCTCTCTCTCTTTGGAATTTAAATTCCAAGGTTTTTGTGGTTTTTTGGTTTCATTGCTTTGGTTTGATGTGATTTCGATCTCTTTGTTTGCCTCTGGGTTTCGGCTTTGCTCTTTTGGTTTTTGGATGCTTTGGCTGTAGGTTGTTTGGATTGTTTTAGCGGGTGAGCATATGTGTTTGCGTTTTTGCTGTGGTGTTTTGTTGGCATCTTGCCTGCTCTTGGGCGTGGTTCTCAAGTGGCATTTTTGTCGGAGTGCCCGCAATCCATTTCATCTTTGTATTCATTTCAAAGGTTAATAAAATCTTTTTTGCCGATCAAAAATATTGGAAAAAAAATTCAACTTCGAGAGGCTCAAAGAAGGGATCATAAATAAAATCATACGACTCTGACTTGAAAGAATGCAACCAAATAATAGAACATAGACAACGGAGAGAAAAGAGAAAATTGTCAACAACTCTTATCTATTTGGTCGGAATGTTATCCTTGTGATAATAATGCAAACGAGGTCCAATGGACACGATGGGTCGTCCAATTAAACATGGACACGATACACATTTTGTGACTTGAAAGGCCAGGTCTTCATTCATGCACTGAATACCCCCACTAACTTGGATAGTGATTGAGATAAATCAATCCGCCTAATCTTTTGCATTGGGAGATAAGCCAAGGTATGAGTAAAAATAATGTTAAGAACCATTTATAATATCAACAAGTGTCATTCAAGATGAGTAGCAATATATATTTTCTCTGTCCGGATTTAATTGTCCCTAATTTTATTCTAATGGCTAAAAAATGGATTATATCTTTGAATCCGTAATGAATTTTATATAGAATATGAATCTTGTTTGATAGATCTGGATTAATTCTATAATACAATGTTTTCGAAATCACGTAAAACATTATAAATTGGAAGATATAATCGATTGAAAAATGGTACGAAAGCCAAAAAAAAACTATTAAATCTGGACGGAGAGAGCAGTTAAACATATTTTGAGAAAAGGCCGAAGTTGACACTTCAGTGTAGAGATGAGTAGAATTGTTGATAATGGGAAGGAGGGCCTTTATGCAATGATGAGTTTTTTTTTGTAATTGTTCAAACTTTGCCTCCAATAGTGAAGTTAACCCTTTCAAGTTAACCCTCGTAAACAGAGGAGAGGAAAAGGCGAGACTTTGTCCACTTTCGTATCTTTTTTGCTGACGTGTTGCATTTGTATTGGTTTGGAGGAAAACGAGAGTTTTACACCGCCAAGAATTTATTCTCAACTAAGAACCGAACAAAGTAGTCATCTCTTTTTTTTACCCAGCTCCTATCGTTGACATAATAAAAAAATATTTTTTTCAGCTCCTGTCGTTTGGGTCCCCCGCCTCTCTCTCTCTCTCTCTCTCTCTCTCTCTCTCCTGTGTCATCTTTCGAATTCTCACCGATGTCTATAAATCCCGTCTAAAGTTAGGCCAAAAACATTTCTTTCGATTATCAAAAAAAAAATTCCCTTTGCAAGTTTTAATTTATTCCGTCGAAGCTGGTTGAAGAAAGATGAGCCAAGAAAGCTCTGTGAAAACAAAGATAATGGGTTTAACAAAGAAATCATTTTTTGAAAGCCGTGTGAAACATTCTTTTGGGATTTTTTTTGGAGTTTTTGGTGTCTGTTTCTTTCCAGGGTACATGTAGTATTTAAATTTCAATCTCACTGCTGTTCCAAGTGAAATTTGTGCCTGTTTCGAGTGTTCAAGAAATTTGGGTGATTTTTTTGGTGTGGGTGAGTGGGTGTGTTGTTAAATGTTACACATAATCGAATTTTGTTATTTTAACTCATCTTGACGTTCTGTTTCGAATGATAGTTTAGTAGTGTAGTCCGTGCCCAAGTCCATGTGTTTTAAAACCCTTTTTTTTCTTTTTCTCCCTTCATTTTTCTGTTATCATCGGGTTGTTTGTGCTTACATGGGTAGAAATTGATGCAAGTCTTGGCAGAAATTGAATTTTAGAATAGTAACTCCATGGATACATAATTTTTAGCAAATTGAGCCAATTCCAATTGGGGTGGATAGTGCTGCAGGTACAGGCAAGTACTAAGCCTCCGGTGATCGCTTACACTGAGGTTTTTTAACCAAAACTTGAGTTCTCTGTAGCTTTTTTCGAGAGTCTATTTTTTTCTCGCGGTCCGAACTAAATTTTTTTAACTCTTTTTATGGTTAGTTTTGGCATTTGATAACTATTAGTATTGAAGTTACATTGAGGTTTTTGATTTATGGGTTCTAATATGTTCTTTCATTTCTGCAAATGGGTTTAATATATGTGGTGGGGAATCCATAGTAGTGCTATTTTAACTTTTTTTTATTTGGTATTTACTGAAATTTCATAAGCAAATTGATAATTCTTTGTAACTAGCTTAAAAGCTTAGTTGGGAGAGTGTCGTAAGCACGGGTAATTTTACTAAGAAGAAGATCACATACTACACACTAACTAATGAATTGATTTAGTGTTTGAGTCATTAGCTAGCAAGTACCATAGGCACAGACAATTTCAACCAAGGTGCGTAGTGCCGTGGACACGGATAAGCACTAGTTCTTGTAATAAAAAAGGACACAGGACCGGACGTGTGCGATGGGGTGCACGGCAATATCCTAGCCGTCCATCTCAGCAATAAGTTAGTATAGATTTTAAAGAAAAATTCCCGAGACGAGTGGTTTCTTTCAAGGAGCAGTTTTTTTTTTTTTAAAAATCTAGTCATTGAAATTCCATTGAGGTTTTGAAACAACTGTAACACCCCGACTTTTGAAAATAATAAAATATATATATTCAATGCTAGTAATAAATAGTGTAACATTTAGTGGTCATTTGCCGTTAGGATTTAGAAAGTATACTAGTTGTGACGTCACAGCTACAAAAAATTATTAGAGTATTTTTCGGCTTATATGTCAATTTTTATTACGCTCTGCCGATATCGCCCCACCATGTTAAGATCATTGCGGCATGAGAATAAGGCATGAATTTCTGCGAGGTGGAGAACCGTGGGTTTTAAATAGAATAATCTGAAAAAGAGTCGGCGTCTTATTATAGGACAAATCGGATAGAAACCCCTAAAGAATATTTTAGATTTTTGAGGATACACCTAGATTCTATTAATTATGGTTAGATTTTATTAGATTATTTTAGATTTGGATAAGATATGATAAGATTATAATTGGATTTTATTAGATTTTGTATAGATTACTCTAGATTTGGATAAGATATGATAAGATTATTCTAGATTTGGATAAGATATAGTTGGATATGGTAGAATATTCTAGAGTTTGTGATCCAACACTATAAATAGCCCTCCCATCTACTTCACAAGCACACACCACACTCACGGACTCAACTAGAAAAGAAAAGAGAGAGAGGGAGAGAGAAAAGAGGAGGAAAGAAGAGGAAAAGAAATAGGTACGAGTCATTTGAAGTAGTTGATCATAAGCCAAGTTGAGGCGGAACGAAAGGTGAGTTATAAATTATCCTTGTTACATGAATTTTTGTAAAGTTTATGTTTTTAGCTTAATAAATTACGGTTATTTAACAATAAAGTTTTTTTTGTAGCAAACATACCATGGAATTATGACATTTTGAACAGTATATGAAAAAGTATTACCGATACATCCGAATGATGTCCTTGAATCTAAGGGATGTTAAAGATACTGGTGGGAACGGTGTAATAAGGGCGGAATGGAAAAGGCACAGCCGGGTGTCCGTCTGAATTGATCAATTCAATGTATGCGCATTGGGGGTCGCTCCCGCAGTATCGGCGGTAATCGTTGAATGGTTTCACATTATTATGTTATGTATGTTATGGTATACACAGAATTATTTTGGTTACAGCTCAAGCCATAAAAAAGCTGAAGTTATGGTATTGGTTACAGTTCAAGCCATGAAAAACTAAAATTATAATTCATGTTTTTCTCTGGTAAAAAGGATTTTAAAAATTCCATGGTAGGTTATGTAACTCCGATAATTCATAATCTCACACAAGCAGTAGCTTATGTTTGTTGAAATCTTTCATCTTCAGGTAATCCAAAAAAGTAGAAGGTCGATGCTTCTCCGCAACCTAACCTCTTAGAAAGGTTTGCACCCCAAGCGTAGGGTTAGGTCGTTGAAAGCATAATAACCGGTAAGACCGGAATTGTTCCCACAGAGAAATCTTCTTTAGCGAATTTGGATTAGATGTTACGTAGAGAGTTGTGGCGTTCAAGCGGCCAACTTTGGAGTTTGATTCGATTGACGAAATTAAACTTAGAAATAAACTAGGTTAAGATGGTCAAGTCAAAGGGATCGATTACCCACGACTTAGCCGTCAAACGGTTCCTTCATCTAACTCATGAGTGGACCGAAACCGTCCGGATTCCACTAGAAGAATTAAAAGCTGAAGACTACTTATAACTTAATTCAAAGCTCTAATTCAAATTGAACTCATTTAACGCAAATGAGAGACGAGAAAAGATCGTTCGCACGCGTAGGATTATCAAGCTCGTAGCACGAGACGATAAACTTCATTGATCAAAGAAGCCACCAATCCCATGATCAAAGCTAGAAATCATGGGTTTAATTCATTCAAAACCTTGAGATTAAGCTAAAGTTAAGAGAAACCATTTGAACCACTAAATCATAGAGTGAACCTCACCCCATGACTTAACCTTTAAACTACTCACTCATAATAAAAAGACTAGAAAGCATGCTTGGAAAGGTAAACATGATTAACCGATAAAAACGGAAATAAACTTGATTTATAAGAAGATCTAACAAGTAGTTACAACATTAACACATGAAAAAACATCAAAACACTTAAACTTACTTGAGTTCTTGAAGAAAATAACTTGAAAAGCTTGAAAGACTAACAATGGAAATCCTAGAGCAAAAACTAGGCCTAAAACTAACTATCTATCTATCTATATCTATAAATGGCATACAAGCCTATTTATAGAGCTTAAAAAATCAGTCTTACAATGGACCAAAAGGTCCCCAAAATATCCCAAAAACATACTAGAAGTAGAAACTTTTCATATATGGAAGGTTGAAATATTCAGCAAAAAGGTGCTGGCCGAAGGGCATTGGTACCAATACTTAAAAAATGAGGTATTGGTACCAACTCAACTGTCTTCTAATTCGGCGTGATGGTACCAATACCTAAAAAATGAGGTATTGGTACCTCTGTGTGAAAACTGCAGAACAGAGTCAGCTTGGGCCATCATGCCTTGTCGTGCCCCGACGGCCTTCCAATGCTTCATTACATGATCAACGAGACTTGACGGAGGTATGCCATGTGGCCTTGTACTATTGGATGTCCTCGGAACCATCCTTGATGCGTATGCCTTGCTTGAAACACTTTGGCACGTTTTTTGCCAACCTTGACCACCGAACGACCTACGAGGCTTCTTGTGGTACCGTTAAGCTTCGGTGACAATGAAATGAGTACCGGCGGGCATTTGGACACTTGGTTCATCCCGGAACGTTGATTGGCATTCAAAACCGCCTTATTAGCACGTTTTACCTGAAATATACAAAAACGTATCTTACGTGCAATATCGCATAAAAATGATAATATATATGTACAAACACAACATACTAGAAGACTTAAGCACCAAGAATATGCATTATTAGGTGCTTATCAGTCGGACCGGATATATAAACCATTAAGCTTATGTCACGGTTTTGTAGTGGAAGGGAAAAGGAAAAATGTAGCGCTCATGTTTCTGTTATTAAAAAAAAAATTAGTGACTTTTATTTTTATAGATTGCTTCCGCAAATGTTAAGTCTATTTCTATTTGTAAAAAAATAGAGAGTGAAAGAAAGAGAGCAATAGAGGCCTTTGGTGAGATGAACTCACTGACCGGTCATGATATTTAAATCCGCTAGATTTGGGTCGTGACAACAACATACTAAGTAAATGTGTTTATAAATCCCCCCATAATTTTTCTCTTCTCTCCCTCTCTAATCCTAAAGAGGCCGTCGCCCCCCATCTCCCTCTTTCCTCTCCTCCCAGGGTTTTTAGGCCCCAATGGATGACGAGAGGGGAGGAATTTCTCCCATCGTGGGATTTTTTCATTTCCCGATCTTAGATCTCGAAGGTTTTCTCTCATTCTCTCTTCACCCCCATCCTTCTCCTCCCCAAACCACCATCCGCCGCCCCTCCTCCCCCTCTTCCGTTGTATAGTCCAACAGTTTTTGGAGGCAATGCCTTGCAGATTGGTAGCCAGAGGCGTCCTCCCACTGTCGCAATTGGAGATCTAGGTAGGTGAATGAAGTCTGCTCCAATTTCATTACCAGGTTTCTCTTCTTTTTTCTGGTTCTTTTCTTTGGTGTCTCCTATGTGAGAGGTTTGTGGAGCTTTTATCACCCCTGTGTGGGTGTTTTTTGTTGTTTTCTGCAGTGCTCCGTCTATTTGAAGCGGTGGGTTTAGAGTTGGGTGTAGTTTTTGGACTGAGTCATCTCCTGTTTAGTTTTTTGATCTCTTGTTTAGGGCTGGAGTTTCCTTTTGATGTACTGGTTCTTGAATCTATAATACTCCGTATCACCTGTTATTATTTTGGCAAAAAAAAAAAAAACATAAACGTGTTATAATAAGGTGGACAATTGCAGGCATCAACAGGATCAGCCCTCTGATATGTACTCACCACATTTTAGTTGTCCTTTGGTATGTATGCACCTTTGGTTTTCGAAGGATGCCACTTTTCAGACATCCATATATGCTTAGAATTAATTTTTAGTGACACACTGACACGGTGGAACGATTTTTAAAAGTATTCATGGATGACCTTTTTATATTTGGCAATTCATTTTATGATTTTTTTTAATCACATTTACAGAAAAGTCTGTTGGAAAGAAAAAAAGCTTGTGTTAAATTGGGAGAAGTGTCAATTTATGGTTATTTCAGGAATCGTAATTGGCCACATGGTCTCAAGGCAGGGAATAGAAGTGGACAAGGCACAAGCCGCTCTTGTCGGGGATATATAGCTCGGAGAGACGTAGAACACAAATGCGTTCATTTGCAGCATATACCTTCGCCCCGTCTGTGCTAGTGCCACTGGGTATGCAGTGGTTGTGCTGGAGCATGCGGGGATTCACACAAAAAGGTCAGAAATTAATGCATTGTTTGGATTTAAACTTGAAAAATAATAATTCTGAAGCTGTCCATTTGCACTCTACTGTTTGATGGAATTATTCACAGGGATGTTTGGTTGATTAATTGTGTTAGAAAAAGTGAATTGTCAAGAATCTTGTTTTCATTAGTGTGTTAAAACATAGTCCTAACATGTCTTTATATGGGTTAATTTACAAGACTAGCTTGAAGACTAAGAAACCTAAACAACTTAGGAAAATATGCATAACAAGAAAACATAAATAGATGCAATAGATGCCTAGTCTAAACATGAAACACAATAATAAACCTAGAAAACATGATAACATGATATTTACTAATATTATTCCAACAATGCAAATTGTGGGGATTTTAAGGCAAAAAATTGTAGTATGATTTCGTTTTAGGATTTGATTTTGAATTTTGGGTAATGAGTGGAGAGAGATAGAGAAAGAAATGAGAGTAATAATTAAAAAAAATTATTGGAGACCGCTCGCAGAGAGAAAAGTCCAAAACCAAAATCCTCAACTGAAGAAGCTTACTTTTGGGTGAAATAGTACATCACAAATCAGGGCGGAAGTGATCTTCTTGGATACTATATATTGTTGATTGCTACTGTCATATTGGAAAATGCTAACTAAGGAAGGAAGATCATATGTAAAAGGTGAATCGATATTCGAGAAAAGTGTATTGATGATATTTATGAGAGTATATTAATATATGTAAAATATGTACTAAAATCCAAACTTTGTTAGCATTATTTGCATACTAAGGTCCTACATTCTTTAGTCCTACATTTTTTGGCATTATTTGCATACTAAATTCCCACATTTTTTAGTCCTACATTATTCGGCATTATTTGCATACTAAAATCCGAAATTATTTGGCATTATTAGTGTCGGCAAGATATCTACTAAAGGAAAAATTATACTATGCCCCGGGGCATGGAATAATCTCTCTTACTAAAGTCTTACATTCTTTTAAATAAGTCTACAATTCCCGATGCTGACGTGGCGGGCCCGTCAGCAACAGCCAAATTAAAAAAAAAAATCATAGGGGATTTCTGGACCTCTGGTGTTTAACGAATAAAGAGAGAGAGAGAGGAGGAGGACGAGGACGAGGAAGGATGAAGACCACCGCCACCACCGGCATCGACTCAACCTTCACCTCCGGCGACCACTGACGCCTCCCTTCCCGAGAATAGCCTCCCCAGACGCACCCCTTAGCGGCCACCGATGCCAAACCACCACCAAGATCTCTCTCTCTCTCTCTGGGAGGTAGGATTTCAGTTTCCCCACAAGAAATTCATACTAAAACTTGTTCAAACCACAAAATACCACGTTGATGTATAATTGGGGATTTGGGTGTACATCTTAATGCATGACATATGGACTCGTTTTCTGTCAATTGAAGTAAATGGGTAATTCAAAACTGAGGACCTCAGCCTATCTGAAATACCCATCTGGTTTTGTGCGGCTAAATCGTTGAACCCAGTTAAAACCCCACCTCCTCCCCTGTTCAGTTTGGAATCAAGAAACCCATATCGAAACTGTTAACTAATGGGTTACTGAGAAGTAAAGGAATGCAAGGTTTTCAGCTTCTGTGGTGAAATTTGATAGGAAATTGATTTTGTTGTTGTTGTTGGCTAAATCCTTGTTCTTCTTCGTCTTGGACTCAGGTGGTGGTGGTCTTCGTCCCTCCTGGCCTCCTCGCTGCCCCCCCCCCCCCCCAAGGGGGTAGCAGCGTGCTGATGTCTCGGGTTTTCGGGCCCGCTCCGGTCTCGCTTGGATGATCGGAAACATTCACTTTGTAGAGCTCGTCGAATAGAAAAACTATGCAAAAAATTAGCTTTATTGGATATCATTAAGTACCTGATCGAAACCTTTTTATCTTAAAAAGAATGGATTCGAAACACTGGATCAAAATCCACTGTAACCCATGGACCGAGAGTTATATAGGCTCCGATCATGCACTTAATGATATCCAATAAAGCTGATTTTTTACTTAGTTGTTTTACTCGACGAGCTCTACAAAATGAACGTTTTCGATCATAGGAACGAGACCGGAGTGGGCCCGAAAACTCGGGACAGCAACACGCTGTCCCCTTGGGGCAGCAGCCCCCCGCCTCCGACCTCCTCCCCCTCCCTCTCTCTCTCTCTCTCTCCGTTAAACACAACAGTCCCATTTGAATTTTTATTTTTTTTAATTTTGTTGTTGCTGACGTGGGGCCTACCATCACGTCAGCATCGGGAACCAGGTCGGGGCACCAAGATCGGGAACCGTAGACTTAGGTGGTGTTCCATTTTTATAAAAAGTTCCTTTTTTTTTAAACGGAGATAATTTCAAACTCAAATATAATGTAAATAAAATTATTTTTTTAATTTTTTTTGCACCATTTAAAAGATCTTGATGAGATTTATCAAATAAGATCCATATTGGTAGGAAAATTATTTGCGTAAATATATGATTTTTAAGTTTGAAATTACCTTCTTTTTTAAAAAGAGTTTTTTCCACGAATGTGGAACACCCCCTTATTGCATTTTTTTGCTTTATATAAACAGTACGAGAGAGAGAGAGAGAGAGAGAGAGGGGGAAGAGACGAGAGAGAAACAAGGGGGGACCACGCCACTGGATCGAGTACTACTATTTGCACCGACGGTTTCCGTAGGGAAACCGTACCGACGGCCACGCGCGGCCGTCTTCGGCTACCGGACGGCCGATCCGAGCCGTCCAAAAATTTAAAAACAAAAAACCGAAAGGGCCTACGCGGGAATAAATGGCATCCGATGTGTGTAGGGTGCTTGATCTAAACACTTTTTTTCATGTATATATGTATAATACATATATACACGAAAAAAGAGTGTTTTATACATATATACATGAAAAAAGAGTGTTCAGATCAAGCACCCTACACACATCGGATGCCATTTATTCCCGCGAAGGCCCCCTCAGTTTTTTTTTTTTTTAATTTTTGGACGGCTCGGATCGGCCGTCCGGTGGCCGGAGACGGCCGCGCGTGGCCGTCGGTACGGTTTCCGTAGGGAAACCGTCGGTGCAAATAGCTTTTTCGCCACAGGATCGTGTGGACTTGGCATTGGGTGTCCGGACAAAGGGGAGTGTCCCGCTAGTCCGGATAATCGAAAAGTTAGGTGGTCCTATATACTACCTAGTAGGCCCTATCACCACGATACTTACTAGAGCAATATTTGGCAGGTTCTTCGAGCATATCCAATTCAATACTCTATTTGATAGTATCAAAATACTTTATGTTATTCATAAAGTGATTTTAGAGGAAATTATTATTCCCATTTATTCCAACTACAAATTCTCTATTTTTTCCTCTAAAATCATTTTACGAAAAAAAAATCTTTTTTTTATACTCTCATAAGAATATGGTTGGTATAAAAATTTAGTAAGAAAAGCTTACAAGAACAAAAATGTCTTTTAAAAAGGTGAATAGTATTATGAAGATGATCCTCTATATTTTCTCTTACCCTCTAAATATAGTGGATCAAAATTCAATACTCTCAAATGGAGGAGGGTAGAGAGGATGGATTAGAATACTTTGATACTCTCAAATAGAGATATAGAGTATGGGTAGGAGATGCTCTTAAGTGTTAGGCCATGTTTGTAAGAGCATCTCCAACCCATACTCCATTTCTTCATTTTGGAGGAAAACCATTCTCCCACACATCCTTTAAAACCCTCCTCCATTTGGAAGGATGAACTTTTGATCCTCTAAATATAGAGGATGAAGGAAAAAATAGAGGATCTAACAAAAATATGTGTTAGAGTTGAGAAATAGAGTGTTGGGTTGGAGTTGAGATAAATAGTACAATCCTCTAAATCTACTTTTCAAATAAAATAGATTCATTTGATCCTCTCAAATAGAGATTTGAAGGGTGTTGGATTGGAGATGCCCTAAGTGTTTTAGAGTGTAGGATAGGATTAGCAAAGTTGTGGGACCACTAATCTCTTGTTTGGTTTGATTGAACAAAACTTGTTTGGTTTGATTGAACAAAGCGGGGGGGGGGCTACCACCTAGGAATCACTAGGGATTGGCTATGCTTTTGTTTCAACGGATTAGGATGAGCAAAGTTGTGGGACCACTAATCCCTTGTTTGGTTTGATTGAACGGGGGGTGTGGGGGCTAGGAATCACTAGGGATTGGCTATGCTCTTGTTTCAACGGATTAGGATAAGCAAAGTTGTGGAACCACTGATCAATTATTTGGTTTGATTGAAGGGGGGTGGGGAATCAATTATTTGGTTTGATTGGAGGGGGTGTGGGGGGTGGGGGCTACCACCTAGGAATCACTAGGGATTGGCTATGCTCTTGTTTCAACGGATTAATAACACCACCTAGGAATCACTAGGGATTGGTATGCTCTTGTTTCAACGGATTAATAACACCACCTAGGACCAGGAATTGGTAACCCCGTCCGAAGGGGTGTAAATCATGAGAAAATCTTGTTTACGGAGCAGATATAAATAAACGTTTACGGAGCTCAATTTCGGTCTTCCAAAAATATTTTGGACGATTTGAATTTTTCAAAAACTATGTGCATTCTTTTTCCCGAGAATTCGAAAATGGCTTGGTTTTTTCCTAGTTTGGCTTAATAATAATCCTTGTGAATTATTTTTTTTTGTCTTTATTCGAAAAAATTTTGGTTTGTCAGCTTTGCATCAATTTTTTTTATTTTTATTTTGTAGATTATTGATTTGTCTCGATGGAAAGAATCTAAAATTTAAAAAACACAGTTCAAAAAAAAAATTGCCAAAAGATAAAATACTCCAAAAAGTGTCTATTTTGAATTACTTTTGTCTTTATTCAAAAAAAATTGAATAGAGAAGACCACTTCTCAGCAAAATGTTGAACTTATCGCCAATCACGTTTTGGCCTGCGACTTGGTTTCAACGGTGGCCAGAGGAGAAGTCAATCCAGGAGATTTCTTGTTAGAGGATGTAAAAGGAAATTATGGTGTAATCTAATCCCATCCAGACCTAAACAAACATAGTATTAATAATTCTATCATCCAATTCCATGCAACAAACATGAGAGGATAATTTAACAACCTCACTATTAATCCTATCTCATCACGAATTTCACCCAATCCAGTTATCAAACGGGACCTTAGTTTAAAACCTAACAAGCTATTAAAAAAAAAAAAAAAGATTCAACTTTATAAATAGTCTACTTGTGATAGATCATCGCAGAACTAGTAACAAGATATTCAAACAAAACAGAGAGAGAGAGAGAGAGAGAGAGAGAGAGAGAGAATGGAGAGAGAATGCCATCCATTATTGAGGGGAGGAAGGAGAGAACGTAAGTACGGCCATGAGTTCTCTGCTGCTCAAATGGATTCATTGACTAGTGTCTGTGAGGCTATACTACCACCCCTGCCATTGAATTCTCTAGAAGTCCCTGGAAAGGATGGCCGAACCAACAAGGCAATTCAATCGTTCCACACAGCTTCTGGTTCTCAAAATTCAGTTCCTGACGAGGTAACAACTCTCTAGATCTCTTATTCTGAGTTCTCAATAAACTTAAATTTGTTATATATGCATATGTGTGTGTTTTGGGATGGGAACAGGTTGCTGAACATATAGCGAAGAGAACACCCTTTGGAGCTGTGATCTTGGTAAAAGTGGTCTTGACCATCATATCTACCAGGCTGGGGACACTTCTGCTCTGTGGCACTCTCTGTTTTGGTGGTAGATGGCCATTCATTAACAAATTCTCACAAATCTCCCTGGAGAAGAGAGAGAGGGTTATCCAGAGATGGTTCAGGCATTGGCTTTTCACACCCATCCGACTTGTATTTGTACTTATCAAAATGTTATGTCTCTATGTCTTCTTCTCCCAGGTAAAAAATTCTTCCTTTTTTTTTGTCTTTTTTTTTTGCAGATTTTCTTTTCTCCCGTTTCCGCGTTAATATGAAAAGGGTCGCTTAAATATTAGTTCTCAGTCCTTCCCTTTAGTTTAGGATATGTTATCGTCCCGGTCACTTTTGGAGTATGTTTTTATCCCAACATTTGAATAAAATCAAGTTGTTCCTTTCCCTCTCTTAATCTCCCTAGCTAATCTTTCTTCATCATAATCTTCTCTCTCCAATCTCCTCTCTTTTTTAAAAAAATTTTCTCTCTTAATCTCCCTAATCTTTCTCCATTATAATCTTCTCTCTCCAATCTCCTCTTTTTTAAAATTTCTCTCTCTTAATCTCCCTAATCTTTCTCCATCATAATCTTCTCTCTCCAATCTCCTCTTTCACTATTTCACCATTTCAATCTTCTCCTTCCTAAAAACTCAAATTAAGTTTCGAAACAAATACAAAAACTGTAAATTTTACTTTTTTAATTTTATTTATGATAAATCTGATTATTAATCCATATGGCATATTGATCACAAATATCATAAATTTATCGTAATTGGACATATGTACGTGTGATATGTTTATGTTACGTGGCCCCAAGTTCAAGTATCTACTACTAGTGCATTTCCTAGCGTCGCATCTCCCTAACTTAATATATATATATATATATATATATATATATATATATATATGCACAAACACATACATACATACAATCCACTTCTAATAAGGACGCCTTTACCTTATTACGGTAAGGGCTTCCCCTTTTCTCCCCTCCCCTTTTCCGACTAAATTTCGATGATCCGAGCCGCTCAATGTGTTGAGAACATAATTTTAAGAGTACTCACGAGAAATCAGCAAAAAAAATTACTAGAAATAGCTTGATTTGAGCAGTTTTTATTTAAACCGTTAGATAAAATACAAACAAAAACTGCTCGGATCAAGCCCTTTTCGATTTTTTTTTTTTGCTGATTTCTCGTGGATACCCTTAAAATCACGTTTTGAACATATTGAGCGGCTCGGATCATTGCAAATTGGTCGGAAAAGGGAAGCCCTTACCGTAATACGGTAAGAGCGCCCTTATTAGAAGTTTGGCACATATATATATATATATATGGGGCGGTTCCGGAAACACTTAAAAAAATCCTTAAAAAAACACTCCAAATCTTAATTTCATAATTCCCGATCAAATTTTGATGATTCAAGCCGCTCAATGTGTTCAGAACGTGATTTTAAGGGTGCCCGAGCGAAATTGGCAAAAAAACTAACCGGGAAGGACTTAATTTGAGCAGTTTTTTATTGGACCGTTCAATAAAGTTCAATAAGAAACTGTTCGGATGAAACCCTTCCCAATCTTTTTTTTTACTGATTTCTCACGGGCACCCTTAAAATCACGTTCTGATCACATTGAGCGGTTCGGATTATCAAAATTCAATCGCAAACTATGAAGTGTTTTTTTAAAGGTTTTTTAAGTGTCTCCGGAACCGCCCCGATATATATATATATATATATATACACACACACAATATAATCACCTAAAGAATAGATATGGATACGAAGACATGTCAACCTATATACGTTATTTGTGTGGTAGATCTACCCAACACTATGCTCACATAATAGTATCTTTTAAACCATGAAAAAATGTACTTACTCAGGATGATATAACAGAGTGTACAAACTTTTCATTTCTTTTCCATATCATAGCAATGTGAGCTTCTTTTCCTTCAAACATCACAATCAGAATTTACCAAGGTTTCTTGACTAATTTGGAAAACGAATTTTGTTCTTTCAAAAGACATCCAAAATTTCTCTTTGGTTTTTCCCTCTCCTAGGCACAAGGAGAAATTTTTTGGTACCGGGTGGGTACCACGTGGCTATGTCCACGTGGTGCTTGAGTAGTTCATCCGGACCGTCCAAAAGTATGTTGGATGGTCTAGAATGAAACCCTCTCTCTCCTCTCAATCCACCACTATCTCTTCTTTTTCTCTCTCCAAATCCGAGCCGTCCAAAACCGAAATGGACGGCCCGAATGTGCCGAGCGGACACTATATGGTATCCACTGGGCACTGAAAATTTTCTCAGGCACAAGACTTTGGGTTTCAATCATTACAGTTCCGCTGTAGGTTAATGAAAATGCCGAGAATCCCACATGGGAAGCCTTGGGGTACCAAGCTGCAATCACTCGCGAAAGCCTGTCCCAATCAGACCAAAAGAAGAGTCGACCACTTAAAAACGGAGTAGTCGAAACCTCACACGAGAACGAGACAACCCTCCTCCAGACCCTCAAACAGAAGGGCCTCAAGGTGACTGCCCACCCTGAACAGAACACGTACAAGATCGAATGCGATGTCGTGATAGTGGGCTCCGGTTGCGGAGGAGGCGTCGCGGCCGGCGTCCTCGCCAGTTCGGGGCATAAGGTGGTCGTCGTTGAGAAAGGCAACTATTTTCACGGCACGGATTATTCCCAGCTGGAAGGGCCGTCCTTGAGCGAGCTGTTCGATCAAGGCGGGCCGTTCCCGAACCTCAATGGGGACATGATGCTCATGGCAGGATCGTCGGTGGGTGGCGGCACGGCGGTGAACTGGTCGGCGTGCCTCAAGCCCCCAAAGCCCGTGCTCCAGGAATGGGCAGAGGAGGAAAAAATCCCGCTCTTCTCAACCCCTCGGTATCTCTCCGCCATGGAAGCGGTGTGGGAAAGAATTGGTGTCACGGAGGGATGCGAACGCGAGAGCTTTCAGAATCAAATCCTCCGCAAAGGGTGCGAAAAACTCGGCCTGGATGTCGAGGCTGTGGCACGGAATGCGACGAAGAGCCATTACTGCGGCTACTGCAATTACGGATGCAGAGCAGCAAACAAAAAGGGCACCCATTTGACTTGGCTGGTGGATGCTGTAGATCATGGTGCGGTGATCATAACAGGATGCAAAGCCGAGAGACTCGTACTGGAAGGGAACAAGCACAGTGGAGGTAGAAGAAAGAAATGCTTGGGAGTGATAGTGAAGAGTCTGAATAAGAGCATCACAAAGAGGCTGCGTATCGAGGCTAAAGTAACAATCTCGGCATGCGGTGCGTTATTGACACCTCCCCTATTGATTTCAAGCGGGTTGAGAAACAAGCACATCGGCCGGAACCTTCACCTCCAACCTCTTCTATTGGTATGGGGATACTTCCCCGAGTCGAATCCAGAGCTCGAAGGGAAAATCTACGAGGGCGGGATAATCACCTCGGTGCTTCATGTGCAGCCCGAGGGATTCAATGGAAGAAGAGGGATCATCCAACCTCCTGCACTGGGGCCTGGACTATTTGCTGCATTGTGTCCTTGGGAGTCTGGACTAGACATAAAGAACAGGATGCTTAAGTATGATAGAACTGCTCATTTATTTTGTTTGATCAGGGACCAAGGCTCTGGAGAGATAAAGCATGAAGGAAGGATAAGCTATAAGTTTGGTAGATTGGACAGAGACACTATGAAAACTACAGTGCGGCAGGCGTTGAGGATTTTGGTGGCGGCAGGAGCCGTTGAGGTGGGAACGCAACAGAGCGATGGACAGAGAATCAAATGCAAAGGGATCACCGAAGGCGAAATGGAAGAGTTTCTGGACAAAGTTTATGCAGCTGAAGGACCCAAGTCGATGGTGGAGAATTGGAACATGTACATCTCCGTGCATCAAATGGGGAGTTGCCGGATGGGGGTCAGCGAAAAGGAAGGCGCGGTTGATGAGAACGGGGAGAGTTGGGAGGCAGAAGGCCTGTTCGTTTGCGATGCCAGTGTGCTACCCAACGCCATCGGTGTCAATCCCATGATCACCATCCAGTCGACTGCTTATTGCATTTCGAAGAAGATAGCTGAATCTTGGGCAAAAAGAGTATAAGTTGGACGCAACCGCAGTGCTCTACTTTTGTATGCAAATGCACTCACCATGGGGGTTGGATTAGATTGAGTGAAGTGGAAGAATAAAGAATAAGTTGTAAGAAATTGATTTTCGCGTTTCACTACGCAGGCGCTCTACCTTGTAGTGAAACGCTTGCGTATAGTGTCCTAAGTTGTACCAGTTGTTTGTAATGTAGTAATACTGTAATGGTGTGATGTGCCAGTTGTACAGTAATAATGTAGTGAAACTTTCCCAGAGTACGTGCTTGTATTTGTGCTTGTATTTGTCCAGGATGTAATAATATGTCACACGAGTAATAGTTTGCAATAGTGACTTTCTGGAATCTTCCTAGATTCCAGGCAAGGCGTCGTCCTTCCCTATAAAAGGAGGAGGCTACTGGTAATGTACGACTTGAGCAATAATATCCCTCAATGTTTGTGTATCTCCGTCAAATTTACTCATTTGTTTGTTTTACAGTTAATGAAAGCCGGATTGCGAATCTCTCCAATGTATATGCTTTGGCCACCTTCAAACGTTTCAGTTCTACCTTTCAAAGCGCTTAGAGGAGTTTCCGTATCTGATACTTCCATCACTTTTTTTAAAGGACATTTACCTGCAGACATTAAAATTATATTGAGAACTCGATTATTGCGTATGCACATAAACACCCCCTCAACCATCACTTTTTCCCATGGAGATCCTCTCACATTTAAAATCGCTCATACAAACTCCCTCGTACCCAAGTGACACCCATCCGTCGCAAAACCGTTTGTGATGAACCCCCTCATCCATAAATCGGACAAAAATACTATTGTTTTATTACATACATACACCTCCTCTAACTCTTCTCTTTCTCCCCTCTTCAAACAGCCTCCAATCAAAACCTAATACCAGCACAGGTAATCTCTCCCTCTCCATCTAAGCTATTCTCTCTCTATACCCTCACAGACTAACCACAGCTAGTTTCGTTCCACTCCGGCGATCTTCTTTTCTCTCTCCTCCAATACACACTCTCCCCCACACCACTATTCTCCTCCACTTCTTTTCTCCTACACCTTTCTCCTTTCCCTCCTCTTATTCCCTTCTCATTTCTTCTCAGCAAAAGAACCACTATGGCACTTGCCACCGTCGCGCCACGGTTTTCGCGCTATTTTTAGTGGAATCTGATCTTTTATGGATGAAATAAGTGAAGATGCAATTTTAGGGTTATGTACAAAAGGTTCTCTTTAAAATGATTAAGCTAAGAAAAAAAGAAATTGTTTGTAGTCTTTTATCTATGCATGGGATAATCCTTGTTATATATAAAGAGAGCAGAAAACACAATCAATTGGCAAAAGTTTTGTTCTTCAGTCAACATGTATCACATACAGGGTACAAGACTCTTAGATCATTAAAAATTTGACGTAATCATTAAAAATTTGGCATTCACAAGAAGGAATTTGGCATTATCATTTACATAAAATATACCTAATTATATATTACTACAATTATAAAGGGACCCTTCTAGTGTGAACGTCAATTTTGAGGCTAACTCATTTTTTTGTTTTTTTCCAAACTATCCATTTTAACTACCTAAAGAAACTATAAAGGAGGGGGGGAAAAAAAACCGTCCAAATTTTCTCTCCTTTTTCTACTTGGGAAAATGACGGCCAAGGACGTATTTTAATAATTAATACTCGTTAAAGACATTTTCAGCATTAGCAAATGTTCTTAACTTGTCCTTAGCGGATATTAATACCCATATGGATTTGTGCGGCCAAGCCGCTAAATCGTTGAACGAGTTAAAACCCCACCTCCTCTCCTGTTCACTTTGGAATCAAGAAACCCATATCGAAACTGTTAACTAATGGGTTCCTGAGAAGTGAAGGAATGGAGGGTTTTCGGCTTCTGTGGTGAAATTTGATAGGAAATTGATTTTGTTGGCTAAATCCTTGTTCTTCTTCGTCTTGGACTCAGGTGGTGGTGGTCTTCGTCCCTCCTGGCCTCCTCCTCCTTTCTCTCTCCTCCTAAACTCTCTCTCTCCCTCCCTCCCCTTCCCCTTAAACACAGAAGTCCCATTTGAATTTTTTTTTTAATTTTGCTGTTGCTGACGTGGGGTCCACCGCCACATGAAAAACCAGGTCGGTGCACTACGATCGGGGGACCACGCTACAGGAACGTGTGAACTTGGGCATTGGGTGTCCGGACAACCGGTGGTGTCCTGCTAGTCTGGATAATCGAAAAAAGTTTGGTTGTCCTATATACCTAGTAGGCCCTATCACCACTAGAGCAATATTTGGCAGGTTGCGGATAAAAAATAAAATATTTTGCAGGTTCTTAAGTGTTAGGCCCTGTTTGGTAGTAAGTGTTTTGGAGCGTAGGATAGGATTAGCAAAACTGTGGGACCACTAATCCCTTGTTTTGTTTGATTGAATTTTGGGTGGGACTACGAATCACTAGGGATTGGCTATGCTCTTGTTTCACCGGAGTAACACCACTATGTTCTTGTTTTACCGGATTAATAACACCACCTAGGACCAGAGGTATTGGTAACCCTGTCCGAAGGGGTGCGAGTCAGGAGAAAATCTTGTTTACAGAACAGATGTAAATAAATATCTGCAAACTCAATCTCGGTCATTTAAAAGTATTTTGGACGGTCTGAATTTTTCAAAAACTATGTGCATTTTTTTTCCTGGGAATTTGAAAATGGCTTGGTTTTTTCCTAGTTCGGCTTAATAATCCTTGTGAATTAATTTTTTGTCTTTATTTGAAAAAATTATGGTTTGTTAGCTTTGCGCCAATCTTTTTATTTTTTATTTGTAAATTATTGGTGTGTCTCGATGGAAAGAATCTAAAATTTAAAAAACACGTTCAAAACAAAAAAAAAAAATTTTGCCCAAAGATAAAAATACTCCAAAAAGTGTCTATTTTGGATTACTTTTGTCTTTATTCAAAAAAATTGAATACAAAAGACCAATTCTCGGCTAAATTTTGAACTTATCGCCGATCACGTTTTGGCCGGCGAATTGGTTTCAACGGTGGCCGGAGGAGAAGTCAATCTAGGAGATTTCTTGTTAGAGAGTATAAAAGGAAATTATGGTGTAATCTAATCCCATCCAATCCCGTGCAAAACAAACATGAGAGGGTAATTTAACAACCTCACTATTAATCCTATCTCATTATGAATCTCATCCAATCTATCACAGTTATCAAACGAGATTTTAATTTAAAGCCTAACAAGATATTCAAAACAGAAGATTCAACCCTATAAATAGTCTACTTGTGATAGATCATCGCAGAACTAGTAACAAGATATTCAAGAGAGAGAGAGAGAGAGAGAGAGAGAGAATGGAGAGAGAATGTCACCCATTATTGAGGGGAGGAAGGAGAGACCATAAGTACGGCCATGAGTTCTCTGCTGCTGAAATGGAGTCATTGACTAGTGTCTGTGAGACTATACTACCACCCCTGCCATTGAATTCTCTAGAAGTCACTGGAAATGATGGCCAAACCAACAAGGCAATTCAATTGTTCCACATAGCTTCTGGTTCTCAAAATTCAGTTCCTGAAGAGGTAACAACTCTCTAGATCTCTTATTCTGAGTTCTCAATCAATCAATTGTGATCGACCACATGAGTCACTTTTTGCCCTTTCATATAGTTGGTTGATCATATCATTTTGTTAACTTTAACCGGTAAACATACCTAAACCATGATTGCCGAGATGAAATGTCCGGAACTGACTTTATTTTTTTCTCTTTCTTTTCGAACCAAGCAATGGAAGTTTTTTTTTTTTTAATTTTATAATTTACCTTTCTTTTATTTTCTTTTCCATAAGTTCCATGCGAACGTACAAACCCATATCATTTTCCATAAGTTCCAAACAAACCCTTATTATTTTCTCTATTTTGTATCTACTGTTACCAGATCATCAGTTAGGGGCTGTTTGATAAAACTGAAACTAAAAGTTGAAAATTTAAGTACTAAAAGCTGAATGCTGAAATTTTTAAGCTGAAAAGTTGTTTGATAAATATATTAAGTACTGAATTAAAAAAAATGATGAATTAATGTTGTTCCAATTCTCTTTTAATTTACTAACAGTCATAATATACTTATGGTAATGGTGGAGGAGTGGTGGTGGTGATGGTGGTGGAGGTGGTAGAGTGGTGGTGGTGGAGTGATGGTAGTGGTGGTGGAGTGGCGGAGGTGGCGGAGTGGTGGTGATGATGGTGGTGGAGTGGTGGTAGGAGCGGTGGTGGTGGTGGCGGTGGAGTGGTAGAGCTGGTGGTGGTGGTGTAGTGGCGGTGGTGGTGGTGGTGGAATGGTGGAGCTAGTGATGGTGATGTGGTGAAGTGGTGTAGGTGGTGGTGGTAGGAGCGGTGGTGGTGGTGTAGTGATGGTAGTGGTGGTGGTGGTGATAGTGGTGGAAGTGGTGGTAGTGGTATAATGGTTGAATATAAGTACACAAAAATTCAGCCATAATTAAGTAGCTTTTTCAGCTACTTAATTTTTTTAACTTTTTAGCCTATATTTTAAGTGGTACTTAATTTGTTAAGTAATGTAAAATGTAGTTATCAAACCTACTGAATCACTTATTACTTAATTGATTCAGTTTTAAGTGCTGAATTTAGATTATCAAATAAGTCCTAATATATATATATATATATATATAGAGAGAGAGAGAGAGAGAGAGAGAGAGAGAGAGCTATCTTCTGTCTCCAAAAATAGAGACGTATAAACATATATACATCATACATGTATAAGTCTCCTTATATACGCATGTGTGTGCTTTGGGATGGGAACAGGTTGCTGAACATATAGCTAAGAGGACATCCTTTGAAGCTGTGATCTTGGTTAGAGTGGTCATGACCATCATATCAACCAGGCTGGGGACACTTCTGCTCTGTGGCTCTCTCTGTTTTGGTGATAGATGGCCATTCATTAACAAATTCTCACAAATCTCCCTGGAGAAGAGAGAGAGGGTTATCCAGAGATGGTTCAGGCATTATTGGCTTTTCACACCCATCAGACTTGTATTTGTACTTATCAAAATCTTATGTCTCTATGTCTTCTTCTCCCAGGTAAAAAATTCTTCCATTTTTTTTTTTTTTTCAGATTCTCTTTTCTCCCATTTCCGCATTAATATAAAAAGGGTCGCTTAAATATTAGTCCTCGGTAGTTATATATGTTTTTATCCCATCATTTGAATAAAATCAAGTTGTTCCTTTCTCTCTTTTAATCTCCCTAGCTAATCTTTCTCCATCACAATCTTTTCTCTCCAATCTCCTCTTTTTTTTAAATTTTTCTCTCTTAATCTCCCTAATCTTTCTCCATCATAATCTTCTCTATCCAATCTCCTATTTTTTTTAAAATTTTTCTTTCTTAATCTCCGTAATCTTTCTCTCCATCATAATCTTCCCTCTCCAATCTCCTCTTTTTTTTAATTTTTCTCTCTTGCTATTTCAATCTTCTCTCTTTCCTAAAAACTCAAATTAAGATTCGAAACAAATGCAAAAACTGTAAATTTTATTTTTTTAAATTTTATTTATGATAAATCTGATTATTAATTGTAAGGAAATTGGCTTGATACCTTAGAACATCCACAGTAGAATAAGTAAATGTGAATAAATAAAATATACCACATCAGATTTTGATTATCCATTTATAGGTTGCTAAAATTAGCAATGTCAAATCCCACATTGGTTTTTTTTTCCATAATCAAACCAATGGGCCCTCCAAATTTTTTCCCTTCATTTCACGCATATTTTTTGAAAAAAATTATTTATTAAACAGTTTTTGAAGAAAAACAAAACAGTTGTATAAGAAAAAGTTTTCAAAAAAAAAAAACAATTGTGTAAAAAAACAGTTTTTCAAAAAACGTACTTTGTTCACTTAAAAACTGTAAATGCTGTTTTGAGAAATTTTGCAAGAACAGTATTTACGCAAACAGTTTTGAAAATTTAAAAACTATAAATATAGTTTTTTAAAAACAGATTTTATGTAAAAAACAGTTTTGAAATCTCAAAATCCGTTTACCAAAAAAATAGTATTTTAAAAGTTTTTTGTAAAAGAGTTTTGAAATTTTAAAAACACACTTTATTTACTTACACCTTTTTAAAATTTTGAAAAAACAGTTTTTTGTTAAAAAAAAGTTTCTGAAAAAAGAAAAAAAAATCTGAAAAAACAGTTTTTTAAAATTAGTTTTTGAAAACATAGTTGAGAGAGAGAAAAAAAAGGGAAGAGAGAGAATGTTTTTGTGTAATGAGGGTGTACTTGATTGTGTTATTGGTAAAATGTTGCTAGTTTTAATTATTCAAAAGCTAAAATTTGATGAGTTGCTAGGTTTAGTTATTCCAATGTGAGCACTTTTTTGAGCAAATATTCATAACCTTAACAATATTTTGATTTTGATTATTCCACTGTGGATGCTCTTAGGGCTCTCCATATGACATATTGATCACAAATATCATAAATTTATCATAAATGGACATTATGTACGTGTGATATGTTTATGTTACATGGCCTCAAGTTCAAGTATCTACTACTGGTGCATTTCCTAGCGTCGCGTCTCCCTAACTTAAATTCTACGATATATATATATATATATAGTAATTTTCAGGTCCATTCGCCTCGGATTTTCTTATGGTCAGGATTTTCCCTTTCCCGATCGATTTGCGATGATTCGAGCCGCTCAATATGTTCAAAACGTGATTTTAAGGGTACTCGCGAGAAATTAGCAAAAAAAATGATCGGGAAGGGCTTGATCCTAGCAGTTTTTTACTGAACCGTTCAATAAAAAATTGTTCGGATCATGCCCTTCCTGATCATTTTTTTTCCTGATTTCTCGCGTGTACCCTTAAAATCACGTTTTGATCACTTTAAGCGGCTCGGATCATCAAAATTCGATCGGAAAATGCAAGGTCTGGACTAGGGGAGTGCAAAAAACCCGCCTGCCCGCGGACCCGACCCGAAGGGTTTCGGGCGGTTTCGATCAGCTGGGTCGGTCGGGTGCGGGTTGTATTCTGTTTAAAAACCATTCTTGGTTCGGGGTTCGGGTTTAAATGTGTTTTACCCGTCGGGTCCGACCCGACCCGACCATTTTATATACCAATACATGTACAGATGTACTCCATCCTACACCATTCAATGCTGCTGTAGGTTTCAAAAAGCTGCAGGTTCCAACAAGCACGCCTAGCACCTGCTTTGCCTAAAAAGAAGTTCAGCTTTATCTTTAATACCATCTCTCCCTCTGCGTCAGTACAATAGTCACTTTTCAAGAGAAATGAATGAATCTCTCTACTCTTCTTATCACGATTTCCCACAAAAAATACATACCATGCCCATTCTCCAGATCGGGAGACTGGAGTAAACCCATACTTGAGCCGCACAATCTTGCACGGCCAGTTCCACCGTGAGCCTCAGCCGCACGACCGTCGCGTCCATGGCCTCTCTCTCTCTATCCAGATTTGAGCCTCTGCCTCCGCCATGAGCCTCCATTCCGTTCCAGACGAAAGGCAAACCGTTGCGGCGTTGCCTCCACCGTGAGCCTCCGCCTCCATCATCATCTCCCTCTCTCTCGTTCTCTCCCTTTCTTTCTCACAATTTTTTCTGGGTCCGGTTGTGTTTGGTCAAGAATATTGGGTTTTGATTTGTTAATCTGCTGTATTCCTGAGTTCTGAGATTTGTTTGGCCCAGTCCGACGGACCCGACCCGACCCGACCGAAATGTTCGGTTTCGCGGACGGTTTTTACAGTACCTCGGTTCGGTGACGGGTTCTCAAGAAATCTACCCGATGTAGTCGGGTCGGGGTCGGGGTCAAACCCGACCCGCCCGACCCGTGCACAGCCCTAGTCTGGACGGTCCGGACCGTAAGGCGTCCAGACCTAAAAAGAAATATATATATATATATATATATATATATATATAGTGTCACCTAAAGGATAGATATGGATACGAAGACACGTCTTATCTACGTTATTTGTATGGTAGATCGTACCCCAACGCCAAGCTCACATAATAGTATCTTTTAAACCATGAAAAAATGTACTTACACAGGATGATATAACAGAGTGCACAAGCTTTTCATTTCTTTTCCATATCATAGCAATGTGAGCTTCTTTTCCTTCAAACATCACACAATCAGAATTAACTAAGGTTTCTTGACTAATTTGGAAAACGAATCTTGTTCTTTCAAAAGACATCAATTTTTTTCCCCAAAATTTCTCTTTGGTTTTTCCCTCTACTAGGCACAAGGAGAAAATTTTAAGTACTGGGTGGGTACCACGTGTGCCCACGTGGTATCTAAGCAACCCATCCGAATTGTTCAAAATTGAAATAGATGACTCAAATGTACCGAGCAGACACCGTGTGATATCCACCTAGCACTGAAAAATTTCTCAGGCACAAGACTTTGGGTTTCAATCAGTACAGTTCTGCTGTAGGTTAATGGAAATGCCGAGAATCCCACGTGGGAAGCCTTGGGGTACCAAGCTGCAGGCACTGGCGAAAGCCTGCCCCAATCAGACCAAAAGAAGAGTCGACCACTTCAAAACGGAGTAGTCGAAACCACACACGAGACAACCCTCCTCCAGAACCTCAAACAGAAAGGCCTCAAGGTGACTGCCCACCCTGAACAGAACACGTACAAGATCGAATGCGATGTCGTGATAGTGGGCTCCGGTTGCGGCGGAGGCGTCGCGGCCGGCGTCCTCGCCAGTTCGGGGCATAAGGTGGTCGTCGTTGAGAAAGGCAACTATTTTCACGGCACGGATTATTCCCTGCTGGAAGGGCCGTCCTTGAGCGAGCTGTATGAACAAGGCGGGCCGTTCCCAACCCTCAACGGGGAAATGATGCTCATGGCAGGATCGACGGTGGGTGGCGGCTCGGCGGTGAACTGGTCGGCGTGCATCAAGCCCCCAAAGTCCGTGCTCCGGGAATGGGCAGAGGAGAAAAAAATCCCGCTCTTCTCAACCCCTCGGTATCTCTCCGCCATGGAAGCGGTGTGCGAAAGAATTGGTGTCACGGAGAGATGCGAACGCGAGGGGTTTCAGAATCAAATCCTCCGCAAAGGGTGCGAAAAACTCGGCCTGGATGTCGAGGCTGTGGCACGGAATGCGACGGAGAGCCATTACTGCGGCTCCTGCGGTTACGGATGCAGAACAGGAAACAAAAAGGGCACCGATTCGACTTGGCTGGTGGATGCTGTAGAACATGGTGCGGTGATCATAACAGGATGCAAAGCGGAGAGACTCGTACTGGAAGGGAACAAGCACGGTGGAGGTAGAAGAAAGACATGCTTGGGAGTGATAGCGAAGAGTCTGAATAAGAGCATCACAAAGAGGCTGCGTATCGAGGCTAAAGTAACAGTCTCGGCATGCGGTTCGTTATTGACACCTCCCCTATTGATTTCAAGCGGGTTGAGAAACAAGCACATCGGCCGGAACCTTCACCTCCACCCTGTTCTAATGGCATGGGGATACTTCCCCGAGTCGAATCCAGAGCTCGCAGGGAAATCCTACGAGGGCGGGATAATCACCTCGGTGCATCCTGTGCGGTCCGAGGGATTCAATGGAAGAGCGATCATCGAATCTCCTGCATTGGGGCCTGGACTATTTGCTGCATTGTGTCCTTGGGAGTCTGGACTAGACATAAAGAACAGGATGCTTAAGTATGATAGAACTGCTCATTTATTTTGTTTGATCAGGGACCAAGGCTCTGGAGAGATAAAGCATGAAGGAAGGATAAGCTATAAGTTTGATAGATTGGACAGAGAGACTATGAAAGCTGGGTTGCGGCAGTCGTTGAGGATTTTGGTGGCGGCAGGAGCCGTTGAGGTGGGAACGCAACAGAGCGATGGACAGAGAATCAAATGCGAAGGGATCACCGACGGCAAAATGGAAGAGTTTCTGGACAAAGTTTATGCAGCTGAGGGACCCAAGTCGATGGTGGAGAATTGGAACACGTACGTCTCCGCGCATCAAATGGGGAGTTGCCGGATGGGGATCAGCGAAAAGGAAGGCGCGGTTGATGAGAACGGGGAGAGTTGGGAAGCGGATGGCCTGTTCGTTTGCGATGCCAGTGTGCTACCCAGCGCCGTCGGCGTCAATCCCATGATCACCATCCAATCGACTGCTTATTGCATTTCGAAGAAGATAGCTGAATCTTTGGCAAAAGGAGTGTAAGCTGGACACAACCGCAGTGCTCTTCTCTTATATGCAAATGCACTCACCATTGGGGTTGTATTTTAGAATAAATAAATTTGTAATTGTGTCTTGAATAATGTATAAATAACTAAGGGGCATGGCTCCCATGTATGGCTTTTATTATTATTATGTGATGTGTAAGCCTTGTATAAGGCACACTTGCACGCCTGTTATGTTATGAATCAGATCATAAGAAAACAAACCAGAGGAAAAAGTCTTTCCCCTCCCTCTCTCTCTCTCTCTCTCTCTAACAATTACCTAGCTTGTCTTCCTTTAGCCTCATACACCTGTCGGTTTATCACCAAAAATTCACCTTGTCATACACCAAAAATCCATCTAAATATTTTGCACCCAACAGGTTGAATTAGACCGAGTGAAGGGGAAGAACGGGAAAATGACGGCCCAGGATATATTTTAATAATTAATATTCTCCAAGAGAAAGAACGGAAAAATGACGATCTATGACATGTTTTAATAATTAATACACGCAAAGAACAAGCTAATAACATTTATTAATACTGAAAATATCTTTAACAGATATTAATTATCAAAACATGTCATTGATTATCATTTTCCCATAAAGAAGCTGTTGTGTGAATAAGCTATTTTTCAGCAGGCATTGTATTCAACGACTTGCTCTTGCCAAAATCTAGTGTCTGGTTACTATTGAAAAATGATTGAAAAGTGGGTCTCACATTTTGTTAATTATGGTCTTTTGAGCAGTACTAATGGTACAACAAAAAGCTGTACAGCAGAGTGTACAGATCGATTTTGCGTCTGTTTCGGATCCTGCAAAAATTATCGAAATCGCTCATTTTGTTCAAAACATATTGTTTATGGTCCATATTATTTACGGTCCCTGTAAAAAATCATTTCAATCCGATATCGGTAAAGTTGGATGATTCGTAAAAATATCTTTTGAAGCAAAGTTGAATGATTCGTAAACGCCTTTACCGATATCGGATTGAAATGATTTTTTACAGGAACCATAAACAATATGTTTTGAACAACATGAGTGGCTCCGATCATCTTTAAGAGACCCGAGACGGACGCAAAATCCATCTGCACACCTTGCTGTACAGCATTTTGCTGTACTGCAATCTTTACTTTAGTCTTTTATCTATGGGAATCCTTTTTATACCATATAATACTCCCTCCGTCTCATTTTTATTGTCCATTTTCATTTTTCGTGCCGTTTTTTCAACGTTTATATCTTCCAATATGTATCTCCAAAAATATACAATATGGATCTTGTTTGATAGTTCTCGATTAGATCTATAATATAAAGTTTTCAAAATTATAAAAAAACATTATAGATTGGAAGATATAAGCGTTGAAAGAACGGCACGAAAAACAAAAATGGACAATAAAAATGTGACAGATGGAGTAATAAAGAGAGCAGAAAACACAATCAATTGGCAAAAGTTTTGTCCTTCAGTCAACATGTATCACGTACAGGGTACGGGAGTCGTAGATCATTAAAAATTCAAAAAACCTACGTGCACAGCATGCTGTGCACAGCTCCCATTTTCTCTTTCCTCGGGTCACACAAAGATGATCGGAGTCGCTCATGGCCTAAATTCTGAAGTGATTTTGGGTGTTTTGTTAACGCCTCTAACGATATCGAACGAAACTCATTTTTTACAGAGACCTTAAACAACATATTTTGAACAAAATGAACGGCTCCGATCATCTTTACGGGATCCGAGGCGGAAGAAAAAGGCCGATGTGCACAGCTTGCTGTGCACATAGCACAGCTCTAAAAATTTGGCCTAAAAGACTTGAATCACGTATACGAGAATCATTAAAAATTTGACACTCGCAAGGAGAGATTTTACCACTTTGCATTTTTTGCATTTTTGCAAAGCACGATTTACACCCGCAATATGTGTGCCCAGCCATATCGAATGAAGTCTAAAATTATTCTCGTATGAGTTCTGCTCCAGTTTCAATTGGGCTCTTTACAAGTGGGTTATATGATTAGAGCCTAAAAATTAGCAGAGGTGCGCTTAAGCCAATGGCAGGGCCATTAAGGGATTGGGTGTGGCCAAGCCCCCCGTGTTTTTTAATGGTGGTGCTGTTAAAGCGCGTGCGAGCGAGTGCATTAGCATGAAAGCGATTTTGAAAAATATGAGAGGAAACTAGAACGGTGAGATTGCGTGCAATTACAGTTGAACCAACTACGGGAGAGAAATCTATATAACCCAACTACGAAATAGGAAAACGAAACAATAACTTTTTTGTTGTTGTTAACTAAGTATCAGAATCAGTTTACGCATATCTCGACTAATCCTTAAAATCATAAACCAACCACCCACCATAAAAAAGTTAAAAGGACAAACTGACCCAGTTAGGATTTGTAGCAAAATGTTTGCGTTGGGAAAATGATGGCCTTGTCCGGACGTGTTTTGATGATTAATACTTGCCAATAACATTTTCAGCATTAATAAATGTTCTTAACATGTCCTTAACGGATATTAATTATCAAAATACGTTATTGACCGCCATTTTTCCTTTGTGTTTGGTGACCTAAGGCCTAAGAATTCGTCTTCATCGTGCAATTTGTATTACGAGACATAAAATTAGAAACCGTGCACAAAGAGTATTCGGGTTTTCTACTTCAAAATTTAACATTTGGACTCCGGACACTGGAGTTTGGCTTTTGGATTAGAAATCTTAATATAATCTACTTTGGACAAACGATTTTTTGAAGTATGAACTACAGAAAATGAATTATGATGGGCTTGGATCGGGTTTTTACGGGTCAAAATTCTTAGGCTAAGGATCGGGTTAATCGGGTAAGCCAATGGCTCGGGCTTCAAAACCTGTAGCCCAAGCCCAACTCAGAGGGATCGGGTTGGGGTTTGGGCCAGGCTAAATTTCAACGGGCTCAGACGGGCTTCTAGCTAGTGAGCCGAATTTACACCCCTTTGGACAAGAAAGTAAGACCCTTTTAGGCTTAGGCGGGCTATTTGAAAATCATGGACTAATGAGCTCAAGTTTACAAAATGCTAAAGCCCAAGTTTCTTAGGGCTCTAGAAGCTTGAACACATACCAATATAATGGGCCTAAATGGGTTCCAGTTCCCCTAGTCTAGATTTTTCTCTGTGGGAAAATTGACTAATCAGGCTCCGTTCACGGATAAAAAAAAAAAAAAAAAAAGGCTCCGTTCCGCTGAGGTAAATAAATATTTATTTTTTAAATTAAAAGTGATGTATTATAAGAATGAGAGAATGACATGTCTCGTTTAGCGAAAAATAAATACTTAAAAAATAAGAAATTTAACGGAACGAGGCCTGAGAGTACTCTGCATATATGAAACTTACAAATTTGGGGAAATTTCTGGCCGGTCCTATTTTTTGCTTAGAGTTCCATGCAAACCCCTTTTAGTAGAGCTATCCCATCCAGCCCCTTTTTAAATATGTTTTTATTATTTTACCCTTGTCACTTTTCAACAACCTACAGAATTCACATCCCAAGAATTCACACCTCATAGAATTCACACCCTACAGAATTCACATCCCAAGAATTCACACCTCACAGAATTCACACCCCACAAAATTTACACCCCTTTGAAGAATTCACATCTCATTTTTATTATTCATCCCCTTTGCAGAATTTACGCCCATTTGCAAGAATTCATACCTTTGAATTGACACTCATTTGAAATTCACACCCCACAGAATTCACATCCCAAAAATTCACACCTCACATAATTCACACTCCTCAGAATTCACATCTCTTTTTTACTATTCATCCACTTTGTAGAATTCACACCCATTTGTAAGAATTCACCCATTTGAATTGACACTCATTCACACCCCTATGCACTATTCATGGCCTCAAAATTTTGGATAAATTATTGGTTTGAATTCTTGAGTGCGTGGATTTGGCCCAATACACCATTTACAAAATTCACACACCTTTACAGAATTTACGTTCCTAAAATTCACATATCAATTTACAGTCCTTTCTACATCTTTTGCATAATTTACACCCCGGTAATTTCATATCATACCCTTTTGCAGAATTCACATCTTCGAAAAAGATAGAATTCACACCACCAAATTAAGAATTCACACCTACAAAAAATAAAAATAAAAATTCACACCCTTGAAAAAGATAGAATTCACATCACCAAATTACGAATTCACACATTCAAAAAAAGAATTCACTTCACCAAAAAAATTCACACCCCCAGAATTCACATCTCATCTGCTTTTTTTCATACCTCTAGAATTCACACCCCTGAATGCAGCCCATCGGCACAATTCACACCCCATAAATTACATAATTCACATATCTAAATACAGAATTCACACCCGTCTACACAATTCACACCCCTCAAATTATAAAATCCATACCTCTAAATACAAAATTCACACCTCTAAATGCAAAATTTACACCCCTAAATACAGAATTCACACCTCATCTGCACAATCCACACACTTTTAATTATGAATTTAGACTATTAATTATGATTGCGGATCAAAGGGCAATTACAGTGCATCCATTATGATTGTGGATAAAAAAAAAAGAAAATGAAAGAAAATAAAAAGAGAATAAAAAATACAAAGGGCAATTACGGTGCATCCATTATGATTTTGGTTGGACCAGAAAGAAAAAAAAAAAGATGGTAGCAAAATTCACTTCGGGTTCTACGACTCCAACAATAACCAAAGAAAGAAGAAAACGAAGTATAATTGCGGATCTAAAAGAGAACAAATGGAAGCAAAGCATTCTCTGGTTGTTGTTGAACACAATAGAATGAAGACAAACCAACGGCAGTGGATGAACCTTCCCCATCTGGGGCATTATGTTGACGATGAGTGCTCACTCAATCCGTCAAGCCACTCCGCCTCGTCGCCATTATCCTAAACCATAGACAAAGACACGCCCCGATTGCGGTTTGGACCCGTACTCTAGCTGAACGTCGACTGCTTCTTCCGATGGTCGGAGAGCATGTTGGAGAACCAAGACCCCGTCGACGTCGTGCTCGAATTCACAGAACTCAGATCCGAGTCCATCTTCTCCGCCTTTTGGTGTTCTTAGATCTATATTGCTTTGTTGGTAGGGTTTGGAACAGTTTGTGGGGTATTTTGGGTAGATCACTTAAAACAGGGCTTGGATGGGTAGTGTAAGACACGCGAGGGGCCTAAACAGGTAGAGAGATACAAAAATGGGCCGGGCAGTCAGTTCCCCTTCAATTTCTCTCCCTACTATAGTTTTCACTCCAGATTGCACCATATCTCCGTCTGTTCTATATTCTAAGCACGTGGAGTCCACATGTGTGTACTCGCTTCTTTTCATTTATAGAAGTCCCAAAAAAAATCCGAGAAAAAACTGCATCACGGAACATAAAATCCACGTTAAACATTTATTTTCATTCATCAACTAAGACAATTCAATTATCAAAACACATTACCCAACATAAAAAACCACAACACACATCTATATGTCTTTCCATTAACTGGATTGCAATTTAATTTCGAAGATCTTTTCTCAATTTAATTTTGCAATGGTACAGTCATTGAAAGCAAGTATGTAATTTCCGACTCAAGCCTCGCATAATTAAAATGAAACCAACCTGCCTAGTACTATACTTTTAAATTCACTTTTCATCCCAAAAATGAATATATGTGTGTGTGTGTCCTAAACTTTTAAGAGGCTCCACATGATAATGCAAAAATTGCACCCCTGGTTTAGAAGGGATTGGGAAATCTTGCAGTGCAAGGCCATGCAAGGCACCTTGTATGGTGCATATGGGCCATCGATCTTGACAATGAATGGTTGAGATATGATTTTTAATTGACCGGTAAGAATCATTTATTACCAGTCATAATTAATTTTTAATGTGGATCGTTAATTGATGAGATCGACCGTTGTGTGCTTCCTTACACGTGCACTACATGGGGTGCACTACAGCACCCCGGATCCGGTTTAGAAAGGGAGTTAAGATTTTGGCCCGGGTTCGTTTGAAAATGTATTCATTATGTATTGTAGTAACTTTTGTGTTGCAATAAATTTAGGAGTAATATAAAATTTATTTTACTCGTTTGTTTAGGCAACGCCAACACTCATGTGGTTGTTTTTATGTTCAAGAATAAAGAGACATTGGAAAAACTTTATGGGGAACAGGGTGGGTGTACGTGCTGTGCACCATTCAAGCCGTCCGTTTGGCAATCCAACGGTCCTGATTTCATTGAAAAAACCAAAATAGCAAAACAAATTGAATAAATAAAGTTAACAAAAACACAAAATAAGCAAGTTTTGTTAAATCAAAGCCAAACTTTAGTTGAGCCACATTTTAGTCTATGTTTTCTGGGGATAGCTTTAATTAGGGCTGGCAAATTGAACTCTTACCCATTAATCAATCCAAACCCATCCATTAGAAAATAGACCTAACCCAACTCATTTATTAATTAGGTCTAATTGGGTTAATTTAAATGACCCAATAAGTCATGAATATAAAACCCAACAACGAAAACCTTCATGAGACAATCTCCTCCCTCTCTCGCCTACTCCGAGTGATCTCCATAGTTGATCTCGTCTTCGTTACTAGTGTAACTTCTCTAATTTCCTTGCATTTTGTCTTTGTTTGTTTGTTTCTCCCTCTAGAATTTGGAAATTGCTCATTTGGTTAAGCTCACTCTCAAACTAATATGATCTGAGCAAAACACCCCTTTCTTTGGCTCCACTCGAGATTTAAAGCTATGATCTGAGCAGTTCATGTTATACATCTGGGGTGCAAACAAGCCGAGTTTTGAGTGTTCAAGCTTAACCCTTAACGAATTTGCTAAACGAGCCTTTTATAAACGAGTTGCCGAATGTGCTGATGCAAACGAGTCGAGTTTTTTGAGTCGTGCCAAGTCGAGTTTTAGAGTATTGAGCTCGGCTCATTTTTTACACGAGCCTCAACATTGAGCCCAAGTTCAACTCGATTACTAAACGAGCCAAGCAGAGTTAAGATAATTCTAGCCTCGAATTGCTAGCGAACAACTCGGTTTATTTGCAACCCTATATAATCCTGGAAAGACTGATGAACATAAAAGTAAGAACTAATTCGACTGAATATAAATAAACACATGACCAAACAGTATTTTTGTTCTGTAAAATCTGGCGGTTAGTAAATTTTAATACTCACTGTATGTAATTGGGTTAATGACGGTCAGGAAAATGAAATCTTAATTAATTCCACCAATCAACTCCCTACTCCCTAGCTAGACCCTTCATTAAAATGAAATCTTACGTTTGTCATCTGCTAACCAACGAATATACGGATGACTCATTAATTATTGAATATGACTCCTTTAATTAGGGCGTTAATCGAAAAGTCAGGCAAAAGTTTGGTGGTCCTATATTCCTGGTAGGCCGTAGCACCACGATACTTACTAATGCAATACAGTATTTGGCATGCTCTTAAGAGTTAGTTCAAAGCCTAAGGGTTATTTTGGTAATTGGTTGGTGGGTTTGCTCCCCACACAATTGATTATGGTTCGATTCTTGGGGTCAGGCCGCAAAAAAATAATTTCTCGTGAATTCTCTTGTCACAGCGTAGATGGTCCGCCTTTGACCGGACCAAAGAGAATATTAGTTGAGGCACGCGTAAACTAGCCCGAATACCTTAACTTTTGGGAATGAGAGAAAAGAGAGTTAGTTCAACATCAATTCATGTACCCAATTGTGGGTTCTAATTAAGCTTGATAAATTAGTCCGCCATTAAATTTAACTGTGGTGATCCATGTATTATGCATGTGATTTCGTCGGTTTTATAGCGCACACACACACTCATATATATATATATATATGAGCACATGCATTTTTTGTAATGAATATTGTACAATGATTCCAGGCCGGTTAGCAAGTTCCTTCAAGATATCACTACTCAGCGAAATTCATTAACTGCTACGTTTGAAGATCGGATCAAATAAGATGATATGCTTATGTACCGGACCATAATCTGATCCGATTTAACCCCATCCTTTTTTTATAACTATGGGTATTCCGTATTCGGATCAGTTTACGCGCACCTCGATTAATTCTTACAGAAACAATTCTACCTTTCACTAGCGAAAGACCCATTTCAAAGTGGGATAAAAGTCCTATATAAGACTGGCCCTAGAATTGATATCACCTACTACCACCCAGGATTAGCTTTCAAACTTTTAAGACCTCTTGGAATTATGCTAGTACTCCTTATCCTTGATCACCACGTCGCATAAACCAAAGCTTAAACATAACAACATGATGATCAGTAGTAGTAATTAAGAAGTTGAGAAACAATAATTTGACTGATGGCTTGCTTCCCTTTAAAGTCATTATTATTAAGATGAGTTTTCTTGTGAACAACCGCAAAGTGAGCACATGCAAAGGCAAAAGGCCACAATCTTACAAGAAGAAAGTGGTTGGGAGGGCTTTTCCCATTTTACTCAGCGGGTTGCGTTATTAAAAATGGATTGCCATTATTTTGCCAAGTTGCTATCATGTGAATGTCATTTTCGGATTTGTTCATAATTCTCTCTCTCTCTCTCTCTCTCTCTCTCTCTCTCTCTCTCTCTCTCTCTCTCTCTCTCTCTCTCTCTCTCTCTCTCTCTCGGGCTTTTCCCATTTTACTCAGCGGGTTGCGTTATTAAAAATGGATTGCCATTAATTTGCCAAGTTGCTATCATGTGAATGTCATTTTCGGATTTGTTCATAACTCTCTCTCTCTCTCTCTCTCTCTCTCTCTCTCTCTCTCTCTCTCTCTCTCTCTCTCTCTCATCGCAGGTATACCTAATCCTCGTAACATATGGGATTATTGCTACTCTATAGACAGTAGCAGAGCCAGGATTTTCCCCCGGAGGCGGCTTGTTAGACGTATTAGTTTTTATCAGAACATATATTTATTATATCACAAAGATTTTGCTTTCCAATACATTACATTTTGTACATCTAAATGATTCCAGCCTAATATAGTTAAAGTATACCAATCATTTTATTTTTTTCTTTAGGCTACTTCAACTATCACATGTTTATTTTTTATTTATGAAAAAATTGAGAAATGAGAATGTAAGATAACCGATTTTTTATCAAATCAAATCAAACTTATTAAGATTATAAATAGCTATACACGAATAATTATAAATAATATTCAAAATAAGGTATATATAAAATAAAAATTTTAAAATTCAGGAGCTCGGGGAGGCCCCAACATATATAGCTCCACCCGTCTATAGAATAATTTAACTTTTTTGGAATGCATGGCATAGTAAGTATCTATTTAATCGCGAATTTCAGGATATGACAGATGACCAAGTTACATATCGTGTGTTTGTGAGGGTGAGGATATGACAGATGACCAAATGTATGCGACGGTGAGCAAAAGTTAGAGCATGAAAATATCTTTAAAGAGGAATATATTAAAATCTAGTACTATATAAATAGCGTATCCGTTTGAGGATGAGCAAAAGTAAGAGTGTAAAAATATCTTTAAAAGGGAATATATTAAAATCTAGTGCTAAATAGAGTATCCGTTCGAGGGTGAGCAAAAGTAAGAGCATGAAAATATCTTTAAAAAAGGAATATATTAAAATCTAGTACTAAATATCTTTAAAAGTAAGAGCATGAAAATATCTTTAAAAAGGAATACCATATTAATAGAGTATCCATTTGAGGGTGAGCAAAAGTAAGAGCATGAAAAAGTCTATAAAAAGGGATCGATGAATTACTAAAATCTAGTACTAAATAGAGTACTCGCTCGAGGGTGAGCAAAAGTAAGAGTGTGAAAATATTTCTAAAAAGGAATGTATTAAAATCTAGTACTAAATGGATAGATTGGTACTGAAGATAGACTGCTCACGTGGGGGATAACTGAAGGGGATAGCTTCAAGAAGGGTGTCCTCAAGCTCTCCCTCTCTGCTGCTGTCTATAAGAACATGAAAATATCTTTAAAAAGAAAGAGTTTGAAATCTAGAACTAAATAGAGAATCCGTTTTTTAAGTTTTCATATCTGAAATTAGCATTAGTAAAGTTTTCATATGAATAAGGGCCCGTTTCAGATTCTAAAATAAGTACCTATTTTCAAGCTTAAAAAAAATGAGTTTACCGAAATTAAAAAAAAAATGCAATATTTATCTTATTTGATAGATCTCGATGAGATTTTTTGAACAATGTAAAAAAAAAAATTGATACATATATTTTTTCAAATTTAAAAATTAAAAATAAGTACTTAATTTTTAATAAGAGAAAGTGAAACGGGCCTAACCCTATTTTGCCCTTACTATTTGATTGGTACGTTGATATGAATACATGGTAGTATAATTTTAGATATATAAAATCTATAATTTCAGGGATTTTATTGTTTGCTTATTAAGAACCCGGCCTGCTTGTTTCCCAGACACAAGTTTTGATACAAAAATGTAAACTACCTTTGTGGGACTTATTTTGGAGCCCTATGTAAATGATCGGAGCCGTTCAATTTGTTTAAAACACGTTTTTAGGAGTTCTTGAAAAAAACAATTTGGATATAGGTACGAATTTGATTGGTATTTATCTCTTAATTGACAAGATAAAAACTGAACGAATCGATCAAGCTCTTACTAATATCTGCATGAGTTGACATGTTACACGAATTGTGAAAAAAAAAAATTAGACAACTTGAACGGCTTCGATTATTAGTGCGGAGCTCCAATTATTTTAGTATTAAAACTTGCATGTGTCTCCGGTTCCTTCTACTCATAATGCGGGAAAATTTGACCAATATACTCTTATTGGTCAGCAGATTCCCACGACTATTTATAGAATCGGGGACGGATCGGTGGTGTGAGGGTGGTGTAACGCACGGTGTTGTGTACCATCCGAGTTTTCTGTTCGGCAATCTAATAGTTTACGTTTCATCTCGACAATGAACGGCTCAGATGCTACACGATGGAAATACTTCTTCCGTCCCAATTTGTTTGTCTCATTTTTGACTCTTTGAGAACGTTTGATCTCTAAAAAAATTGTCTATAATTTTCAATTCGTATTGTTTTTAATATGCAATATGGATTTTGTTTGGAAGATCTCAGTTATTTTTATTATACAAAATTTTTAAAATCATAAAAATATTATAAAATGTAAGATATAAGTATATTTTTTAAGGACACAAATTTCGATAATTGAACAAATAAATTGAAACGGAGGAAGTATCTTTTTGCTCATCTACATTATTTCGATTATAAAATAAGTGATTTGATTTCTCTTTCTAAAAAATAAAACAAAACAATAAGCGTTTCGATTAATAAGTGATTTGAATATAATGCAGAAAATTCTTACGGGTCAAATTTCTTGTGGAACCCACAGTGCATTCCGTTTCCAATCATACTTTAACACTGTCAAGACAGGCAAAATACTGTCTATTGGAACAACCGAAGAATCAAACAAATACTACTAATTTGTCACACCCTCGTCAAAGACTTCATTGGCGAATTTGGCTCGTCCGCTATCCAGGTTTGGACTGTTTTTTGACCGCAGGGGTGCGGTCTAAGTGATCGCTATTATCGGATGGTATTTTAACAATCGAGATTAAAATAAAACTTTTCGAAAAAAAATTTACTTTTAAAAATCTGAACCGTTAGATATAAAGATAAACAACAATGATGCAATTGCAGGGACTCTCTGCCGTCCAACTGCAGAGAGAAGCCGCCTCCTTCATTGGCCGCCCTTCAACATGAACACGTCTCGCGAGGGAAAAAAACTCAACGAATACGGTTGTAAAATATGGTCAAAAATTCACAACTTCATAAGCAAAATCTTGACTGAGAGGGATCGTGCGGCACATTTTTGCGGGATTGCTTTAACGAATTTTGCTGTTATTTTTTCCAAATAATATTCATTTTCCAAGTTGCTAAAATCGTGAGACCCCTACGGTCGGGCAAGGAGATTTTCTAAGATGGCTTCATAAATAGGCTACTCGCGATATTTCTCTTTCATATACCAATAAATAATCATATAATCGATTAATTAATAACAAACTGGTTCTTAGAAATTGGGAGTATAGTAACTTTCAATCAGGGCCGGCTCAAGGGATTTGGATGTTCGAGGCTAAATTGTGGGATGGTGCCTTACGTATTTTTAGAATTAAATAAATAATAATGATAGAAATATTTTTTTATATTACTACTTTAGACTTTATAATGCATGTTAATTGCTTTGTCACTAACGGCCAGAGTGGTTGGCTTGAATTCTACTTGACTTGATTTTGAAACCTGGCATTTACAACAACATTATTTTTGGGGAAAAAACATTTTGAAAGAAAAAAGCTGCCCAAAAGACTTGAACGTACTCAGACACTGTGCTAGCAAAGACATTAGTGTTATAAAACGAACAATATATATATATATATATATATACACACAAATTATCAAGTGAGGGATCCCTCACTTTGTTAAAATGCGGGACTTTCATTTCCCGATCAAATTTTGAAAATCCGAACCGTTCAATGTGTGTAAAACGTGATTTTAAGGGTTCTCGCGAGAAATCAGCAAAAAAAATGACCGGAAAGGGCTTCATCCGAGCAGTTTTTTTTGAACCGTTCAATGAAAACTGCTCGGATGAAACCCTTTCCGGTCATTTTTTTTGCTGATTTCTCGCGGGGACCCTTATAATCACGTTCTGATCACTTTGAGCGGCTCGGATCATCGAAATTCAATCGGGAGGAAAGTCCCGCATTTTAAAAAAATGAGGGTTCCCTCACCGGAACCTGACTATAATATATATATATATATATATACACACAGAGTTCGGATCCAATGAGGGATCCCGCACGGTGCTACCGTGCGGGACTCCCCTTTCCCGATCGAACTGCGACGATCCGAGCTGCTCAAAGTGATCAGAACGTGATTTTAAGGATATCCGCGAGAAATCAGCAAAAAAAAATGATCGGGAAGGGCTTGATCCGAACAGTTTTTTATTGAACGGTTCAGTAAAAAATTGCTCGGATCAAGCCCTTCCCGATCATTTTTTTTGCTGATTTCTCGTAAGTACCCTTAAAATCACGTTCTGCACATTTTGAGCGGCTCGGATCATCGCAATTCGATCGGAAAAGGGAAGTCTACACCGTAAGGGATCCCTCATTAAATCCGGACTGTATGTGTGTGTATATATATATACACACACACACACTAATTTACAAATAATATTGGAGTGCTTCCAACAAATGTTATCAAGTAAACAGTAATCTATTACTATGCTACATTTTAGGGCCTTTAGCAGTGGCGGATCTAGGAATTTTCTACAGATGGGTCACCCAGTTTTATATGTTTCAAAGTCGTAGGCGAATGACATCAATTTTTATTATTTAATTCAAAAATGGGTATATATATCCATCAAATATTTTTTTTAGTGGCAGTTAATTTTGAGCTTGTAAAAAAATAAAAAAATGTTAAAGCAAAAACGTATTTTTGTTGTGTGAGTTAAAATGTTAAAGTAAATACGTTTTCGCTACAGCAAAATGTTAAAGCAAAAACATATTTTTGTTAAAGCATAAGTAATAATTGTTAAAATTTTAAAGCAAAAACGTATTTTTGTTAAAGCAAAATGTTAAAGTAAAATCTAAATATTTTTGTTATGATGGTTAACCATTACCAAAAAAAGGGGGAAACGCTGGTGACAGCAACAAGAGTTGAACTCACATCACTTGCGAGGAAGCGCAGCATCCTACCACTCAGACTATCTAGTAGATTCGGTAATTTTCAGGGTATTTAATATATATTACTTCCCTAAACTTCGGGGCCGATCCTTGTAGCCCAATTTTCAGGTGGGTCACTGTGCTTACATTGGATCCGCCCCTGGCCTTTAGGCAGTGATCTTTGCATAGAAGTAACGATTGAAGATTTTGCAATCTGGTTAGTCAAAACGAGATGCGTCCCGTGTGTTTTTTTTCTCATTTTTAGTTATTGCGTATGGTTATTTGACGATTATACCTCCAAACATATATTAATATATACAGAACGGTAAGTTACGTATCATATTTTATATACTTCAATCATATGATCACGACGAATGCGAAGAATTTTGTAGAAAACACAAGTCAATATATATACAAAACCAAAAATATGTGTATGCGTTGTTTTATCATATTGGGAAGAGGTCAATAAAAACGGAATCACCGAATAATTAAAAAAAAAAAGATCACCTGCCGGAGTTTTAGGCAGCCTGGAACTTATAAGGCAGTGTGATTATTAATTGAGATTTGAGAGATCCGGTCATTCTATATTTTACTCAATTCTTTCAGCTTTGACTAAAAATGCAAACTAGAAGATTTAAATATTCTTGCTTTCGTTAATTAGTTTGGTCCCTTTGGGTCCTAAGCGAAGTCACATAATTCGCCTGCGGGTACATGAGCAGGAGTGTGAGCGGAAAAGCATTTTTGAAATACAATTCAAACTACTAGTCAGCGAGAGCGAGGATTAATGAGTGCGTGAGCGCAATAAGAGGATTGAGAGCGAGAGCACATGACATTTTGAAAGATTATGCGAGTGTGGCAATTAATGGATTGGGTGGTTGCTTGGTAAGTAATCAGGTTAGTATAAAATGCATTCAAGATAAGGACATTCTCAGAATTTTGATTTGGTGCCTAAAAAAGGGGGACTTGAGGGAGAATTTTTTTTAATTTAAATAGTCACTCATACGTTATTTATTACTTTCACACATTTTGTTGCTCTCACGAAAGTTGTTTCTGTCTTCCACACAAGGATAGAAATATGATGTGAGGGTTTCCATGGCTTTTTCTAAATTTTTTGGCTAACATGCTTTTCCAATAATAAGGCTTCGTTCTGTCAAGGTTCTTTTTTTCGCTTTGCACGACAGGTCATTCTCTCACAATTTATCACATTTTTAATTCGAAATGTATTGATTTTCTATTTTACAAGACATGTCATTATCTCATAATACATCACACCCTAAATTGCTTGTAGGCAATGTTCTTGGGCCTAAAAATGCTAATGAAAAGGAAAAAATAACAAACACTTTGAAATCCTAAGAATACTTGATACTTCTTGTTTTAATAGGAAAATCTCACATACGTCCACGAGTGATTTCATATTTGATGTAAAATGATCTCTTCTATTAATTGACAAAAATAAACGAGTGATTTCCCTCTTTTCGACCAAGCAAAAGAGGTAATGTTTCAATTTTATCTTTTTCCATTTATGAGCAAGAGTGTGGTATGTCACTCTTAATTCTAAATTACCACATGAGCTTGGTTTGTACTTGTAATCTTACATTATGATCACATGAATATTAATTCCTCGCGCCAAATTAATGATCTAAATTTTTTCATTGTGAAAATATTTGGTCAAAATCCTTTTTCCGGCGTCTAACATATTTAACCTTAAATAGGATCTTCTCCAGTTTTTCAGATGTTGAGTCTTTCAAAAGTAAACGGTTCCAATCACCGACGTGGATGTTCTAATATCGAAGTCCGTCTGAGAAGAGGAGGCTATGCACCAAAGGCTAAGCCGGACCCTATAGTTCCTTTCCTATTCCTATATTCAAATTAAATCTCTCAAGTGTTATTATTCTTATACAGAGGTCAGTCCATATGGGCTTTGTCCCGGCTTTTACCAAACTTTCTGTTAGTTAAGGTGCGTGTAAACTCGTCCGGTTGCGCTAAGTTATCCAAAAAACCCAATTTAACTTCTTTAAATGACCAATGATAGGAAAGGGAAAAACCAACACACTTCACCACATTGATTAATGTGGAGTACACCTAACTGCATAATTAATTTGTCCGACAACGTTTCGTTTTTGGGTTTACCCATGAAGATGAATGGCTGTGATTTCAAACTAATGTCTTGAAAAGTCAAGCAATGTGACCGTTTCAGCAATAAAAATTTTACTTGGAGACTTCAATTTGTTCAAAGTCAATATTTTTATGCGCATCAAAATTAAATTGCTTCTGCAGTTGTCAATATATATATATTTTTTATTAGGATCTGTAGTTCGTCACGAATCCCATTTTAGTGACTGGAGTCGCTTATAAGGCATCATATATTGTTAGAAGATCTGATACCATGTTCAGAGAGTGAATCGTGAAAAACCTTCATTTCATTGATCTGTCTAAAACATAACGCTAGCATGTCTTTATACAGGTTACAAGATTTGGAAAAACATGCATAACGAGGAAAGATAAACTAACTAGAAAACATGAATAATAGGATCCGGTGTAAACAGAAAACACAATATAAAAACTAGAAAAACATGATAATATAATATCTCCTAATATTATTCTAACATATAACGCAAATGTTCGTGGAGAACCCGAAGTTTGAGAGTTTTTACTTAAAGTAGCGATCGACCCTACGTGAAAGCTGCCTGCGTTCCTCCGAGCTAAGGGTATCAGGTCAGATATAATTCAGATTGAGAGAACTGTTTTGGTTTTCAAAAGAACTCTTGATTGACGAGGTTTTCGAAAATCGTTTGGAAAGTTAAAAGTTTATTTGCTCGGCATCAACTTCCAAGTTGGAATCGAGCAGAGTAACAGTTTGCCATTATTAGCTTGCGAAGGTCTTAGCTTATCTGTCGGATAAGCAGCCCGGGTGCAAAGGGAAAAACAAATACCAGATATTATAAGAATGAGCCTGGATTAGCTTATCCCCAAAAGCCTTTATCTCCGCCCTTCTTCGTCTGTCAAACGCTTTATGGGGGTGTAATGTGCTTCGGTATGCATTATCGAAATCTTCTTGTTGCCATGATCTGAACATTTCTGTTGGTAGACTTTGTTGGAAGTTTGGAACACTATATTATAAATCAAGTTAATTAGATATTGATAATAACATGATTGAATCGAGCCTCAACGAGACATTGGCAATCGAGCCTCAACTAGACATTGGTAAAAAAAAAAAAAACGGGAATTATTTTTGGAATCTTTAGTTTCTTATTTGCTTCTCTTAAACCTAGGGAAGCTCAATGAGCTCAAACTCAACTTAAGGCCCTGCTTGGATGGAGTTAAAAGAGGAGTGAAATAATAGGAGGGGGTAAATGGGGTGGGGCCGAAGCTGTTGCAGCTGCTTGGATGCACCATTCATTCTCCTCTTTTCTTTTCCGCCATTCTTCATTTTAACGCTACCATGGGTTTCAGCCGTGAAACTTTTGGGTGGCCCTAGGGTTGCCCAAATTTTATCCGACTGTAGAGGGGTGAAATTTGGACGAAATCACCCCCGCTTATCCCCTTTCCTCAACCCGAAAACTCTTTATTTAGTTTCAGGGCTCTCTTAAGGTACTCATTGAAAGGCCTTAAAGCCAAAATCCATTATGACTATTTAAGATAAAATGATCATAAAAATAAGATTTTCGCACCGGTTCAAACAAATTGAAAATTGAAACACTTATTTTTTTACACAATTTATATATTAAAAAATATAATTAAAAAACGTTTTTTAATATATATTTTTAGAATAGACATTTTTTAATTAATTTATTTATTTTATACTTCCAATTGTCCAAAATTGATTAAGGCTCCGTTCCAGAACGATAAATAAATACTTATTTTTTAAGAAGGTAATTTCAAACTCAAAAATCACATGCTTACGCAAATAATTTTTCGATCACTATAGATCTTGTTTGATAGATCTCATTGAGATCTTTAATACGATGCAAAAAAAATTAAAAAATTATTTATCATTTACATTATTTTTGAGTTTGAAAATGTGAAATAAGTATTTATTTTTTAAGAAGGTGTTCTGGAACGAGACCTAAATATATTGATTTTGAAATTTATATATTTATTTTAATACATAATCAAATTTAACATTGCACATGGGCAAAATACTCATTTGGCAGTTTTTACCATCATTCACCCCTTCTTATCTCCCATTCTATAAACCATCCAAACAAAATCAAATTTTATCCCTTTTTTTAATATTTCATCCAGACCACATAATATATTTTCCCCCTTTCATAAATATCAAATCGATATGGGTCAACCCATCAAAATTAATATCCTCTATTATCTTATCCTCCCTTCATATTTTTTACCCCCATCTAAGCGGGACCTAAGTTCTCTTGAATACTTGGACCTTGTTCGTTTAGAGGTTTTGAGAGAAATTTTTTAGAATTATGATTAGAGAGCGATAGATAAAAAAAAGTTTATTGAAAACCATGCTCAGAAATTTCGAAACCTCCAAACAAACGAATAATGTCTTAATGAACAAACATAAACATCCGGATTAAAAAAAAATGAACATTAAAAAAATTAGGCTCGATTCGATTCGTTTCGTTTGCACGAGTATAAAAATGTGGTCACTCGACGGCCGACGCCAAACCTTCACCACCCCAAAATTCGCTGTCCCCAGAGTGACAAAATTCCATTACTCTCTCTCTCTCTCTCTCTCTCTCTCTCTGTTCTGCTTTCGGCAAACATACCATAACCTTGGAAATTACTTTAAAAAACAAGGAGCAAAACAGTGGAGCACAGCGGTGGCAAGCCTCCGAAGCTGCGCGAAAGGAGCGAAAATGTCGACTTTCTCTGCATAATTCTACGTATATATGGAATTTTTACTCTCTGGAATCTTCTGAGCTTGGTAATTAAGGTTCGGACTTGAATTATTTTCTTCTTCTTTTGTTGCCTTTTTTTTTTTTTTTTTTTCTTGCTAGAAAGTTTGGGTTTTGGTTTGAATTTTGCTTTCTCTTTGGTGTAATGTAGGGCACAATTGGGATGATGACTGTGATTAGCCAATTGGGTTTTGTGTCTGTGTGAACGTTCAGATCTGTTGCACCTTCCATGTTGGAATTTTCTATGTAAAATGGAGCATTTTCTAAAGTTCTTGTTGTTTTTGTTCCCATGCTTTGTTGTTGTTGTTGTTTGTTTTATGAGGTTTTGTCCATCTCTTTCGTAGTTTTGCTTTTAATTGATTTACATTTTGTTGCTTTGTTAATCTTCTGAATTCCTTACAATCCCCTCTTTCTCTCTCTCGAATTCATTGTTTTTTTCTTTTATGGCGTTGGTGTATGGGAATTAGGTTTGTTTGGAACTCATCTGTTTGAAACTTGAAGAAAATGGGAGAAAAGAAGAGAAAGGAAATGGGAGAAAAATGAGAGGAAAATTGTACCATGCACCATTATACATTTTTCTATTTGCTCTCCTCTTTTTCTCCAAACCAAACAAGGGAAAATGATGGCTAAGGACGTGTTTTGATAATTAATGTCAATGACATTTTCAGTATTAACAAATGTTCTTAACTTGTCTTTGGCGGGTATTAATTATCAAAACACGTCTTTGGGCCGTCATTTTCCCACCAAACAATGAGAGGAATATTTTGGGAAATTTCCCTTCCTTTCTCTTCTGTTCCACATGTTCCAAAGGAATGCTTGTTTGGAACCTATGGAAAGGAAAATTTAAAAAATTCCCACCACACACACAACCCCCCCCCCCTCCCTTCGGGTTTGGTTTTGGAAAGAAAGGTGAGAGGAAAATAAGAAAGTCCAATTTTGAGCACAACACATTTTCCTCTATAATTTCCTCCCACTTTTCTTCTTATCCATTTTCCTTTCTTTTCATTTCCTTTCCACAAGTTCCAAACGGATCCGAAGGGAAGAGAAGAGAAACTCATTTTTTTCATACATAGTGTGATTTGAGAACAAAAAAAAGAGAAAAATAGAGTACTGGGTACATAAATTTTTTGTTACACTTTTCTTGTACTTACATTCCCATAATTTTCTCTTCGCTTCCCTTACTTTATAAGTTCCAAACACATTGTTAGCCTGGTGTGAGTAATTAAATGTAGTCCTTGTGTCACTGAGCCTAAACCCTTGGGTAGAGTGAGGAATGAAACAATTGGTCCACGATTCGACCCTGAGACCACTTGATGATTAGTCCAGCTAGCTGCCTAGCTCCAGTGGTTTCTAGAATTCCGTTGTTCTTGCATAATTTTGGGTTACCAAATTTCCTGTTACTGAAAAAGCATGAAAAGGGTGATATATAGGCTCGTCTAATCAGCTCCCCTCCTTACACCTCCTAACCCCTATTTTGTGGGTCCATCCCGGGTCCACAATCATGATCCAAACCGTTCACCTTGTAGAATCTGACAAAAAAGAAGACCAAAAGAGAAGGAGCCTGCAAAAAGAGAGTTTGGAGGGGTTTGGAGGGGTTTGGTACAGAGAGGAGCTGATCCCATGGTAGTAGGCTGAGCGACCACGTTTTCTTATTTACTAGTTTGTATTGGGGTATATTTGTTTCTTCTATAGATTCATAACTATTAAAAATCTATGTGTAGCAAATTTCAATTCAACTTCCAAAAACTGTTTTGTCAGTGTCTGTTGCAACTGAACTTCTGATAACAACTGAGCCTTGAAATTCAAAAGTCAAACAATATCAAAATAGAGCTTCTCAAAAATCAGCTTTTAGAGCTTGCAGATGCTGTAAAAAATAAGTTGGCATAGTTTTAACATAGTCTGGTAAACTTCTTTGTTGTTCATAGTTGTTTTGAGAGAATGAAAATGAAACTGTCTGTCTCAGTAACAGAAAATGGAATCCCTTTTTTCGGGTGTGTGGAATTAATACCTGACCTGATTTATTAGTGGAAGACAGTGAAAATTAGCTAATTAATTTCTTGAATGTTAGTTCTACAATTTTCATCTTGTACATGTGATGCAGACGCAGCATATCAGTCTTTGATGCATTTTGGTGAATATTCCTAACTGTGCCATCTGGTTGCTTGTTTCAGAAAGTACAATTAAAAGAGATTGTTCTTCCAACCTCCGATACCTCTGATTTGGGTGGCCATATTCATTGTTCATCATGGTTGCTCCTGTTGCTACTTCTGCATTATTTCAAGGTGCATCTTCGCTACCTGAATCTGGTGCCAAGACATCCAGCAAGCTTGGAGGAGTGCCAACAAATGCGGATACTGCGGGTATTAAATCAAGATCTTCTACCACCAGGGGCTTAAAGGTTAAGGCCAATGCACAAGCCTCTTCCAAGGTAAACGGTACCAAAGTTGGCATAATGGAAGGCCTCAAGAGTGAGAATGAGGCACCGCCACATCCCCAGAGGACTTTTATCAACCAATTACCAGATTGGAGTATGCTTCTTGCTGCTATCACGACCATATTCTTGGCAGCTGAGAAGCAATGGACGATGCTTGATTGGAAGCCAAGGCGCCCTGATATGCTCGTAGATCCGTTTGGTTTGTTGCAGGATGGTCTTGTTTTCCGTCAAAACTTTTCTATCAGATCTTATGAAATCGGAGCTGATCGGACTGCCTCTATAGAGACGCTGATGAATCATTTGCAGGTAGATCAAACCTTCATTAGAGTATAAAAGGAGTACATGCACTGCATGTACAATACAATGCCATGTTTTTGTCGGATAGCTTGATATACATTGGTAAGCCTATTTCCTAACAGTTTAAGCTATAGGACAATTGGTGCTTTTGGTTCAAGTCTCTTTATATGCTTGTGTCCCCTGTTTGAGTTGTGCTTCTTTCATTTGCATTATTTTGTACTATATACGGATGTTTGCGTCTCCACATGCACAATGGGTCACACATGAGGGAAGTGTATAATAGCTTGGTAATTGATGTACAATGGTGGGCTCATATCCTAAAAACTTATGCTTTTGGGACAATTGGTGACTTCACATATTTTATCAACGTGTCCAGGGTTTATTTTTCTAAAAGCTTAAGCTCTTCGTGCAGGAAACGGCACTTAACCACGTGAAGAGTGTGGGGCTTCTGGGTGATGGCTTTGGTTCAACTCCGGAGATGTGCAAAAGGAACCTGATTTGGGTGGTCAATAAAATGCAAGTTGTGGTAGATCGCTATCCGACTTGGTAAGTCGCATTTTTAGGTGCATTGTAGCTTTCTTACTAGTTAACAATGATCATACAATTTTGGTGGCTCTGATACTTCAGCTGTCAATATGAACTTTTTTTTAGTCTGATACATTTGACATACTTACTTTTATTCCCGACCTTATCATCTTATAGAAGGTTTGGTTGAAATATTTGCATGATAACTTAAGATTACCATGAATTTGTGTATGTGAAGATTACCTCATTAGTTTTTGAAAATTGAAGTGTTGACTTTTGTTTTTCACTGGGTCATTAGTTTAATTGATGTTTACGATTGATATTTCCCCTAGCTATCAACTCCGTTATAACCATTGATCTAAATAGAGTTGGAGGGTCTGGAAGGGTTGGAGGGAGAACAGAACCCAACATATGCTTGCTATAACCGTTTGTGTTCTCTTACCAATCCCTACAAGAAGAAAGCTTGGAACGCTAGATTTCAATAATTGAGTATCTTCCGAAATCTCTTTTCATGAAGTGGCAGTTGAGATTTGTATCTGGGAGGGTTACATTTTTTAGGAGGATAGTGATGTCGTGGGGTTATTGAGTACCTTTGAGGTGACTATGTTTTACAGTGGGGAGCCTTGGAAACAGTTTCCAAATTTTAGGTGACGTCTTGAGATTTGCTTTTCGAAGTTAGGTGGGTGAAGTTTGGTCGTCAAGAAGTGCAGAGATAACCTGTTGAGAATACTTCTTATAAGGAGGCATGTGTATTGGATTGCTTCCGAGTGGAGGATTGGACGTTGGGTTGCTCAAAATTGAGGAAAGATGTTGGATTGCTCAAGAATAATATTGACGAGGCGGCCAACAATGAGTGGACTTTATGTGTCCAACCCATAACTGTTACGTACTTAATTTGCAATATGATGATGATCTTCTTGTTTTATATGTAAGGATTCTAAATTGCAATCATATGCTTATGAAAGGATGTATTGTCTTTATGGGACATCGCATCCTTCAAAGGAATGGAAACTGTTACGGGTGACAATACTTATGTTATTTCAACTTGATAACTAAAGACTAATAAATGGGCTTTTTTATTATTTTAGGGGTGATGCTGTACAAGTAGACACTTGGGTAGCTCCGTCTGGAAAGAATGGTGTGCGACGTGATTGGCTTGTCCGTGACTGGAAGACGGGGGACATTTTGATAAGAGCATCCAGGTAGGGATGTGATCTTTTGAAATAAAAAAGTCTCGTGACTTGACACTCAGCTGAAAAGTATGCTACTGTCTTCTACTCCCTCCGTCCCAATTTGCTTGCCCCTTTTGGCGAAGCGGGGTTTTATGGGTAGAATGATGGAAAATATAATTGGCATTGACTTTCCCAATTTGCCCCTACCATATGCTTTGTTGACATGACACTTAATGCAGAAAAGAAAGGGTGAGTAATGTTGCACAACTTATGTTGACTTTTCAAAATAGCCATTCATTTTGGGACATCCATAAAAGGAAAGAAGGACTAGCAATTTGTGACGGAGGGAGTATATTTTTGTCTTCTGACAAAGTTTAAGTGGAGCGGCAATAGCATTGGAAAACGGTGAATACGTTCCTTGTTTATGTTTGTACAAATTTTCAGGCTTTTGTGGTTGAATATACATAATACTTATGGAAATAGGCAAAGCAACAACTTATGAAGCACTGACATGACTGAGTAGTCACCATATCTGTGTCAAGCAGGCAGGGAACAGAAAGAGGCACGTATGGGACACATCACATTTAATTTTCTTAATCTTTAAGCCAAGGACATTGTTTCTCTAGACACGGATGGAAACATGGCAGGGACAATTTCACAACTTTAAAAAGTTATTTGGGGGTTAAGTTGTAACACCTAAAACATAAGAGGTGAGAATTTTACGTAACAAATTTCAACCTGAAAAGTCTTTTGTTTATGTTACACTATTTGAAAGGTGGAAGGAGAATGAAAATTACAATACAAGTTGTGGTTGTTTTTAGATATAACAGTCCATATGATTAACCACTAAAAATGTATGAAGATACATATTCTTCCTTTTTTTACTTGTCCCCTACTGCGTTCGTTATCCCTATGTTTTGAGAGTTTCTGTGTATTGTACTCGTAAACATATGTTTATCCGTATCCTTGCTTCTTATGCAGCAATTGAATGTAAAAATCATGTACAAAAATCTTCTGATAGAAAGATTTCTTTTGTAGTCTACTGAAAGATATTTTCTTGATTCTGGAGGGGTAGGGATTACTGTTAACATGGCCACAGTAATTTGTTCTGTGAACAAATTTGAGCGGCTTATGTGGAGCTATTGGCCAGAGTTCGTAAGGCATTGTGAGCCAGTCCTTTAATATGCCAGGAGCAACTTATGCTAATTTTTGTTGTGGTTTTTGGTTGCAGTGTCTGGGTGATGATGAATAAAGAGACACGTAAGATATCCAAACTTCCGAATGAAGTTCGGGAGGAAATAGGTTCTTATTTTGTGGATTCACCTCCTGTGGTGGATGAGGAAAGCAGAAAATCACCCAAACTTGATGAAAGCACAGCAGACTACATTCGTACTGGTTTAACGGTGCGTTAAAGCTGTTCTAGAAAATGAAACCCTTTTTGACATACCATAGAGCTGTTTCACTGTTCTCACTTTGTTTTGTTTTTCTTTTCTTTTCAATTTTCCAGCCTAGATGGGGTGATTTAGACATCAACCAGCATGTCAACAATGTGAAGTACATTGGGTGGATTCTTGAGGTAATTTTAAGAACGCTTTATTTATTTGATTTGCCTCTTGCATTTGAATTTTCTTACCCTCTTGAGGAATCATTATGTTATAATGTTGCATTTGGCTGAAAGTATGCTCAGATATTGGCATTTGGCATCTGTTTTTAGTGTAGATGGTTAGGTTCTTGCAGTGGTTTTTCAGTGACAGCTTCAAATGAAAATCGTCTTGTTTGTTCTAGATATGATCACCTCTTTTGAGAATTAGCTTTTGAAATGGACACTGTAAGTTCCATCATACACGGTTGCAACTTCCGAGATTCTTTAGAAGAGAGAAATATTTGGTATGATGGCAATAAAAGGTATTTATTGAATAGATTTGAATTATTGGAAGCTCTTGCATCTCCCGTGGAAGTAGAACCATTTGATGCTTTAGATGCATGGGAGTTTGGTTGTCATAGCATCTAAACAAGTTTGTCACAATGAAGGTAGGTTATGTGATAAATGGATGTGGAGTGATTTTCGCATTCCCCTTTTTACTTACCGCACTCCCCTTTTTGTTTGTATTATTGAAGATAACCAAAATGCCCTTCAATTTATAATATATTGTTTGAATGTGGTGTTACTCATTACACTTCACTGGGTCATACAAATTGTGTTTTAATAAGTTTCATGTTGCACAATGTACAATTTCAAAAAAAATTAAAAAATATGTTGCACAACGTACTTATTCGATAAACATGAAACACCGGAATGCCCTCACAACTTACCAAGGCATTGCAATTTGCATTTCTTGAGGTTGTCAGCTTTCCGTGTCTTAGAAGTCATAGCATGGTACTTGAGAAAGCATGGTACTTGTTTCTCATTGAAATAGTCAGGTAACATCAGTTGAACACACTAGATGGATGTGGTTTGAACTGGCTATCAGCCTATCGTCCCTCTTCTTGTTTGATAATTATCTGTTGTGTATGATTACTGCCCGTAATGAAGAGGGTGATATGGACTTCAGCAAGAATACAATGCCAACAACTTGGTTATGAAGGAGAGAGGGCAATAGTAGATGAAATGAGGAGAAACAAATGGATAGGTCCGTTAGGGTTGCTATATTTGGCTAATTGAACTACACTAACTACAATTTGGAGCACAATTTCTCCTTTCTCATGGCGCACCTTTAAGAGTCCATTGACTTCCTTTGTTTCCACCGCCGGAAACAGTTTTGCTTATTGCGCGCTCAGAGTTTATAATGCAATGAATTCTGATTTATCACGAATGTTCAATAAGTAACAGTGCTGAGGGATGTCTGTACTTCCGACCCATCTCAGAATCTTTGATTTTGGTTGTTGGATTTTTCTTTTTTTCATTCGACCTTTCTGCGATTCCCTTGTCCCTTACTTTCAAATGCGCAGAGTGCCCCGCTCCCTATTTTGGAGAGTCATGAGCTTTCCGGTATCACTTTGGAGTACAGGCGGGAATGTAGAAGGGGCAGTGTAGTCCAGTCCCTCACCGCCGTATCTGGTGGCAGTGTTGGTGGTTTGGTTGATTCAGGTCATGTTGAGTGCCAGCATGTGCTTCAACTCGAGGATGGGGGCGATATCGTGAAAGCAAGAACTGAATGGAGGCCTAAATTTGCCAACAGCTTTGGGAGCCTTGTTCAGCTTCCAGCAGCAAGTGCATAATTACTGAGAAGCTCATACTCCATCCTACTCAAGTTCCAGGAGGATATTATCTATATGCTGATCTGTGTTGTTATTTGTAGAATAGAGGAAAGTTGTAAGCCCTTTATAAGTAGATCGTGTCTCTCTCTCTCTCTCTCTCTCTCTCTCTCTCTCTCTCTCTCTCTCTCTCTCTCTCTCTCTCTCTCCTTCCTTGCAACAATAGCAAGTCATTCATTAATTTTTTAGCAATGGCAATATAGTTCATTTTCATATGATGTAATGTGTTTATTTGGTCGAACACGTGATCCATTTCATTTTCTACTAAGTATTGGTTTCAATTGCGAAGTCTTGTTCAAAGATTTGTTTCAATTGTACCAAAAACGAATCGTGCTTTGTGATTTATGGTTGCCGTATTCTGATGCTTTTGTTAATTTTCTGAATTCTCTTCGTATTTTGGGTTGAACGAGTGGGGAAGGTATCCAACGCCTTCGCCGGGGAGCATTGTCTTGTCACATTAAATCATCGTTACGGATCTCACCATAACTATATCAGCCGAAGTTAAGTATATTGGCTGAAGTTAAGGTTCCATTGCGTGTTGGTGGTGTTAAAAGTAGAGTTAACCTTATCAAGAGATTATGGAAACTCAAACATGACTAACATGGGTCTTGTCAAACCAAGTCTGAGTTTCTATTGTGAACCAAGTCTCGCGGCACTTTTTGTTGGCCCTCTTTTTAGTTTTAATGGCTTAATGCAGAGCACTTTTTAGACGCACTTATTCGTACGATTTGCCTTGTAAAAAATACATGGCCAAATGAAAGAAAATGTACTATGGAGTATCTTTTAGTTACTTTTTCCGTCACAAATCATAATAAATAAAAATTTCAAATCGATACACTATAATTAGGTTTTGTTCAGTTAAGGGAAATAAATACTTATTTTTTAAATTAAATGTGATATATTGTGGAATAATGACTTGTCTCGTAAAACAAGAAATATATACTTTAAAAAAAATAAAAACTTTAGCAGACGGGACTTTATTGTATTGGACCCTAATAATTAAACACCAAGAAGTTAGTTGTACAAACCAAGATTAGGAATTTAAAAAATTATGCCAATACCATGTTCTCTGCTGCTATCTGATTATAAACAAAGGTACATTGCATATGGGTAGATGAAACTCCACATGATTAGGGGATCCGGGGGTGTTGTAGTGCATTTCTGTGTAGTGCACGTGTAGGACGGCACACAGCTGTTGATATCATCAATCAACGGTCTGCATTAAAAATTAATTATGAATGATAATAAATGATTCTTACCGGTCATAATTAAAAATCATATCTCAATCATCCATTGTCAAGATCAATGGCCCGTTTGCGTAATACAGGATTTTCCAATCTTGATTGGGGACCAATCACTAGCTTAGTATGATCTGCACAAGGCCTGTCAAACATTGTTAGTACATGCCAATTGGATTTTAAAACAAAGTGGGTGAGAATAAAGTTCCAGTTCGTTCTAACAAAAAAGGCTACTCCAACTCCAAAATAGGTTCAAAAAAAAAAAAAACTCCAAAATAAAAAAAGAACAAAAAAAGAAGGCATATTAAACTTTATTATGAGTACTTTAATCAGGATGCGATAAAGCGAATCAGCAAAGGAGATATAGTTTGTTGTCTAGAACCACACCCCTACCTAAAAACTACTTTCGGGTTTGAACTCCCGAATCCCTGCCAAGGGCTAGGGCCGTAAACGAGCAGAGCAGTTTGGAGTTCGGCTCGGCTTGTTAAGGTTCGGTTCTGTTTGGTTTATTTAGTAAACGAGTCAAGCTCGAGTTTTCGGCTAGTTTACTAAACGAGCCGAGCTCAGCTCGGCTCGGCTCGTTAAGGGTGGCTCAGCTCGATTAAAGAAGCTCATTTAGTAAATGATTCAGCTCAGCTCGTTAAGGCTCGAGCCGAGCTCGAATTTTGGGCTCGCTGTAAACGAGCCGAGCTCCAGCTTGACAAAACTCAGCTTGGCTCGTTTACAACCCTATGGATCCGTTCGTGGGTTTTAATCTCCTTTTATTTGTTTGGCGAGATAGGGAAAAAAATGTGTGCAAATAGCAGCTCCCTAAGTTTTTTCTACATTTCATCCAGAATTTTCACCGTCTGTTTGGGTGTTTGTTGTAGCTTTAACTTTTGGTGAAGGCCGACTATGGAAACTTAAAAAATCCCAAAACCTCAAATTTGAGTTTTCGAAATTTGAGTTTTTACAGCTTTTATAAGATGTTTCTGTCTCGTGACGATCGGCAGAGTTTATAAATTGTCTCTCTCCACTCATTATTCTCAATAACCTCTCTCAAAACTCAAACCGAACAGAACTCGCGTTCACAGCTTGAATTCCGGTCTTGAAAGCTGTAAGAAAAAGCTCATAAGTTTTATAGTGGACCCATAGCAGCATGAGACCAACTTGCAAGCATATTAGTGTGTGGTGCTATTTTCCGAAGCACGTTTCTCACATCCAAATCAAATATTAGAGACAAGAGATAGTTTTTTTTTTTTTTTTCACGTAGGCTTCGTGAACAATCTGTTCACGGAGCGACGCAATTTCAGCCGTCTATTAGTGTAATTAATGGCTGAGAATTGTTTTTAATTATGACCGGTCACAATTAACTCTTCCTCAGAAAAGTTTCATTAACATCTTGACCGTCCAAAATATTTTTGGACGGTCACGATTGAGTGCCGTAAACAAGTCGGCAAAGAAGATTTTCTCTAGAGAAACTGAGACAAACTGAGAAGAAAGTGGGGGGAAAGAGAAGCCACAACTAACAAATAAGGCTTTCGGGTCAAATTTAAAGACTACTCGTGAATAAGATAAGGAATCAAGAAATACTTTCTTCGATAAGTCATCCATTTGATAATCCTTACAACGAAAAGTGGTGAGACTTGCTGATGTTATGGTATGCCAAACTTTGATATGTCCATTTTACCCTCAACAACCCATCTATCTCCTTATCCTTACATGTAAAAAGGACATTTTCTATCCCGGGTAAGAATTGACAATCTCGCTCGAACCATACCGACCCGATTGGTGTACGTAGTTTTGGTTTTTCATTTAGAAAATATGTGTCTATAAAGGGTTTCAACTTCTATTGAAGTGATGTCCATTTTGACGGATTGTTTACCTTTGGTTTAATGCATGTGTGCCTGTGTGGGAATTCTTCGCCTAAGAAACAGAAAGTCTACGGTTCCCGACGACCAAGGGATCCCGATGTGTGTAGAAACAGAAAGCCCATTCTGAAAAATTCTATAAAAAAAAAAACGAGTGGGCCTAGGCGAGAATCAACGGCATCCGATGTGTATAGGTGCACGATCCAAACACTCTATGGTTTTGTATATATATATATATATGTATTTTTTGACGGTTTGGATTGACCGTCCAGTCACAAAAATTCTAAAAAAAAAAAAACGAGTGGACCTACGCGAGAATCAACGGCATCCGATGTGTATAGGTGCACGATCCAAACACTCTATGGTTTTGTATATATATGTATTTTTTGACAGTTTGGATCGACCGTCCGGTGACCGGAATGGGCCCGGCGGAGCGTCGGGATCCCTTAGTCGTCGGGACTGTAGCACCACTCCCTAAGAAATTGGATGGAGTCTGTGATTCGGGATATTAGGTCCTTTGGTAGTTTAGATATGTGTGTTTCTAAGGTGGACAGAGAGAAAATCTTCTTTACGGATGTATTGTAAACAAGTGCTTACAGCACTCAATTGTGACCGTCCAAAAGTGTTTTGAACGTCAAGATGTTAATGAAACTTTTTCGGAAAAGAGTTAATTATGACCAGTCATAATTGAAAAACGAATCTTAACCATTGATTACGCGAATAAACGGTTGAGATTGCGCCGCTCCGTGAATAGATTGTTCATGGAGCCTGTGTGAAAAAAGACTCTCTCGGTGGATAGAACTAGAAGTGGCAAATGAGCGGGTTGAAACGGATTGTGAGTTCAATAGTTGGCCAGTTGAACACGGGTCAATAGTTGGCGGGTTGAATACGAGTCGGGTTGAATATAGGTCAGTTCACCAACCCGGCCCGGCCCATTTCCTTACTTTTCTATCCTTTTCAAATATAACCAAGACCTCAATTATTTTTATTTTTTTATAAATCCCGTCAAATGAACTCGTTGGTCAGGTATTACTCTGGTTGAAATTCAATATTTTGATCGAAAAATAATGAATTTGTTCTTTTTGCGTCAATTTTTTTTTGCATTTGTTCATTTTGCGTCGAACTTTTGTAACTTATTGATTCGTCTCGTCAAGGGGAATCGAAAAAATAAATAAAAATTGATCAAAATTCATTATTTTTTAAAAAGACAAAAATATGTCAAAATAATTGTCTTTTTTACTTATTTTTGTCTTTATAAAAAAAAAACGAGTTTCGATCAAATTTTTTTACTTTTCCGATTCCTTTCGACTAGACGAATCAATAAGTTACAAAAATTTAACACAAAAAGAACAAATGCAAAAAAAAAAAGAAAAAGAAAGAGTAAAGACAAACAAAAAAGTTAAAACTTTTTCATCCAAACCCACCATAGATTCTCGAAAGAAGTATTCTAAAAAAACTTGAAGAATCAATTTTTTTTCATTTTCAAACAGTAACATAATTTCGACAAATAGTCAGAGGCCGCGTCGGAGACTCGTCTTGAAGGCAATGACTCCATTGATTGTACGGTTTTTAACTTGCATAAGCCACCACCATTCTAGGGGGAGACGTCTAGCCGTGGGAGAGAGAGAACAGTGATGTATACAATCTGATTTTTTATATCCAAGTCTGGGAGAGTTAAAGAGAAAGAACAGTGGACTGATAGTTTTGGAAACTGGAGAGAGAGAAACGGTAGAGAGAGAGAGAGCGAGAGAGGGGGGGGGATGAATTTGATCGAAAAATGGTTTTGTCTGCTACAGGAGGAGGAGGAGAGAAGCCTGATTTTCAGCTACAGTAATTCACTCTTGTGAAAGGTTATGAGTCATTTAATTCCAATCAATATTGAATCTATTTTTAATCCATCTAAACTCATGTAAATATAAATTGTTGATATAGATTAAATCCATATCAACCCATAATATAATATGAACGGATTAAATTAAGTTATAAATTAAAAGATTTAAACGAATTAAAAAATATAAGTTAAAATTGCCACCTCTAAAAAGAACTTTGATTAAAAAGAGACACATTCTTTGGCCATAATGACCCTCAAACAAGGGTGTTAATTGTGTTCACACAAGCTGTTGTGCTGTAAATTCGAGTCTTGTCCCCAACTCTAAAATATGATGTCTACAAAAGTCTTGTTAAAAATAAAGCTAATCGGATACTATTATTAACCCAGTGAAGGAATCGCGTTTTTCTTCAATGAAATATTACCAAGCACAGTTTAAAAGTACCTAGTAAAGATTATTCGATTCAACCACTTAGCTACTGGAGTTCGATACTTCGATTAACATGATTTTTTTTAGAGTTGTTGCTCGGGTCTAACTCTAAAACGATTACGATTATCTTTTCGAGCTCGTTATGAAACTCAATTTGATGGTACAACAGCTTACTGAGACTTGAGACACAACAGAAATCCCGAATCCCATCTATTGAAAGAGATTCGGGTTCGAAGCGATAAATCAACATCGACTCTCCTCCTAAAAAAAGACCTGACCAACTAATCCTATTTTTGGGGGAAAACGAACCTTTAACAATACATAGTGAAATTTTCTTTTATAATCTTCCTTGTAGGGAAATGATTGTAACACGTCAATTTTTTATTTTTATATATGCACATATTAAACTCGTCTTCTAATGTGCTTTGAGGTTGTGCTACGTATATTTTTAAGCACAAAGTAAAAAAAATTTACAATGCATTTATAAAAAAAAAATAATTTTAACACTCAACTTTTTTACGATGATACTTTATATTTCAAAATTATTTTTTTTTATAAAATACTCCAGTAGGGTACCAAAATTACTGGCCTTTTCTTTTCTTGATCTGGGAGTGAAATTTTCTTGAAAGCAACCACTTGGGGAAAAACAAGTGGGGTCACATACTCCAGAATTATTGCCAAGGGAAAACCATGTCCTCCATCTCTACAGAGCAAATACCAACTCACATATCATAATAATGCTGCACATCAATCGAGAGTTTCTAACTTTATCTGATCAGAAATGTCCGGAGATCAAAACGAGCCTGCAAGCACGACGTACAATCAAATCTCTATTCTTTTGATGATACCCAATATGGGCTCCTCCCAAACTTCTTCATCATTTCGTCTTGGATCTAAAGTAAAGCACCATTATTGATGACTGCCCTTTCCCTCGTCCCTTCACCTCTGTAAAGTTTCTGAGGTGCCCAGCAATCTCAGCCCACTCTTGGCAAAAACCCAGGTATCCTCTCTCTCTCTCTCTCTTGGAATCAGTTGGGTTTACCTGCATTGACTTCAAATTTCCAAAAAAAAAAAAAAATGACTCCAGATTTCAAAAGGTTGAGCCACAAACCTTTGCTACTCCTCGCACTTTACATGACCCGAATTATTTTTCTGGCCCTTTTGTGATTGTCATACTAATACATGCTCATATGTGTTAGGTATGTATAGAGGTCAGATTTTGTAGTTGAGTTTCTAAATTTGGTATTTTTAGATGTATGGTGATCTGGATTTTTTCCTTTTCTATCTTGGTAGTTCAGATATTTATTGAAACCAAACGAGGAATTGTGATCTGGGTTTTCTTGATTCGTCTGTAGTAAATTGTGTTGTACGAAGGGGTAGATCCTTGTTCATTTGTTGTGTTACTCCAGTTCTTTCTCCAGATCTATGGTTTTATCCATCAATTCTGGTGCTATGCCAGCAAATTGTTACATTCATGTAATAACTAGTGTACATGGTTTATGTATTGAGTGCTTATATGTACTGCGATCTAGGTACATGGTTTATGTATTGAGTGCTTATGTGTATGCTGCGATCTAGGTTTTCAGGCTGCTTGGAGTTGTTGGTAGCAGCAGCGAAACTGCTAAATTTAGCTGCATTTCTTAACTATCCCTTGTGGTTGTTTTACTTGCTTTTAGAGATGTAAACGAAACCTGGAAAATGGAGGGGGTCACTGCTGGTAAATGAGGCTAAAGGGATAGAAGTAAGTGTAGATGTGATCAAAAGAAGAAGAAGTTGGAGTCAATGCCTGTTTGAATGTGCTTACTTAGTAAACATTTTGCGAATATATTAGTTAACATTAGTTAAGATGTGGCAAATAAAGCAATTTATCCTGTTAAATTCAAATTATAGAATCAGAAAATGAAATCTAATGTGGTTACAATTTGTTGGCAAACTAAGATTAGTTGTTTGCAAGAAGCCAAGAAATCTATAGTTGGAATTCAATAAGATTCTTTCACAATGTAATTGTATCTCGGTCTCATTTGTTCTCATTTTCTGGGATGTGATCATGATTTCCTTATAGGTTCTTCTTTGGTACTATCTGAAGAACTTTCTTGCTTCTTTGAGAACAAATGCGTATATATTTTCTTGAAGAAGGAATAAAAGAACGCTGAAAATTGGCAGACAATTGATGGTCATTCTAGCCCTTTTTTTCCAGATGCCTGTTACTTTTTTTGTTGTCTTCAACTTGCCTTGAATCTTGATATGCGCTGATTATATCTGTTTCATTCTCAATCTGTGATTTTCTTTTGGATAAATGCATTACCACACAGATGTTGTGATTCTTGTGAAGTGCATTTGAGCATGCTGAGAATATAACCATCATATATACTTTTTCTGGCTGTCGATTTATTGGGGAATTAGATTCTTGTCTGTGTCTCATCTGTGGCCGTCGAATAATTGATATTTGAAAACATGAATGAGAGGAGGGTTTTTTTGTAGCACACCCTGAAGTACTTAATCACTGGTGTAATTCATTTTCAACTCTGTGTTTTTTTTTCCTTCCTCCCCCACAAATTTCTTGTATTAAGTTTATCATCATGTGGGCTAAGCTTTATTGTTATCTGCAACAGCATTGCTACAATGCTCAAGCAAATTCTGGGAAAACTCCCAAAGAAGTCATCAAAATCCGATGCACCAGATTCTGATGGGAGCAATTCTGGGAACAATACAATCCACTTGGGCACATTTACCAATAGTTGCAATGTTGTTTCAACGCGATTGAATGTTGTTAAACGAATGTCTTCAGTAATTTTCCCATCGAACAACACTGCTGGAGCGGAAATGGTGGAGCCCCATGTTTCATTCAACGATGCTCCCAACACGGAGAAGCAGAACCTTTTTGTTAGCAAGTTAAACCTGTGTTGTTCAGTTCATGACTTCAGCAACTTTGATAAAAACTGTGAGGAAAAAGATCTTAAGCGTCAAGCGCTGGTAGAACTGGTTGATTTTGTTTCCTCTGGATCTGCAAAATTTACTGAACCGGCAATAGCTTCAACATGTAAAATGTGTGCAGCAAATCTGTTTAGGGATTTTCCATCAAAATGCCGGTCTTATTCAAGTCGTGGTGAAACCGAAGATGATGAACCAATGTTTGATCCGGCTTGGTCGCATTTACAACTTGTTTACGACCTACTATTTCGATTCATAAGCTATAGTTCCCTTGATGTAAAAGTAGCAAAAAGATATTTAGACGATGCTTTTATTCTAAAATTACTTAACCTGTTTGACTCAGAGGACCCAAGAGAAAGAGATTGTTTGAAAACAATTCTTCATCGGGTTTATGGGAAGTTCATGGTTCATAGACCTTTCATTCGAAAGGCTGTGAGCAATATTATTTACCGTTTCGTTTTTGAAACGGAGCGTCACAATGGCATTGCAGAGTTGTTGGAGATTTTTGGGAGTGTAATTACAGGGTTTGCTGTACCATTGAAGGAGGAGCACAAGATGTTCCTATGGAGGGCTCTGATTCCTCTGCACAAACCGAAATCCGTGGGTGCTTATCATCAGCAATTGACATACTGTGTCATGCAGTTTGTGGATAAGGAGCCAAGGTTGGCTAGTACGGTGGTCAATGGATTGTTGAAATACTGGCCAGTGACAAGTAGCCAGAAAGAGTTGATGTTCTTAAGTGAGTTGGAAGAGCTTTTGGAGAAAATCAACATGGCGGAGTTTGAAAAGATCATGGTCCCATTGTTCCGCCGTGTGGCATGCTGCCTGAATAGCTTCCATTTCCAGGTACTTTTGTAGTAATTGTTGCTCTTCAATTGTCTGGTACCTGCTCATGAGTTCGTTGTTTACTTAGCTAAAAAAATTCCAACAGATTCTAGATATTCCTACATTTTTTGAGTTATCACAAAATGGTACGTATGACTTGATGCGTGTTTAGTGTAAGGCCTTCCGTTGGAGTAGCTTTTATTTGATTTTCTGTAGAGGAAGGCAGGAGCATCACTTGGGTGTCTTGACTCTTGAGGCTTAATAGGTGAAGGACTGAAGAGGCCTATTTGATACTAAAAAACATCATGCTATAAGCTGGTGTTTATGATGCTATATCATGCTTTAAGCTGGTATTTATGATACTCTATGGTACATTTTGATGGTGTTATAATTGTAACGGTGGGCGGCACTTTACTTTTGCAAAGTGGAAAAAATCGACTTGTTATGATCCCATTAAGTTCATAGCATGTCCAGAGAAAATTAGGCAACTAGGAGGGACCTTATTGTGAACTGATTACCACAAAGGAACTGTGGTGATATGGCCCTTCTTAGCAAAGATGGGGCTGCATCACTGGCCATATATCGGTGTGCATCATGCACACCATGCATGCACGGTCATATTCATGTGTACATATACACACAGACACAAGCACATAGTGAGGGAGGAGAGGATATATAGGCTGGAGGGTGATGAACGGAAGATGCCGCTCAAGTGCTTTTCTTGTTCCTAGGAAGAGTGCCAACAAAATGTAGGATCAAATAATGTTGTGCAAGACAATGTTGGCTGTCAGATAAAAGAGTCATTGGAAATGGGGATTGGTCCACATTGAAGTTTTAAGTTGGAAATGAATACGGTCTTCAAGTCTGTTCTAAGTAGTAGCCACACTTAATTGCTACTTGGGACTAGCAAGTACTGCTACTTCAGTACAGATATTCTTGAAACTTTATGCAGAAGCATTTTAATGATGGTTTGCCAGACAGAAATTTTATTTCAGTTATGCTCCCTTGATGGAATAGGTTTCCATGCCATAGAAATAACAAATTTCTTTGACAGAGGCATGAAATTATCTTCAGTTCTGTTAGGGTAATTGGCGAAATCCGGATCATGACAAAATCACCGAATTCGTAATTGAGTTTAGAGTGTCTTGAGTCTTTTTATTTTGTGCACGGGAGGTGTACATGGAGTCTCCGCCCAGTTAATTCGCGAATGGAAGTGTTCAAGTCGCTACTCCAATGTTTGAATTGATTCATTTAGCTAATTTCAAGCAAAAATATGCTTCCATTGAGATTGAATTTGTAAAATAATTAATGTTGTGGAGTGACTTTCGTTCAATTCTTAGTGGGCCACGAAGAACGATCAATATTCACAAATGTCCACATTGTATTGAGGAAGTAGACCTCTTCCTGTTTGCAACACTGTTTCTTGTGTCACCTTACTTGAAAGGAGAGACCAACTAAGATTCCAGGCTCTTGTCGTTCCATAGAAGAAGGAGAATCCGCTTAGGAGATTGGAATAACGCTTCTTAGAAAGAGAACCTGTAGACATTGAGTTCATTGAACCACAAGCACCCCCCGGCTCGGGGGGGACCAGAAAAGGCCTTTTGTTTTCCCCCCTTCGTTGGCCCTTGCCGCCTTCCTTAACAAGCCCTCGAGCCTCCTTTGCGCCGCCTTCCTCATAAAAGCCGCTGGGTTGACCCCGAAGGCCGAATTCTAAGGTAGAGAAGGCTTTAATAATAATTGGGCCATGAGAGACTTTATTTAGTATTGCAAAAGAAAGGGCCTGCTGATAGAGCTGGGTGGGAAGGGAATGAACTATTCTCTGAACTCTGAAGATTTCATAGATCACACTACACCCTCATTTTACAAAATAATGTCAAATTTGCCTGCGGCATTGAGGCAAAATTTGATAAATGGTGCAACACAGTTTGGATGTCATTATTGATTGGTGCCTACTTATTCAAACACCACAGCTCCAGCACTTCGCTCTAGCACTTCAAAGCCTTGTACTCGTTCCTTCTTAGACTGCTTGGGAAAGGGTGCATCATTTACACCACAAAAGACTTGGAGCCAATAATGACTACTTACTTGTACTGTTCCTTCAATGTTTTCGTCTATTTTCACTATTCTGGTCATCTCAGCAAATCGTCTATATTTTTGACTTATTAATTTTTAGATAATTTTGAAAACTATCTATGAGATTCGAGAGCCAACTAAAGGGCACCATGGCAAAAGAAGTGACAAATGAATTCAGACACAGGGAATATTGGTTAATTTTGCATAATTCTTCTCTATCTTGCTCCGTTACGTCATATCTTGATCAAGTGAGGTGGTAAGCTTTGCTTAAAGCTGGTGTTCATGCCAGACAATTTTGGTGTATTGACAGTAAAATTATGTTCTCATTATCATCTTTTCCGTATCAATTTGTAGGTGGCTGAAAGAGCGCACTTCTTGTGGAACAACGACGAAATCCTCAATTTCATCATGCACAACCGGCAAGTGATTTTGCCGCTTGTCTTCCCAGCTCTACATCGCAACACCCAAAACCACTGGAACCAAGCGGTGCTCAACCTCACACAAAATGTGAGGAAAATGTTTTGTGAGATAGACGAAGAGCTCGTGCTGGCCTGTCAAAGCAAGTTTGAGGAGGAAAATTCTAAGTCGATCATTGTGGCCGAGAGGCGGCGATTGACATGGGAGCGTTTGGAAACTGCCGCTGCTTTTCAACCTGTTGCTTGTGTTGTTGCATGTTAATGGCTTGACCGGAGGATTTGCATTTGGGTTTTTTTCTCAATGTTATTTTTAAATGCATTCGGGAAATTGAGAATAGGGTAAAAGATTGTAGCCTGTATTGTAATATATGAAATGGGTTTCTGTTCAACAACCAAAAAGAAAAGAATGGTGTCTTGAATATGTGTATATTTGAGAAAGCCTATCAGGGTTGTGTTTGATGTGTGGGGTTAGATAGAAGCTGGTTTGAGCAGTGCTGCTGCTGCTGATGATTTGGAAGTTCTTTGTATTGGGTTTTCATTGGGGAAAAATAGCCCTTTTTGGGGGCAATTTGTTGTATCCGTTGATTCACGTATTTGTTTTTGTTTTTTGGGTTTTTAATCCTAGGCGCTGTTTGTTTCTGCAATATTATTTTCTTCATTTTCTCTCCTAGAACAGCTGCTGCTTTTTCAACCTGTTGCATTGCATTTGTTGTTACATGGTATTGGCTTGACTGAAGATTTAGCAAATGAGATTTTTCTGAAAATTATGGATCTTGAATGTGAATGTCTACGGGATGCCAAACAAGGTAGCCTTTGAGGTGTGGGATTAGATAGTTTGAGCAGTGGTGTAGCTGCTGATTTGATTTTTCCAATGTGGTCTAGATTTAAACTGTGTCCTCCGGTTCCATCTATCTACCTATTTACTCGGCTCCGTTTTGCCAAGGAAAATAAATATTTATTTTTTGAATTGAAGTTGATGTATTATAAGATAATGACTTGTCTCATAAAGTAGAAAATAAGAACTTAAAAAATAAAAATTTTAGTGGGTAATTCGGTTCATATTTTTAAATTCTTTTCATTTTTTAGCTTTGCAGGCTTGCATATAAGTATACATATTAATGTATAATATCATAGCGTAAAATCCGAAATAGCATCCAAAATTGTAATAATAAAAACGGTGTCGCTTTCGGTATGGTAGTCAGAAACCTTGGAACATATATACAACAACAGAACCAATATAGTCCTCAATCATTGAGGGTATGAGCAGGGAAAGATTAAAGATAGACCTAACCTTTGACAATATGCACAAACTGACTGCTCTCAAAATACCACTAAAACAGTGACCTCCTTATATCTGCTTTGCTGTGGAACCATGCTCCCAAATCAAAGCCGAATAACATCAGAGAGAGCGGGCTTAGAGACCCAATTCAATTTATGCGCACATTACTATGCTTCCTACATTGATAGTTCAAAGTATCGATAGGCACATTACCTTGGAACATATATAGATGTCCTAAATGGAAATCAACAAAAAAAAATGCGACAATAATAGTACATTATGAAAAGCTTAATAGTCAACCAAACTCTCAACTTGCGAGAATACGACTATAAAACGAAATACACATCAATTGCAAAAACGCCAACAGTACAATCTGCACTCACATGACCATTCAGTTGGATTGGAGGGATGGATTTCAGAATGAGTTCGGATTCTCTTGGACTGAACGAGAGAAACCAAATTTGGACAATATATTGTCCAATCCAAACGAAGGACTGAAGAGGATCCAATTCCTTTCAGAATATATATAAGCAGGCAATAGATGTCAACACCGTGGTCAGCAGAATCGCCACAAAGTTAACAGCATTGTTGTCTAGAATGCTAAGGCCGGAAATTTTCTTTACTGTTGGGCCTGGTTTACCAACAACCTGCAAATACATTGGAGTAGCAGTTGATCAAGCTTTCTTAGAGCCTACAGCTTATATGACACTATCGTTAGAACCTGTGAAGAGGAAACCTTTAGAATGTGTTTGGATTAAAATTTTGTGGAGGATTTATGGACGGAAAGTCCCGGATACTGAATAGGTTTTCCTTGTTTTCCCACCCCACAACTTATCCATTTGTTTCCAAGAAAAGATAAACTTATGATATTGGATTTGTCTTATTCAAATCCAATGGATCATACAGAGAGCATGGATCTACAAAACCAAAAATAGACAACCAAACAAGAAATCTCATATTACTCAAAACTCTCATTTAATATGTGAAACCTACCTTGTTACGGACACTGCAAAATCCACTAAACTGAAGTGTTGCTCCCAAGAGAGAGTCTATGAGGCTTCCACCAAGTCCTGCCAGAGCAGAAAGAGGTATTACCAGTAGCTGCTTCAGAGCCACGTCAAATGTACATCTTGTCGTGAAAAATCCAAAGATGACAAATGTGAGTCCAATAATGGAGCCAGCTGCAGTAGCTGCTAGGAGCCCTGCTTTTGTCACACCACCATTTGTACCCTTGCGAACTGGCTGATCAGAACAAGAAAGAGAACAGATCAGAATAGTTGACCTCTACGCGCCTAAGCATCAATGCAAAGGCCTCAAGCCTGCAGAATAATTTAAAAGCATTAGAAAAGTTCAATTTCCCTTCGTTGTAGTCTTCTTTAAGTACAAGCATCCATGGCTTTGATCTAGTAATTTCAATTAGAAAGTAGATGATTCCCTTACAGTACCATGTATAGTAAAAAGAAAAGAGAAAATCCAGAGATATGGGAACAGGTTAAGTCGGTTAGGCAAGATAGCTGGGGAACAAGCGAATGCATGATAGCACTTATAAGGCCTTCTCCGGTCCTTTACTCGAGGCTTTTTAACTAAATTTTGAGTAGAAATTTTAGTAAAAGCTCCATCAATGGGTAAACTCACATTTTATCAAAGGCAGACTCGTAAATTTAAAAGCCACAAAGTAGCTTTGGCGAATTTATGTTAGAGTCGATATCTGAGTAGGGGTTGGAGATGCCCTAAGTAAACACTACAGTAATTCCTTCACCAATGGTTAAGATCTATCCCAGGTTGTAATGCCATGCTACATACATACGTAAAGGAAAACTCAAGTACTTTGCACACACATCCTTCTCTCCACTGAGGCTCTAGATCCATTCAAGTCGATCTAAGGCTCAAACTGCAGCTATAAGAGCAATGCACGCACCTACGATTATGCTTCAACTGAGTTGCTAGATAAGAAAATGAAACAGAAACTAGGCCAAAAATGTAGTGCACCTGCCACCTTGAGAGACCATAAATAAATGCCACATCCTGGCTCCATTCACTATTAGAAGTAGCCGTAACAAAAACCAAAAAGGCTGGCATTTTTTTTCCTGTTAGCTGGAGGTGAATTTAAATGTGTAGGAACAAGAATATCATACCTTTAAGGTCGTAATTAGTCTCGGCTGTGCATCACTGAGTACCCCAAGCTCCGATGACCAAGTATCTCCATTGCAGCAGGAATAGTGACCAATCATACCACCAATTAGAGCTGTTACAAGACGTGATTCATTTGAGTCCAAACATTTGTCCTGTGATCCCGTCAGCTTCCAAACGGTGAGGACCAAAACGGCAGCAATGCCACTATTGGAGAGAACTTGTATCCTGAAAGAAAAAAATGTCAAACACGAACAACTCATCAGAACCGGAACAAAATAGTTGAATAGAACTTTACCACAAGCTTTGCAGCATTCTAGCCAGTAGCTACTAACACATTGGGCAGCAACTATCGGCATATGCATGCTGGCTAACTATAATTTAGGCATCCAAAAATTCTATGTTGGATGGATACGGATATGGATACGCAAACGGGACACGGGATTTCTAAACAATGGGGACACGACAAAAATAAGAAATAAATAACATCCATTTTACACTAGTGAAAACATAATTATATGTAGAAGCATGAAGCATCAATATATATAAACAAGCATCATACACATCATATTACATTTTTAACACAAAATATTTTTGGTAACATACATTTACCCCCAAAAAATTTAAAAAATTACATATTTAACCCATACTATGTCCCTCAAAAAAAATTTCTTTAATTTAATTTAGTGGACACACCGTATGCGTTTTTTGCCGTGTGCCCGTATTGGACACGGGGACACACCAGCCTCTAGGAGTGGAGCCCACAATAATCTATCAGGGGCAAGGAAAAAGCAGGGAAGTTTTGGCTAGAGATCACATGCATTAGGTTTTCAGCAAGTACATCAGAAGCACTATTCAGCACATAGTGCATTGATCATCAGATTCTGCTATGTAACACTAAGGGTAGAAAACTGAAAACCTATAGCTGACTAACTACATTCTTTCATTTTGATCAGGCAACTGATTAATTATGTTAACATGGCTGATTCACGGAAGCCATTATTGACAGCAACAAAAGGTACAAACATACTCTTTTGAGGATTTCAGAAAGAGGTCATGTAGGAAGAGCAGCTTTAATGCAACTCTAACGAGTATATACTATTTTCCTACTTCCTACCAATGAATCATCCACTAGTGAATTTTTTCTTTTTCGAAAGGCATCCAAATATGAAACCAGTGGTAATTTTAAGGGTTTGAAAGTAGAAGCAGTCCTCAATGCAATAACAGATTCGACCCATTTCATATGCATCAGAAACCAAACATTCAGTGATTCAAAATATGGTTCCACAGTAAACGGCCCAAGCACTTGAACAACCGCATCATACAAGCAATCAAGTACCTCTCTAAACATGTTCCAAAATAGCCATAAAAAGTATTCTGACATAGTGACATTCTTTCATAACCTTCAACGCCATATTAGAACTTTGAACTTTTTTTTCATTCTTTTTTGTTGGATTATGTACCCACAGTAGCACTTAACAGAAATCACAAGCCTGGCCCTACCTTCTATAGCAAAAATGTACCACCATTCAATTTCCCTTTATCTGTCGGCTTAAACGTCAAACCTGTTTCGAATTCTCAAGAAAGGCACACATCTTTCCTCTGCAACGCATAGTTACCTTGTCTGACGCATATGAACATACAATCAGTGTGATTTTTGACACTGTCAAAGTTAAACTTCTGCGCTAGTTCTACAAATGAACGGTTCGGATCATTAAACTGGACCCAGGATGGACACGAAAATGCCAAAGCTGAACGGTCAAGTTTTTTTTTTAAAGTACACACTCGTTGAAAACATACACATGCATATTTTCTAATTGAAGCTTCAAGTGTCATCCCCCAAACCATCAAACTCATAGTGAGAGAAAGTAGAGAGAGGGAGAGAGAGATAGACAGGGGAAAGGAGGAATACCAATTGCGTTGACCTCCTTCTTTGAACTCGGCATCGACGCTCCGTTTCTTCTCCTGCCCGACCTTCGTCAGCTTCGATGATGTAAAGAAGAAAACTAGCATCATCGCTCCAAATCTATATCCACACACACAGACACATACACATCAGAGATACAACGATATATAAATATCAGACTCATAGATATATGTATGTGTATGCAGATATATTCACAACGGACCTGTAATTGACGGCGATATGGATGGTCATGACGATAAACCCTAGAAACGAGCCCGAGAGGTTGAGAGACCTCCTTCTGTAAGATCTTACGGCGATTGCGAAGGAAACCAGTGCGGCAATTGCGGGTTGGAAGAAATTTGTGTCCATGTTTACCCCCTCGGAGAGCGGGTGAGGAGAGTGTGTTCGGAGGTTGAAGACGACGACGACTTTGTGCTGCTCTCTACCTGCTCTCCTGCTGCTACTGGCTTTATAGAGCAGTTGACGACTTCATCAGTTCATCGTTTGTAGTTTTTTTTCCTCGTACTCCATCTTTACCCAAGGCCACCGCTATTCGCAACCCGCTTCTTGCTACTCGCAGTCGATTGCTACTTACAACAAACCACCTTATAAGAATTTGCTACCTACAACCAACAAAATATCCCTGATCTTCCCATTTTACCCTTCTATACCTACAACCCACAAAATATACACCCCACAACCCTTCTATACCCACAAACCCTCCATCTCCCTCGTTTTTTCTACCTCAGGCCTTCTCTCTCTACCCCAGGCCTTCTCTCTGCCCCCCACCGCCAGCCATCAGTCCGCCATTACCGCCACACCCAGCACACGAAACCCATCCCCTCTCACCAGTCACCACTTCCAGCACCAAACCCACCCCGTCTCTTTCTCTCTTTCCTCATGTTTCTTCTTCTCCCCAGTCACCACCACAACACCACTCCTACCACACCACAACAACAGCACATGTTTGAGGCGAAGGAGATGTGAGAGAAGAGCACAACACGCTAGCAACATCGACGATTTCGAAGTTCAAACATTGGTAAAAATTTTACTGTTGGTATTACGTGCCTATGCGGTTTTCTCATTCAAATTTTACTGTTTGATTTTTTTTTTCAAAAACCCACGAGCGTACTGCTATTTCGTGTATCTATTTCATGTATTTCGAATATAATCAAACATTAGAGTCCGATTGTTTGACACAATTTTGGATATTAAAGTCTGATTGTTTGCCTCCTATTCGGATTTGAAGAGTTGAAATTTATTGGCTTATTCGGATTTTAGTATCCAATTGGCCGATTGGCCCCTATGTATTACAGCAGCAGTTGAATTTGTTAGCATAGCTCATTTGGAATGTAATATCTGAAATTTTCTTCCTTATTTGGATTTTAATATCTGAAATATTTGACTCCATTCAGACATTAAATTTTACCCCGAGACGTGTATGTATTTTATCCCAATTCTATAATGGGTCTCTGTAAGTTTTCTATTCTAAATGTTTTCATCATATAATGTGAACTGATTAGACAATGACACAAACCATTGGCATTGTCCAGGAATAATTGACAAAGTTTTCGGATATTAAAGTCTGATTATTTCCCCCTTTTCAAATGTTAATATCTTAAATTTATTGCCTCATTCGGATTTTAATATGTAGCTGAATTTGTAAAGTCATTCGGAATTTAATATCTGAAATGTTTTGCCTCATTTGAATTTTAATATCCAAAGTATTTTACCCCATTCGGACATTAGAGTCCGATTTGTCTCCTCTATTTTAGCCATTAGAATCCGATTGTGAGTGAGAACCCATAAATATTCATAACATTACCCCACTCAGAGTTCTTTCTTCTTCATTGAAAAAGAATAGGAAAATCCTAGTTTGGCTTAAAAACTTGAAGTAATCTCTTGGAGTTTGACATGTAATCTGAAAATTTCTCTTCTTATGGTAAGAAATCTTCCTTAAACTATGAGTATTAATGCATGTTAGTTGGTATATAGATGGATTATGAGCATGAATTTGTAGAATTTTGAAGTTGCTTACTGCTATTGATGTTGAGAAATTTTGAAAAATCTGGGTAGCAACCAAAGCTGCGTTTTTCATCAAATTTGTTATATTTAGACAAGTTTATTGGTTATGGGTCCTTTCAAGTCTTAAAGATTGTTAAGTTGGTGTTGTTTTGGCGATGGAATCATCAAAAAATATGAAGTACACAATTTTTAATGAATATTCGATCACAGATTGCTCTGCTGGAAAACTGTGTTTCCTGCACAGAATTACCAAGAGTGCGGAAGAGCGCAATGCAGCGGCTTTAGCCATTTTGGACAGTGTTTTGGGTGGGACTAGGGCTACGACTTCAACTTGCCCGTATGATATATGACAAGCACTTGTTGAAGTGCGAAGGACTTTGAGAGGACCGAAGGCTGCTGAAACGAGCATAGCAGGCCCTAATTCGGATGGTTACTCGAGTTGTTACACTAGGTGCCGGCGCCGTGACCATACTTGAGACTTGTCTTTTCCATGACTTGTTTTTTATGGACTTTATGGCCTTATATTTATTTTGGACACTTTATGGCCATGGTTTATATACTAATTTCCATGGTGGAATGACTTTTGTTTTATTGCGGATAACTATTAGCATATTTGTGATAATTGGATACCGTGAAAATATGAATGCTAAGTAGGGAACCAAAATGTAAATTTTATGATTTGAATCATTCTTGATACTTTCCTAGGCACAAATAATTCGCTAGACAATACTCGTATGTGAAAATTTAGATTTAAATGAGGAGTGCCGTACAAATGGACAATGCTCTAGACAAACATAAAACACTACCAAAAAAAATGGTTTGCCTAAATTTCATATTTTACAATAAGATTCTACGAACTTAAATTTTACATAAAAGTCATTCGAGCCAACATAGTCTTGTTCAATTATGTCCGTCGTTGCCACATCGTTCCCCATTATGTTTTTAAACTCTTTGATCTTATCACAAGATTGTGTATCTCATACATTCGTGAATGAGTAGTGATGTATATACTAATTCCTTGCAATAGGCGGGATGGGGGAATTTGGTCGCAAATGTACCATTACAAAGTGATCGCCGTTAAAGCTTTATCGGATGGAAAAACCTACACACATAACAAAAAATTATAGCCTGTAATATAAGATTGCACAAGATAAATACTCTATCAAAAAAACACTCATCGTTTCCGTTGTAAAATGCTCCGTATAATCGTATGGAGGACAAGTCGAAATAGGTATAGTCGATAGCCCTACATAACTACCAAGTGTTGAAGTGTCACCCTGTAACACTTAAAGACAAACCAGGTAAGTGCATGATTCTCTGCAGTTTCATTCACATATTAATATCTGAAAACTGGCACTAAATTCGGATATAAGAGTCCAAAAATGTTGACAATATTTGGATATTAATATCCGAAAAGTTGTACATAATTCAGACATTAGAATCCGAAAAGTTAGTAAATTTTTGGTACAATGTATCCAACTGTAAATGCAGGATTCTCTGCAGTTTTATTCAGATATTAATATCTGAAAATTGACACTAAATTCAGATATAAGAGTCCAACAATTTTGACGATATTCAGATATTAATATCTGAATAGTTGTACATAATTCAGATATTATAGTCCGAAAAGTTAGTAAAGTTTTGACACTGCGTGTCCAACTGTGTCGGGCCAGAACTGAAATTGAAAATGAAAGGCTTCTGAAATTGAAAATGGAGGGCGGGCTTACCTCTTGCTGCGATTTTTGCTCCGTCACTACAACATCTGTGACATGTTTCTCAACATCCATTGTGTGATCTTCCAACTTCAAATCGTGGTCAACTATTGCTTGTTTATCAATGGAGGGAGAGTAAGCAATCAAGATTTCTATTGACAATGTAAGAGGAAGAGGAGAGGAGGAAAATATGCAGACTTGGCTGCTGGTGGAAGGAGCCTGGTGGTGGGTGATGGCAGCTGGGGATGAAAATGGAGGAATTTGAATGGGGGAGGGAGGAGATGTTCTGTGAGGGAGGGAGGGAAATCAGGGAGATGATTTTTTGTGGTTGTATATAATGAGTTATGTAATATTCTTAAAGGGTAAAATGATCAAATAACATGAGGTTTTAGGGGTATAATGGTCAAAATGTATGAGGGTATTTTTGTCCGTAATTGATAAAAAATTTAATCGGCTGTGAGTAGCAAGAAGTACGCTGCAAATAGCGGCTACCTTACGCAGCACTAAGCCGCCGTTTCGCTAAATACTTAGCTTTTTGTTTTACGAGATAAATTATTGGGCAAATTATAGTTACTCCCTCTAATTAATTCTCGCATACACTTATCCCTCTCTAACTTTGTTTTTTTGCATTTAACCCCTTCAAACTAACTGAAATTCAAACTGTCATAATTTCAAACGGTCATAACTTCTTCGTCTAAAATTGAAAATATGCAAATTATATATCGATTTCGAGGTCTTGAAGTCAGCTTTCTAATAACACCAAAATCATATCAAGATTCAAAGTACACAAAAAGTTATGATCAAAAGAGTAAGGGCTGGTAGACAGAAAGACCGTTTTGATCATAACTTTCTGTGTGCTTTGAATCGTGATGTGATTTTGGTGTCATTAGAAAGCTGACTTCAAGACCTCGAAATTGACATATAATTTGCATATTTTTGATTTTAGACGAAGAAGTTATGACCTTTTGAAATTATAACCGTTTGAATTTCAGTTAATTTGAGGAGGTTAAGTGCCAAAAAACAAAGTTAAAGGGGGGTAAGTGTACGCTTAGAGGGGGGTAACTATAATTTACCCTAAATTATTTCCTTGTAATTCAACATTTTTAATTTAAAAAATAAATACTTATTTTAGTTAGTAAAGCATATTCTAATCTCACTTACCTGTGTGACAGTGTATGATTGGTGACGAGAGAACAAACATTTTCAAATTATTTTACGACCGCTAATCATGCAGGCAAGTGTGGGAAGTAATGTGTTTCATGCATTATTTTCTGCTCACAGTGTGTGCGCGCCCCGTTTTCCATGTGAGTGTATGAGTACTGTTTGTGTGTTTGGATTGTGGTTGTAGCTTGTTGATATTAAGTGCTCCTCGAGAACTGTTGCGAGGTTCTGTCTCTTCGATCATACATTCACATACTTAGTTATGAGCTCTACATGAATGTGTGGTAATAGAGTCATAGACAAGGCTTTTGGAGCGAGATTAAAATTTTTTCACCGGCGGTAGAAAATCCTATTTTTCTATGACCACCTTTTTTAGTCTTACCGTGTGTTTATTGTTGATCTGAACCGTTCATCATGAAGATCCACATAGTAATTTGTCCATGCAAAAAATAAACTTGATCAGATATCAATAAGATTATCAAAATTTGAATTTTGCTTTGTAAAATGGACAATTTATCTTTATTATTATTGACAGAAATTAGATCGTCCATTTTATAAACCAAAACTCAAAGTTTGATATAACTATCGACTTCCGATCAAACTGATTTTTCGCATGGTAATACTGTACTACAAGTCTTAAAATATGAACGATTCAGATCACAACAATAAATACTCGGCGGGATCCATAATAGACTGTGGTAAAAAAAAATGAAGTTTTACGCCGATAGAATTTATTCTCTTTTGGAGCACAACGTAGCCATATCAACCAGCAAGGAATAATTCCGAAGGGTGAGATACATTAATAGACTATTTTTTGTTAAAATATACGTTAAAATTGTTTGACTACATTACTCCAAGAAGTTGAGCCTAAGAGACGGTTGGTGGAATAGTAAATCTATTTATTAAGGTTTTTTTTTTCTTTACCTACAAATTCTTCATCATCTAATGCAATGAGATACTGAGTGAGAGATATTCAGATAAAAGAAACGGCAGAGAATAGAGAAGAGAAACCTGAATACTACTCCCTCCGTTCCTAAATAAGTATCCGGCGCGCAAAATTAGACCTTACAAAACATGCATATTTTTCATTAAAAATTTTAATTTTTTTCCACAATCTAATAGAACTCATTGCTATTTATTGATTTGTGAAAAAAATTGATTTTTTTAACGAAACAAATGCATTTTTTTGAAGGCCTAGGTTTACACGTCGGACACTTATTTAAGGACGGAGGGAATAAAATATAGTAGGTCCTAAAAATTTATTCAATCTACAAAAACAGAGATCTGGTTAGAATTTATTTAGTCTACAAAATTGAGATCCGGTTGATGACACTCAAATACTTAGACCTGACATTTGGGGTAATCAAATTCCCTTGGTACGGTCTTCAATAAACTTTATCTATCTATTTTTCTTCACTAATTATTCTAAAAAACTTCCCTTAAAATCTCCAAACGAACAAGACCCGTGTTTTTGTTGGCCTAAACGTGGAAATAAATAAGACCATTCATGTTACTTGCATCTTATCCATTTTATTATTTGCAAAAATGTCCAAAAAAGACATGATGGAGGCCTTTAGTATTCCGTGTAAATTATCATCTTTGTAAGTAGTGGAGTATTTTTTAACACACGAAAGTAAGGCCAGATCCACGAAAACAACTACTCTCTCGTTTTCTTTTTAAGTGTTTTACTTTGTAATTTTAATTTTTTGAAAAGATATTATCATTACAAATTTTACACCAATTTTTACCTTTACTTTCTCTCATTACTATTTATGAAAATATTATTATTATATTTTACTCACTAATTTTTTAAAATAGAATATACTTTTAGGAACAAAATAAAAAATTTATCAATTTTTATTCTTTAACTCTAAAAATAAATATTTATTAAAGAATAATTTAAAATGAAATAGTAAATTTAAAAAAAGGATCGGAGGGGATACTATAAAATACACAAACCTAATAATATTTTTGATGTGGGGTACGCCTGCCTCGTGTCGCAAGCCTGACGGGCCTTTCCAGACAGCCCAAGTGCATGTGACTGAGGGGCTTGGCTTTTTGTAATCATCACCAATTATTTATTGGAGTATCTAAACATTTACCAACGCAACAACATGTACTCCTTTTGTCCCAGTTTGTTTATCTAATTTTGATTTACGTATCTTTTAAAAAATTATTTATATCTCACAACATATAATGGTTTACATAATTTTAAAAATATCATATTTTATATCTAATTGAGATCTATTAAACAAAATTCATAGCATATAAAAAAACATTGTAAATTGAAACATATAGACAATTTTATAAAAGGTCTCAAATAGTGAAAAGTGACAAACAAATCGGCACGGAGGGAATACAACATTTTACACAAAGGAAAAAAAAATGATGATGTTATGGTGTCCCTGGTCATTTTGAAAATACCGTAATTTTTGGTATAACCGATCATTACAAGCATAACAAAAATCAGTGATATGTATAATAACCAAAGCTTAATTACAAAGACATAACCCCCAAAATCCCCAGAACTTTTTGGAATTTTGGGGGTTATGTCTTTGTAGGGTTTTGGTTATACACAATACTAGTCTTGGTTATGCTTGTAATGGTTAATTATGCAAAAAATTACGGTGTTCCCAAATGACCATTTGGACACCGTAGCATTTCTCAAAACAAAATATGGTGTCCTCCCTTTATGGTGTCTCTCAGTTATGCTTCCGAACGATTAACGTTATGCCTTCAAATATTTATGTTATATCATTTTAGGGAATACCATAATAATGGCATAAAACCTTTTTAGGGTGACACCATAATAATAAAACTCTTACGTTATTTTCAAAAAGTGTTATACCTTCGTTTGGTTATGTTATGTCATTTTTGAAAAGTTTTGTAGCCTGATATAATAACAATAATAAATGTTTTGCCATTTTGAAAACTGTTATATGCTTTTAATGTTATATCTTCGAGTGATTATGATATAAGTGGGATATGGTATCCCCGACAAAGGATAAGACACCATAGCACCATCCTTTACACAATATACTTATGTGGCAGGTTTTATTGGAGCAAAAATGCTAGCACTGCAAACAATTGCATGAACACATACACAAACACAAATCCGGAGATGCTGTTGAGCGGGTGCAAAGCAGCCGATCATACTGTTCTTCTCGGCATGGTGACTCGGATCGAATTTGAGCTCATGCAAATTTGAACTGTCTCGATTAATATTCGAGTCATTGATTGTCGAGCTCAACGGCCAGATCGATTGCTCCGCACCACTTTTATAGGGAGATGCTCCCAAGTATCTCCATTCCCACGCATACACATTCATTGTGGGACACACGCGCGTGCACGCACGCATTGTGGAAATTCACTAAGATGGCTTTTGACATCTACATCTTTCTTTCTTTTGCTTCTTTTGTCAATATTGTACAATATGCATTTATGCGCATATCAATACTCTGGATTATCAATGAAGGAAGCATCATAATGTATACATAAATTAATTTGGGTGTCTAGGTTTGCTCTCTTTGATGCCATTTGGAGATATGATTCCACAGAGGTCACTATTTCAGTGGTATTCTGAAAGCAGTCAATTTGTGCATATTGTCAAAGATTAAGTCTGTTTTCAATCATTCCCACCCATACCCCCTAATGATTGGGGACTTAATGGGTTCTGTTGTTATTGTTGTCAATATTATATACATCAATGGGATGTCAGCAAGGAACTATAAGTACTTATTTTTTAATGTATTAACAACCAAGGAAGTTCGACGTCTCCCCATAGACCTGAACCCCATACTTCCCTTTTTGCGAGGCAAGAAGTACGACATCTACATCTGCTTACTGACCGGGTGTATTAAAATAAAGACGCGTCCCAAGCGTAGGACTCTCGACCGGTGTAGCACAATATCCGGAAGTACCGGAGTCGAACCACAGAAACGGACAGACGGTGCTGACTCAAAAGTGTTGAATTCTATTTTATCCTGGCTCTTAGGTAGCCACCCTTTGTTCAAAGAGTTTGATTAACTAACTAAATTACCCAACTAAATTAATGAAATAAAGATTTAAAAAGGAGAGTACAGCCGTGGGAACTCAGCGTCCGCAACTAGCCTAACCAATATTTACTCGGGCCACAATTATTCACTTTGTTGATTTTAGAATAGGAAAAAGGATCCCTAACAAATGCGCACCACCTGTCACCAGTATCCGTGCGCAATCGAATTCCGGCGATGCCTGGGTTTTGTTTGTTAGAAGAGTTTTCGTCTTCTAAAACTGCTTAAAGATTAAATTAATTCGACCCCGAGGTAAAACATTGATTAAACTAGCTACGAGACGCCTTTGCCCCGTGGCCGCACTCTACAGAACTACTCACTCATGATTCTATTAAACGCAGTAATAATTAAAACCCTAGATCTAAACATGCTTCGAACAATCGAAATAGAAATAAAAACACGATTCCACAGACTTACGGAAGAGCAATGGATTCGAAAACCGAAGAGGAACAAGAATTAACAACCGGAAATCTTGAAGAACTGAGAGTAAAACTTGAATCTGCAATAAAGAACTTAGAAAACAGCAGCCAAAAGTTAAGAAGCAAAGAAAAACTAAAACATACGTATCTCAGTTCTTGTTAACCTAGCTACTACTGTTAAGAGGGCTTTTATATTAACCCCTTAATTTGCAATTAAAATCCTAAAACAAATCGGAATCGGACCCGCAATGCCCCAAAACGCCATCGTTTCATAGGTACTTAACACCCTCGGTAGCGCTACACCAAAAAGGGTGTAGCGCTCGCGAACGTCTTTGAGGCGTTGACTCCGTTGACTCAGCTTTGGCCGTTGTTCTCTCTTAACCTTTAGGTAGCGCTACACCAAAAAGGGTGTAGCGCTCGCCAACTCTCTGATCACTTTCTGCAACATGCTATGCCACTTCTGAGCGCTGAACTCATTCCCCTGTAGCGCTCACGGAGATTCTGATCACTTCCTCTCGATTTCTACTTCAACACTTAGTCTCCAAAAGCCTTCCTAGCGCTCTAACTCCATCATGGCCTTTCCGAATACTTTTCGTTAGCGCTAAAACATCTCAATTTCCTGCAAATCAAGCTCAAACACAAAACCCAACCACGTGCACGAATTAAATGGAAAATGAGAATTAAATGCACGTCTAACGCGCTAATTTCCCTTATTTAGGCGCTTAAATTCATGAATTCCGCGCGCCTATCAACATCTAATGGTGTCGTTTCCACAAAGTCTGGTTGTCTTGCAAACAGAGATGAGGCCCTGCTTTTTTCATCTGGATTTCAAGTTTGTTTTACTTTTTCAATATCCCTTTGGTAACTAGGGTTGATAGACAACATGAAAAATACTATCAATGAAAGAAAAATCAATGGTCCAAATTCACTCAACACCCAGATTCACTCACCGTTGAGTGAATCTCGGCTATTGATTTTTTCCTTTCATGTATCATACTAATTTTCCTTTGATAATTGTATTGGTGGTTTTGTTTCAATGAAAGGTAAATTATCCAAAAAAACAAAAAACAAGTCGATCAAAAGAAAAATTGAGAAAAAACCAAACCAAACCAAACCCCAAAAAATGACTCGAATAACACAAAACCGCCGCCAATTCTGCCACTCAAAAGGACAAATAACACTGCATAACATAAGGATTCACGATCATCGAATTTGTCCTAAAAAATCCTCGCGCTTCCTCCAACCAAATAACGCAAAAGTGTAAGAAAGCACAATTCCATAACACTCTAGTTTTAATCTTGTGTCCGAATCAAGACGCATAGTAAGTAAAGATTAAGAGACAAAAGACAAAAAGAAGCATATAAGCGAGGGCTACCAAACAGGCTAACTGAAGTCACCGCGTAACGTAATTAACCAAGTCATAAAACAAATCCATTAGCTGTTCAAAAAAAATAAAACAAATCCATTACCCAGGGGGGAAATAATGAAAATAAAAGACATCTGGGTACGTTCGTAAGCCAAGTTCGTTGTAGTAGTTCATATATTACTACAAGAGGAGAAATCTAATCTTGAAGATCCAATTCAAGTTGTTTCCACCACATTTTTCTAGCATCAAGTTGCAAACATGCTTCTGCTGCTGGCGGGTTCAGACTTGTGAAGGACTCCTGCTACGATAAACGGAACCTCAAAATTGGTTTCTTCCGAAGGTGCACAAATAAATCGCTAAATGTAGATAAACGGGTTCGATTGGGTATAGTATAGTATTCGTATAGCAAAATGGCTAATTAAAGCCGTCCAAATCCACCCATTCGCAACCATTACTCGTTGTAAGCAATTCAAATGCTCCAATCATGCTACATCGCACTGACACAACTATCTCAGAAGGTTTTCCTGAAAAGGTTTCCCTCATCAGTTTAAAAATATTGGTCAACACAATAACGTCAAAGGCAGCACCGAAAGTGAGGTGTTAACAAAAAAAGAGGTGTTGACAAAAAAAGAAAGGATCTAAGGCAAGGAAACTGTAATACACGACTTTGTATTAGCTTTCCTATTGTTCCAAACCTTATTATTCATGTTCAAACATAAGTTGCAGTTAATAACTAATAAGTACCTATGCTGAAAGGAACAAAAAAACAAGTCCGGCCTGCAAAACTGCTCTCCGTTGTGGATGACATTCAAGCCTCCCATGAAACTGCTGAGGAACGGAAATCAAGACAAATGCAGATAAGCAAGGTGTGTCACTTAAATTCTTTAGAACTTTGAAGCTTCAAGCCTCCCATGAACATGTAGAAAATCCAAACAGAGAAATAGGAGTTACCGGCAGAATACGTGAAAAGACAAGAGGGGGAAGCCAAGCATTCAACTAAAATCTCCCTCTGCCTCTCCCTCCTCCTCTGGTCCTTCCTCTTCCTCTCCCTCTCCCTCTGAAACCCGTCCCATCGTGTGACCCGTCATTATCTCTTTGAAAACTGAACATTCTCATTCTTATGTTCTCTGCATCCGAGTTGTGAGGAGCCCTTTGCATCTGGATAAATAAATTACATGACTCTTAAAAGGCTACAAAAAGTTATGAATCATAGTAGTACGATTATGATGAAAACAAATCTACCTAGGAAGATGACCTAATTTGAAATGGACACACTTTTTTTTTTTGATAAGTAATTTGAAATGGACACACTTCAAAGGATATCCACTTGAAAACATCAGGCGTTGAACCCTTTAAAACACATCTTCAGCAAAAGAAAGATAATGAAAACAAAGGCAAAAGTGAGCCTCCTACTAAATGATTCTTGGACCTTAAACCATGGACGGGCGGCTCAAGTTCATGGGTTCAACAATATCAAGGTCTCTTAACTACCAACATTGTTCTTGTTATGAACTGGGGAGTCTTATCAAGAGATATTTGGGATTGCATTTGGGTAGGAGCATCTCCATTGGAGATATTATAAAGGGTCTCACATGACAAAAGAGGTAAAAGTGGGACAGTTATTTTTGTCAAGTATTTCATAGTTCAGACTTCAGAGGGCAAATGGAGGCTCCATTAGATGTGTAAGTGTTTGTAAAAATCCTATACAACCCTGATTTTTGTTTAGAGCTGCGCATCTACAACTATTCACTAGGGCCGATTTGTTTGACTAGACCTATGATGCACGGACACAGATACAGACACCGACACCGATACGGGGATTCTAAAAAAAGGGGACACGGACACGGCGGGGGACACGCCATGTGTATATTTATTTATTTATATAAATAAATAATTATAGTTTGACACCCATAAATTTTTAAAAAATTACAATTTGGCCCCAATTTTTTTAAAAAAAATATAGTTTGACCCCCAATTTTTTTTAAAATTACAGTTTGGCCGCTACCATGTCCCCATCAGTGTCCCCATAAAAAAATTTAATTAAATTATGGGGTGTCCCCGCGTGTCCCCATGTCCGACACTGCGATACTCTAACCTCTAGAGGTGTCAGGTCCCTCATAGGACTGGACTAACAGTGAAGGCGATTAGTAAACCCACTGGCATAATAGTGAGGGAATTAGTAAAAGCCCATGTTTACTTGGATTTCATATCCGATGATATTTAAACCTTGATGCAAATTTTTTTAACTGGACACACGATGTGGTCCCCTTGCATATATATATATATATATATATCCCAACCCAATGCTCAGACCCGAGTAACGAAACAGGCTCTACTGTAACCCAGTCATCTGCCAGTCTGATTTCATCATTAACTATTTCTTTTTCTTTTTCTTTTACCAGTATCATTAACTATTTCAGAATCTACAGAACTGTTCAACTATAACCACAGTAAGAATGCCAGAATATAAGTATTACTAGATATGCCCCAAATCGTAATGGTGACCACAGCAGCAGTAGTAGTAGTAGAAGCAATATAGTAATTAGCATTATTACTTGCAAGTGGAGTGGTAACCTAGTAGTGGGCACCATGTACTCCCATGCATTTGACTAAGGAAACTCAGTAAACTACAATAACACTGACTTTCGCCGAGCAAAAAAAAATTACTTCAGCACTAACTTGGTGGTCTTCCATATCAAATTGGTTTTGAAGCTGCCGTGCAAGGGCCTCATCTTGGCTAACACCCGCAAGCTCATCTCTGACAGAAAGATTTCCCCCGGCTTTTCTCCTTTCCCACTCCTCTAAAGTGAAAACTGGTAATTCCTCCTGTCTCCCTCTCCCTCTCCCCTTCCCTCTATGTTTTCCACCTCTAGAATGACGATCATCCCAGTTTGGCTGATTCAGTTTCTGAAGGAGCTTTTGTGCAGCCGCTTGATTTTGTACGGGGACAGCTTCAGCCACTGATACACATCAAGGATTTTAATCAATAAAACTGTAAATGACCAACATGAAGATAACTCCAACAAATCAGATAGGACAATGAATTAATAAAGCTAAATACAGCGTAAGGCTCCATTTGTTTGTCCAGGTAAGGCATCAGATTGCACAATATATCCAAGTTGACCACATATCCCACGTTGGGTTGTTGCGGCTAGGATTAAACATCCATCGAATATGATGTCTCATATGGGATACACAATACTGAGGGGAGGCAGTATCATTAATTCCTTCACTGTCATTTGATTCAATCCAATAGAATTTTACTTATTTTATGGGATTATACATCCCTTCACTATTTGTCAAATCAACCAAACAGCGCCTAAGGAGTTCATTTATGCTGTAGTGAGAACCCATGAACTGAACTCTCTACTTTTCCCCCTCTCCCTATAATGTGGTGTCTCTCTGATCTAGCAACCATTTCTGGTGATGTGATAGTTGACTTTCTCATTGCAATACAGAAAGATATGGTTAATACCTTCTTTTGGTCTTGCTTCAGAGCTACTCGGTTTTTCTTCAGATCTTTCAGTATTAGAAGCCAATTTTGCACTGTTATCCACACTATCTGCTTTCGAATCAGAGTTGTGGAGTCCATTGGTCTTCGTAGATTTTGAATTTTCATCTCCTGCCGGAACAGTTGGGCCAAAGCTAGAAGAGGTTGAGCCTGAATACTCTGCAATGCATCATCCTTTATTAATGAATTTGGAAGCACCATACCAGATTTGTACTGTGATAAGACTAAATTACAAATGGCAGGAAGATCCGCCTAAAAACATCACTTAAAGTTAACAAGAAATAAAGAAATGTCACGATATCTATTTTTAACCAGCTCAGCGAATTTCACTAAAGACAATGGAATTTCCAAAATCCTTACTCGAAACTCGGGGAGAAGGGAGAAACTCGCAAAAATTAATCTTCAGTTAGCTTAATAGTTAATCAGTTCCAGATCAATCACTTGTAGATAATAGACCTCCCCTTACATAAACAATGCTTCAATGTGACCTAATACCAAACTTTTCCATTGAACTGCTACAGAGCATTCAATGCACAACTTACCCATAAATTGTTTTTGCCATGAAAAAGGTGTCTACTGTATATCCAAAGTATATACAATTGATACCATATACTATATCGACCACCTTAAAATGAGATCAGTATTAAACATGTTATCCCGTAAATCTCCAAAAGATCCCTTACAGTAATAGAAGGAAAAGTGGCAAATCAAATCTATGTAACTCAAACTGAAAGAGGGCACATGATCCACCGTTTATGCTGTGCTTAGGGGCATGGGAAAATAGAACAAAAAAGTAATTGTTAAGGAAAGAATACAGAGCAAGGAAAGGTTTGTAATACTAACGAGAAGATCGGCCTTGAGGCCTTTGACGCGAGACTACTTCAATTTGCAACTTCTCAAATGGTGGAGGACCACCTGTGTCACCTTCCTTCGATGCCTTTATCAATGAGCGGTCGAAACCTGAGTATTTTTTGTTCATCTGCCATTCTTCATATAGGGTCGGAACCACACCGCCTAATACAGTTATCACTTCAGGATTCAAACACACAATACCACTGTGCACTGGAGCCTTATTTCCCAATCGAACCTGGCAAAGTAGAGAACAGCAACAGCAACAAAGAAAATAATTACACCAAAGCAAATTGTTTATAAATGTAGTATTTGATTTTAAAGGAAACCATAGAAACTGAATGTACAAGTTATAGACTAAAGAAAGTGATTCAGCAAATGCGATGACCTTTATGATTACCAAAGTCATGCATATATGGTTGTCACGACCCGTTCCAGCTGACCTGCTTAACCATTCACCTAATCAAGTGGCTCAAAAAGTTAACCTCAAGTTATACAGTAGCTGGTTGGCCTTACATTATATATTGAATTCTCTTTCAATCCTTTCCCGATGTGGGATCTTACCATCTCCCCATCTTGGTTGCAACGTCCCCGTTGCACCACATGGTCCATCACTTCCACTCACCAAGTGATGTAGGACAAGTCCCCGCTGAAGCACGACAAGCACCCCAAGCTCGTCTCATGTGGAACCCGCCCAAGCACGACAAGCACCTCAAGCTACTCACTTGTCGGGCCCACCCAAGCACATCTCATCGCAGGACCTGCCCAACACTTCCGGTTGGTGCAAGCTCTGATACCATCTAACATACTCCAATAACTCTAGTGGCAGAGAATTCAACATGGTTTCTTTTTTGAACGGCAACATAGTTTTTTTTTTTTTACCACAAAGAACACACCCCAAGCGATCTTTTTTCCAGTTTGGTTCCAATGCCTTTTTACAGTCCTAATGATTGTCATTTACTTGTTTCAGACTAACATAGGAGATGAATGTGGTTGTCTATTCTGACTCTTTTTTTTCAACTCCGATTCATGTCCTCAAAATAACTAATCTACATAATTTAATTCAACAAATTCCATATATTACTGCATGCTAACCATATCCCCATTTCATAATTTTTTTTTCCATGCTACCGACATCAAGAAGGAAGTATCTTATTTACACCAACATATCAATCTCAATGCCTCAGCACTACTAAATATAAGAATTTACTTGTAGCATACCTCAACATACAAATCCCCTACATTTACACATAATCACAAAGCATGCAATTTACTAGTTATGCGCATTCGTCCTATAGCTCTAGCTTTGAGGGTGCATGTGAGAGTGGTCATAAATAGTGCTCTGGTAAAAATAAATAATCCTTTCCAACATCCTCAAAAAATATCCTTGAAATTGATCATTTCTAATAACCCAAATCTGTGTCATCACAATCTCGTGATCATGGCTACGTTTCCGCTACAAACTCTTAATAACCTCCAAGTCTCACACAATCTTCCCCGAGCGATGTGGAACTCCACACTTCCGGTCGGGACCTTGCTCTGATACCAAAAAAACTAATTAAGATAATTAGGAGTCCAGGGTGTTACAATGGTCATAAAGATTGCAACTTTTATTAGAACAAGAAAACACCAATCCGCATGGATGATTACCTTTGACATTCATGGTTTGCATAGGCATGCCGCATGCCATTTAATTACGTAAATTATAAGTTGATTTCAGTTCTGTGCAGCACCAGCAAAACACAAACTTAACTAGCCACAACTAAACAAAAGGAGCAATTTAGAGCATGCAATGTAGGAGAACAAAAGTGAAAAAGAAAAGAAAAATACCTTAGTGCCGGGAACAACATCGTCAGCAATTGATGGTATATGAGAGTACTCTATAGCAGTTATCTGAGAGTGCCCATCTGTAAGAAAAAATCTCAACAGACGCCGATTATTGGAACCTGCCGAAGTATCAGCAGTACTGCTTCGAGATATGTCCCTTACCGAGGAGAGCTACAGAGATCGCAAGACAGTGAGAGACACGTAGAGTAAATACCTTGGGTCTTTTTTCCTTTTCTTTTAACAAGTGATGTTTGGTTACCAAGAAAAGGTTAGTAGTACTTAGAGCATCTCCGACTTATTTATCAATGTTGAAGGTTAAAATTATTGCTACCCAGTCCAACCAACATGTCTCTATTTCTCTCAGAAACTCAATCACTCTTCAGCATTCTGACAAAATCTTCCCCTTCCCTCGCAAATTCAATTCTCTTCTTAAATTCTGGTAAAACTATACCCATAACCACCAGGAAAAGCAGGGGTTAACGTCAAGTATATTGAGTTTTCTGAATCTAATCTGAAATTCTTTGAAAGAAAAGTCATATGATAATTTTTATGGAGTGGAACAAAATATCTCTCATTTCTCTCGCATGTTGGCATTCCAGCCTTCCTTCGCCTTTGTGACCGATTCGAGGAAAAATATAGATTCTCGTGATTTGTATCCAAAGGTCAATTAGAAATTGATAGATTGAATAAATATAAACTTCGAAAAGGAAAAAGAAGAAATCGAAATCGAAAAAGAAATAGGAAAGTTGAATCAATCAAATGGCATAATCTTAGGGTAAGGGGGCATGCCCCTATGTTCCTTTAGGGGTTTCCTTTCTTCTTGATCAAGGTTCCTCCCCGGGTTTCCTTTCTTCTTGATCAAGGAATTTCAGAAGGCTAGTAGGGCTCCAAAGAAAGGAGAATAGGAATGAACAAATCAACTAGAAAGAATGGAATATAAAAAAGGGAGAGCTTTTATCTGTTTTTTTTTAACAGCAGAGCTTTTATCTGTTATTGATGTCATGTCAAACATACGTGGATATCCTTTCAACGGTACCGTTTTCATGGATTTCAAATTTAAAAACTGTCCAAGTTATTCACTTATTATCAAAATGGGAATGGATCACGTTTTCCATCCAAGTGTCCAAATTTGGAGTCTTCATTTAGGATAAACAGAGCATGGTTAAAAGTCACGGTTATAAGACAATGAAGCGGAGAATCCTAATCAACTGAGCATAATCCTATCATACATGGCTTCAGCTGGACCATATATTTTCCAGAAAAATCGAATACCTAATTTCAGTAAATCATAATATGAATAAAGCTTATTATTTCATACCCGCAGACAATAGAAACAAGAACATTGTGAAGCCATAGATAGATTTTCAAATGAATATTTTCCCAAACTTTTGGGGGTGCAATAGTGTTTAACCAACAAGATGCAGGTTGCCAATAAAACGAGGAAAGCGCAAAAAGACAATCATCAATTTCAGATCTCAATTTGAATGATCCAAGAATCCTAATATTCAAATTAGGCCATCTCCAATCCCTGCTCTCCTTTTTCATCAATCCTCAAACAAAAAGAACTACTGACTTAAGCCTAGAAACAAATTTTAAACCATTTTCGATACAAGAATAGAATTCTTCTATCCTTCTCGTTTGAATACTTCATCAACTCTTGTCGAGAAATCCCACACCCATCTCCAAAAGCTTCTTTCACCAAATTCTGTGAAATACTCGTTAATCTCCCGGGAGTTGATAACATTTGATGGACTGGTTAGATAACTTAGATACCATTTGCATTTACCTTACATTGGTCATGCCCACCCCGAAGGTGGACGTAATGCCAAAAAGCTAGAACTTCACTACATTTTGCACAAGTATAAATGTACTTCCACTTAACAAAACACTCTTTCAGACCATTAACCAACTCCAGCGGCCTGTTGTTATCCTTATGAAAGTAAAGGAAAAGATAATTGGAATTACTAGTCTCCAAGGCCTGTTAAAGCCGAACAGTCGAACTTCTCTTCTTTGCTTACCTTGAATTTCAAGCTTTCAATCTGAAATACTTATCTTTTTTTTGATAACCCAGGAATAGCCCTACAGCCGAGCCATAATCAAACCCGACTGCACAACCCAAACCTCAGGGGAACTATCGCGGCCACACCAATCACGGTCCCCCCACTTACTGTCAAGGTACTCACCCGGTGAAGAATTGAACCCCTGACTAGGGAGTACTCCCGAAGTCAGTCATTCGCCCTTACCACTTGGGCAACCCTGGGTGTGTAACATCTATTATCTATCATCTATTGCTACTATAAAAAGAACACCTCTTCATAGTGTGACCGTCACTTTCAAGACTGACTCACTTTTTTTTCCCACACAACCGTTCAACTGCCTAAAGATACTGCCCCCCAAAAACTGTCACCTCCCTCTTCTGCATAATACATAAGACAATTTGCACACGCATGGGCGTCTAGTATGCATACATACACACCTAAGTCACATACTCATTCGAAAGACTCTCTTTCCGCTCTCAATCCTCACTCTGACAAAATATTTTGGTAGTTTGAAACTTTTTCCAAAGGAAAATGCTAATAACAACACTGTCAATGACGCAGTAAAAGGACCAAAAAAAAAAAAATATTCAATGTGTGGCTTGAAACGTGTCAAAAGGTGTATCAAAATTGTGTTTATATTATATCGTTCTTGCATTATTGACAACCCAGTGGGGTGTAAACGAGCAGATCAGAGCTATAGTGTTCGAGCTCAGCCCGTTTACCAAAATGAGCCAAAAACTCGAGCACAAGCTCTGCTTGTTCGAAAACAAGCCGAGCCAAGTTAATTTTCGCAACAAGGCTCTTTAAACGAGATGAGCCTATACAAATGAACTGACCTTTTGCGAGCTGAGCTGAGCTGAGCTTTTCAGTGTTGGGCTCGGCTCGTTTACTAAAAGAGTCAAAAATTCAAACTCGAGCTCGGCTCGATTACTAAACGAGTCTGAGGCGCAGCCCTACGGGGCAATAGTCTGTTGATAGCATAACCATTTTTCAAATTTGCTTCCACGCTCTCGCTCTCACTCCCGCACGTAGATACTCACACACACAAACACACAGAGAGAGAGAGAGAGAGAGAGAGAGAGAGAGAGAGAGAGAGAGAGAGAGAGAGAGAGAGAGAGAGAGAGAGAGAGAGAGGTGGGGTTTGCCTGAAGGACTTTGGGGCCTTGAAGATAAGAAGACTTGCGGAGGAGAGAAGCATCGGGCAGCGATTTCCCACCGAGGGATCGCAAGTCCATGTTAACGAGCTCCGATTCGACAAAATCAACGGTGCAGGAGCCGCCGTGCAAGGCGGATTGAACGACGATGATGGCTTTAACCTGCTCGACATCCCCAAAACACCAGCCTCTACTAATTAGGGTTTGTATGAGAGCTTCTGAAGCTGCCGAAGAAGACGGCGACGAAGAAGCAGAGAGCTCCATTTCTGGCCCAGTCTCGGTGTATTCTGTCTTTTGCTCTCTTCTTCTGTTTCTCTGTTTCTAGAAGAGAGAGAGAGATGGAGAGTTGATTTGGGGTTTTCTGCCCAAGGTTTGGATTGCAGTATTAGGCTCAGTTACGCGACTCAAAATAAATACTTATTCTTTAAGAAGATAATTTTAAGTTCAAAAATAATGTGTTTACGTAAATAATTTTTCTACCAAATGAATCTTGTTTACTCCATCAAGATCTTTTATATCCTTTACATGGTGCAAAAAAAATTAAAAAATTATTTTTTATTTACATTATTTTTTAGTTTGAAAATGTAAAATAAACTGTTTATTTTATAAGAAGGTTTTTGGAACGGGACCTTAGTTTCGCTGGGCTTGTGACATGACAAAATGGACCCATAGTGAGAGAGTAGGGCTGCAAATGAGTCGAATACAAGTAATACAACAAAGTTCGGTTCATTCATTAAATGAGTTAAAAATTAAGCTCAAACCTAGATGTTTATTAACGAGCTGAGCCCGATTCGTGTACTAATCAAGCCTCTTTAAACAAGCACCCAATTAACGCATTGTACTAAACGTGTCAAAAACTCGAGCTCGAACTTGGCTCGTCTATTAACGTGCCGAGCCCAATTCATTTACTAATCGATCCTCTTTGAACAAGTACCCAATTAAGGCAGTGTATTAAACAAGCCAAAAACTCGAGTTTGAACTCAACTCGTCTATTAATAAGCCAAGGCCGATTCATTTATGAATCGAGCCTCTGTATACGAGTACCCAATTAAGGCATTGTGCACGGGCGTGTTGAAGATAGACTGGTCTCACCCTCAGATCTTCGAACAATCAACACACAGCCTCTCCAAACTTGGAAAAATAACTCAGGTCATTGAAGCATTCTCTAGAAGCATGAAACCATCTCACAAACTTGACTTGGATGATTGGCAAACCCATCGCGTAATAATATTGAATTGCTCAGTTGGGTGGTAAGATGTAGCGAGAGAAAGATTGAGCGGGTTTCGGTTCTTTTCGATTTAGTACGAAACTCTTGTAAGGTCTCATATATTAAAATTCGACGCCCGTGACCATAGTTGATTGCCCAACCACGGAACATGTTTGTTGGTGTTTTTTTTGTGTGCATTTGTGAGCTTCTGGGCACAATATGATGAAAGCCAAGATGTTTGGACAGTAGGGTCAAAAGCTGAAGAGAGTGGTAGGTAGTACAGGACATGTTGAATTCACCTGAACCTCAACACAGTTTACTTCCATTACATATAGTATAGAATGATTTCACAAAAAAGGAAAGAATGAGCAAGTACCACACAGCAAAAAAATCCCAGATTAAACCTCACTTGATTTTTGATAAATAATCCAGCAAAGGCTCTAAGAATCACCCAAGATAGGAGCCCTCAAAGAAGGCTCTAAGAATCAGCTGCTTTACGGCACAAGGATGATTGAATATAGTTCCAACCAAGAAGATAAAAATAATCAACTCGCAACAACACCCACAATAACAGTGCCCATATAATCCCCAAGCCAAAGGGCCATGGGCTGGGAGGACTGAAAACAAGACCTAACATTTGGCAATATATGCACAGAGTGGCTGCTCTCCAAAAATTTACCTACTGAAATAGCGGCATTCCCTAGTGGTGAAAAAAGTCAAGAAGCTAGCTTAAAGAGCAGCTAACTTCCTAGTCAAGGTGTCTCATGAATCTTTGGAAGCTTTCTGTGAAACAAGATATGTATGGACACTTCTAAAGTTGAATTCTGAACAAGGGTAAAAACTGCAAGCTCAAGAAATGCATATAATGATGCCAAAGTCCGATGAAACCATTATCGAAAGAAGTAGAACACACCCCAACCAAAGATCACACCCCTAAATGAAGAAAAATATAGGTAATCTGCGGCAGATACATATGTTCCCTCAATAACATGATTGTCTTTCCTTTTTTAAGTTTATTATGTCAACAATTTTCTTTACATTTCCCTTCTTACTGTGATAACTTGTTTTCATCTTAAATACACAACAAAGAGAAATGATTAGACAAAGTAAGATTATTCAGAAAAGAGTTAGTGTTGTGTAAATGACTAGTGAGGTAAACCGATAAGTCCATTTTCCTGAGCACTAGAAAGCAGTTATGAAATACTTGGAAAAGAAAGTAACCTACTTATATCTAGTTTAGTTTTCTCTATCCCAAAGCCAAATTGCACTCCTCCAAGAACTACCCGAACAATTTCATCCATGTTTCGTTGTTGAGCCTGCTATTTCTGTCAGAAGAACTTCACTCAAATTTACCACCTATGTGACTAAACAAGGCGCAGCTCTCACCTAATATTTCACCCCTAAAATAAGAAGTGCCATACCTACGCAATGAGTTGATTCCCTTTATCAGTGTGTGGATCTCCTAAATTATTGAGTGGTGCCGTAGCCAAATATCTACCAAAGTGGTGAAATCTATATCATATTCCTTCATATTTCATCAGTTCGATTGGGTTGAGGAGGTTGCATTAACAACTGCATCCATTTGTCCTTACAATCCCTTTACAGCTGGAGATCTCAATCAGATGACATGCACTAAAAGTACAAAAGCTTATGGAACTTGACACAAAACTAAATGATAATTAACTGAAGAGAACGATTCCTACAGGCTACAACAGTTGAACTCTAAGGTAACTCTATGCAATCTGCAATCTACTGCATTTTTCCTTGCTGCTTTTATGGTGAAATCAAAGATTTGCAGCCCGGCCCACTAATCTTTTCCATAGTAACAATATCAAATTTGAGGCAATACCGCGCATCAAAAAAAAAAGATGCAAGATTTCCAATAACCAAACCATCAAAGCAAAATCCTTAAAAATTCTTCCAACAACGTAATAACATTTTCATTAATTGACATTCATATACTAATTTTAATACATTTCATCACTCAAGTCCTATTATGATTAGTCTTATATTCAGCTGACTAGCATTGTAGGCGAAGAAAGTGAAATCAAAGCAGTAACAACCACACATCAAAGCAGAAACTTGAAAATTCTTCCAACAATGTAGGCACATTCAGAACTATTCATGTTCATACACTAATCTTCACATACTTGGATCACTGAACTAGTATTATGATTAATCTTATAGTCAACTGACTTTGCAGGCGAAGCTTCTTAGTCGAAGTGAAATTTAAGCGGTAACAAAAACAACAACAATAAGTATACAGATAAGTCAGATTTTAAGCTGATCCCCTATATAAGGTGGATGGAATATCTCCTAAAATATGGTGTGTTTCAGGAACCATAGAGGTGAAACAAACCATAATCCCTTGTATTTTTATCAGTTCAAATGGGCACAGGAGGCATTACCAATTGCATGCTTTTATCATCACAATCCATCATATTACTTACGCTAACAGAATGCATAGAGAATGGTTCTTAAAAATCTTAACTCTTTGGTAACTCTAGCTGCCATGAATGTGATCCATGCGAAGTGTTCCTACCATTGCATTTCTCCTTGCTGCTTTGATGCTGAAATCAAAGATTAGTACCCGGCATGCATTGATTTCAATAGTAACAACATCAAGATTTCCAAGAACCATAACATCAAAGCAAAATGCTTGAAAATTCTTCCAACAATGAAGGCACAGTTAGAACAATTCTAGTTGATAATATGATCTTCATATAATTTCATCACTAGGCTCCTATTATGGTGAGTCTTATATTCAACTGATCACGATAGCAGCAAAGTGCTTAGTCGGGAAGTGAAATTAAAGCAGTAGCAACAATTACAAGTAAAGACATAATTCAGATTAAGCATGACTTTCAGTTCTAAACAATCCCTTGATATGGTCCTTGTGGTTTTCCAGAATCTGCACAATGGCTTCTGAAAAAACACCTTGCTCCTCCGCAAATGCATCCAGCATCGCCAAATCGGCCTCGGAATCATCATCACCACCATAAAGTTTGAAGTTAATAATAGCCACCCCTTTCATCACGTATCCAGACACAGGGAGCTGTAAAACAGGCACAAACCCAAACCTTACATTCTCTCGCAACGATGACCCGTCAACCGAAACCAACCTGTCCGAATTGAAAGCCTCCCTACACTCCACAAGCTTTTTGCCACCCAAACAGACCTCCACCCCCTTGTTCACCGAATCGGAGACTGTAATGCTCTCAACCATCGGGCGTCCCCGGACGAAACCAGACAAGATTTCTAGCCACAACGCTGCGAACGAAAATACTCTGCGCATCAGCTCCACCTTAATTATCTCATTCTCAGGCTCTGTAACTTTGGAGAGAGATGCTGCGTAGAGAAACGTGAGGCTGTCGTGTTTGGCGGAGAATTTGGCCCCCCATTTGAAAACAGAATCTTTGTTAGGGTTGAAATGGGAGGCAAGATCGACATTCAGGGAACGAATCTGTTTCAAAACACGGAGGAACCCGTTGGCAGGAGCAGTAAATCGCAAAGGAGGCGAGAGAGCGGGCTTGTGAAGGCTGCGACGGGGTTTGAGAGCCTTGATTAAGAATCTCGAGAGTATTCTGAGCAAACCGTTTCCTTGGCCTTGGGGATTCTTCCTCTCGGTCTCGTTGGAATCGCGGACGACGCCGTTGATGGAGACTGTTCGGACGCGAGCGACGAGGGAAGAGAATCGCTTGGAGACGAGGAAGCACCGGCAGAGGCATCGGATGTCGGAGAGCTTGTCGAAGACGTTGAGTACGACGTCGTCCGGCAAGCGGTGGAACTGGTTCTCTGCTTCTTCGTTCTTCTTCTTCGCCGCCCGGTGCTCCATCGATACAACTCCTCTCTCTCTCTCTCTCTCGATTCTTCAGTCTGAATTTTGCACCCTCGTGAGTACACTCGAAAAAACACTAGAAAAATTTACGTTTCTAGAACAGAGGGGAAGAGGAAATCATTTGTGACATTTTCTGGGCCCACAATAATATCGGAACAGTTCTTGTCAAAAAAATAATATCGGACCAGTTTATTTTTAAAATTTGTCGGCAAGATTGATCGCTCTAAAATTCACGTTAATTGGAGATTGTTTGATGAAACAAAAATGCTACTGGTACAACAGCTGCGTACAGATTCCTTTTGCGCCCGCCTCGGGTTTCGCAAAGATGATCGGAGTCGCTTGTTTTGTTCAAAATACGTCGTTTAAGGTCTCTAAAAAAATCACCTCAATCCGATATCGGGAAGGGTGTTTACGAATCATCCAACTTTGCTTCAAAATTTAGCCGAGCGGCTCCGATCATCTTTGCGGGACCCGAGGCGGGTGCAAAGGGGATCTGTACGCAGCTGCTGCACCAATAGCACTACTCTTAATGAAATTGTATTGTTTCTAGCTATGCTGTAAACATGTTGTTTAGAGTACAAACCAATTTCAGCCGTTTATTTGCACAATTAATGGTTGAGATTCATTTTCAATTATGACCGGTCACAATTAATTCTCTCCTGAAAAAGTTTCATTAAAATCCGAATCGTTCAGAATACTTTTAGATGGTCATGATTGAGTGCTGTAAACATTTGTTTACAGTACAACTGGAAACAAGTTTTCTCTTGTTTGATATGTTTACAGCACAACCGGAAACAAGGTTTTCTCTTGTTTGATATATTATATGCCCGTGAAAAAAAGAAGAAGATATATTATATGCGAAAATCTAAGGGAAACTTTATGGCCGGTCCTGTCTGGATGAAGAATAACATATTAGGTTCTGTTCAAAGAGCTTATAGCCCAGTAAGTCATTTTCATTATTTTATTGACAAAAATGCCCCCTGTAAAAAAAAAAGCGATTGGAGAGAGACGATCCAGCCGCCGCTACCACCACCCCCACCCCACCACCGCCACACCGCCATCACCACACTGCCACCACCACCACCAGGCCGCCACCCCCACCACATCGCCACCACGCCACCGTGTTGCCACCACATCGCCACCACGCCACCAACACCACCACCCACGCCGCCACCACTGCCCCCGCCACCGCCACCATCACCATCACAATTAACGGTGTTAATTTTTGTCTAAATTAACAGTCGACCCATACAATCTCCTATACCACCACCACCACAACGCTGCCATTGCCACTACTACCACCTCCACCACCATTCCACCATCACCAACACAATCACTACTACCACGCCACTGTCACCACCACCACCATCACAATTAACAATGTTAATTCCTATCTAAATTAACAATGTTAATTCCTCTCTAATTTAACGGTGCTAATTTTTATACAAATTTACACCATAATTAACAGTGTTAATTAACAGTTAACCTATATAACCTCTTATACCATCACTCCACCACCGCCGCCACCGCCATGATTAACAATGTTAAATTCTATCTAAATTTACAATTAACTGATCCAATTAACTTCTCATGTGGGATGAGAAGTTAGGATATGTCAAAAAGGAGTGATGAAGGGAGGATTCAATAGTGTTTTTGTTCTTCAACATTCGTCGGGAAAAGAAAATGACACAACTTGCATAAGTAGGAGTTTTTCATTTAAAGAGACTTAGCTGAGCAAAAAAGAGAGTAATGAAGCTCTACATACTATTTGATTTCTACTATGAACTTGGGAGTAATTTCATCATACTAATTAATTAGCAGAGGTAAGAACAGAAAGTTAAGAGGATCCCTTCCCAATACACAAAGCCATTTACACCCCCGGGATAGAGAATATGCACAATAGACTGAAGAATGTATCGATTTACCGGCTAACAGACGCAAGCTAACCCATCTCCATTCAAATGCAAAATGAAGAAGGAATTCATCATGCATTGATGTGCGAACCGATGACACCGTAGGTGGAAAATTGATTAGCGTTTATATGTGGTGTATTGAGTCACTCCAGCTACACAAGGATGCTACCTTGGTTCATGGGTTCAGAACACCATGTGAATGGTGTGTCCAACTATATGGGGTACACCCCAATGTTCTTTTTTTGACAGCAGAAAGAAATTTTATTAATTTTTGAAAATGATACAAAGATTAAAAAGATAAGGAGACACCCCAATGCTCTTGACCCGTAAGATATACCCTTCAAAATGAAAAATAACACAAGTTATAAGAATCCTTCCCAATCTTTGGTTGGATTCCCCTCCCCGGCCCTTTTCCCCTCGATGTACTCTTTATCGAGTTTCTAATAAATTTTATTGCCAATCAAAAAAGAAGAAGAAGAATCCTTCCTAAATCTCCAAACTAAAGCTGTTTATTCTACAAACGCTAAATCGCTAGTTGTAATTCTAAAGCACCTAAGAGAAGTAATATAAGAACGATGCACCACCCTCTAACAATGTCAATTGAGGAAAAGAGAAAAGACTACAGGGAGGTCCTAGTTATGGCCACGTAACAAGTAGATTTTCCATATAGACACTTATGAAAAGTGGATAGAAAGGGGGGAGCGGAATCTCTCTCTCTCTCTCTCTCTCTCTCTCTCGGATTATGTGCTTTGCAAGGGCTGATGAAATATGATGGCAGGTGCCTAAATTAGGGGATTTTGTCAAGCACAAGTGTCGAATTGAAATAATATTAAGTTAAGGTGTTTATGAGATTTTGGGTCCAAAGTTTAGGTGACATTTTGAAATTTTCTCTTTCAAATAAGAATGGAGTAAAAAAAAAAAAGGCGTGAAATAATTTGTCATGACAAGAGGTGTAACGCCCTCAATTTTAAGTACGTTAAAGAAGACAATTTCATTTAAAAATACATGGATTCTGGCTCAATATTACAGAATATTCTTAAAAGAGTAATTTTTATTCAACAAAACGAGGGTAGACTAGGGTTCCTATCTACTGCTCTGCTTCTTCCTCCATCCTGGCTAGCTTCTCGGCTCCAAACGCTTTCAAGGTGTAAAGTTCACACTGTTCGTCTATAAGATCTGACACATTATACCAGCGTCGCCACCAATATAATTTGTCAAGGTCACCAAAGGTAACACCGTGAGCTTACAAAAGCTCAATAGAATATCCAAACCCACTAACCCTTAACTTACAAACAATAGATCATAAAATCAACAGAGTACAAGCAGGTTTAACAAAAACGATTAACGATAGCACATCTATATTCACTATTCAAGTATCGTTGGTGTCCATGTTTTTCTGAGTTTCTCCTACGCGACTCATCGTAGACCGTGTCTCCATTTTCCACTTTTCATAACCAAATCAACATTTTCAAAATCTGTTTTTAACACACCCAACCTCGGTTCCACCGTTCCGGTCTCCTGAGTATCCTCACAATGGTTCTGCCGCACCGGATTCCCATTGGCACACATTTGCATTGGCACTTCTCCGCGGATAACCAAGCCACACACCCAACCTCGGTTCCGCCGTTTCGGGTTCCCGAATATCCTCACAATAGTTCCGCCGCACCAGGTTCCCATTGGCACACAAAACACACACCACACAATGGGCTATCATGTCCGGCCACATTGCGGTTTCTAAAATATTTCACCCTTTCAAAACACGCCTTTTCGTTAACCACACCCTAGGTGTCATGTTTCTAACTTTCTCGATTTCCGTGTCACGTTTTCATGCATAGACTCCGTGGTAGGACTTTTCACAAAAATAAGCATAAATTATTCATTGAAACTACACTAGCAAGATCATTCAACTCAATATTACTAAACATGCTTGAAAAGATCAAAATATGAATACTTCAAATCAAGCGTTAAAATCTTATCTTTTGAAAATCGTTCTATCGTACTTTTTGAGAAATTCTAAACAACATATGTTTATTCGGAGTTACCAATCGATTCTTAACGTGCTTATACCTCCATTAGTGAAAATAGGTTCGTCAACTATCATGCGTTTCAAATGATATCAACGAAAGATAACCTTATCTATTCTAAAGAAAACGATCAAGAAAGTTGTACGTTGAACTTACGGACCTACTACTTTTCAATATATGATTCTATACTATACGTAGAGTTAGTAGACGTGGGACTCTACCTTGATCCGAAACTAGTCGGGGCCGAATAAGCTAGTTGGAAGTTTTCTACGGGCGGTGAAACTCGCAAATCTGGACCAAATTTTGGATGGCAGTAACTCGGTCAATATTTGGCTGAATATGATCATTCTTGGGTCGAAATTGAAGCTCTCGAAGTGCTCTACAACTTTCGTGAAGGAAGTTGATCCTAGAAACTACTTTAGGTAGGAGAAAAATGGTGATAAAGGAAGAGACAGTATGCTGTCTGGAAATGAAAATCCGAGATTTTTACTGAATTTCGGATGCCAATATTTTTGTTATTTCTTCACTGATTGGGGTGGTTCTTGGGTCTAACTTGAAGGTTTCGAAGTGCTCTACAACTTTCCCGAAGGGAGTTGGTTCCAAAAACTAATTTAAGTAGGAGAAAAATGGAGATTTGTGAAGGGCAGTAGGCTATCTGGAAATGGAAATGGCAATGAGTGAAGGTGTGAGTTGAATGGAAGGCATAGGGTGCTATTTATAGCCAAAACTTGAGCTCCTCCTCCCTCCTCTATGGCCGGCCCCCACCTCTCTCCTTTCTCCCATGGATTTGCCCCATTGAGTGGTCATTTCAAGCCTTTCAATTAAGTCATAGCCTTCTATGACTTGTCACTTCTATTTGTAGGCCAAATCTTAGGCCATCATGAAGGGTTTTTGGCTTGTCAAGTCTATGGGGAGGTTTCTTGCAAGAAAACACAAAATCATTGTACTTTGGAAGACTAGAATGGGTTGGCATGTAGTAAATAGGCTTAGGGCTATTAAGGTTGCTTGTGTAAGTGTCCAAAACACAATCACACACTCCACCTCCCTCTCCCATTCGGTCTCTCTTTCTTTCCATCCGGCCCTCTCTCTCTCTCTCTCTCTTGTTCTATGTATAGACATATATAGGTATATGTATATATTCATCTAGGAAAGTAAAACCTAAGATAGTTAGGCTTAAGGTTAGGACATAGGTGTGCATGCATGCATGGCTAGTCTTGCTTTTTTGGAAGCAAAATGATGGGATTCTTTGTATGGCTTGTCTTGTCATACTTATTGGCAAGTCAAAGGTCTATTAACCAAGGGGTAAAAATTTCCCTAACAATTATGGACCACGGGATAAAGGAATATTGGTAATAATTGGGATTTGAAATGACTAAATATGGGAATAAAAATGATTACTCCTATGGTCTAATAGTCCTATAGGATTTGGAGGGGTTCATAAGGTTCAAAAATGGTCTAAAAGGTCCAATTAGGGTTAGGGTAATGTAACTAGGTGAATCGATGGTCCGGTTCCTGCAACTAATCGGTTGGAAACTAAGGGGCTGTTTGATAAAACTGAAAACTGAAACTGAAAGCTGAAAAATTAAGTACTGGAAACTGAATGCTGAAATTTTTAAGCTGAAAAGCTGTTTGATAAATATATTAAGTACTGAATTAAAAAAATGATGAATTAATTTTGTTCCAATTCTATCTTAATTTACTAACGGTCACAATATACTTTTGGTAATGGTGGTGGAGTGGTGGTGGGGGAGTGGTGGAGGTAGTAGGAGTGCTGGTAGTGGTGGTGGTGGAGTGGTGGTAGTGGTGTAGTGATGGTAGTGGTGGTGGAGTGGCGGTGGTGGTGATGGTGGTAAGAGCGGTGGTGTGTGGTGGTGTAATGATGGTAGTGGTGGAGTGGTAGTGGTGGTGGTGGTGGTGGAGTGGTGGAGCTGATGGTGGTGGTAGTGGAGGAAGTGGTGGTGGTGGTGGTGGAGTGGTGTAGTGATGGTAGTGGTGGGGGAGTGGCGGTGGTGGTGGAGCGGTGGTGGTGGTGGTAGGAGCGGTGGTGGTGATGGAGCTGGTGGTAGTGGAGGAAGTGGTGGTGGTAGAGTTGGTGGTGGTGATGTTGTGGTGGTGGTGGTAGTGGAGGGAGTGGTGGTGGTGGTGATGTGGTGGAGGAGGAGTGGTGGTAGTGGAGGTGGTGGTGGTGGTGGTGGAGTGGTGGAGGTGGTGGTAGTGGTGGTGGTGGTGGAGTGGTGGAGGTGTTGGTGGAAGTGGTTGTGGTGGTGGTATGACGGTTGAATGTAAGTACACAAAAATTCATCCAGAATTAAGTAGCTTTGAGCTACTTAATTTTTTTCAACTTTTTAGCCTATATTTTAAGTGGTACTTAATTTGTTAAGTAATATGAAAGGTGGTTTTCAAACCTACTGAATCACTTATTACTCAATTGATTCAGTATTAAGTGCTGAATTTAGGTTATCAAACAAGCCCTAACTCTACTTGCCAAGTAGGATTTCTAGCCAAGAAATATAATTTAAAGATTTTATCTAACTCGTTAGGAAAATATATAAGTGCTTTTATAAGCATACTTGTCTTTAGAAAATGACTAGATTGCTCGGCGTGAAAGATATAATTTTGTAAGTCTCAAATCTAATTATGACGGATTATTAAAATTAAAAAGAAATTTTTAGTAACAAATCCAAGTAATTAAAATAAAATTTAAATATTTAACAAAATTTTTATTTACCAAAAATCAGGGTCGTTACAAGAGGTGATTAAAAAGTAAAAAAAAAAGGACCAAAAGCAAAATAAAATTCACTAAGGACAAAAAAATATCAAATCACTGTGTTTTTGTTTAAAGTGTCATATTATGTGATTTTTTTTTTCAACATCGATCCATATTTTTATATTTTTTTATTCCTCTCATCAAAACAAATGATTAATTAATCCTAAAAATTACAACGAAAAATTAAACAAAAGGTTACGAAAAAATAAAAACATCAAAAAAGAAGTTCTAGACAAAAAAGTTTACAAGAATGCAACGGCTGCAAATGAAAGAATCCGTTTGCAAACTGTTTAAGAAAGTTCACTAAATTTGAAAAAAAATAAAAAAATACCGAGTTAGAGTCTTAAATAGCTAAAAATAATTAGTTGTAAGTCAAGGGTTAAAAACCAAGGTCTTTTAACAAAAGTGCTACACACACAACGGTTGTGTAAAACACAACACACAACCAATCTTTAGCCATCCATGGCTGTAATGAATGGTCAGGATTCGCTCAAACTCTTCTTCATAAAAGTTAAACTTATCCATAGAAGAGTTTTTTTAAAATCTAGACCGTTCAAATACATCTGAACGGTCAGAATTACACACACAACCAACACAACGGCTGTGTGTGTAGCACTTTTGAAAGTGGGACTTTATAAGTGGGTAGTCAGATTAAGGGGTGTACAACAGTCTGAGCATTTATTTTCGTGTACAGCAATGTATTAATGAGGATGATGTGTTGACTTTGGATTGGAGAGACAAAAACTCAAGGGTACGTGTCCGAGTAGTCCGGATATATCTCATTGGTTTAGAGATTAACTAGTTCAATGGAGCACATACAAGCTCCTAATTTAGCAAGCTCTTAGCTAGGATCAAAACATGGTATGGTCTGTTTTTGAACCACATTTTGATGTGTCGACTTTGGATTGGAGAGACAGAAACTCAAGGGTACGTGTCCAAGTAGTCCGGATATATCTCATTGATGATCGATATGCTTGAGAAGTAGACTCACTGCCTTGTGGAAGGAGAGCCTGTTCTTGAACCACATTTTGAGGCATTTTCTGAGTAGCTAGAAAAACTTTGGAAGAAGTTGTTCCCTCATCCTTATGAAGTAATGATGATTCTTCTGTTCTAAGAATTGTTGCTAATTTCATCAAACAATAAAATCTCCTTTGACATTGAGAGCATCACTCTTGACATGCTTATTATACTTAGTAGACCATTAATTGCACAAAACACATGATGATCATCATCATCCCACATGATATATATATCATCCAATTGCCTCAAGTTTCTGAGCACCTCTAATCTCATCTATATACAACTCTATTGATCCAGACTTAATAAGGTTATATAAAGTTTGCTTTTTAACTCAAGAATAAGATAGAGATTTGGAGAGAGAATTAAAGCTGTGTTCGAATGTGTGCCACACTGGACAGACATGAACAAGCCCTAAGCGACAGACTTGCAGTCAAATAAGACCACAATTGATTATCACTTAAGAGTCTAGAGAGTAAATTCAGGATTCACAACTCGATTGTTTGTAGAGAATAGTAGGTGCAGGTATCGAACCATCAAGATAACCAATATAACCATTAGCGCGCAAAGCATTCATCACCTGAGTTCTCCACAACAAGTAATTGCCAGAATCAAGCTTGATGTTGACTAAGGAATGGAAATTTGGTGCCAGAAATGCAAGTGCAGGTGGTAGCTCTACATAAGTTGTTCATGCCATCGATTCTAATCTTGTGGTTTTCAACTTGTTCACGAAGACAAGCAAAGAAGATGAAGATCAAGTCACACAGGACACCTAACTACCTCCACTAATCGTTATACAACTCAAGTGAATAACCACTAACTCACTTAACTGAGTGAATAACCACTCACTCACTTAAGATCAATGGCGATGACAGGCTTTCAGGATATGATGACAGGTTTTCAGGATATATAAGACAAGGTCATAGAATCGGGAATTATCAGTGGAAAAGAACTCCTTCATGATATTGGAAAAAAAAAACTGAGACTGATATTCACAAATGCAACTGATTTACTTTCAGTCAACGGATGCAGAATGCCTTGCACTACCAGCGACTCTTTGACACCAACCCTTCGTTCTTTGTCTACAATGCATACACACTTAAAAGAAGACAAAGAAGAGTTTGCCTAACCATAAAAGTAAAGCTATCATCATAACATCATTCAATTGGCTGGGTAGCTATACAAAAGCTTTCCGAGCCACACACTATTATCCTAGCCTAATGAAAGAAAAATCAGATCCCAACAACCAACTTTCTTTACAGTCACTATTACATGAGCTAGTCCATCTCTTGACCAAAATATTTTTTTCCAAAAGCAAGCATCACTGACTAGAAGTTTCTTTAGGAGGGAATTACTAGCAACAGAGTGCCGATCTGAAAAAAAAAACCCAGCTTTTCTCAGATGAGTTTGAGCTCATCATTCGTCTTCGCCATGATTTCCTTCACTCGGGCTCTAGAAGGACATATAACCGTATTTTAAGTACAACAACAAAAACAAACGAATCAAAAAGTAAACAACAAATACTGATGATACGCACCCAAGACTTTCCACTTGAGGATCATGCATACTCTTCACAGCATCAACAACTTTTTTCAAAAAATGCAACCAAGTGATTGAATACCAAGTTATCTTCCAATTGCTCATTATCATCTTGGTCTACTGGTAAAAATGATGACGAAACTAAGCAACCTGCATAACATCAACTCAAATGGTTAAAAAAAGAAGAAGATTAGAAGCAGGCAAGCAAAAGCAATTGAAAGTTTAAGTATAACAATCAAACCTATATCATCTTTTAACAGAAAAGCATAATACTCATAGTCACCTTTCTCGTTAGTCTCTTCCTTGCTAGTCCGTAAACATTAAGATGAACTCTTTATCTACTCTTTGCCAATGCTGCTACGTCACAACCCAACCCAAATCTGATGGGTATAAATTCGTGACATGGCCAGTGATTAAAAAAAATCAAACTCTTTATCCACTCTTTTGCCAATGTTGCTGTGTCATGACCCAACCCAAATCTGATGGGTATAAATTCGTGAAATGACCAGTGATTAAAAAAAATCACCCTAGGCCTTGATATCACACAATTAAAAAAAAATTTAATTAAAAATTCCCAGACTTGTAAATTAAAAATAAAATATTACATCCAGAGCTGTCTAGCGTGCATACCAAATATAACCTTTGCCTAACGGCTTTAAAATTACATAATGTGGCTCGCACATAGAGCGCCGCTCACTAACAGGTTATTTCCTTATTTAGCCATGACAACAGATATCTTTCACACGCACTGATAGACCTTCTTTAACCCCAATTTCCTGAAAAAGGTTTTATGAAACACAAAACCAATTCAGTAAGTTACGATATACTTAGGTTGCATAAAAACATGGGATAATTCAAATAAAGCATGCAGGGCGTAAACAAATTACAATAAAACGTGGCATGAACATAAACCATGGCATAATAAAACATCCCGTAGGCATAAAATCAACAATATTTATTAGCAACTTCCAGGCTTGAATCCATAATGAGCGAAATACCGGTGGTAGAATGGGAAGCGACCCCAGCAAAACAAGAGGAATGATATCAATTCCAAAGGGATACTCGGCAGTATCCATCGATAGGTATCAAGAGCAGTTCACTGCCAATAAATAACGCACCGCCTACAAATAACTAGTTGCCCAGATATTGCCACTAAATTTTTTGTTTCTCTTTCCAAAAATTAATCCCATGTTCCTTTAAAAATTCATTTTCACGAAAAGTCGTGCTTAATATGCACTATGTACAAAATGTCTATTTTTAATATATTCAAACATAACATTTTATAAAAACAAACATAAACAATCCGAAAGAATTATGTAGCCAGAGTATATTCGTAACTCACCTCATTCGAGAAGCACAATCACCATTCAATAATCTACATATTTATTCCGGAACCTCTTGTTTTAAATTTTATTTTTCCTTCTCCTCCTTCCCTGATTTCTCTCTTTTCTTTCTTCTTTTCCTATCTGGGTGTCGTGTGTGTAGTGTGTGAAGTGTGCTTGTTGTTTATGGAGGGGAGGGGAGGCCTATTTATACTGGTATATCACAAGATCTAGAATGATCTAATGAAATCTTTCCATATCTTTTAATATCTAGAATAATCTTATATTATCTAAAAAATTCTAAACATAATTTACATAATATCTAATAGAATCCAATTATATCCACAAAATCTAGGGAATTTAATCCGATTCTTTTCGGATTATTCTTTTCGTCTCGCGGTGACTAGTGCCTTATTCCCGTGCTGCGATGTTGTTTAAAAGGTTGTGGCGATGTCTATAAAGTTTTATAAAAATTGATAGATACATTGGAAAATACTCTACTTTTATAAATCTTAAGTCACGAATTAATATATTCTCTAAATCTTAACGGTAAGTGACCCTCTAAATGTTAGCTCAGTTGGAGGGTATCGGGGAGGTGTGATGTTCGGGGAAAGAGAGAGAGTTAAGAAAGACACTCAAGGGGTATCTATAGAATAACTCAGTGAGCCAACTCAGTCAATGTGTCCAGATAACCTTGGCCCAACTATTATAATTTTTCAATTAATTCCTACCAATCATTACTAAAAGAATTGAGAAGAATAGAAAAATCAGACAGGGAAAATATATTTTGAGACAATGGATTAAATTTTGGCCACTTTTAAACCACAAACTTGCTTACCCCAACTAGCTCCCCCAATATTTTATCCAAGTATTAATAAAGTTTAAAATATCCGCCGACAACTAATGCATTTGCTAGCAATGTGTATTTAGTCCTTGATTGGTTAAGTTGTTCGGTCTTTGTTCTCAGAGAAGTATTCAAAATTTATCATAACCTAGGATATTTATTTCAAAAATGGCTAGGGTGACAAAATTGCATAATTTTTTTTGGAGTATCGTGTTTTAATTTTGGAGGTTTAAATTGGGTTATCACATGCTAATATCCCAAACTTCAATATCATCTCCAATAAAATCAACGCGCGCACTCCATAAGAATGGTATCATCCCGGGCAACAAAGCAATAGTTAAGATGTAGTCGGCAATCCTCCTAGAAAACAAAATGACTCAAGGTCAAATTCAAATACTAATAGTTTGAATACAACATTCTAGGAATATGATACTGAATTCAATTTTACCTCAGATTTATCAGTGTACTCTCCCCCACCATTAGCTCTAAGAACTAAATCTCTCACAGGCCCATAAAGCTTACATGTTCGAAGTTGTGTCAGAAGCCCCATCCTTTGATTTTCTTCAATATTCTCCCCAGAAACCAGAATAACTGCAAAAAGTTGTCAACAAAATATGTGATATTTCAAAGCAAAAAAAAGAATTCTACACGATGCTATCTTAGTTACACGTGCCAGATGAGACCTTATGAATATAAAGGTAAAACTTTGAGCCATTTACTGAAATCACAAAACTGTTGGTGAAGCCAACAGTATTTGTATTTGTGCTAGTGAGGAGCCATTCATTTACTGAGACTGCATCTGTAATTACTTTAAGAGATGTTAAATGACCAGTAAAATTGAAATACATCTCGCTCCCAAAAGCCTGGCGGATTTCGGCATATACAATACCCTGTCTTGGCTCTTCCCCCGGGTTAATCAACTGTATAGAACAAAACAAGTAAATATAAAATTGGTCATTTCACACATCCATGCACTGTAAGTTAGTTTTTATCCTCCAAGTAAAAAGCTCAAAGTTGAACTCACCATTTTTTCAAGGCATTTCAAATCACTTCATGCTTCTACCATCATAGCCAATTGCCTACATAACAAAATATAGACTAAGCATCTGAACTAAACAAGCAAAATGAGAAAAAGAGTAGGAGATACCTTGTATGAGTTGTATCGCGTGAAAGCACCTCTCTCACTGAATCGAGAACACTTAAGCAACTATATGGCTCCATGGCACCGATTGTCGCTAAAACAAAGCCTACACAAGAGGTATCAGATGAAAAAGATTAAAAAGAGGTCGATTTAAGTTCAGGGCAGGTCAATTAAGTTTAGGGTGGCCCTATTGTTGGAGCCATGGACACCCACTGCGGTCAATCAAATGTGAAAACCCATAGGAAGAGGTAAAATCAATCACAAATCGATCACTGCAAAAGCCTTCAATAGGGTTATCAAGCTTCAGATGAGTCGCTTGCATTAAACTATCAAGTTCTTATGCCTTTCCACAAAAATCTACAAACTCTAAATTAACTTTAAGTCCTCTTGCAACGAGAAGATACACACGGTGGTACTTGTGGCTTATCTGAAACACCCCAACAAAACCAGGTTTTAGCATAAATTAAATTAAAGGTCTCAATATGAAAAAATTCGATATAGTTGACTTATCGAAACATGATAAACCACCTATGACCGCCATAAGCGTTATTAAACTTGATTTCAGCACCACAACTGTCTTTGAAAATAGAAAATATATATGCAGCAAAATTGTAGACAACAAAGTGGGAACCCAACCAACCCATCTAACATAGATTTAACAGGTACCCAACAATTACCAAAGTTCTTTAGATATAACCATCACAGGACTCCCCGCAAGCAGTGCCCAAATGTATTTCTAATTGCCCTACGCCAGTCCATGGGCATATAAATTGGAGTGCAAATGCACTTGATAGCTCTTAGAAACCGAAGGGCCGAATGCTATGTATTAAATCTGATTTCTGGTCTACATGTGACTACCATACGAGAAATCAAATGCAATCAAGGTGCACCCATAGCCATTACCGTTTTGATGACAATTGACGTCAAGTGACAACCAAAAATAAGTGAAGTTGAGTCATATCTAAAGATAAAAACAAACTCTTGCATTGTTGTGAATTTATGATGCTACCAAAAAAATGCTAAACAACCAGGCAACCACTAAAGCTTATCTAATGCCATACTAAAAGAAATAATAAAATTCAATAAAATGGCAAACAATGGCATGTAATCACATTATATCACATTATATGCCAACACATACACAATATACGATCATAAGTAGAGGCACAGTCATCTTACCATGCACTTGTCTCTAGCATTGCATTTTCTCATTTCGTGCCAAAGTTTTTCCCTAGTGGTCATCCACAAATACGGATCCTCAACAACCTCGGGAAACATCAAGACACTCATGACTTCTCCTATTGTTTTGCTAGACAAGGTTTCTATTACTTCATTGGCATCTTCGGCTTCCAAAGCCGTTGAAAAATCTTGCAAAAAAAATTTATACTGAATTATACTTACAAGCAGAATGAACACCCCCCTCCCCCCCCAGTCCGAAAAGACCTGGTCGAGAAGATATACGGAATCCCTGAAATTATTTTCTGAACACTGAAACCCCATCCTATGCAAGAGTTCTCTGTATAACCTATTTCTCGTCTAATATCCGCGATAACACTAAAGCACCCAAAAAACTGAACACCTTCCAACTTCTTGTCAGTATAATGAATGGATATATACAGAATTCCCATTTCTGTAAATTACGAAACAATTTGAGGTGAAGAAGTTAGAATAAAAGAAAATTAAAAGCAAAAGCAATACAAACAGAACATCACATAAAGAATAACCTAAAAATTATGAACATAGTAATTCAAGGATCGCATGGGCAGATTCTCGTACAAATGCAGTGTACAAAGGATTCTGTGACGAAAATCATTAATCATTATCTCAATCGCAGAAGACAGTGATTGCATACAGAACAATTACGAACAGAGTCATTCTAGGAATGGATTCCCAGATGAACGCACTGTACAAACACTTCTGTGATATAAAAAGTGGAGAAATTATTCATTGCCCCTGGGGCAACACGTCAGCTCTTGCCTTCCACCAATCAAAATTTACCTTTTGCTATTCCACTCCACCCCTGAAACCACAGCACTTTTTCCACACTTTTTCCCCTGGCTCTCCCCCAGTCCCTAAAACGTTGCCGTTTTATTTTTTTAAAAAAAATTCAAAACCATCAATTTGCAATCCTATGAAACAGAAACGTAATTATGAAAGCCTTAGAGTCAAAATTTAACTATGTCTCTTTAGAATAATATGATCAAAATAAAAATATCTGCACACCCATTCAAACGGATTAAAAATTGAAGCACTTAATTTTTTAACCATATTTTTTAATATATAAACGGTCTCAAATTAATATATAAACGGTAAGTGCTTAAATTTTCACTCTGTTTAAATCGATGCAAAGATCTTGTTATTCTGATTATATTGACAAGATCTTTGCACTGATTCAAATGGAGTAAAAATTTGAGCACTTAATTTTTTGAGACTGTTTATATATTAAAAAATATGGTTAAAAAATTAAGTGCTTCAATTTTTAATCCATTTGAACGGGTGTGAAGATCTTATTATTTTAGCGGAAAGCCTTTTTCTTTTGATTCAGAGAACTTGAGTAGGTTGTTCTGCAAAATAAGTCAAGTGATTTATTTTTTTTGTCCTTATTCAAATTTTTTTGGTGAATTGACTTATTTGAAACCGTTTATATATTAAAAAATATGATTAAAAAATTAAGTGGTTCAATTTTTAATCCGTTTGAACGGGTGTGCGGATATTTTTATTCTGATTATATTATTCTAAAGAGACATAGTTAAATTTTGGCTCTAAGACTCTTATAATTACGTTTCTGTTGCATAGGATTGCAAATTGATAGTTTTGAATTTTTTGTTTTTAAAATAAAACGGCAACGTTTTAGGGTCCGGGGGAGAGCCGGGGGAAAAGTGTGGAAAAAGTGCTGTGGGGTTGGGAGTGGGGTGTCAGATGGGGAATAGCAATTACTTTATCCATACGTCAAATTTTGATTGGTGGAAGGCAAGAGCTGACGTGTTGCCCCAAGGGCAACGAATAATTTCTCTAAAAAGTGATCTCAGGCGGAGAAGCTATTAATTGCATGTAGAACAGTTAAATGAATGCAAATGACAAATGCAGAAATCACCTAATATTACGAATAAAGTAATTCAAGGATTGTATAGGGTAGATTCTCATGCAAATGCATCAACAGACACTTGTGTGAGGGAAATTCTACTCTCAATCACATGAAATAGTGATTGTGTACACAACAATTCAGCAATAATAACAAATGCAAACATAGGTAGAGCAGAAAGAGCTACCAAATCACACACACATAGAGAGATGAGTCGCTGAATTGATGAAAGTGTAGAAAAGTTGAACGAACACAAATAACAAAAACAGAAATCACTTAAAATTACAAATAAAGTAATTCAAGAATTGTATGGGGCAGATTCTCATGCAAATACATCAACAAATGTTTCCGTGATGAGAATTCTACTCTTAATCACATGAACTAGTGATTGTGTACACAACGATTGATAAGAAACGTAAAATCACCTAAAACAGAAAATGAGAAATGAGTTGCTTAATTGATGAGAATGCGTGTAGAAATTGAACAAACATAAATAACGAAAATAGAAAATCACCTAAAATGACGAACAAAGTAATTCAAGGATTGTATGGGGCGGATTCTCATGCAAATGCATCAACAAACGCTTATGTGAGGGGAATTCTACTTTCAATCGCATGAAATAGTGATTGTGTACATAGTTGTTAAAAACCTATGATAAACAATACGTATCCTACGATTTGTATCGTCTCCTCCTAAGAATGATACATATCTCATCATGTATCCTTTTTGTATAGAAATCCTATGATATGACCGCGTATCCTAATCCTGTGCGTATCCTACGATTACTTATTCGAAAAAGGCGAAACCCCAAATGCATTAATCTAAGCCGTTTGGTCTAATTATGACATCTTTTAAACCATTTGATAGAAATTCAACCTCAATGTATGGCTTGTATATAAGAAATAACCATACTTTGATTGTATTTTTTCTGATTTTTCTTTTCTAACAAAGGGCACGTAAAGCATTAATGTAATAGACACCCAATTGATTGAGAGACTTGAAATTTTGCATCTTAATTTTTTTTAAACGTAAGCATAATTTGTTGATGTTATTAGGTGTATCTACTTTTTAATTATATATTAATGATGATTAACGTTGTCGAAGTATAAACTAAATTTAGTATTTTGACAAAGCTCCAATTGACAAAACCCAAATATGATAGATATTATCAAAAAAGATATAAATATCTAGTTTTTAGAAACTCTAAAATATCTAAGCTCTAGAAGGTCTAGAATATCCTTGTGAAATATCTAAATTTTTTTTTTGGTGAGAATTAGTCTTATGTGTAATTTTAGAATTATCTTAAAATTTGTCTTGTATGAAAACATCTTTGTACTAGAGACTTCCTTAGAGTAGTACAAATAGGGCATGGTTCTAACTATTTTGTGCTAAGCCAAAAAAAAAGTTCTTCCCCACTCTTGGTCTTTAGTATTCTCTCTCCTCCAAAAATATTGTCCAACTACACAATAGAAACTCTTACTCTTCCAACAAACGTATCTCAAGATACACGATACGTATCTCGATACGAACTATATAATTGAAAAATCGATACACAATACGTATCCCGATTTGAAAACACTGATTGTGTACATATCAATTCAACTATTACAACAAATTTAGGTAGAGCAGAGAGAGTTACCTAATCACAGAAAGAGAGATGAGTCGCTGAATGGATGAGAGTGAGTGCAACTCTGCCAGATAAATTCAGTTTTACGTGCGAGTGAGGCTTTGGATGGGAAGGGGCCCACTTGTTATTTAATAACGGAATTATGGGCGGGGAATAGAAACTTGCTTCCGGAAGCTTCTGAATTTGGACACGATTTCATAGCCCTTGCGCCCACACCCTTGCACGATTTCATCGAACCCCAACAACTTGTAGCCACGGTTGAACCACACACGCACACTGTGGGGTGTGCACGGGCTCGACCACCAGTGAGCACGAGCGGGTCCGGTTGGTCCAACATCCTACCCAATTTGGTCAGGCACTCATATTAGCAAACGGATCTCGACCATCCTCCCATCTAACCCCTTGTCTGGGGTGTTCTCCATCGGATTTATGGTTGTATACTGGGCACGAGAAATCGACATAAAGTCAGCCATGGGATTTCAGATAAATGGGTTTCCCTAAAAAAAAATCAGCCACGGGATTTCGGATATGAATGCAAGATTTGTAAGAGACAAGCAGTGATTGATGCGAGAAGATTGAAGCATTACAAAAGTGAGGAGATTGTTATATGTTGAGGAGATTGAGCATAACAAAATTGAGCTGTTAATGTTGTGGCTATTGCAACGATGTATGATAATTGTTATTGTATTATCTTGAAAGCGTTAGCTTATAAAACTTACCTGTCCAATTTGCAAACAATAAAGTTTGGCGTGAAAATTTTGGCTTTCATGCGAGCAAACCCTGGCCTTTACCTACAGTGGTTGCTATTCTTCTTTCCTACATCTTCAATTTTAGCAGCTCTCCTTTTCACTTAATTCTTCAACCGAGTTAAAATGTTAAACTTTTTATTTTTATTTTTGGGTTTTTTTTTTGTTGGTTTGACCATAAGTCCACATTATTTTTGGAAAGCATTTATCAAAATCGCTGGAATTTTCCATGTAAAATTTGGGATAGTGCCGTGGGCACGGACAATGTTCTAATTGAAGCATATTTTTTAGGACACATACGGAATTCTTCAAAAGTCCTAAAACATTGTAAAGTAATTTGGAAAATGGCAAGAATAGTATGTGAATAGTGTCTCTGGCAAAATGATAAAATACCCCCAACCCAAAGCACATCCTCCCCCAATCAGAGGGCACAATTGAAAAAATCAAACCAAAATGTTGAAACCTACCAAATTGGGTTTAACGTTCCATTATATCGGGGTGTGGATTAAAGGAGAGGTAAAGAGAGATGCGGATGCTCTAAGTAAGGGGAGAAAAGTGAAAATTAACACTTCTCTAGCGTAGAGCGCGACTGTCTCATCAAGTTCCCTTATCTTCGTATATTTCTCTCTTCAATTTTGTTTTTCCTCCGCATTTTCCTGCCCACTTTTATTTGTGTGAAATTTGACTGATCGTAGAATTCTGAGCTCTTCACCCTAACCTATGGATCTCTCTCTCTCTCTCTCTCTCTCTCAGTTAAATGTTAAATAGTTGCTTTTTAGAATTAATTTTGTGTCTGCTGCGGTTTTAACTGTTGTCTTTGGTGATTATATGAACATGAGTTTGATGGTGTTCATTCAGCTGCGTAATTCTCCTGCAGGGGTTATGTAATAATGGACTGCTAATAGTTGATGAGTTCTTAGCAAGTCCAACGTGCCCAGACGCGTTGACTTCAAGGAAACTACTGAAGTGATTGCAAAAGTCTATTATCTTCCTTAGTTTTGATACCTATTGTTCTTATAAAGAAAGGCCGGAAAATACTTCTTTTGTTTTTGGTTCTTGCTTTAGCGGTGGATTTAACAACTGCTTTTCAAAAATATGTAACTAAACATAGAGTGCTTATCTGTTTTAAGTGTTGGCTGTGACTTTGAGGCCATATTCTGCACCTGTTTTAGGGTTTGTGTCGATTGCTTGCCACGTTAGGTTCATTATTGTCAGGGCATGAGTATTCTGCAATTTCAGACTATAGGGGCTTAGATAAGACAGTATTCTAGGCACTCTTAAAGAACTAGGAACAATTTCCCCTCCGTTTTCCTTTTCTAACACCTGTCTCTTGAATGCCTTCGACCCCCACTAGATACTTATACCGTATAAGTACCATATGAAGGGGTGTTTTGCGTTGGTACTGGAGACTTCAGTGTGCAAACTCTGGCACATTGTCCTGATGGTTGGCAAGTTGACATATATGTATTTTTATGGCTAATAGCTTGCTAATAGCTTGCTACGTGTTACTCTTTATCGTAGTTGAAGTTGCAGAGTTGCTTGAGCAGTGAATGGAAGCACTTGAATCTGATGGTGCAACCAGCATACCAACCAGCATGAACAGGGCCTCACTACACGATCGAAAAGCTATACCTTAGGTCGATAGTAGCTTGTGCGTGTTTCATTATATAGAAAATACTCTCTGTGTCTTCTCGATTTGGGGCTGGACCACCCTCAACTTGACCCCCTCCTTGGCCTTTCCATGAGCCTCCACGACGTTGGTCTTTGCTTATGCATCCTATAATTTTCCTCAAGAAATTCCCTTAGATAATCCAGAGGAAACTATGATTGGTTCTGGGTTTCGAGGTAACCTTTTAGAATTGTTGTCTTGAAGGTATTAATGTTGGATCACCAAACTATCTTCAAGTTTTACATTTTTTTGTCCCTCTTCTTCAGATTTTATGCTGTTGTAGCTGACATGTCACATATTTTATACTAACTACTTTTTTGTGAAGTTAGTCAATGGCCCATTCCTATTGAGGTCTGAAGTATTCATTGTCAATCCATGCATGCTTGCTCTTTTGCAGAGTGTTTCTAATTTTTATTTGTGGTGCCAGATGTTGTTGGACGTAGGTGTCTTGTGCAAAGTATACGAACAAAACTTTCCATGTTTCATAGCAGCAATAGCCCAGGTATAGTTGTCAGAATGGGTTAACAACTTATGGGAGACCACCTTCTTGGAAGTCCATAGATTCTAAAGAAAACTTGTGAAGAGTATCGAAAAAAGATCCCCGAATTCTAAAGCAGCGAGGCGTGGTCTTTGCACTGTGGAATCCAACTATTCTCGTTTGTCACTTAACCAATGGCGAGACTGGCTCTCTGGGAAAGTCCTCTGGTTCTTTTGATAGAATTCAATTTAAACATGCCCACTATTTTGCTATGTGAGCAAGTGGGGTGAATAACGAAAGAGGAGATAGAGATATAAAGATGAAATTGTTGCCCGGTAAATGAGATTAGTAAGAATAGGTTTATTTTGCTCCTATAAGAAAATGATTGGTTTTTTTGTTCATGCACTCTTCTAGATCGAAAGTGGAGAGTTGGTTTGAGATGACTGCATTGTTTCATCTGACCATCTCTATATTTCTGGTCTCCATTGGCAAATAAGAGTATGTGGTTACGTTGATTCCTTAGCTGACAATACTTGTAACAGGTTGTTTTCAAAAGTTTTCTATCGGTCACTGCATCTGTGACCAATTGGGATGCTGATGGAACGAGTTCCAGTCTTATTTTGGAGGATAGCCCACTAGTAGACTTTGTTGAGCTTCCATTCCAGATACATTTCAGGTCTATATTTCCTGGGTTTTTTTAAAATTGGATTCTACAATTAACCTGATGTCGGTACTCAATGCCTAGCACTCTGTAAAATTGGATTTTGCATTGTGCAATATATGTGAAGGAATTCTTCCATTGCAATGGTGTTGGTGCCTTGTGCAATACTAGTGTTCTAGCTTACTCAAAACCAATAACTATGTAACCATTAGAGAGCTAGCTTAGCCCTCTACAGTACACGATTGGTCAAATTGAATTAGAAAAAAACTTTTGCTTTCCAGACTTCAATTTATTAGTACTACAAGATGGAATGTCAATCGAAGGTGAATGGGTGTGGCTAACCAGTTTCGCTGTAAGAAGTTTGCCATGCTTTGGTGGTAATTTTTAAAAATGCAGCAAATATTTGGAGATTACCTAAAATGCAAACATGAACAAACAAAATGGGATAAAGAATGTATGCGTTTTGGTCCACAAACCGTAAGCGGTTATGTGCTAGTTCCTAAATCTGAGGGGTATAATCCGCACCAAGCCCAAACCATGGGATTGGGAGACCTGCCAAGCAAGACGCTGCCAAGCAGGCCAAGCGCATTTGGACCTTCTATTTTGGCAATCAATGGTGCAGATATGTTTGTTATCTTTTATCGGTCAAAGATAATAAACATATGTGCAACATATTGATTGCTGAAATGGACAATCTGAATCCACTCGGCAGGCGCTTGGCAGGGTCCCCGGGTCCCAAACCATGGGGGTCAAAGTAAAGTTTTCCTTAGTAATTAACTATTGCTCCAATCTGTAAAGATGTACATGAGCACATATATATTCTCGGAACTGATTTTACTTGAAAAGCTGCTACTGTTGTAGATGTGCATGTCTACGTAAAAATGGTAAAATGAAGACCACTAATGACACAATCTTGGCTATATTTTTTGTTGGGTACCAATACCAATTAAAGCATGTTTTTCCTTCTATTAAATGTTACTCCTTGGCACCTAGCTCCATTGTGTTCTCAGCCTCCATAACAAGGAGTACTGGATCGATCCTCTCTAATACGGCTGTACGTGTCTCATACAATTGCTGGACTAGTCTTGCAAATACAGGGCCTCAAAACATATCTACACGTGAAGATATGAGATATCCCTGCATTGTAAGAAAATATATTAGACTGTCGGCCATCGGGGACAGTTATTACCGGAGAGAATCCCATTCCCCATAAAAAAATTATCAACTTCGACAACCTATGTATTCCTCCTTTTATACATATCTATACTATACTACTTCTTTTAAATATGTACGAAGGTGTTTCTTACTCTTTTTTTTTCATAAATGCCCCTGCCACTTGCAAGTAATTCCAGTCCCAACCCACAACTCTTCTGAACCGTTACAATGCATAAACGCCTCTCCTCACCCTTGCAAATAACCTCTGCCCACCTCATCCCAACTGTTACAGTGCAAAATCCCAATGCTTTTGCCATACAAAACCACAACCGCCTCTCTTGGTCCCCCCCCAAAAAACTTTACACCCTCCCTCCACCAGCCCGTGTTCTCCACAATCGCCATTGCCAACGGCCGACCAAGGCTCCAACTACAAACAACATATCGGAAGTCCAATACAGGTAAGGCATGCATTCAACTTTCTCCCTGCTTTCTTCCCTGCCTCACTTATGTCGACAACTGCATTCAACTTTCTCCCTGCTTTCCTCCTTGCCTCACTTATGTCAACTCCGTGGACCATAATTTCGCCCACAAACTGTTTGACAAAATATACCTTTGAGTTATTTGACAGACCAACTGATTTTGACAAGAAAGAAGAAATTAGTACATGGATACACCAAAAGTTGTTGCTTGTCCATACAAACATTTGGGTAGTTCAACAGTAGATAATAATTTGGAGTCTTGGATTTGTCGAGATGAAAATGGCAAAATGAAATTACATGCATCCTTGTTTTTGGCCTTTTTTATGACTCACGTGTTCGGGCCATCGTACACCTCGACTCATGTGTTTGAATTTGAGATATTAGAAGGGTGCAAACCACTAAGTCTCAACCTACTTTCAAATATTCTACATAACGTTTTTGTGGTCATTAATGATATCAAAAATGCTTTTATGGTTTAAATTTTCATCGTTTGCCTCAGTTGAACGAGAAGTTTATTGACTCATTTGCATCTTGTCATAGTGATTTTGGGACGAGGTGAATGAATCGACTAATTTGCATTTGCATTCTGTCATTGTGATTTGGGGACTCATTTGCACATGGCATATAGACTATTTATAAATCCTGTGTTATTTACACAAAAATAAGCTTGTAATGAAAATTCAAAAATTTCCAAATAACAACATAAATGGAAGTTCACTCGAAGGATTCATTTTGCTCTGGATCACTCATCAACAGCAGATCGAACAAAAAGAACACACCAACACCTAAACAGTTGCAATGCTTTGTTTCCTGTCAGCTAACTGAGCTAAGTATGGATCAGCCTTCTAATAATTTATATCGGGAAGCTCTTGAACTTTTTGAAGGCATATTGACGTAGTTGTTGGAATGATGGATCTAGTATTCTCGGGTAGCAGTAGGCTGAAAGAGTATTGGGTTGCTTCTAAACACGACATCTAATGTTCCTTGAGATAATCTCGTCACAGATAAGTTCTGGGGATTGGGTCCTGTGGGGAGACTTCAATGACAAAATGAGGGATGATGGGAAGCAAGGGGGTGAAAGAAGGGAAGTTTGGTCTCTACGGGCTTTAGAAGCAATGGACCTAGGATTCGCTGGATACCCTTTCACTTGGGCTAATAGAAGAGGTGCAGATGGGCAAGTCAAAGAGAGGTTGGATAGAGTATTAGTTGCACTGGGATGGAGATTAAGCTATGATCAGAGACATTGAATTTGTTTAAAAATCTCTGTAAAAAAACAGCTAAAAATCGTTTTACTTTTCGAAAAAAAAAATGCATATTTTGTCCTTATTCAATTTTTTTTTTCACGTTTGTTAGTTTTACGTCAAATTTTTTACAGATTATTAATTTGTCTACAAATTAAAAAAGAAAAAGAATTTGGTGTAAGAAAATAAAAAAAATACGCAAAAGTATATTTTTTGGAGATTTGAAAATGCACAAAAAACTTTAAGTTGGGACGGAGGGAGTATTTGTGTGAGACCCAAGGTGTAAGCACAAGGGGATTGATCAATATTCCAACCCATGCTATTGTGTGTCAAAGAATTACTTGGGAACCGATTGGGAAAAGATGTTTCTCGGAAATCTTGAGCCTTCGTCTTTTTTCCTTTAAAATCTAGATTCTAGACTAGATAGAAAGCAAAATTTGGTGAAGCATATAAAAGTGAAGGGTATAGTCGCCATTTCAAAAGAAAGAGGCATGAATGACTGTTCTAAATAGAAAAGGGCGCTGCTATTCGCAGCCCTTTATTTTCTCCTATAGCCCGGAAAAAATTTTCAATTATACTCGACAGTTAGTTACCGAAATTGAGATATATTTTCAGCATCCAATTACCGAAGTATAATATTTTTTTCAACAGCTATTTACCGAAAATGTATGTTCGGCAGTTATTTATCGAAAGTTGAACATATTTTCGACATGTAGTTACCGAAATATAATCTTGTTTTCAACAGCTATTTACCAAAATGTTATGTATAATTTTCAACAATCATTTATTGAAATGTAATGGGTTATGGAAGAAAGTAAAGGGCTGCAAATAGTTAGGGAGTCGGAGTACAGAGAAGATAGGAGACTGAGGCCTGTCAGTTTTGCATGGGTCGGAGGAAAAAGTCCATTCTAAGGCTACGCCCAATGTGCGGATAATAGAACAACCCATATTAAAATAGGGTGTGTGACTTACCAAAAAGAAAAAAAAAGGTGCGAAATAACTCCCATATAGTATTAAATTTCTCATAAGCCGACCACGGATGGACGTTTATCCAAATAAAATGGGGAAAAAATGGGGGGTGGGGTTTGTGGTGGCCACGGATGGCCGTCCATCTGTGATTCTGTATGACATCTTAAAGGTGAGGATCTTGATCAGTCAACATCATAGTTTCCTAACGAACGATGATTCCGTAGAGATTGCCAGAAAGTCTACTCACATAGATTTTCTGTGCACAACAGTGTGTGGGTCTATTAAGAGTTCCACACAAATGATTCGATCTGTTCATTAAATTTAAAACATTTTTCAAGGGCTCCCGCTGAAAAATAAGCTCAATCCGATACATATTGATTCTCGATCCATGCATCTAAACTTTCATTCAAACTTTAGATCCTAAATTCTGAATAAAAGTTTAGATATATGGATTGAGCACCTATTGGTATCAAATTGAGCTGATTTCTCAAGGGGGCATTTGAGAAAGTGTTTTAATGTAATGAACGATTCAGATCGTTTGTGTGGAACCCTTAGTAGGTCCCACACAGTGATCTGTGCACAATCTGTGCACAGCAAATCTGTGTGAGTAGTTGGATTTGAAATCAGTAATGATACTCACATAGCAGAAATGCACAGATTATGTGCACTTTTTTTTTGTGGGTCTTACACAAATGATTCAAGCCGTTCATTAAAATATCTTTTCAAGAGCCTTTGCGAAAAATCAGCTCAATTCGATATCTATAGTTGCTCGATCCAACCATATAACTTTTTCATTATCCTAGAATCTGAATGAAAAATTAAATTATTGGATCGAGTATCTATAGATAGCGGATTGAGCTGATTTTTTTACAAAAACCCTTGAAAAAAATATTTTTACATTTAATGAATGGTTCGGATTATTTGTGTGAAACCCGTAGTGGGCCCCACACCGGATCTGTGCACAGAATCTGTGCATAATTGCTGTGTAAGTAGCAACGATATTTTGAAATCAACTGTGCTATTCACAAAGAGAAAATCGACATAGACCGTGCACAAATTTTTTGTGGGGCCCACTATGGGTTCACACAAGTGATTCGAGCCATTCATTAAATGTAAAACATTTTTTCAAGGGTCCCTGCAGAAAATCAGCTCAATCCGATATCTATAGGTACTCGATACAATCATCTAACTTTTCATTCAAATTTCAGAATAATGAAAAATTAGATGATTGGATTCAATACCTATACGTATCGGATTGAGTTGATTTTAAGTGGAGGCCCTTGAAAAATATTTTACATTTGATAGAACCCATAATGGGCCCACAAAAAATTTGTGCGCGATCTGTATTGGTTTTGTTCTGTGTCAACAGACTTTTTGTTTTGCATCAACCCCACACTTACATTTATGTCGAAGGCTTTATCGATTAGTATTAGTTTTGACATTTTAATTGGGGTACTTTTTCCCCCCCAGAAAACGGTAGAAGATTTCATTGATACAATATAAACATACAATCAAAGAGGGTTAACCATTTCAGAAGAGACAACAACCAAGATGCCTAGATTCGCAAGTTTATAACTCTAGAACTTCACAAACCAACACGGCAATCCCTTGACCATCAGCCAACTTTTGACAACCGCCCAAAACCAACGAATGAAAACCCCAACAAAATTACCGAATTGGGAGAAACTCAACCGAGAGAAAGACTCACAGTAAGAAACAGGAGGGAAAAACAGAAAAACAAATTGAAAAGCAACATAAATAAAACCTCACAAATAACACCCAACCAATCAAGCACTCCTAACCAACTGGGGTTAGCTCAGTTGGCCAGGACTCTTACATCTTACTAAGTGGTCAGGAGTTCGAGTCTCTCCATCTGCGTGTGGGTCTTCTTCCCTTAATAATCTCTTCTATCGATTGACAAAAAAAAAAATAAACATCAAGCATTCCTATTCTGGCTAATGAAGCACGCACAAGAATAGACTTCGACAACCACATGATTTATTTTGTTGAAATGGGAGATGCATATGCAGCCCAATAGTCTTTATCATGATTTGATGAAATGGGAGGAGGAGGAAGTCGGATAGGTTCCGCCAGCAATTAATCGGCAATTAATTACCGATTAATTCCTTTTATCAGAACACTTTTAAAAACCAAACAAGTGTGGAAATTTTTAGTAAAATTTTCTCTACTCTTCCACTCCTTTTTGACAAGTTCCAAACAGAGAGTTAGAGCATTTGCATCAATGTCTTCATATTACATTTTTTGCTAGAGTGGCGAGAAAAATCATGAACACATGCAAACATCAGCCTCTCTTTAACTACTTCACTTTTTAAATTGGCTACAGTTCCTCGTTATCAATAAAGAGTCACCGTACCGAAGTTAGAGATTATTTTATTCTTTCTTCTACCAGGTAAGCTTGCGCTTAGTTCCTTTTCACTAATTTGATTGGCCAACTTAAGACACGAGACAGGATTATAACTGTTGTGAGAGGTCATTATTGGGATTTGAAGCCAACTATTGGATGGGGAGTATCATATCAGTGGGTCATGGGTTGCGTCAGATAACTAACCATCTAAAACATGAGATGCTATTAATCCTTTATCTATTAGTTTTAGTTGGAATAGTTATAGGTCGGGTCACTGGTAGTCCCGTCAATAAACATGGCCTATAGATATAGCAGATCAAACTCCTTGAGTAATGTAATTTCTTTGAATTGTATATCAATGCCTGGCAAATTAAGTGAAATGAATCATACATTTGAAATGGAGTTTGATATGCATTAGTGCTTCATAATGTGCAATTTGATTCTTCTGTTTTTTGAGTCAATAAGACAAAGGACACGTTTCCGCTATTTGAGGATTAGATATCCCAGCGAAAACCAACCACATGAACCTAAGCCTAGTTTCCAATAAATTGAAGGCCTGTTACAGAAATTTGATCGTTTGTTTTTCCTGCTCTCACGTTGAAAATGATTCATTTCCGTCATACACCTTAAAGAGTTAAGGTAGAAACGCATGGAATTGTTTGGTAATGCATACTCTTCCAATTTAGCGAACTTTTCTGTGGGGAAAGGCCTCTGATGTCTGAACTCCAGCCTGAGTGGGTTTCTTAGAGTGTATCATAGACCATACTTTTAGGATGTTAGAATCTCACTCTTTGCTCTTAGCTGTAGTCTGCAATAAGAGTTGGAATATCACACAAGTCTCCGTGTCTCTCGACTCTCTCCCTCTCCAACACACACAAACACACAACACGTGTCCAAGTTCAACACATAAGCCTTTTTTCCCCCTCACATTTGGCGTTCCTGTTTCCCTTTGTAGGGAAGGATGGTTTAACACACAACATGTTGAATGACATCCATAACCACTGGAAACACGCTGAGGCAGTGAGGATAAAGTGTATGGGTGTACCCGCAGTTGATATGAAAAATGTCTCCGCTCAACTTGAGGTACTTTATTTACCCGAAGTCTAACGCCATTTTCTTTTCTTGGTTTCATACTTTACAGTGAGGTACTTAGGAAGGAACAGTAGCCATTTCCTTTGGACATTAGTTACACAACCACTTGCGTTCCACATATCAGAAGTCAGAAAATTAAGTCAATGATACCAAAAAAAAGTTCATTTTGAACTTCTACCTTTCCACAAACTATCGGAAAAACATTACCAACTATGAGTTTACGCTACCTGTCCACTTCAAGCGTTTATCGTGAACTACCTCTCTGTTCTCTTTCCTTGTAAATTTACACATACTCCATAGATGATGACATGGCATTTGATCTTTTCACATTCTTGTTTTTCAAAAATTAAATGGCCGAGACACAAGGTTTGGATTGCCTTGGCAAAGATGAAATCAGCAGGCGCCGCATTCGTCAAAGGAAAAGATATGCTAGGTTTACACCTAAAAAAAGAGCAGAAAAAATCCAAAAGACAATGCAAAATAGGAAGAGGAAACGCAATGCACATTATACTTCTCCAAACAAAAATCTTGGTCATCAATTCTTAGATGGACAAACACAAAATCCATCGCCAAATCCCCCTTTGGAGGACAACCTAATGGAGTCAGAAACGAACGGTTAGTACTTTAGAACAAGTTATCTATACTACCTTAATAGAATATACTTACCACAAATGCCTTACCTTTTATTTATGAATGTGCCATTCATAGGACAACGACTACGAGAAGTCCATCTTTCCCAACCACAGGAATTGCGAAGCATGGCAAATTGCCGATTTTGTAGAGCTAGAAGGTTCAAAAACGAACCTCCAACTTTTTGCTGCCACAACGGAGAAATAGTTCTAACAAGCCCATCTATACCATCAAACCTATGAAACTTGTTCACTTCTCAAACTGTTGAAGCTTTGAAATTTCGCAAACACATCCGTGCCTATAATAGCATCTTCGGTTCACATCCTTTGGCGTCATGTTAGACAAAGGACTTGCTAATTCTATGGGAGGAGTTTACACATTTTGTGCACAAGGGCAAATTTACCATGAACTGCCATCTTTGATTCCATCAGCTACTTCTCCTTGTTACTTCCAACTATACTTCTATGATATCGATAATGAACTCCAAAATAGGTTAGACATTGTGGAAAACAACTTGGAAAAAAAGAAAAAAACCCCTCTTAGCCTACACATTGTCCAAATGCTAATGGATGTGCTCTCTGCAAACCCTTATGCTATGCTTCTTAGGAGACTAGACCAAAGTTCCTTGGATTCATATAGAATACACATAAGGACTGACATCAAGCTTGACCAAAGGGTTTACAACTCCCCATCGGCTGACCAGGTGGCTGCAATATGGATAGAAGGAAATAATGCAAATGTCTCTCATGAACGTGACATTATAGTGCATTCAAACTCTGGACATAAACATAGAGTGCGACACTATTATGGTTGCTATGATCCGTTGCAATACCCACTATTATTTCCTAGAGGTGAGGGTGGATGGCATCAAAATATCCTTAGAAGAATTCAAGGTCGCACTAGCAATCGTGCATCAGATACGCATAATGATCCGTCTAATCAAAGTTTCAAATCAGCTGAAGATATTTTCAGACGAGAACAAGACGGTACCAACTTTTCTTCTTTCTTGCAATTTGAAATTGCGTAAAAGTCAGTTGCATACTTACCGATTACATTTGTGCTTTAAATTTGAATAAAACATGTACGAGGTGGCATGTTCAACTTTGGGAAATGCAGCTTATTTGGTATTACACATTTTGTACTGGTGTTGATGGTTCTGATACAAAGAAGGTATCATGTCAGGAATATTACTGGTATAAGTTGCAAATGAGTGGGTTTGGGCGGGTTGAAACAGATCGCGAGTCAAATATGGACAGATTGAATACGGGTGAATAGTAAATGGGTTGAAATGAGTCGGGTCAAATATGAGTCCAGTCAAACCCAAACACGCCAAACCCGACGCGTTTTCCTTACCCCCTCCCTTTCCCCCGCCCTCTTTTTTTTCCCCCTTGTCTCCCCGTCATACATGTTCAAGTTTCCAGCCCCAAATCCATCCCAAAGCTTTTTAACGTTTTGCCCAATTTTCTTTCATGATTTGCAATAATGAAATATTGAGTCCACTTTACTTAGCTGTAATTATAGTATTATACGGGTGAGTTTTGATTAAAAAGTAGGGTGTGACTTTTTTTTTGGGTTTTATTCAATTTTTTTTTTTTTGCATTTGTTAATTTTGGGTCAAAATTTTGTAACTTATTGGATCATTTCAACGAGAGGAACCAACAAGTATAATTTTTTTATCGGAACCCTTAATTTCTTTGAAAGAGACAATTTTGACTTATTTTGTCTTTTTTAAAAAAACATTGGGGTGTTCTTGTCATTTAACAAATTGTTTTCTGGATATTGGATTTGGGGTCCACTGGTTCAGTCCAGAGGAGATCACAACCCAGATTTCACTACAACTCGAGCGAGGGATTAGTGACTTTTTTTTTTTTTGAAAGATAAGTTGTTTTTATTAAATTAATGAAACCTTTCAGTTTGGATTGGTTTAGCATTCTTATGTACTACTCGCTGCAAAGAGATATCCATGTTCAGAAAAAGGTGGATCGTCTTTATGTGATAAAGCCAGGTTGAAGTCTTGGCTACATTAACAATTTCTTAAAATCTATGCCTTGTTTCTAAATACATGAAACATTGTCGCTAGTCTCACACGATTTAAGAGAGGCCTGCCGAATCCAGTTTTAAAATCCTATGAACCTGATCCGAAAGTTGTGCTCTCTCAAGTTTAGCCTATTTGAGGCAGCAATGCCCATCTGTTCTAAAAATCCCTTGCGCCTGTAAGTGTATGTGTATTCTCAAAATCCCTTGCGCCTGTATTAATCATAACATCACTTGAAAATCCATATTCCATTGTGAAATCAGGTTATCAACTGGTTAGGAAGCGCTAGAAGAGAACCAGAGAAAGTTGGTGGGGTGGGGGGGTAATTACGATCCTGCTGGATAGTATTTGTAGCAAAGTATTTTGGCTGAGAAAGTTGTACTATGTAATAGTACGTCAACATTGCTTTTTGGACCAAGTTGTGTGGTTGGCAAGCAAGAAAAGAGTATGTTTGCAGTTGTGGAGAGGAGGAAACAATGGAACATGCTTTGATGAAATATTGGTGGATTGAGGCACTGTTGAGATTGGGCTAAAAGCAAAATTTCTCCCTAGACCATGCGCGCATTCTATTTCGGGTATCATTTGCACACCAGACACCAGAATTGGTTACTCCCATTAATTTTAAGCAATAATCAAGTCTTGTTCGGTTTGGTAACTTTGGGTATTTAGTTTTGGTAGTGGACAAAGAGAAAAATAGGATAATGATTTGAGAGATGGGTAATGAATGGAGAGAGAGAGTGAGATAAATGAAATTAATATTTGGAGAAATAACGTAATGGTTGGAGAAAGATATAAAGTAATGATGGGAAAACAAATTTAAAACAAAGTAAAATTTGAAAACAAACAAGGCCAATATTTTTGTTTCTTTTTCTAATTCCGAGAACATAATGAAAACCAGCACTTGAATATTAGGAGATGACGATTTGGATCCAAATAGCAACACTTGGCACTCCTTGATTAACCACAAACATCATATAATACCCTGGCGGTGCCACCATTCCATTGGGCGGCGCTTGAAACACGATCTTGTACTGTCCATTAGCTTCCGAAACAGGGCGGGTGATATTCATCTTTACCAACCTCTGCCCCTGTGAAAACGAATGCGTAGAGTAAGGCGCACTTGCAAAATTCACCTCCCAAGCCCCCCCCGTCGAGTTTGACGGCACGGTTACATACACATTGTAAGTCCTATTCCCGTATTGCACTGTATTTGGTGCCTTCACCACCACCGGCCTCAAATTCGAGTTGGTTGCTGACAAATAATCCGGCGAAAACGCATCAATTCTAAGCTCCGTGGGAAAAGGCTGAACCCACGTGTATGCCCAATGCGTGTTACTTCCGGCAAGCAAAATTCTCCCGTCGGGCAATAAATTTGCGGTCGAGTGGTACATTCTGGCAATTGTACTGGGGTTTAGGATCGTAAAACGGGAGCCCAAAGATTGGTTGGGTTGGTATCGAACAGGGTTCAAGCACGAGTTATTTGCCAATCCGAACCCTTGCGACCCTGTTTGAGCCCCGTTAATGATTAATACGTCTCCCGTTGGTAGCATCACCATTTCCCCCATGATCCGAACAAGCGGCATGGTATCCATCTCCCAAGCAGGGTTGAGATCCGTCGCCACAATCCGCCCGCAACTCCCTTTGCCTGGTAGATTCACAGTCTCATTATTGTAGGCATCGTATTGGGCCCCACCACAAATGACGATTGTGGCCGTGGAATAGTTCCCTTCCAATGCGAGCATGGCAGAGGATCCTGCGGAAGGGTAGTTGCGTGGGCCCCCCTGTAGCTGAGGATAAGTTGTTACAATCACGTTTGTAGCGTAATTGTATAGCACAGATTGATTGTTAGCAAATATAAACAGATTTCCATTGGGGAGAAGGTGAACGTATGGATACAGGTTATCCCCTTCGTTGTCTGCCACATTGCCAAGGAACGGGAAATCGACCGCTCCGTTGCCTGTCGGTGGGTAATACTCTAAGTTGTTGCCGCCAACGCCCCCGACTATTATGATAGTACCGTCGGGGAGTATCTGATTCGTGGCATACCAACGCCACACGGACAAATTGACATTTTGAAGCTCAACCCAATCGCAGGAGGAAGTGTTTATGCAAGGGGTGAACATTCGGAACTTGTAGGAGCCGTCGTTCCATCCACCGGATTGGAGTAGGGTGCCGTCCGGGAGGAATTGGCCCGAGGAGCACCACGTGTCAGTTTGGATCGTGAGGGGACGGATCGTGTTGGATCCGAGATCGAGGAGAGCGGAGTGGGCAGAGCAATCGTACGTCAAGGCCAGGTCGTTCGAGTCGTTGCGGCACGGGGCGCCGGCCGGGAGCGATAAATTGGACGCGCCGGTGTCGGTCCGGTCGAGGAGGACGACGGTGTTCCACCGGGTGACGGCGGCGTGCATGGCGGCGATGCCGGCGTCTGGCACAATGACTTCCCAGGTGCCCCCCTGGGCACGTGTTCCGATGATTGCGAGGGCGAAGCAGAGGAATTGCAGACAGAAGACAATGGGAGCGGCCATGGTGAAAATCAAGCGAGAGAGTGTTCAGTACTGCTGAGTTGTGTGTGTTGTACCCGTTATTCGAACTGCGATATATATAGGGAAGAAGAGACCGGAGTGTCAAATTTTGATATCGTTCACTATTCAGTGAAGCGTTTATTCGGATGATCGCTGAGTCGGGAAAAAAAACTACTTGTCAATCTAGCTGTCCTCCATGCCCTTCTTCTTCGTCGCCGTCATGGTTTTTCTAATCATCTGCGTTGTAATATTCAACGAGTTTCCACCTCCCCGGCCACCCACCGGATTCTATGCTCTGGCCGGGAATGATTGGCGGTTGATTGTTGTTTAAAGTTTTTTTTTTTTTTTTTTCCCGCGTGATTTCTGGTGTATGATTTTCGGGTTTGGCGAGGGAACAATTCCGAGTGGATGATTGTCAGTTAAACCAAATCTAATAATGGAAACTACTTCTTTAATCGCAATCTCTCTGTTTTTCGTTTTTTTGGGTCTTATTCTTCAATTTCTAGTTGGTGATTGTGATAAACGTGTACAGGAAAAACTCTACTTTATTTGAATTATATATTATGGATTGACCGGATGTTTAAGAAGGAGATATGCGATGGGCTGTTTCTTGGGAGTAAAAGAATATTAGATTGATTATTCCACGCGCTTCGGGACATAAAATTGTGTTTTAAAGTTATGTGCTGTGCTTGGGTTGAACTGGTTTCGAACTCAATTGCGGCTGAAGTTGTGTACTTCTAAACGTGTGCGCGAGAGTTTACATCATCTCTAGGGCTTCGGATTAGTCCTTCGGTCATTGTTATTGGATGTTTGTTGCCAGGATACGAAGGGTATTCGGTAGGGGTGAGCATAGTCCGGATTGGTTCGATTTTATAGTAAATCAATAACCAAACTAATACTTACGGATTATAAATTTGGAGAACCAAACCAACCAACTCACGAAAAGTATAGAACCAAATCAATCCAAACCATTAAAATACGTTTCGATTTCGATTTTAAACTATGGTTTTGCTTTGAACTATGCTATCATCTTCAAAAGATATTTAAAGTACTTAACATTATGATCGAAGAAAACTTATATTAAAACCAATTCCATTCAAATTACCAAAACACACTAATATCTACCAACCAATTAAGACTATATAGAATACCAACAATTGCCTCAAGTTTTAAACTAAGAAAATGAAATACTGGTAAGCCTCTAAAATGAACCAACTAAGAATACCAATTACTAAACATCTTAAGATAATTTAAGCAAATAAAATGCCAAAGATAATTCCTAAAACTATTGAATTGAAATGAGGCAGCAAGAGCAGTAGCAGTAGCATGATAGCAACCAACTTCTGATGATTATATCATTATCTTGGAAGGGAAGGGAAGGAAAACTCAATATTGCGGTGGATTTAATAGGATCAATAAATTAGAAAAGTAGTTGACTAAGGCTTCCATATGTATGTATATATTATACGGTTTGGATTGGATAAGAACCATAACCACAAATGTGAATCCACAAACTAAATTATATAACGCGATTTCTATTTTTTTTTTTTAACCTTGACCAAACCATATTCCTAAAAAACCGAATCAAACCTTTCAGTTTGGATTGGTTTGGACTGAATTCGCATGGTTAGATTAAGCTTTTTTTTTTTTGTACACCTCGACTGAAACAGATTTGTCTCAAACAGTGGCAGCTTTTCTCTAAGAGTGTGGTAATTGAAAATTCTGGGTCAAACTTCCCTTTCGCATAATATAAGCCATGTGTTGTTCGTCGACTGTATGCACTTCTATGCTTTTTGTTATGGTTTATGTCCACTACAATTTTGTCATGGCCCTTGTATATGTACTTGTAAAGGTATCTAACTGCTTTCAAGCCCGAACATATCTCAACATTAAGGTGGCAATTATATCTACACAAAAGATATCGATTATAAGGTACGACCTACCTATTATCCATTATAGTGCCGCACTTATTAACTGTAAAGGAAACCTTCCTCCTATAAATTGGATAAGAATCCTCTTCTTGCACTGTTTCCTCTGCAAAAGACTGGGGGTAACGGTTTTGCATTTGCCACCACGCATGCAAGGGTTTTTTTTGTTCAATACTCCACAAGGCCCATTCATCATATGTTTGGCAACCTTCTCATACAAATCAGAAAATTGGTTTGGATTGGGAATTTCTGCACATACAAATTGATCAAATTTGTCCGAGCTAGTAATCTTGCACTCTGACTTCAGAATGATTAGCATATGAGCATGAGGCAAAACTCATTTTTGGAATTCATTGACATGAACGTGTGCAGCCACCTTTCCAAAAATGCACTTTTTAAAAAGTTGATCTTTTAGGTCTTTCAACTTTGCTCGGAAAACTTTTGCTGTTAAATCTGGCCTATCTTGTGCAAGTTGACATTTTTTTAAGGAGTCTTTGATCTCCTTCCAATCAGGGTTACAAGTCATTGTGATAAAAAGGTCTAGCTTTCCAAAACGCTAGACTAATGCAATTGCATCAAGATACATGCGACGCATATCTCTCGGGCCACCAACAATTAAAGGATCTGGGCAATACAACTCTTTTTTCAACCATGCTTCCCCAGCTCTCTCCAGTTAACACACTATCAACAATCCCTTGGTATAGTTCAGCCCTTGTATCTGACTGTTTATGCCGGAAATAGTCCAACCTTGTATTTTCCAATTTTATATACCTGTCAACAACATATTGTTGCAAAAGTCGACCGGATAGAAGTAGAACAGACGGTCATCTCTAATTTGCAACTTATAGCAGTAGTATTCCCGACATGATACTTTCTTTGTATCAGAACCATCAACACCTGTACAAAATGTGTAATACCAAATAAGCTGCATTTCCCAAAGTTGCACATGCCTCGAATGTGTTTTTTTTTTTTTTTTCAAATAAGACCACAAATGTAATCGGTAAGTACGCAACTGACTTTTATGCAATTTCAAATTGTAAGAAAGAGGAAAAGTTAGGTACTGTCTTGTTCTTGTTTGAAAATATCTTTAGCTGATTTGAAACTTTAAAAAGACGGATCATTTTGCGTAGCTGATGCACAATTGCTAGTGCGACCTTAAATTCTACTAAGGATATTTTGATGCCATCCAACCTCACCTCTAGGAAACAATAATGGGTATTACAACGGATCATAGCAACCATAATAGTGTTGCACTCTATGTTTGTGTCCAGAGTTCGAGTGCCCTATAATGTCACGTTCAGGAGAGACAGTTGCATTATTTCCTTCTATCCATATTGCAGCCACCTAGTCTGCAAATGGGGAGTTGTAAACCCATTGGTCGAGCTTGACGTCAGTCCTTATGTGTGTATCCTATATGAATCCAAGGTACTTTGGTCTAGTCTCCTAGGAAACATGGCATATGGGTTTGCAGAGAGCATATCCATTAGTGTTCGGACAATGTGTGAGTTAAGTGGGTTTTTTTTTTTTTTTTGTGGTCCAGCTTGTTTTCCATAATGTCTAACCTATCTTGGAGTTCATTATCAGTATCATAGAAGTATAGCCGGAAGTAACAAGGAGAAGTAGCTGATGGAATCAAAGATGGTAGTTCATGGTAAATTTGCCCTTGTACACGAAATGTGTAAACTCCTCCTGTTGAATTAGCAAGTCTTTTGTCTAACGTGATGCCAAAGGATATGAAACTGAAGATGCTATTATAGGCACGGATGTGTTTCCGAAATTCCAAAGCTTCAACAGTTTGAGAAGTGAACAAGTTTCGTAGGTATGATGGGACAGATGGGCTTGTTAGAATTACTTCTTCATTGTGGCAGCAAAAAATTGGAGGTTCATTTTGGAACCTTTTAGCCCGACAAAATTGGCAATTTGCCATGCTCCGCAATTCATGCGGTTGGAAAAGATGGACTTCTCGCAGTCGTTGTCCTATGAATGGCATATTTGTAAATAAAGGGTAAGGCATTTGTGGAAAGTATATTCTATTAAGGTTTTAATCAAATAACTTGTTCTAAAGTACTAACCGTTCGTTTCGAACTCCATTAGGTTGTCCTCCAAAGGACAATTTGGCGATGGATTTTGTGTTTGTCCATCTAAGAATTCACAACCAAGATTTATGTTTGGAGAAGTATAGTGTGTGGTGTGTTTCCTCTTCCTATTTTGCATTGTCTTCTGAATTTTTTCTGCTCTTTGTGTAGGTGTAAACCTAGCATATCTCTTCCTTTGAAGAATGCAACGCTGGCTGATTTCATCTTCGCCAAGGCAATTCAAACCATGTGTCTCGTCCATTTCCTTCATTTTTGGAAAAAAAAGAATGGGGAAAAATCAAATGCCATGTCATCATCTATGAAGTATTTGTAAATTTACAGGGAAAGGGAATAGAGAGATAGGTCACGATTAACGCTTGAAGTGGACAGGTAGTGTAAACTCATAGTTGGTAATGTTTTCCCGATGGTTTGTGGAAAGGTAATAGTTCAAAACAAATGTTTTTTTTTTGGTATCATTGACTTAATTTTCTGACTTCTGAGTTTGAGGTTTTCGACATATAATCAAGAGAAATATCATCCTGGATAAGAGGGAGAGAAGAGAGCAATGGCAAGAAGTCTTCTATTACGACAATGGTGCTACATTTCTCTCTAAAGCCAATAATGTAGCAGATAATATAAATAAAAGGGAAAAACAGTGAGGATGTGGATGTTACCAACAGAGTGTTCATCTTCTACTAACCTGCCAAACTAAGTGAGGAAGCAAAAGTTTAGGGCGTGGGCTTCCTCGGGGTCTCTCAATAAAGGTGACCAATATCATAAACTTTCACAAAAAAGAAAGGTTAGCCTAATTAAATCCAAGCTCACCATTATTTTTAGGTTTGCAAACAGTCTCTCATTCAACCAGGTGGACTTTCTTCTTATCATTGGTGTCTTGCCAACAAAAAATCTTAATAACCTTATTAATTTTGTCCCAAACAGGAATTCAAAGAGCTGTCCAGAGTTAGCCTTGAAGCCAACTGTAACCCAACCATTGTTTGTCGAAACGGATGGGTCATATTGTGAGCCTCTGTGAATAGCTTATTCATGGCTCCTACGTGAATAAGTTTCTCTCTATCTTCAAAACACAAATGGCTACCACTCCACTACTCCAGTATCAATACAGTAGTAAAGAATCATTATTAATTGCTATAGTCTTGGTAATTGCAAATCAACATATGCATGATTCTCTAGACAAATAGTGATTCCCACATTGAAGTTAATTTCACAATTGTGATTTATACCTCCCTTGCCCTATTTTCTGTCACCAGTTTGAAGAGAGAAAACATCAGTGAAGGCTAAACAAGACCTTTTCGTACCTAGAGAATCTCAAAGAGCATGATGGTTATTTCGTTTCCACCCATCTTAGCTATCCAAAATGCCTTACAAAGTTGAGGGTGTCAACCCAGATATAACCAGATGATTGCTAATGTGAAACTCATGTTTTTCGGTAAGCATAAAGTCCAAGTTTTTTCTGGGTCAGAATATCGAGAGAAAAAGAAAGAAAAATTCAAACATGACCTAATAGATAAGTTTCGCAATAGTTTTCAGATGATAATGATCCACCCACCAAACGAAGACCACAAGGCTTAACAACACCACATACTTGAACTAAAAACCACGCAGCAATCGACAAATATGTACAAATTAATTGATAGTGCTAATTAGAAACTCTCTCATGCAACAGAGGGACACCAAGATGAACTCCAAAGTCAGAGGTGAGAGCGAAGCTACATTTGCTACTTAAAGCTTAGCTCCTCTCCTATTAACTTTAGGAGAAATAAACATTTTAGAATTATGGTAATTAATGATTAGATCAGAAGCTTCCAAAAAGTTTACAAATTTCAAGTACAGAATCATAGCTTTTATCATCAGCTATAGCAAAAAATAATGCATTATCAACAAGGGAAATTTTTTATTTACAGAGGCTCTGTAAATAAAGTTTACGAAGGCCAATCTTGTGTATCCAAAAGTATTTAGAATGATCTGGATCAAAGACAAAGTAATAACAGTCAGAGATATTTATTACCAGTAAAAGTTTAAAAACATATCCCAACCATTGTTTGCCGAAACAGATGGGGGAGATTGCGCGCCTCCGTTAATAGTTTCTCTCTATCAGCAAAACACCAATGGCTAACACTCCACAACTCCAATATCAACTCCAGTCTTGGTAATTGCAAATCAACATATGCATGACTCTCTAGACAAATAGTGATTCCCACATTGAAGTTAATTTCACAATTGTGATTTATACCTCCCTTACCCTATTTCCCGTCACCAGTTTGAAGAGAGAAGACATCAGTCAAGGGCAAATAAGACCTTTTCATAGCTAATACACTATTAAAACAATCTCAAAGAGCATGATGGTTATTTCGTTTCCACCCATCTTAGCTATCCAAAATGCATTTTTTCCAACCTTAATGACCAAACCTTAATGGATTGGTTTGATATCATTAATGACCACAAAAACATTATGCAGAATATTTGAAAGTAGACTGAGACTTAGTGGTTTTCACCCTTCTAAGATCTCAAATTCAAACACATGAGTCGAGGTGTACGTTGGCCCAAACACATGAGTCATAAAAAAGGCCAAAAACAAGGATGCATGTAATTTCATTTGCCATTTTCATCTCGACAAATCCAAGACTCGAAATTATTATCTACTGTTAAACTACCCAAATGTTTGTATGGACAGGCAACAACTTTTGGTGTATCCATGTACTAATTTCTTCTTTCTTGTCAAAATCAGTTGGTCTGTCAAATAACTCAAAGGTATATTTTGTCAAACAGTTTGTGGGTGAAATTATGGTCCACGGAGTTGTCGACATAAGTGAGGCAGGGAGAAAGTTGAATGCAGTTGTCGATATAAGTGAGGCAGGGAAGAAAGCAGGGAGAAAGTTGAATGCATGCCTTACCTGTATTGGACTTTCGATATGTTGTTTGTAGTTGGAGCCTTGGTCGGCCGTTGGCGGCGGCGATTGTGGAGAACACGGGCTGGTGGAGGGAGGGTGTAAAGCTTTTTTGGGGGGGACCAAGAGAGGCAGTTGTGGTTTTGTATGGCAAAAGCGTTGTGGTTTTGTATGGCAAAAGCGTTGGGATTTTGCACTGTAATGGTTGGGATGAGGTGGGCAGAGGTTATTTGCAAGGGAGAGAAGAGGTTTGGCAAGGGCAAGGAGAGGAGTTTCTGCATTGTAACGGTTCAGAAGAGTTGTGGGGTGGGGCTGGAATTACTTGCAAGTGGCAGGGGCATTTGTGGAAAAAAAAGAATAGAAAACACCTTCGTACATTTAAATGTAGTATAGATAAAAAAAAAATAGTACTCCTACTACTTAAAAAATTTTAAATAATGAGCACCAGTATCGTGCAAAGCACGAGGGATTCACACTAATCCTATATATAGACCACCCATCCATGGGTCGCCCTAGTGGTAAGGGTAGGCTTGTGGTTCGCCCATGGTCACAAGTTGGATTCTTCCGGGAAGCAAACCATTTCAAGTGGGGGGCCATGGCATTAGAGTTGTTGGGCTAGTCTTTCTGAGGATTAGTTGAAATATACGTAAATTGATCCGAATATCTCGGTTCAAATATTAATCCTATATGTAGACTTGAGTCATTCTGTTAACCAGTATGTATTGTAGTTGTAGGCATGATACCATTTATCAAGGGCCTGCCGCCTGTTGCCAATTTAGCGAAAGGCCCTTGTAATTCAAAACAACCAAAAACACTAGTTTTGATAAACAAAATCTCAAGATTAGAAAGACACTTCACACTCTTTCTTTTTTTTCGATTGATAGAAAAGATTATTTATATTAAAGTACAAAGTACCCACCTGAGACCCTACATTAATTGTGAAAGTCCATGAGAATATGAGACAATCAAGCCCAACAATTCAACCAATACAAGAAATAAGCCAATCATAGGGGAAAAATAAAGAAATAAAGGAAAAGTATATCTAATGGAAGAACACTCACACGCAGGTAGAAAAATTCAAACTTCTAGTGACATGCAATAATCCTGACCAACTGAGCTAGTTCCAGTTAATTAACACATTTCACACTGGCACAATAGGATGGTTCCGCCTTTTGGTGGATGATAGTAGGGCATCAAGTATCAACATTTTTGGCTACAACAAAATCCAACTCTAATATACCTGTTTACTATGGAACTGCAATTACATTTCCATACAAATGTGATGTACTAAAATTTAGGCCATATTTCGATGACTTGACCATGAAACTGGAGCAAAACATGAGATCAAGAGTTTTTATTTTTTCAAAATTTAGAGGTACTTTCATTGATACGAAAATCATACATCGGGAACGGGTAACCACCCCCAAGGAGGGAGGAAAGCAACCACAAAGGAGGCCTAAACTCACAAACGAACATTCAGGACCTCATATAGACAAGACTCGTCTCCGACTTCCAAAAGCCATCACAACGATGTAGAAAACCCACTACAACAACACCCACAAGGAGTGAGAGAAAGTCCCACACAGGGGATGAAAACCAACAGAAAATAGTAAACAAAAACTAAAGCAAAACCTACGAACAAATAACAGATCCACATCCCTAAGTCCAGTTGCCCAAAAACGTCGATCAAGACCCTCACTGTCGCCACCACCACTGCCATAAGGGCGGCTGAGACACAGCAAAGACCATGGAACAGAACCTTGATCACCACAGCAGCCACACCCCACCGTACAACACCACCAATTGCTACCTCCGTCACAAGAAATTACGCCCTTGTCACGGCGCGAACCTATGCGACGCCCAGAACGACAAGAAATGGAGCCGGCCTGATAACGTCCATGGAACTACAGGACGATCAGAAAGAAAAGCACGCACATGGTGAGGAAGATTAGATAAAGGAGCACACAAGCGGACTGCTCTGGCAATGATCAGCTGATATGTCGACATCGGAGCTTGCCTAAATCAAGGGGATAGATATGAAGTGGGAGGGGGGGGGGGTGTGTGGGGGTTGGGTGCCTGGAAAACCGTAGGTGTCGAAACTATTAGAGAGAGAGACCTATTGAGTAGTCCCAAAATGTTGGGGTTATGCCTTGCAAGGCCTTGATTATACATATCACTGATTTTGGTTATGTTTGTAATAATTCGGTTATGCCAAAATTACTGTATTCCCGAATGGAGCGTAGACACCATAGCATCATCCTTTGATTACAGAACACTTGTTTTAGTTGAGAATTTTAGACTAGAATTCCAGGCCTAGAATTGAATGCTTATCAAACGCTCACTGGTATCTATACCAAGGGAGTTGATTTTCATCTCGTTCTCTAGAACCAGAGGGTGGGAGCTGGCCGGGAGCAGGGAGGTTGATTATAGTTTCTCTGCCAACTATGAGTGATTGTAATGGAGGCAATAGGGATGCAGAAATGATAAAGCCACCGCATGCCGTGTGGGGTCTATTCCGGACCCCACACGGATAATCCGAGTCGTTCAATTATTTAAAAAAAAGACTAAGTCCTTTTTTTCCTGATTTTTCAAAACGGAAAGACTAGATCGAGCATCAATACATATCGGATTAAACTGATTTTTCACAAATCCACTCGAATTTTTTTTAAAATTATAGAACGACTCGAATCAATTGTACAGGGGCCGTGCGGGGCTCTATCTTACAGACATGGATGAGGTTACCAAATCAAAACATGCTCCAAAGTCTGATAGCTTAAATACGCTTATTTACACCTCTTAACTTAAACTTGTTATGTTCATTTAGCGCACTATTTGGGATTTGATAATTGTTAATTGCGTTTCAGGACTCTCAGAACACATGGATAACATTTGGAACTAAAGCGCAAAATCATATTACGCAAAGTCGATACCAATCCAACTGTTTTAGAGACGAGACCAAACTCATACCGGATGACAAGCAGCACCCAATCAAATTCCAACATTACGGAAATTCGGAGCAATAGAATTGTTTAAAATGAAGAAGTATATGAAGGGACATGGGCCAGCCAATAAACCATTTGGTTTGCACGTGAGGCCCCTCTTTATCTCATGGGTTTTTGGCACTTAACAAAAGGGTTTTGAGGAAAAAAAAAAGGACTGCTGGCCGTGGAAAAGAATAAGGGAAAATGACGATCATGGATGTATTTTGATAATTAATACTCGTTAAGAACATTTAATTAATACCCGCCAAGGACATTTTCAGTATTAAAAAATGTTCTTAACTTGTTCTTTATGGGTATTAATTATCAAAACATGTCCTAGGCCGTTGTTTTCCCAAAGAATAAAAAGAGGCGATCCCGGAATTGGTGTCGACACACGCACGACTGATTCCCACGGACGAAAAAGAGAAGAACGGGGCTGCCAAGCTTTTGTTCCGAATATTATTTATTTTTCTTCCGAGTTTTTCTTTCAAGTTTTGATGCTTTGCTTAATTACTCGCACGCCGGTGATTCGTTTTAATTTCTGTTATTAATTAAAGTTGTTCATTGATATTCAATTAGTTGTTATCTCCCGTTTATTTTCTTTCTCCAGTGATAGAAGCATGATGCAATCTAGGGTTTCTTGCGTTTCTTTCTTAATAATGAGTGAGTAGTCGTATAGGTAGGGTTGTAGGATGATTAGCACGCCGTGACTAGTCCGGGCACTGCTCCTATTTTTAAACAATGAACAAAATAATTTTAGACTGGTAAAATACTTCCTGTAGACGAATCCGGACATTGTCGAAGCGCATGTGAACAGGAGAATGGGGGTCTAAAACTCATTCTCCGCTGCTCATGGGTAAACGGAGACCATTAGGGTTCGCATCTTGGGGGGTTTCTTTTTCAATCTAAAGTTGAATGTTTTTAAGAACACTGAATCGAGTACGTTAATCTGGACTGGTTGTTAGTGCTATGAACCCTACGATCGTACATTTCTTTTAATTATTTGAAAAGTACAATCAATTTCTAGGTTTTAGTTAATCTCAATCAATTGACAAGGGGTGGTTACCTAAAAGCCCATTTTATTTATAACATCCCGAGTTTTTAAGTAAGTACAAATTACTGTCTCTGTGGATTCGACTCCGATTTTACCGGATATTGTGCTACGCTGGTCTCCACCCCACACTTGGGGCAACTCTTTATTTTAGGACTAGGAAATCGTCAAGCAAAGTCCAAACTTGCAACCAACACCCTGAATTAACAATAAAGTTATGGGTACATATGAACTTGTACAAATAAGTTTTGTAGGGCCAATCTCAGGTCCCACAAAGATGATTTGAACCGCCCATTATTTTTAAAATATTTTTTTATGGAGCCTTGATAAAAAATCAGCTCAATCCAATATCGGTAAAGATTTTTTCTGAATTTGTAGGAATTTCGCCTCTACATATTCAGAAAAAATCCTTACTGAGGTGAGTCCCACAAAACCTATATGTACATTGCATATTTGCATATGTACATATAGCACTGCTAGCTCGTTTAATGATGTTTGCAAGACCAAACTGTATTTTGATGGACCATCAACAATCCATTCAATGGCGATATAGTCCTAGGCAGCTTAGACCTGTGCACTTTTTAATGCACGAGTCCTAAAAACATACTCTAGCACACTTGAATGCTACGGACACTTGCAATCAATTTAATTAAAATGTATTGTAGGGGCTCTAGCTTATAGCTTGGGCCATGTTGGTAATTTTGTTTAACAATATAATAAGTAGATTTGATGCAGGGAAACATGTTGAAAAAGAAAAAACACACAACTACGACAATTACAAATAAGTTTGAACTCGAGGTACTCCCTCTTCGAACACGCAATTATGCGAAAATTCTAGGTACTCCCTCCTCGAACACACACTTATGAGAAAACTCTCAATTTTTTTCATTAATAAAAAAAACCACCTAGCCATAAGACTTGCATCCTTATTTATAATTATAGCCTAGAATACTAAAAAGAAACAAAGAAAAAACTAAAAATCTAAATCTTGCAGAACAAGAAAATAATAAAAAAGAAATATAATCAACCTAAATAAGAAAACCTCATATCTTGGGCAATTTACGCTAAAATCGATCAATTCCTACTAAAATACAAAATCATAAATAATAAATGAAAATTTCTATATTTTTAGCATAACTAAAATATTGTCCTGCATCAAGACTGCAATATCCCATGAGAAAAGTACTGACATTAAAAATCATAACTTAACATGCCTGACTAGTACCAACATTAAAAAGCAGCTTCATAACTCAACATCGCTTGGCCAAGTACATGGCAATTTGAGTTTGTTTTTCAGTCACATGCGCCATGATAACGCAGGCTTCTGTCTTTGTTATCACTTTCAAAGATCAATTTAAAAAAAAAAAATTCACAGTTCAAAAGAAAAAGAAAAAGAAAAACAGAAACGCAGGCTTCTAGGTATACGAAACTCCTCCTTCGAAAGTAACCCCAAATGAGTAAACGATCAAGAACGCGTGAGTTGTTCCCCGTGTTCCTCGAATCGCCCCAGACATTTCAATACCTCATCGATCGGTGTGGCTTTGATCCGGTGGTTAATAAGTACTCATACGTCAAACGCATTTTTCCTTGCGTGGTTTCATGCAAATCTTCCTTACGAATAGCAAGCCTCTTATTATTATTAGTCGGCTAGGGCTATTGGGCTTTTTGAGCCATGTTTTGGTATGCTAACTTTTTGCTCTTGCCGACGGGTTGGAGGTATCTGTCAAACATAGTTTGCTGTGACTTGTGAGGAAAGAAAGTCTACGCCCACCTCATTTTTTACCCGCTCCCCCATTGCTCTCAATTTCACCGTTCAAAAGTGTTTTGGACAGTTCAAAAAAACTCTTTCAGATTTTAAAATTCGAACCATTGATTGCCGAGGCCCGAGATGGACAACGGTAAAAGATGAGCAGTAGGCATAGCAGAGAGGAAAGATAGAACCCATCTGGGGCCAGCTTCTAATTGGATAGGATCAGATATTTTTTAGGATTTTTTTTTGGGCTCACCTAAAGGAAAAAAACTAGGGATTGAAAGGGACTAGACCGTCTGGTGTAGTCTATTTTCGGGTTCTTTTGGTTTTGGAGCTCATTTGGATGATGAGGATTGTTCACGTTGTGGACCGCATCGAGGACATTTGTTATACCATGAACCATGTTAGTTAATCGGATATCGTTTGATACATTTTTTGAATAAATTTATCATTAAAAAAAATTTCGATCTAGTATTGCAACGTTTTTGAATTCTAAAGATAAATGTATTTTGAGAACATATCGATATAGGCAATTTTTTTACTCCTATAGTAGTATTCTCTACAAGGTGTAAAAAGTAATCGGTCTCTATCATTGAAATGGGCTCTAATCAAATGTATTTTCTCTTTACCGTTCATTGACTTGCTACACTCGTAAATATACAATTTATCCGCAATAGACCCTACAATTTATGCTGATAGGTATTCCACATGGTGGCGAAACTACCCCTTGCCGACAGGTGTACCAATATATATATATTTTTGATAATCGGATAGTTGGATTAACTTGTGCGCGCCTCAACAATTTTCGGGATCCCTAAATCAGGTCTCCAACGGTTTATACCAAAGTGATTCATTTGGCGACGGAAAAAAATTTCGTTGCCAATAACTGTCACCCCTTTGGCATGAAACAAAAGACGACAAAATTTCTTGTCACCAAAAGCTTTAGTGACGAATTTTGCGTTTCCGAAGATGAATTTTATTCATTGTCAAAGACCGAATTTGTTGTAGCGCACGGTGCACAGCACCCGCCCTGTGAAGCAAAAGACTTTCAAACACTTCCTCGTGAACCAAAATTAAAAGTCAATTTTTTTGTCAAAATTTGTTGATCAGTGTGGGACTGTTGGCATGCCTTCAAATATAGGCTAACAAAAAACCTAGAACATCAAAAAGGTAAGAGGACACAGGCTTCCCTTGGGCACATAAGAACATGGAATTCAATAGAGTTACGTACCCTGCACGCTAATAGGAAAGACTCATGCTTCAGTCCGTAGGACCGCAGGTATCATGTGGTCGGAGAGTGGCAGGTTGGAGTGTTTCTAAACTCATATGATTATATATATCGTAGTACTTTGTGGGATTCGTAGTCCAACGGAAGGGATAATCTCTCCACTAATTGTTGCATTCAAAGGCGGTCTTCGTGAATTATAATCCAATCCAACGCCTGAGCTGGCCAATGAAAGAAGCGCTTGCGCGGCGAAGGATTCAATGGGGGAAACATAAATAAGAAAAACTACTCACAAGATATCGAATGGAAGAAGTCAAAATATAGTTATTTCAGTTTACCTATCATTTTCATCTTCCTCTGATGAAAATATAAACACAACCATGTAGTTTCAAAAAATTATTGCAAGGCAATACAAACAGGCGACTCGGTCACTATAATTTTCTTTTAGTTCTCAAATTTCAAACAGCACTGAATTCTCCAACCTATCTGCAATGCTCTATGGCTCCCTTTTAATCAAATATATGCTATGGCCTTTTGGCCGTGACTGTTTCTCTCTTTCAATCATGGTTTATAACCGTGATAAAAGAGAGTAACTTACAATCATACCCAAATCCATCACGGTAGCAGGAGCGTGATGAAATACTTACAATCATGGCCAATAACTGTGATTTTTATGATTTATTGTAGTAGTGTCAGTAGGGCACACTTGATCCACCAAAGTCTAACGTGATAAACCGATTAATCAATCTCACCATCCACAAGGAAGGGGGCGACCAAAATTACAGCACAGGAGGAATCGATAGCAAGTGAAGGAGAGTCAAACTCGAATACCGACCAAACAATTTCCGAAGCAAAAAAAAAAAAAAAAGAATACCAACCAAAGATTTCTTAAGGCTCCTAAATGCTAGGTGACTTCGCCAACCCCTTTGGGTTTCTCACTAGCTCCTCTATGTCTGGGAAAAAATTTAGTACCCAAGGTCTTTCTCCACCACACATTAGTAAAAAAAAATGGTCCTAAGAACATCCACATTTGAATCTCTAAAATATGTTTGTTAATATGACAAAAACTGTTAAAATTTTGGCCCCATAATTGTGTGTTTAAGAGTTATTAGGTACAGATCGAATGAGAAAGTGGTACATTTTTTACATTGTTAAGATATTTTTTAAAATTGTGTGTTTAAGAGTTATCAGGTACAGAATGAGAAAGTGGTACATTTTACATTGTTAAGATTTTTTTAGTGTGTTTGTTAAGATTAGAAAAAGAGTGGTTATAAAAAAAGAAAAAAGAAAAAGAGTTAATGGGACACACGCATTAGTGCTGTCTTATCTCTCTCCTTCTCTTTGCTCTCTCCTACAGTTTTGGACTCCTGCATGCCCATATTAATTGTAGCTAGGATAATATATGCTATGGCCTATGGCCTATGGTACCCACCTGGCATAACCACTCGAATTCATAACATTAACAAGTTGAAGGTATAACACTTTTTAAAATATCATAATATTTGAAAAATGATTTTGGCACTCCACTTTTTTATAATGACACTTTAAAATTTGTCTTTTAGTGTGTTTTGCTATGCATAACTTTTACAAAAGAAGATAAATTTTTGAGTGTTATCATAAATAATGGATTGCCGAAATCATTTTCCATAACATTTTTATTATGGTGTACTATTATTATGGAGTCCCCCAACATAATAATCATTTTCCACAACATAATCATTCAAAGACATACCATTTGTCTCAAGATTCCTTGATAAAACTTTTTTTTGCTAATCAAAAAAAGAAAAAAAAAAAGAACATGTATTGCACCCAGGGTCGGCTTTGGGCGGAAGCCCAAGAAAAACGCAGGTTCAAGCCCCAAAAAATATGTTTCAACTAGGGGCCTGAAAATATTTAAGGCCCCTTAATATCTATTATGCCAAATTATCTTTGACTTCAAGACTGCCTAGCTATCTACACAAAATTGTCACAATCGAAATTTTAGGGTCCCAAACAAATGTGGTGGCAATAGTGAAATGACAAATAATTTGACGGCCAGTTTTGAAACATAATTTGACGCGCAGCACGATGCTGCGAGGCCAGTTTTGAAACATAATTTGACGGCAGCACGGTGCTGCGAAGCTGGTGCACAGTACCAACCCCTAATCTGATTGGAAGAGATGGTGTGCCGTGTTAAGAGGCTGAGATGGGATGGACCAATTTAGTATTATCAACTGCTTAATTTGACGAAGACGAAGACCAAGACTACAGAGTTGGACCCATTGAACAAATAAATTAAGTACCAGCCACCAAGCTCTTTTAAATTTCATCTTTCTTTTTTCAAAGTTGTTTATAATGTACGGATTGATGAGTATGGATTATGTGCATTAGATGCTCTGGATTTTGAACAAAGTAAGTAAGATAATGAGCACAATTGAATCGGATCTGTAGATGATCTGCCTTCTCTAATGCCTTCAAGTTTTGATTTGGGGGTTATGCTTCCATGGCATAAGGTCCTTTGGAATCCTCGACTTTTGGCAGTATAGGAGGGTCGTTAAAAATATTTGTGAACAATCACTTTACGCACATATAGTCAAATATCAAGGTCTATATCTAACCCTCTACCAATTGGGAACTACATTGATATCGTTATTGTTGTATTGATGTGTATTATGGATTACATTGACAAACACTATTTTTCCTTTTGCTTTTCCTTTCATTCGTGGAAAGTGAGATCACATCATTCTTTTTTGAAATAGTTGTAACCTAACCCCCTTTAAACGAAGCAAAGGCCAAGCAAATGCCTAATCCATAAAGCATCTCAAAGACTTTTTGTGGCCATCTTTCTTTGACGAAGACGAAGACGAAGACGAAGACGAAGACGATGACGATGACGATGATTGGGTTGACGGAGACGGACACATCGAGGGAGAAGCTAGCAGTACCATTTTCCCTGTAGTTTTCAATTTTCTGAATTATTGCGTGTGAATTCACATTAACTGATTGCCAAGCACTATTTAATTTCTTTTTCCTTTCTTTCCTAGAAAGTGAGAGCACTTCGAATCTTTTTTTTTTTTTTTTGTGTGGAGAAATAGCAGTACAATCTTGTGGTAAGAGAATCTCCGATCCACCTCTATTTCTCCAAAATAGAGGATGGACGTGACACATTGAGGAAATTTTTTTATAATTTATCCTTTCTTTTCTTCACTTTTTTGTACTTTTTAGGAGAATTTTGGATGGATCTATCGTCTTTATTAAGGCATGAGGTGCGAAAAAAGTCTAATTTTATGGTTTTAGAAATCATATGAAAATCATACACTACTTATTATACTCTTCAATGGGGATTTTTTCTTCCTGAATGTCTCCTTGCAATTTGAATGAACACCACTTGTTTGACAATACGCCTCGATGGAACAATTGATGTGGAAAAAAAGAATGGGAGCAACAAATTTTCAGATCTCATTGTCTCAAAGCTTTCTCGCTTGAATGAGCACCCACCCTTTGAAAAAATCGTTTATTGTAACGATTTCTAAAAGTTTTTAGCACCAATGGAAAGAAGGGGAAAAAAAAAACTCATGAATAAGACTACACATGACATTCCCTTGCGTACGAGTGTGTGACATTCCCACAAGAAATTGTGAATAGGTTTTTTTCTGTATTTGTAAAAGGAGCCTTTTGTGAAGTATCTTTAAAAAGGTAGACAACGTTGGGTGCTACAAATGATTTTGGGTAGAACAAGCAAACAAAGATTTCCGAAGCCTCCTAAATGCTAAGGTGACAATTGGCTAACCTTTTGCGTTCCTCCCCTCTTTTTTGTACTTGGGAAACATACTAATTACTGCACCCAGAGGCAGCTCGGGGAGGACACAGCTTCAGGCCTCTGAGAAATGTTTCTAATGGGACGGCCGTAAATATATATTTAAGCTTCTTATATATATGTCGTTGACTGTTGTGCACAGTTGTGTGTTAATTTGAGAGTGTCTGTCTATGCCTATCCAGCGGCGTAGCTAGAAATATGTATTAGTTGGGGCATGCAATATGAAATAAAAATTCTGGTGACACCGAATCTCTCACATTCCACCGACTCACAACTTGATGTTTTTTGACAATACGACAGTAGCTTGCGTGTTACATCACGAGAAACAAATGGGGGCTTTCTTATTTTGAAGCAATATTTTGTTCACCCACCTATTGCGAATCCTCAATAGAGTAGATAATGCTATCATGTTCAGTTGTTCACCCTAATTTTGAGTTGTTAAATAGAGTATCCTTTATTTGTATGTATTTAGATGAGTTGATTGAATTATATAAAAAGTACTAATAGCTAATTCGATTCAAGGAAAAATGAAAATTGCAGTAGTGGGGCTTGTGCTCCCCGTGGCCCTAAATTGGCTCCACCACTGGCCTATCTACATAAAATTGGCCAAGCTCAAAAGCTTAGGGGGGGCCGAAAAAACTGCAGGTGCCAAATGTTTTTATAATTTGACGCCTAGTTTGATGGAAATGCATAAAAATAAAGGAAATAAATTAATGGTCGGTGGAAGGCATGTCAGAAAATGCTTTCATTAAAAAGACATTTGCATCAACCTATCAACTGAATTTGGTGTGCACCGATTTAACAATGAATTTGCCACCAGGATACAATAAAGCCCAGTCGCAATTAACTATTTGTCCAACGGTGTCATACACGTACTGACGATAGGGATAGCAACGGTGTGGTTCAATTGTTGAGACAACCGAAACATATACCTAAAACCAAAACACCAACGAAAATCGGCGGCAATTTTCATTTTATCTAAACCATAACCAAAACCACGATTACTGATTCGGTACGATTTTTCCCCAAAACCAGTGGTCAAAGTTTTTACTAGAGTTAAAAGACGCAAAATTGTATATATCCTACGACAAAATATCCAAAAAAAAGTCAGCAAACTAATGCACTATTTGTTTGTATCCAAAAATGACCGTCCAATAAAACGTGCCACATGCGGGTACTTGGTAACAAAAGGGGAGCAGAGCATGAATTTTCCCCGCCAAGGCTGCAGTGAATTGCTTTCCAGAATTTGAAAGCGTGGGTTCAAAAATTATGGTTTTGTTTATTTCTACAAATTTCAATTTCGGCAACTTCGTAGTTGCTTGTAACATTTATTACTTTCGGCAATGGAGATCCCGAGCATTTTCATCTCAACGACGTTTTCTATGTTCGAGCACCGCGCTCATCTCTTCAATAATGGAAAACCCTGAGTGTTTTCCATTCCAACGGCATTTACAAGGTTTGAGTACCGCGCTCGTTCCTCTCTGTACATCACTTAGAGAAAATGGTATCCTCCTCCACTGAGGCAAAAAAGAACCGGCGGTAGATTTCATATACCGCACGCAACTCGCCTATTTAGAAGTCAAATCAGGCTCTCTAGCCTAATTCACGTTTGGATCACGTCACGGTCTTGGCATGCCTGCGCCTCTCAATCTGTCACACGGCCATGGCGTTTGTTTCACTTTTCGTTTTTTCGAGGGAAACACTATTAAACAATAGGCTCAAAGACACCAAAACCAATGTCCAACAATAAAATGGCGAAAAAGAAGCAAACTAATACACCTTATGTTCATAGACAAGCATGGAATACAGTCTGAGGTTGCTTTCCTCTTCTGGAAAAAGAAGCTAATACTCTGTTTCTGTTTTTTTTTTCAAATTTTTTATTTGTTTGTTCCTTATGGATAACCGAGGTTGTTTTATTTATTTTTTAAGCTGAGGGGTTGTGTGAATTTCTAACTGGTAAAAGAGTTGAATCAGCCACTCTATAAGATTTTTCGTGGTGCAATACAAAATATAAGGGATACATAATTTCAGAAAAAGAAAAACGTTAAACACCATTAGAGAATCAGTTTCAACTCTGTCTCTCCATTGTTGGTTTGGATTGATTCGTTTGGTCACATATCTCAATTCTGCCAAAAATAAGTGAAACAAATCCATACCCTTAACGCGAAGAACTTCCAGCTTTTGAAGCGTTGAGTCATCCAATAATCGGCTAGGAAAAAGACTACCACCAACCAATAAAATTGTCAAATTGATTATAGCATGATCAAAGAAAATATGTTTGGTTTCCTATCAATGTAAAATATGTTGCTTTTTGCATTACTCAATGTTCGGATTTGAGATGAGATATATAGTCATAATATTGATTAACGGAAACTCATTTGTTTGCGGTGAACCTTTCCTGTAACTAGCAAGTTAACGATTCGAACACAACTAATATATTAAAATAACAATAACTTAGCAACAAGATTACAATCATCAAATTTAACATCAAAGCACTTACTAGAAAACTGCATCTAACTTCGATGACTTCTTCTCCAACCAATCTGGCTTACTCTTACCACCTTCCGGCGTGCTTCTCCTCCAACGACTATCCTCGTAAACCATCTAGGTCTTCCAGTCAAGAACATAACAAATCCCATGGTCACTCCTATTACCAATCCACATCCATACCCCATCAGCACGATCCTCCAAGTAAATCCACTCGCAAAGTCGTCGTCCTCATCATCACCTGGGGATATCGGTTGTGGTGGCTGTGGTTGTGCCTCACTATCTCCACATTTCTTTGGCAATGGTAACCCGCATAATCCCGAATTTCCAAAGTAAGAATCATTCTGAAACGTATCAAACTGGTTTCCGTGAGGTATGGGACCAACTAGATGGTTTTCCGAAAGGTTTAAGACTGCAAGAAATGTCAGACTCCTTAGCTCCCCTGGAATCTTCCCAATGAGTTGGTTTGAAGATAGGTCTAATGACTCCAACACTACAATGTTTCCCAACAATGATGGAAGATGACCGGAAAGGCTATTATGAGATAGATTCAGCAACCGAAGTCCTTGTAGCTTTCCAATGCCATTTGGAATCTCTCCGACGAAATTATTGTATGAAAAGTCGATTGTTGTGAAGACGGTGAGGATATAATTCATTTCAAATACGACCCCCTTCAGAACCAACTCCACAGAATATCGATAACCAATTTCATCTCCCATGTATTGCCTTGACGTGTTCGAGCTATCCACATTCATCATGGCTTTGAAATTGAGGAAATATCGTTCCGGTAGAAGCCCAGTGAAGTTATTTTGAGAAATGTCAAAAATTCGAAGCTTAGGGAAAGGAGCTTCAGTTCCAAAACTACCTATAGGACCATGAAATTTGTTTGATTTCAAGAGAAGAACTTGTAACTCTGGGAGAGACTCCAGCCAGTGAGGGAATGCACCATATAGATCGTTGTTCCCAAGATCTAGGACTTCCATCCTTTTACAATTGGCCAAAGATCGCGGCACTGGTCCTTCCAAATGATTTCCATTTAAATTGAGACTCCTCAAATATTCGCCTCCATTTGCAAATATTGTCGGGATAGTCCCATGGAAGCCATTCGACCGTAGATCTAACACCTCGAGATGATTGCTGACATTTCCCAAACAGTGTGGAATAACACCATTTAAGTTGTTATTCGACAAAGCAAGAATCGCTAGGGAACTCAAATTGCAAATGGATGAAGGGATTTCTCCGGTTAGTTTATTGTGTGAGATTTGGAAGTAGATTAATGATGATGGGGATGGAACTCGGAGTGGTCCTTGAAGATAGTTAAAGGAAAGATCCACCGAGCGAAGATTGGGCCAGGTAGCGTTCCCCTCTACCCACTTTGGAATCTCTCCTTGAATTTTGTTATTGGATAGATCTAGGACATTGAGGTTCTCTGCGCTTTTTAAGAATTCCGCCGGGAGCTCGGTTATATTGCAAGAGGACAAATACAACGAATGAAGATTGGGCAAGGTAGCATTGGCATTACTACCATTACCAAAGCCCAAAGCTGAGATATTATTTTTCGAAAGATCAAGTAAATGAAGGTTTGAGCAGAATTTCTGTAGCTCCATGACACCACTCAAATTATTCGATGAAATGTTGAGGTACTGCAAGTTCACAAGACCTGAGATTGACAGCAGAATGGGACCATGCAATTTATTGTTGCTCAAGTCAATGTACGACAACTGTGAATCACTTCGGAATTCAGGAATTTGTCCAGTCAACTGGTTATCTCCAAGGTCTAACCTTAGCAATGAGGGAATTGTAAACAACCACGACGGTAGTGTTCCGTTGAGGGAGCAATTGAATAACATGAAGGTTTCTAGATTTCGAAATCCACTTATATTGTAATGAGGAATAGGACCCGCGGTAAATGGATTAGACGAAATGTCAAAAATAACAAGTTGTGTTAGGTTGGCCACCCAACGTGGAAATGGACCGCTGAAATTATTAGTGCTGAGATATAAATACTCCAACTTTATAAGCTTAGAAAAGAACTCGGGAATCGTACCGTCGAGATTGTTGTCCACAACTCTGAATACGGTGAGTTGCTCAAGATTTGAGAGAGTAGACGGGACCTGACCGTTCAAATTGTTTTCCGATAAACTTAATTCAGTAATCCTCGTGAGGTTTCCAAGTGACTCGGGAAGAGGCCCAGAGAATTTGTTGAAAGACAGATCCAGGCGCTTTAAAAACCCAAGATAGCCAATTGACTTCGGAATGGGACCATGTAGTTTATTTAAGCTCAAGTCAATGAACTCCAACTTTATAAGCTTAGAAAAGAACTCGGGAATCGTACCGTCGAGATTGTTGTCCACAACTCTGAATACGGTGAGTTGCTCAAGATTTGAGAGAGTAGACGGGACCTGACCGTTCAAATTGTTTTCCGATAAACTTAATTCAGTAATCCTCGTGAGGTTTCCAAGTGACTCGGGAAGAGGCCCAGAGAATTTGTTGAAAGACAGATCCAGGCGCTTTAAAAACCCAAGATAGCCAATTGACTTCGGAATGGGACCATGTAGTTTATTTAAGCTCAAGTCAATGAACTCCAACTTTATAAGCTTAGAAAAGAACTCGGGAATTGTACCGTTGAGATTGTTGCTCGCAATGTCGAATTCGGTGAGTTGCTCAAGATTTGAGAGAGTAGACGGGACCTGACCGTTCAAATTGTTTTCCGATAAACGTAATACAGTAATCCTCGTGAGGTTTCCAAGCGACTCGGGAAGAGGCCCGGAGAATTCGTTGAAAGAGAGATCCAAGTAATTTAAAAACCCAAGATAGCCAATTGAATTAGGCAGTTCTCCATTGAGTCTGGTCATCCCAAGGTCGAGAGTCACCAAAGAAGACAAATTCAGCAAGGAATCGGGTAGACCCGAAGAAATGTTTACTCCGGCAAGCTTCAGGTTTTCTAGTTGGGTCAGGTTCATGAGCAGGATTTTGAAATTGTGCGGTTCAAATCTACCAGCAAAGGAATAACTGAGATCGAGTGAAACGAGTTTGGATAAGCGGGCGATTTCGGATGGGATTGAGCCTGACTGAAAGGAATTGGATAGGTTAAGGTGGGATAAGCTCGTGAAGCGGCTAAAAGAGAGTGGAAAGGGGGAGAAGTAGTTGAAGTGATTGAAGGCGAGATTGAGTTGCTGGAGGTGTGAGAGTTGGAAAAGAGTGGTATTCGGATGGATGGTGCCATAGAGTTTGCTACAACTGAGGTCGAGCCCGGTCACGTGACCAGTGGACGCATCGCACGTGACCCCGTCCCACGAGCAACAATCGGAATCACTAGTCTCAGTTCCATGACAGTGTCTTCGGGTATGAAGGAGAACCAAGTACATCACACTGCCATGAAAGAAGCAATAGTACTGTCTATGGTAAACATTTGATTAAATTGCAGCAGTGAAGATCTCTCATTGAGAGAACACGAATGATGGGACGAAGGAGATGAAGAGGGCGGGGATGAAGAAGCAGACTTGATACTGGAAGAAAAGGAAGAGAAAATGGAAGAGCCATATCAACCTCTCCATTTGGTTTTTGGTTATGGAATTGTTAGATTGAAGTCATCGATCCCTTTATATAATGATAATGACGTACTACTTCTGAATAAGTGTTTTCCTTTTTCAAAAACAATAAAAATAAAAATAAAAACCCTTCAAATTGGTTTTTCAAAGTTGACTTGACTTAAAAAACTTGAAATTACTCTTCCGCATCACTCATTTATGACTCAACTTAGAGTTCAAAAATCAGAAAATGGAGCTAGCATTTCGATTTGAAGGGAGCTGCTGAGAAGACAAATTTCCGTCCAGAAAAAAAAAAAGGAAATTTAATTAGCCATTATTTTTACCGTACTTATTTAGGTGCTTATCCTAATGTATTTAAATATTTATCTTTTCATCCTCAAATTCAATTAAATCCTAAACTACCCTTTAATTCTCCTAATTTTTCAAATCTGTCTATTTTTTTTTTTTATCTTTTCTAATTATCTCAATTCTCTCTCCTCTTTCAAACATTTTTCTCAATGGTGTATGGGTTCGAAACTTGGCAATGACACGAAAAGATGGTCTAGTAGATACAAAGAAAAGATCACGCGCAATGGTTTTCCATCTCATTTTATGGTGTGATCATTTTGAACTTTCAATCACAATCACACCCAAGAGAAACAATCACGGCTTATAACCGTGATAAAAGAGAAATGATCACGCCTTTTGGCCGTGATTGTTTCTCTCTTTTAATCATGGTTTATAACCGTGATAAAAGAGAGTAACTTACAATCACACTCAAATCCATCACGGTAGCAGGAGCGTGATGAAATACTTACAATCATGGCCAATAACTGTGATTTTTATGGTTTATTGTAGTAGTGTCAGTAGGGCACACTTGATCCACCTAAGTCTAGCGTAATAAACCGATTAATCAATCTCACCATCCACAAGGAAGGGGGCGACCAAAATTACAGCATAGGAGGAATCGATAGCAAGTGAAGGAGAGTCAAACTCGAATACCGACCAAACAATTTCCGAAGCAAAAAAAAAAAGAATACCAACCGAAAGATTTCCTAAGGCTCCTAAATGCTAGGTGACTTCGCCAACCCCTTTGGGTTTCTCCCTCTTCTATGTCCGTGGGAAAAAATTTAGTACCCAAGGTCTTTCTCCACCACACGTTAGTAAAAGCAAATGGTCCTAAGAGCATCCACATTTGAATCTCTAAAATATGTTTGTTAATATGAAAAAAACTGTTAAAATTTTGGCCCCAAAATTGTGTGTTTAAGAGTTATTAGGTACAGATCGAATGAGAAAGTGGTACATTTTTTACATTGTTAAGATATTTTTTAAAATTGTGTGTTTAAGAGTTATCAGGTACAGAATGAGAAAGTGGTACATTTGACATAGTTAAGATTTTTTTAGTGTGTTTGTTAAGATTAGAAAAAGAGTGGCTATAAAAAAAAAAATAAGAAAAAGAGTTAATGGGACACACGCAATAGTGCTGTCTTATCTCTCTCCTTCTCTTTGCTCTCTCCTACAGTTTTGGACTCCTGCATGCCCATATTAATTAATTGTAGCTAGGATAATATATGCTATGGCCTATGGCCTATGGTACCCACCTGGCATAATCACTTGAATTCATAACATTAACAAGTCGAAGGTATAACACTTTTTAAAATATCATAATATTTGAAAATTGAATTTGGCACTCTACTTTTTTATAATGACACTTCAAAATTTGTCTTTTAGTGTGTTTTGCTATGGATAACTTTTACACAAGAAGATAAATTTTTGAGTGTTATCATAAATAATGGATTGCCGAAATCATTTTCCATAACATTTTTATTATGGTGTACTATTATTATGGAGTCCCCCAACATAATAATCATTTTCCATAACATAATCATTCTCCATAACATAATCATTCAAAGATAAAACTTTTTTTTCTAATCAAAAAAAGAAAAAAGAAAAGAACATGTATTGCACCCAGGGTCGGCTTTGGGTAGAAAAATGCAGGTTCAGGCCCCAAAAAATATGAAAAACGCAGGTTCAGGTCCCCAAAAATATGTTTCAACTAGGGGCCCGAAAATATTTAAGCCCCTTAATATCTATTATGCCAAATTATCTTTGACTTTAAGACTGCCTAGCTATCTACACAAAATTGTCACAATCGAAATTTTAGGGGCCCAAACAAATGTGGTGGTAATAGTGAAATTACAAATAATTTGACGGCCAGTTTTGAAACATAATTTGACGCGCAGCACGGTGCTGCGAAGCTGGTGCACAGTATCAACCCCTAATCTAATTGGAAGAGATGGTGTGCCGTGTTAAGAGGCTGAGATGGGATGGACCAATTTAGTATTATCAACTACTTAATTTGACGAAGACCAAGACCAAGACTACAGAGTTGGACCCATTGAACAAATGAATTAAGTACCAGCCGCAAAAGCTCTTTTAAATTTCATTTTTCTTTTTTCAAAGTTGTTTATAATGTACGGATTGATGAGTATGGATTATGTGCATTAGCGATGCTTTGGATTTTGAACAAAGTAAGTAAGATAATGAGCACAATTAAATCGGATCTGTAGATGACCTGCCTTCTTTAATGCCTTCAAGTTTTGACTTGGGGGTTATGCTTCCATGGCATAAGGTCCTTTGAAATCCTCGACTTTTGGCAGTATAGGAGGGTCGTTAAAAATATTTGTGAACAACCACTTTACTGCACATATAGTCAAATATCAAGGTCTATATCCAACCCTCTACCAATTGGGAACTACATTGATATCGTTATTGTTGTATTGATGTGTGTTATGGATTACATTGACAAACACTATTTTTCCTAGCATTTCTGTTTTTCCTTTTGCTTTTCCTTTCATTCGTGGAAAGTAAGATCACATCATTCTTTTTTGAAATAGTTGTAACCTGACCCCCTTTAAACGAAGCACAGGCCCAGCAAATTGTTAATCCATAAAGCATCTCAAAGACTTTTTGTAGCCATCTTTCTTTGACGAAGACGAAGACGAAGACGACGACGACGATTGGGTTGACGGAGACGGACACATCGAGGGAGAACCTAGCAGTACCATTTTCCCTGTAGTTTTCAATTTTTTGAATTATTGCGTGTGAATTCACATTAACTGATTGCCAAGCACTATTTAATTTCTTTTTCCTTTCTTTCCTAGAAACTGAGAGCACTTCGAATCTTTTTTTTTTTTTTTTTGTGTGTGGAGAAATAGCAGTACAATCTTGTGGTAAGAGAATCTCCGATCCACCTCTATTTCTCCAAAATAGAGGATGGACGTGACACATTGAGAATTTTTTTTTATAATTTATCTTCTCTTTTCTTCATTTTTTTTTACTTTTTAGGAGAATTTTGGATGGATCTATCGTCTTTATTAAGGCATGAGGTGCGAAAAAAGTCTAATTTTATGGTTTTAGAAATCATCTGAAAATCATACACTACTTATTATACTCTTCATTGGGGATTTTTTCTTCCTGAATGTCTCCTTGCAATTTGAATGAACACCACTTGTTTGACAATACGCCTCGATGGAACAATTGATGTGGAAAAAAAGAAAAAAAGAATGGGAGCAACAAATTTTCAGATCTCATTGTCTCAAAGTTTTCTCGCTTGAATGAGCACCCACCCTTTGAAAAAATCGTTTATTGTAGCGATTTCTAAAAGTTTTTAGCACCAATGGAAAGAAGGGGAAAAAAAAACTTGTGAATAAAACTACACATGACATTTCCTTGCTTACGAGTGTGTGACATTCCCACAAGAAATTGTGAGGTTTTTTTCTGTATTTGTAAAAGGAGCCTTTTGTGAAGTATCTTTAAAAAGGTAGACAACGTTGGGTGCTACAGATGATTTTGGGTAGAACATGCAAACAAAGATTTCCGAAGCCTCCTAAATGCTTAGGTGACAATTGGCTAAACCTTTGCGTTCCTCCCCTCTTTTTTGTACTTGGGAAACATACTAATTACTGCACCCAGAGGCAGCTCGGGGAGGACACAGCTTCAGGCCTCGGAGAAATGTTTCTAATGGGGCGGCCGTAAATGTTTCTTGACTGTTGTGCACAGTTGTGTGTTAATTTGAGAGTGTGTGTCTGTGCCTATCCAGCGGCGTAACTAGAAATATGTATTAGTTGGGGCATGCACTATGAAATAAAAATTCCGGTGACACCGAATCTCTCACATCCCACCGACCCACAACTTGATGTTTTTTGACAATACGACGGTAGCTTGCGTGTTACATCACGAGAAACAAATGGGGGCTTTCTTATTTTGAAGCAATATTTTGTTCACCCACCTATTGCGAATCCTCAATAGAGTAGATAATGCTATCATGTTCAGTTGGTCACCCTAATTTTGAGTTGTTAAATAGAGTATCCTTTATTTGTACGTATTTAGATGAGTTGATTGAATTATATAAAAAGTACTAATAGCTAATTCGATTCAAGGAAAAATGAAAATTGGCTCCACCACTGGCCTATCTACATAAAATTGGCCCAGCTCAAAAGCTTAGGGGGGGCCGAAAAACTGCGGTGGCAAATGTATTTATAATTTGACGCCTAGTTTGATGGAAATGGATAAAAATAAAGGAAATAAATTAATGGTCGGTGGAAGGCACGTCAGAAAATGCTTTCATTAAAAAGACATTTGCATCAACCTATCAACTGAATTTGGTGTGCACCGATTTAACAATGAATTTGCCACCAGGATACAATAAAGCCCAGTCCCAATTAACTATTTGTCCAACAGTGTCATACACGTACTGACTGATAGGGATGGCAACGGTGCAGGTTCAATTATTGAGACAACCGAAACATATACCTAAAACCAAAACACCAACAAAAATCGGCGGCAATTTTCATTTTATCTAAACCATAACCAAAACCACGATTACTGATTCGGTACGATTTTTCCCCAAAACCAGTGGTCAAAGTTTTTACTAGAGTTAAAAGACGCAAAATTGTATATATCCTACGACAAAATATCCAAAAAAAGCCAACAAACTAATGCACTATTTGTTTGTATTCAAAAATGACCGTCCAATAAAACGTGCCACATGCGGGTACTTGGTAACAAAAGGAGAGCAGAGCATGAATTTTCCCCGCCAAGGCTGCAGTGAATTGCTTTCCAGAATTTGAAAGCGTGGGTTCAAAAATTATGGTTTTGTTTATTTCTACAAATTTCAATTTCGGCAACTTCGTAGTTGCTTGTAACATTTATTATTTTCGGCAATGTAGATCCCGAGCATTTCCATCTCAACGACGTTCTCTATGTTCGAGCACCGCGCTCATCTCTTCAATAATGAAAAACCCCGAGTGTTTTCCATTCCAACGGCGTTTACAAGGTTTGAGTACCGCGCTCGTTCCTCTCTCTACATCACTTAGAGAAAATGGTATCCTCCTCCACTGAGGCAAAAAAGAACCGGCGGTAGATTTCATATACCGCACGCAACTCGCCTATTTAGAAGTCAAATCAAGCTCTCTAGCCTAATTCACGTTTGGATCATGTCACGGTCTTGGCATGCCTGTGCCTCTCAATCTATCACACGGCCATGGCGTTTGTTTCACTTTTCGTTTTTTCGAGGGAAACACAATTAAACAATAAGCTCAAAGTCACCAAAACCATTGTCCAACAATAAAATGGCGAAAAAGAAACAAACTAATACACCTTATGTTCATAGACAAGCATGGAATACAGTCTGAGGTTGCTTTCCTCTTCTGGAGAAAGAAGCTAAAACTCTGTTTCTGTTTTTTTTTTTTCAAATTTTTTATTTGTTTGTTCCTTATGGATAACCGAGGTTGTTTTATTTATTTTTTAAGCCGAGGGGTTGTGTGAATTTCTAACTGGTAAAAGAGTTGAATCAGCCACTCCATAAGATTTTTCGTGGTGCAATACAAAATATAAGGGATACATAATTTCAGAAAAAGAAAAACGTTAAACACCATTAGAGAAACAGTTTCAACTCTGTCTCTCCATTGTTGGTTTGGATTGGTTCGTTTGGTCACATATCTCAATTCTGCCAAAAATAAGTGAAACAAATCCATACCCATAACGCGAAGAACTTCCAGCTTTTTAAGTGTTGAGTCATCCAATAATCGGCTAGGAAAAAGACTATCACCAACCAATAAAATTGTCAAATTGATTATAGCATGAACAAAGAAAATATGTTTGGTTTCCTATCATCAATGTAAACTATGTTGCTTTTTGCATTACTCAATGTTCGGATTTGAGATGAGATATATAGTCATAATATTGATTAACGAAAACTCATTTGTTTGCGGTGAACCTTTCCTGTAACTAGCAAGTTAACGATTCGAACACAACTAATATATTAAAATAACAATAACTTAGCAACAAGATTACAATCATCAAATTTAACATCAAAGCACTTACTAGAAAACTGCATCTAACTTCGATGACTTCTTCTCCAACCAATCTGGCTTACTCTTACCACCTTCCGGCGTGCTTCTCCTCCAACGACTATCCTCGTAAACCATCTAGGTCTTCCAGTCAAGAACATAACAAATCCCATGGTCACTCCTATTACCAATCCACATCCATACCCCATCAGCACGATCCTCCAAGTAAATCCACTCGCAAAGTCGTCGTCCTCATCATCATCTGGGGATATCGGTTGTGGTGGCTGTGGTTGTGCCTCACTATCTCCACATTTCTTTGGCAATGGTAACCCGCATAATCCCGAATTTCCAAAGTAAGAATCATTTTGAAACGTATCAAACTGGTTTCCGTGAGGTATGGGACCAACTAGATGGTTTTCCGAAAGGTTTAAGACTGCAAGAAATGTCAGACTCCTTAGCTCCCCTGGAATCTTCCCAATGAGTTGGTTTGAAGAGAGGTCTAATGACTCCAACACTGCAATGTTTCCCAACAATGATGGAAGATGACCAGAAAGGCTATTATGAGATAGATTCAGCAGCCGAAGTCCTTGTAGCTTTCCAATGTCATTTGGAATCTCTCCTACGAAATTATTGTATGACAAGTCGATTGTTGTGAAGACGGTGAGGATATAATTCATTTCAAATACAACCCCCTTCAGAACCAACTCCACAGAATCTCGATAAATGCCATCTCCCATGTATTGCAACGACGTGTTCGAGTTATCCACATTCATCATGGCTTTGAAATTGAGGAAATATCGTTCCGGTAGAAGCCCAATGAAGTTATTTTGAGAAATGTCAAAAATTCGAAGCTTAGGGAAAGGAGCTTCAGTTCCAAAACTGCCTATAGGACCATGAAATTTGTTTGATTTCAAGAGAAGAACTTGTAACTCTGGGAGAGACTCCAGCCAGTGAGGGAATGCACCATATAGATCATTGTTCCCAAGATCTAGGACTTCCATCCTTTTACAATTGGCCAAAGATCGCGGCACTGGTCCTTCCAAATGATTTCCATTTAAATTGAGACTCCTCAAATATTCACCTCCATTTGCAAATATTGTCGGGATACCGCCATGGAAGCCATTCGACCGTAGATCTAACACCTCGAGATAATTGCTGACATTTCCCAAACAGTGTGGAATAACACCATTTAAGTTGTTATTCGACAAAGCAAGAATCGCCAGGGAACTCGAATTGCAAATGGATGAAGGGATTTCTCCGGTTAGTTTATTGTGTGAGATTAGGAAGTAGGTTAATGATGATGGTGATGGAACTCGGAGTGGTCCTTGAAGATAGTTAAAGGAAAGATCCACCGACTGAAGATTGGGCCAGGTAGCGTTCCCCTCTACCCACTTTGGAATCTCTCCTTGAATTTTGTTATTGGATAGATGTAGGACTTCGAGGTTCTCTGCGCTTTTTAAGAATTCCGCCGGGAACTCGGTTATATTGCAAGAGGACAAATACAACGCATGAAGATTGGGCAAGGTAGCATTGGCATTACTACCATTACCAATGCTCAAAGCTGAGATATTATTTTTCGAAAGATCAAGTAATTGAAGGTTTGAGCTGAATTTCTGTAGCTCCATGACACCACTCAGATGATTCGATGAAATGTTGAGGTACCACAAGTTCACAAGACCTGAGATTGACAGCGGAATGGGACCATGCAATTTATTGTTGCTCAAGTCAATGTCCGACAACTGTGAATCACTTCGGAATTCAGGAATTTGTCCAGTCAACTGGTTATCTCCAAGGTATAACCTTAGCAATGAGGGAATAGTAAACAACCACGATGGTAGTGTTCCATTGAGGGAGCAATTGAATAACCTGAAGGTTTTTAGATATCGAAATCCACTTATGTTGTAATTAGGAATAGGACCCGCGGTAAATGGATTAGACGAAATGTCAAAATCAACAAGTCGTGTTAGGTTGGCCACCCAACGTGGAAATGGACCGCTGAAATTATTAGTGCCGAGTAATAAATACTCCAACTTTATAAGCTTAGAAAAGAACTCGGGAATCGTACCGTCGAGATTGTTGTCCACAACTATGAATTCGGTGAGTTGCTCAAGATTTGAGAGAGTAGACGGGACCTGACCGTTCAAATTGTTTTGCAATAAACTTAATTCAGTAATCCTCGTGAGGTTTCCAAGCGACTCGGGAAGAGGCCCAGAGAATTTGTTGGAAGAGAGATACAGGTACTTTAAAAACCCAAGATAGCCAATTGACTTCAGAATGGGACCATGCAGTTTATTGACGCTCAAGTCAATGAACTCCAACTTTGTAAGCTTAGAAAAGAACTCGGGAATTGTACCATCGAGATTGTTGTACGCAATGTCGAATTCGGTGAGTTGCTCAAGATTTGAGAGAGTAGACGGGACTTGACCGTTCAAATTGTTTTCCGATAAACGTAATACAGTAATCCTCGTGAGGTTTCCAAGCGACTTGGGAAGAGGCCCGGAGAATTCGTTGAAAGAGAGATCCAAGTAATTTAAAAACCCAAGATAGCCAATTGAATTAGGCAGTTCTCCATTGAGTCTGGTCATCCTAAGGTCGAGAGTCACCAAAGAAGACAAATTCAGCAAGGAATCGGGTAGACCCGAAGAAATGTTTACTCCGGCAAGCTTCAGGTTTTCTAGTTGGGTCAGGTTCATGAGCAGGGTTTTGAAATTGTGCGGTTGAATTAGCATATCACCATTGTAAGAAGAGAGATCGAGTGAAACGAGATTGGATAAGTGGGCGATTTCGGATGGGATTGAGCCTGACTGAAAGGAATTGGATAGGTTAAGGTGGGATAAGCTCGTGAAGCGGCTAAAAGAGGATGGAATGGGGGAGAAGTTGAAGTGATTGAAGGCGAGATTGAGTTGCTGGAGGTGTGAGAGTTGGAAAAGAGTGGTATTCGGATGGATGGTGCCATAGAGTTGGCTACAACTGAGGTCGAGCCCGGTCACGTGACCAATGGACACATCGCACGTGACCCCGTCCCACAAGCAACAATTGGAATCAGTAGTCTCGTTCCAAGACAGTGTCTTCGGATATGAAGGAGAACCAAGTTCACCACACGAGGAAGAAGCAGAACTTTTTATGGTAAACATTTGCTTAAATTGCAACAGTGAAGATCTCTCATTGAGAGAACACGAATGATTCGACGAAGGAGATGAAGAGGGCGGGGGTGAAGAAGCAGATTGATACTGGAAGAAAAGGAAGAGAAAATGGAAGAGCCATATCAACCTCTCCATTTGGTTTTTGGTTATGGAGTTGTTAGATTGAAGTCATCGATCCCTTTATATAATGATAATGACGTACTACTTCTGAATAAGTGTTTTCCTTTTTGAAAAACAATAAAAAAAATAAAAATAAAAATAAAAACCCTTCAAATTGATTTTTCAAAGTTGACTTGACTTAAAAAACTTGAAATTACTCTTCCGCATCACTCATTTATGACTCAACTTAGAGTTCAAAAATCAGAAAATGGAGCTAGCATTTCGATTTGAAGGGAGCTGCTGAGAAGACAAATTTCCGTCCGAAAAAAAAAAGGAAATTTAATTTGCCATCATTTTTACCGTACTTATTTAGGTGCTCATCCTAATGTATTTAAATATTTATCTTTTCATCCTCAAATTCAATTAAATCCTAAACTACCCTTTAATTCTCCTAATTTTTCAAATCTGTCTTCTTCTTTTTTATCTTTTCTAATTATCTCAATTCTCTCTCCTCTTTCAAACATTTTTCTCACTTAATCCTTTAAATTTTTTCTCTCTCCTAATCTTCTCTCTCATATTTTCATTTCCCTAAAATCTAAAAAGAAAACACGACTCCTACAAAAACGAATGTGTAAACCGAAAAACATGGCAAAACATGATCAATTCACAAAACATGACAAAACCTGATCGAGGTGAATAAACAAAACAAGATCAATTAGAAAATATGACAAAATCGAAAAATATGGCAAGTTTCAAGAAGTGTAGGTTTTGATCGAGGTAGATGAACAAAACATAATCAAATAAAAAATATGACAAAAATCAAAAAACATGACAAATTTTGAGATGTGTAGGTTTCAATCGAGGTAGATGAACAAAACATCATTAATTCACAAACATGACAAAATCAAAAAACATAATACCAAAAACTGATATTTTAGGAGAACGAGAGAGTGGGTAGCGCTTTTGTGGTGGTATCCCATCTCCGTCGCGATGGATCGATCTGAGCATGGAACGTCGGAGTTAAAGGTGGGTAAAGCACATCACCATTCTAAGCTTGAATCTGGAATCGCGGCAACGGCGACAGCGGCTAGATGAGAAGGAGTGAGAGAGGGCGGTGGGTGTTAGAGGAGGAAGAAGGAGACAGGCCAGCGGCGAGCATGGATCGACGGCGCCTAAAGGAGAAAGAGTGAGAGGAAGGTGGGTGTTCGAGGCCGAGGTGGGAGACAGGCCGATGGCGAGCATGGATCGTCAAGCAGTGGCGGGACGATATTGTTGGTGGCTGCTCCGGCGGATCGCCATTCTTCTCAATCAGTTCACCGTCGACCATGGGGATTTTAAATTTTTGGGTTTTTTTCTCAGAGCTTTTTTCCTAATTATATGGCGTAATGGATATGTTCAATCCTGAGGTGGGTATATGATGAGGAATTTTTGGGATGACGACGGGATCATGGTCTAATAATTTCAAAAGAATAGTCCTATGTAAATCTCAAAATGATCTACAGTATACTCCATCCGTCCCGGTTTGTTTGTCCCTTTTTTGACTTTTTGAAAGCGTTTGACCTCTCAAAAAATTTGCTATAATTTTCAATTCGTAATGTTTTTAATATGCAATATGGATCTTGTTTGATAGATCTCAATTAGTTTTATTATACAAAATTTTCAAAAATCATAAAAAACATTATAAATTGTAAGATATAATTATATTTTTGAAAAACACGTATTTCGACAATTGGACAAACAAATTGGGACGGAGGGAGTATAATATTAAAAAATAAAAAATAATATAGGGGTCAACATTAGTAGAGGGTGTTTTAGGTATTATTTAAAATTCAGAATGTCAACTTAAGTATTTAAATCTAGTAGGATGAGCACTTAAATAAGTTTATAAAACAGGATGGCTATTTAATTTCTTAAAAAAAAAAAAAAAAACTATCGTTATGGTTATATTGTCTACATTCTACCATAATGGAGTATATGTTATACTATTAATTTATTAAAGGCTCAAAATGACGTTTGGAATGCATTTTAATGTTAAACGTATATGTAACTATATATTAGATATTCAAAATATATACTGAAAAGTGTGTGTACCTAACGCCCCGCTAACTCCCGTTGATGTATAGAATATTGACAATTGGTCGAAGCTTGCACTGACCTGGGTTCAAAACACAGCAAGAGCAAGAAACTGGGATTTTTTTTCTCATATGAAAATGTCTATTGTGATGAAAAAAATTCATCACCGATTCCTTATATTGGCGACATAAATTTTTTTCACTGATGGATCACCTTTGGCGATGAATTTTGTCGTCGCCAAAAGTAATAATTGGTGACAAAAAAATTCGTTTTCAAAAAATATTAATAGGCAAGGGAAAAAATGTTGTCACCAATTATTCATTTTTTGCGATGAAATATTTCCTTATCAAACGGCACTATTGGAGACGAAAAATAAATTTCGTCACTAGGTGAGAATCCTTGACAACCTTAATTTAGTCAACAAATAATTTTTCCTCACTCATATTATTTGTGACGAAAAAACATGTTTTTTAATAATAATATTAATAAAATAATAATATTTTGCTCTTTATAACAAAGTACTCTAGCATTACCCCTCATTGACTCAGAGTTCCAAGTCAAGTCAATATGTGGAAAATTCTTAGCCACGCAAAAAGATATTTTTGTTACTTTCATCAGGGACTAGGTCCCCTCCACACTACATTCCTCCGTATTCCTCTAAACTCTCAATTTTTGACCATATCTTGAGTCCAGAACTATGATATGAACCATTCATCTAGTAGAACACACAAAAATATATGAGTTTACAAAATATGAGTGTGATTTGATGTTTATAGACACGCGAACACATGGAAATTAAGTTGTCATGCAAAATGAATGGTAAGTATATTCTAAAGTTTAACCTTATATTTTACAAAATTAATGGTTCGGATCATAATTTTGGTCTTGAGCAATAACCTGTGGTATGCCACATGTGTTTTGATTGGTAATATACTGCATACCCATAACTATTATATTGATAAACTAGGAAACAAAATGACATCTACTTTGTTATTATTAGTGTGGAACATTGCTCCAAACGCACTCAATGTATAATCCCTCCACGTTTAGAGTCTTTCCCAACAATACATCCAAAGTATGGTGGTTGTCCATGCCATGTTTGGTTCTTTTCCGGAGGGGTACGTCTAATTGATTGTCCATGTCTATTGTTGGCAAATTTATGACTAATAAATAATGTACTTTCGGAAAAAAAGATTTCAAATTTTATCTACAAATTAAAAGAACTCAGTATTATCTACTAACGTGCGGAAAAAAGTTCCAATTTAATTTCTTACCAAATTTAATGCATCACATACCAATGCGTTTTGCGGAGTGGACAAACGTGCGGAAAAAAGTTCCAATTTTTTGCCTATCAAAAAAAAAAAAAGTGTTTTGCGGAGCGGACAAATATAAATTGTACCCCCTCGATCCGTCCAATATTGCTTGTTGGATAACTCTTCTTTTTATTGACAATTAGGTACTTTTGCCCACTAGGTGTTCGGAGAACATATTTTTATAAGGAAACAAACAATTAAATACAATGAAATTATTCTCATAATAAGCAATATTGTAGAAAATGTTACACTTTTCATTGAGGAAAATGAATTGTGAAACTATATATTCTAAGAAAATTAAGGCAACAAATTAGTCTGACAAGAAAGAGGCATATTTTTTTTCCCTTGTCCATGGAAAGAGAGAAATGCATACCGTGTTGTTTGGGGTTGACTTAGTCTTACAATTGAACTTCTATATCATGCATTTATATTGTAAGATAAGAAAATAGAGACCACAAATTAGTTTGAGAAGAAAGAGATATTTTTTCCCCTCATGGAAAGCGAGAAATGCATACTGTGTTGTTTGGGGTGGATTGTGGACCCTGTATGAATCATTCACATGCATACTGTGTTGTTTGGGGTGGATTGTGGACCCTGTATGAATCATTCACATGTATATGTTTTTTGGACGTCTCTGTTTTGTGAATTTTTTTCCCAGTACCCTTTGGCTTTGTTGGAGATTGGATTCAACCAGGCAGTTGTGAACGATCGAAATCGACCCGAGAGTCAAGCAATGAATTATTGAATTAGGTTTTTGTGAGTTTTTTTTTAACGAAAAAAAAAAGGATTTTGTGAGTTGACTTGGGTCTTTTCTGGAGTAGCGGAATAAATGGGCCAGCCTACTCTGGATTCGAAAAAGTGAGTCAAGTTGTTCATTTTTGTTTGGTTTGTCACGCAAGTGTGTAAAGTCACATTGATTAGACATTAATATAGGCATGAATGAACCATGGTTGTCTTTAAACATTTTTTAAAGACTATTATGCATGTGAGACAAAACTTTGAGATAATCAATCATGTGTTGTTCGTTTCCCTACCCTATCTCGAATCAGAGTGATTTTTGGTACGGCTATTACGAATTTGAGATGGGGCTCATATATGCATCACAACAGGTCCCCTAGTTAGTATTTAACTAGCTTGATTTTTTTTCTTTTCAAGTTACTAACGAGGCACTATCTCGTAAAGTGCCCCATTTGATTCTACCTATTGCGACAGTCAGCCTAAACACCGAATTTAATATGGTAGGGTAGTTGAAAGTGCCTTGAAAAGCTGGGTTTAACAGGGCACTTATTTGGAGACATAAAACTACGCTTTTTTGTAATAAACTTATTTGTTTAAAACCAACATTTTTTTTAATCAGCCTATAAAACCAACGTTTAAATTTAACATTATTATTATTATTTTAATTTAATATGATAGGGTAGTTGAAAGTGCCTCGAAAAACTGGGTTTAATAGGGCACTTATTTGGAGACATAAAACTACGTCGTTTTTGTAATAAACCTTTTTGTTTAAAACCAACGTTTCTAATAGGGCATCTTTGCCCACAACATCGTTCACAATCTGGACTCCAAATCGATATAGCTTCCTCCAAAGTTTCCAGCTACTCAGAGGAGTCCTGACGGGTCGAGCTATTCCTTCATGATGGTGAGACTTCTTCTTTCCTCATTAATGCTGCTGTGATGAATTGAAAGTGAACTAAGGAAGCCAGTAGAAGTAGGTGTTCCTTTGATTTCAAATATTGATTGCACAAGAGTCCTGACGATCGGAAGAAAATGGCACCACTCTTCCATCTCTATCTACATCTCATTTCTTGTTTTTGTTTGAAGCTTTCTCTCAAGCTCAATTTGTCGCCGCGGGATACGAGGTATTTCATAGAATTTGGTTATATTTTTGCAAATAATGTGGGTAAATCTAGTCGCAGACTCGCCAATGGCGGTAGTACCTTATTTCCCCCAAGAAATTGTTTACCACAGGTATCACAATCCTCTGTTTTTGCTCTTATTTATAACTCTTCAATGTTGATTATTTCCGTCATTACCTGGGGGAGGGAGGGAGGCATGTTTGATATCGTTCTATGTTCAAAATACCCCAAAAAATTCTGTTTTTGGCAGACTAACTGCAGTATTTTTTATTTCATCAGTTTGGTTTTCCGAATCCCAGAAAACAATCCAAGATATGACCCAATTTTGAGTCGTCTATCCTGAAACACAACACGAGAGTCTCTCCAAGCAATTATTAAGTGTTGTTAATGTAAATACCAGTATACAGCAGCAGCGAGAAGAAGTTTGCAGAAAGTATAATCAATTATTATTAGCCACCAACTAACGTCAAACTTATATCTAGGGTACAAGAGTTCTATATTTACATAAGAGCCCCTAAACTATTACAAGAAATACAATAAGAGTACACTAGTTTCCACACTCCCCCTAAAACTGAGGCTGTTTCACTAGCATCAGTTTGTCAACAAGATATTCATGTCGAGCCCGAGTCATTGCCTTGGTAAAAATATCAGCAAGTTGGTGTTCGGAGGCAACATGGGGTAATGTAATCTCACCATCCAAATATTTGTCACGGATAAAATGGCAATCTACTTCAATGTGCTTCGTACGCTCATGATATACCGGATTGGACGCGATACGGATAGCACTAATATTATCTACAAGGAGTGGCATCGGAGACTGAATATGGACACCTAATTCTCGCATAAGACCCCGAAGCCAGGTGATCTCACTACATGATGAGGACATTGCTCTATACTCTGCTTCAGAACTAAAAGTGGAATCGCCAAATTGAATAATTTTTCCCATCTAACTTTACAGCCAAGATTTCCCCTCAATCAGAAGCCATTCAAAAATACCGAATAAACTTGTGATTGAAACTCGAACAAAGAAAACCTAAACCTTTGAGGAGGTTCTGGATACAGATCAAGACTAGGACAAGAAACGAAAATACTCCTACCTGAGGTCAAAACTCAAACAAAACCTAATCCTTTTAAGAGGTTTGGATCGGAGTATGCTCCGATACCATGTAAATACTAGTATACAGCAGTAGCAGCGAGAAGAAGTTTGCAGAAAGTATAATCAATTATTATTAGCCACCAAATAACGTCAAACTTATATCTAGGGTACAAGAGTTCTATATTTACATAAGAGCCCCTAAACTATTATAAGAAATACAGTAAGAGTACACTAGTTTCCACAATTATAGCACCACCACGGGATACTCCAGAGCCCTTCCTCACCACACATTAATATAATTTGTAATGTCACCATGTCGATATGGGGTGGTGAAGGTCCCTTAAGCACCACAAGGCAATGCTCTAAGAGCACTTAATAATTTTTTTGAGTCCACCCAGAACCAGAAACCTGTTGTAAGGAATGACAAAGCCACATTCATTCCTTCCAATAACTTAAAAAACACAAGCCATTAATAGTCAAAATTGGATAAAGTAGTAGTTTGGATAGATAAAATAGAACAATTACACAAGGTATTGTTCATTCTTCAAGACATCAGATAAAACTCAAAAATCCAAGTCCATTCTTGACCTGCCCCCCCTTCCACGGCCTCCTCGGCCACGGCCATGCCCACTTCCTCTTCCTCCACCACCCCTTCCTCCGTGACCTCTACCACCACCTCCCAATGCCTTGTTGACATCATATTTTATTTGCATGTTTACTGGCAACGGAAGAATGTGATCCACACACTTCCTGAAGCTGAAATCATCATTCATCAACAGTTTCATCATTCCTTACGAGGAAGAAGCAGCCGATTTTCCACTATGGATGGTAATGGACTTGGAAAGCAAGGATCCCTTCGCCAATCTTTTTCTCCGGCTCCAGATGACCCTTTTTGAGTAATTCTAGCAACACTGTGTGCTCATACTGCAAGCACCAAATGTGGAAAACAAAGTTCAAGTAAAACACAAGCAGAAAGTTTAGCATCCTGAACTGCCAGATTGTGCCACAAAAAAAGAAGAAGAACTAAACGTGCAATTAAGCTTCGCTAAGTATTTAAATGTGAGAATCCAATAAATTAGAGAAAAAATCTAATCCAGGATTGCAAAAGTCATAAAAGCCACCAAACAAGCAACCAAGGATAGATTCCTGTGATCCGCAAACATCCACATAAATACATAATCTTGCAAGCAATACAACTTACAAAAGTAGAGCTTACTGCACTGATTCGCATCGTCAATTTCCTGGTTACCAAAGACTATCTCAAATTCTAAAGCTTCTAAAGGAATGGATAGAGTCGCATTATCAGACTAAAAATCAAGAACTCTGATAAGGCAATCAAAGAGAAGATCACAGAAGTTAGTTTCCCATAAGGCGATTATTCACAAAATCCAAACTTGTAAACTCCAATTCCATTTTAGAAAACATGATAGTGTTCAATTATATCACTCCAATCTTGTGATACCCCAACCTAAATGGTATGTAATAAAAGTCCAACAACCACAAGCTTAGACAAGAATCCAATATGTTAGAATGCCTTGTATTCTTTAGTCCCACATTGGTTAACTATGTTGTTCCCGTATTTGTAGCCTATTATAAATAAGGCTTTTGGGGGACTTCTAGGAATTATCTTTTCGGCTCTCATATTGTGGCCTTTCTAGAGCTACGGATTATAGCCGGCTCTTTGTATCTCTTCTTCACGTTGGTTAGTGAATCCTCTCTCTCCTCGCCCGTGGACGTACCCTACTTGGGGAACCACGTATATCTTGTGTCTTTATGATTTCTTATTTAGTTTTCAATTTCTCGTTCTTAGCTTGCATTCATAGAGTTCATTACAACAAACTGGTACCAAAGCCTTCGGTTGCAAAACTAGGGTTTTATTTTCGATTGTGGCTATGGCGACGAAATTTGAGATTGTGAAGTTTGATGGGCAGAGCAGCAGTTTCAGTCTTTGGAGAGTAAAGATGAAGTCTCTGTTAACCCAACAAAGATTGCATAAGTCTTTATTAGGCAAGACTAGTTCTAAAATCAAAGAGGAAGATTTGGATGATACAGATGCCAAAGCTCTGAGTTCTATTCAGTTGAGTCTGGCAGATGACGTTCTACGCGAGGTGGAAGAAGGAACTTCAGCAGCAGGAATTTGGCTGAAGTTGGAAGGCATATATATGACGAAGTCGCTCACCAACAGGTTATATCTCAAACAACGTCTTTATACGTTTTGTATGCGAGAAGGCATACTTGTTAAGGATCATTTAGACGAGTTTAATCGTATTATTATGGATCTGAAAAATATTGATAGTAAAATTGAGGATGAGGACCAAGCCCTAATTTTGCTATGTTCTTTACCACTTTCGTATGAGCACTTTGTCATAACCCTATTGTATGGCAAAGACACGATATCCATGGAGGATGTTAAGGCCAGCCTATATTCGAAAGAATTGAGGAAAAAAGTGTCAGGTGAGGGTGATGCACATGCGAAGGGTTTGTTTGTTAGGGAAAGAACAATAGAAAGGGTGGAGTCGAGTAATAAGGGAAGATCCAAGTCACCAGGTAAGAAAAAGGGAAAATGCAATTATTGCAAGAAACCCGGGCATTAGAAAAGTGACTGTTTAAAACTCAAGGAGAAGGAAAAAGAAGACCAGAAGGAGGTAAAGTAATTGCTGGAATTACTGAAAGTTCAGATGAGTCAGATAATGTGTTATCAGTTACAGAGGGCGATTCTCGCCTAATACCGAGTGGGTTCTAGATTCTGGATGTTCATATCACATGTGTCCGCATAGAGAGTGGTTTTCTACTTATGCGGCGGTCAATGGTGGTACAGTTTTGATGGGCAACAACATGGCCTGTAAGACTATTGGTTTAGGAACGATTCAGCTTAGAATGCATGATGGTATTGTTAGGACTTTATCTGAGGTTCGACATGTTCCGGATTTGAAGAAAAATCTTATATCCCTAGGTGCCCTTGATTCTCATGGTTGCAAATTCCTCGGTGAAGGTGGAGTTTTGAAGTCTCAAAGGGTGCATTGGTACTGATGAAGGGTCAGAAGCATGGTAAGCTCTATACACTCCAGGGCAGTACAGTTTTAGGTGCTGCAACAACGGTTGCTTCATCCAAGGTTTCAGATTCAGACTTAACTTGTTTGTGGCATATGCGCCTTGGGCATATGAGTGAGAGGGGGATGACAGTTTTGAGCAAATAGGGTTTGCTATGTGGCCAGAAAATTGAGAAGCTGGATTTCTGTAACACCCCCAAAATTTGGGTACGTTAAATAAGGCATTTATTACATAATAAAGAGAGTCTGGCTCATTATTACATCATAAATACATCATAAGTAAAGGGTACATTTATTCAACAAGAGAGATAGCTAGGGTTCCTAACTACTGCTCCACTTGTTCCTCCATTCTGGCAAGTTCCTCCGCTCCGAAGGCCTCCAAGGTGTACATCTCACCCTGTTCATCTATGAGGTCTGACACATTATATCGGCATCACCACCAATATAATATGTCAGGGTCACCAAAAGGTAACATCGTGAGCTACAATGTTCAATAGGCAATCTTACCCACCAACCTTAAACTTATAAATAGTAGATCATATACAATAACAATCACACATCCACATTTGTTAATCGACTATCGTTGGTGTCCAAGATTTTCTGTGTTTCTCCTACGCGACTCGTCGTAGACCGTGTCAACATTTTCATTTACAAATCAACCTTTCAAAAACCATTTGTTTAACACACCTAACCTCGGTTCCGTCGTTCCGGGTTCCCGAGTATCCTCACAATGGTTCCGCCGCACCGGGTTCCCATTGGCACACATCAGCAATGGCTCCATACCGCGGATAACCAAGCCACACACCCAACCTCGGTTCCGCCGTTCCGGGTTCCCGAGTATCCTCACAATGGTTCCGCTGTACCTGGTTCCCATTGGTACACAATTGCATTGGCTCCGTACCACGGATAACCAAGCCATATCTCACCATGGTTCCACTGCTCTGGGTTCCCATGGGAACGCACACAACCTCACAATGGTTCCGCTATTCCGGATTCCCATTGGGATACACACAACCTCACAATGGTTCTGCTATTCCGGATTCCCATTGGAACACACACAACCTTACAATGGTTCCGCTGCTACGGATTCCCATTAGAACACACACACCCAACTCACATTATGCCACCAAAACCGGTCATAATGTAGTTTTAAAATATTTCTTTCCTCGGAAAACATTTCCTTACATTAATCACACCCTAGGTGCCATATTTCTACTTTCTCGGTTCTCATGTCTCATTTACATGCAAAGACTCCGCGGTAGGACAAAAGTACGCATGAAACATTCTAACAAGATCATCCAACGCTATAATATATCACAAGTAACACAATCGATTCATGTATGCAAGCTCATACTCCTTGAAATATCAAAATACGAATACTTCGATTCACATAGTAACATTTCAACTTTCGAAATCGTTCTTTCTTAGAGATCAAAACAACATACGTTATACTCGAGATGGAAAGTAAATAAAGATAACCTACTTTATACTTGGGGTGGAAGATAAGGAGGTCGTACCTCACTTCTTGGCGGTAGTAACGGCTTACGGATGGTGAGTCGGCTATCGAACGGAGTAACTTCCTATGATGGTCTCCGGTAGCTTCGAAAGAGAAAGGTCTCTCTCGAAACCTAATCTTGACTAAACTACTTAAGCTTTTTGGATGGAAGGGTGGTCGGGTGGCTGTTTAGTGGCGGCTTTGGATGAGTTTCTTGAAGAACACAAGAAAAACTCAAGAACAAAGGAAGAACATAACAAGAACAAGGATTTCTAGAGAGAGAAGTTGAAGAATGGAAGGTGTGAGTTGAATGGCATGGAGGTGGCTCTATTTATAGCCAAAACTTTGGCCCTCTCTGCTCTCTCAAGGCCGCCCCCCCTCTCTCTCCATACCTCAGATTTTGACACTTGTCAAGCAATCTTGGAAGATCAAAGCCTAATTCTAGGCTTGCATGGCTAGGATTTGTACTAAGGATTTGATTATGGAAGATTTTGGAAGATTTGATGGAGAGAAAGGATAAATTGTACAAGATTTGGTCTTAAACAATTATAGAAGGACAATTGGGAGGTAGATTTTGGCTAGGAAGAATATATACCCAAGGATTTGAAAAGATGAAGAAAGATCATGGGAATCAATCAAGGTACAACCAAATCTTTCTTCCTTCTTCCTCTCTCCCTCTCTCTCTCTCGGCTTCCCTCTCCCTCTCCCTCTCTCTCTCTCTCGGCATCTCTCCCTCTCTCTTTCTCTCTCTCTCTCTCTCAAGTACACCTATATATATATTAATGGCTAGGTACAAAAAGTACTAAATTTCCAAATCCAAATATCCCATTAAAGAATTACAATTAGGCACATGCCTCATTAAACTAATAGAGAGAGAACTTTTAAGAAATCTGGGGCCTATATATAATATTGTATATGTACACATGCCTATATATACATAGGTACAAAAAAATAAATTAAATATGAGGCCTAAGATTTCCCCATTAAAAAATAATATAGGTACTAGTACTATAATATTAAATAAGGCACTAAAATCTAGGGTTTAGATACACATGTATAAATGCCCAATATTTAAATATAGTTGTGGTACCAAGTACCCAAATTAAATAAAAGGCTAGGATTCTCTTCATTAAAATAATAATAAAGTACAAGTACTATTTATTCAATAAAGTACTTTGGAAATCTAGGGTTTAGATTTACCCCAATATTTTAATGCATAAAAGTACATGGAAAATCAACCCTTAAATATTTAAATAAAACTTTGTACCTTATTGGAAGATTTGAGCTATTACCCGATGGGTAATAAATTCTCTAGCGGTTAATAACCAATAGATAATAGAGGGGTGGGAGAGTACCCAATAAACAAAGAATAAATGTCCTTTGCACATGTGAACATACACCATTAAAATACTATATCTATGTACTAATTCACATATTTAATATGAGGCCTATTGTCCAATGGACAAAGATTACCCTAGTATCTATTGACCAATGGGTAAATGCAAAAGGTTCAAAGGGTTCATCTAGTAACTAGGTGAGTTTGGTTCCTCGGTTCCTCCAAGTAGTCGGTTGGAATCTAATTCGATTGGCCCCGAAGGACTAGAATCTAATTACAACGGATTACTGAAAGTAAAAATAAGTAATTCAAATAAAATTCAAATATTTAACGAAATTTTTACCTTCCAAAAATCAGGGTTATTACAATTTCTGTGAGCATTGTGTCTACGGCAAGCAGTGCAAGGTAAAATTCAGTACAGTTGTTCATCGCACAAAGGCACGGTGGATTATTTTCACTCGGATCTTTGGGGTCCCGCAGAGGTAACTTCTAAAGGTGGTTTTCGTTATTTTATGAGTATTATTGATGATTTCTCTCATAAGGTTTGGGTGTATATGTTGAAACATAAGAGTGACGGCTTTAATACATTCAAACAGTTTTAATTTTTTATTGAGAATCAGACTGGTAAGAAAATAAAACGTTTGAGAACTGACAATGGTATGGAGTTTTGTCTTGGCGAGTTTGATAGGTTCTGCAGTGATGAGGGCATTGTGAGGCATCACACAGTGAGAAAAACCCCTCAGCAGAATGGTGTGGCTGAACGAATGAACATGACTCTTTTAGAGAAGGCACGTTGTATGTTGTCCAATTCCGGATTGGGCAAAGAATTTTGGGCTGAAGCCGTTTCCACAACATGCTATTTGGTGAACAAGTCTCTGTCAACTGCTATTGAGTATAAAACTCCGTTTGAGGTATGGTCAGGTCATCCAGTTGATTATTCTGTGTTGCATGTTTTTGGGTGTCCAGCTTACGCTCATGTGAATGAGGGTAAATTGGAGCCACGGGCCAAGAAGTGTATTTTCTTGGGTTATGCAGCAGGTGTCAAAGGGTACAGGTTATGGTGCTCTGATGATTTGAAGTTTTTGATCAGTAGGGATGTGACTTTTGATGAAAATTATCTAATTAAGGGGTCTAAGCAGGTTGATGATACAGTTCAGGAATAAAGTGTTCCAAAGTAGGTGGAGTTTTTGAGTGAATCTTCCGACTCAGGGAAGAAGCACATTGATAAGCCAATTGAAGAGGAGTTTAGGAGTTCAGATACAGAGGTTGATGCGTTAGTTGAGCAACCACACACTATTGCTAAAGATAGGCCAATGAGGGAGATTCGGCCTCCTGAAAGGTATTCGGCTTATTCTGAGATGATGGCCTATGCTTTATCAGTTGCTAAAACAGTTGAGTATGAAGAGCCTTCAAGCTATATGGAAGCTGTTTTGAGCGCTGAGTCTGCACAGTGGTTTGTTGCTATGAATGAGGAGATTGAGTCTTTTCAGAAGAATCAGACATGGGAGTTAGTAGAACCGCTGAAAGGAGAGAGGATTGTTGGGTGTAAGTAGGTCTTCAAGCGCAAACCAGGTATTCCAGAGGTAGAAGATGCTCGGTTCAAAACTCGGCTAGTGGCGAAAGGATACAGCCAAAAGGAGGGTGTTGACTACAATGAGGTATTTTCACCAGTTGTAAAACATAGTTCCATTCGCACTTTACTTGCCATTGTTGCATGTTATGATCTTGAGTTAGAGCAACTTGATGTCAAAACTGTGTTTTTGCATGGCGAGCTTGAGGAACAGATTTATATGCATCAGCCTGAGGGATTTGTTGTTTCTGGTAAGGAGGATCACGTTTGTTTACTTTATAAGTCTTTATATGTCCTCAAACAATCCCTTATGCAGTGGTATAAGCGGTTTGATACTTTTATGATAAGCCAGTCATATTCAAAAAGTGAGTATGACAATTGTGTGTATTTTTGAAAACTTCCAGATGGTTCATTTGTTTATCTACTGTTGTATGTTGATGATATGCTTATTGCTGCCAAGAGTGTATCAGAAATCAACAGATTGAAACAATAGTTAGGTGGTGAATTTGAGATGAAAGATTTGGGTGTGGCAAAACGTATTTTGGGTATGGAGATTTACAAAGATCGAGTAGCTGGCAAAGTATTTTTGAATCAGAAGTCTTATGTTCTCAAATTGCTTGAGCGCTTTGCCATGCAGAACTCGAAGCCAGTCAGTACCCTTTTGATAGCACACTTTCGACTTTCAGCTGAGTTGTCACCACAGTCGGAGGATGAGAAGAAGTATATGTCTTAGGTTTCATATTTGTGCACAGTTGGGAGCCTTATGTATGCCATGGTATGTACTCATCCTAATATTTCACATGCAGTTAGTGTCGTTAGTCGTTATATGGGGCGTCTAGGAAAGGCACATTGGGAGGCTGTGAAATGGATACTACGGTATTTGTGCGGAACTGCAGGTGTTGGTTTATTATTTAGGGTTGCCAATTCTGGTGATCATGCTGTTGGTTATATTGATTCGGATTTTGCCGGTGACCACGATAGGAGGAGGTCTCTGACAGGTTATCTTTTTACTCTATTCGGAAGTGCCATTAGTTGGAAAGCTACTTTACAGGCTACAGTCGCGCTGTCTACAATAGAAGCGGAGTATATGGCCATTGCTGAAACTGTGAAGGAGGCATTGTGGATGAGAGGTTTGATTTGTGAGCTTGGTCTTGCACATGGTGTGAGTTCAGTATTTGTGATTCGCAGAGTGCTATACATTTGATTAAAAATCTGATGTATCATGAGATGACCAAGCATATAGATGTTAGATATCACTTCGTTCGGGATATCATCTCATAGAAATAAGTTGAGGTGAAGAAAGTGGGTACGGCAGATAACCCTGCAGATATGTTGACTAAACCGGTTCCGATTGCCAAGTTCAAGCATTGCTTGGGCTTGCTTGGTATTTGCAGTTGATCGCCCTCGGGGGCATTTGGCGAGTGAGAGGTTAGAAGGGGAGAGCTATATTTGATGATTTGGTTCAGTGAAATTCAAGTCAAGGGGGAGAATTGTTAGAATGCCTTGTATTCTTTAGTCCCACATTGGTTAACTATCTTGCTCCCATTTTTGTAGCCTATTATAAATAAGGCTTTTGAGAGACTTCTAAGAATTATCTTTTGGGCTCTCATATTGTGGTCCAGAGTTATGGATTATAACCGGCTCTTTGTATCTCTTCTTCACGTTGGTTAATGAATCCTCTCTCTTCTCGCCCGTGAACGTACCCAACTTGGGGAACCACGTATATCTTGTGTCTTTGTGATTTCTTATTTAGTTTTCAATTTCTCGTTCTTAGCTTGCATTCATAGCGTTCATTACAACACAATATGCTGTCTAAGCTACACAATTTCTATCAGAAAATTGCAGGATAAAACGCGAAAGATTTTCAATCTCATTTCGTATAAGATGTCAATGACAATCAAATTGAAGAAAATATCAACTTCTAGCAATTGTAATTTATATCCCCGTAATGATGCACCAAGAACGTTGCAAGCGGTTTTGGTGCCTACCTGTTTTGTGAGACTGCTGCAAGCGTTTTTTGTGCCATTGATTAGCTAAAATAGATATAAATGGGGTTTTTGCTCTTCTGGCGTACATGCCCTAATTTGGTGTTGGCGTTTGTTTGTGATGCAACTCACGCTATCCATCCTTAGTAAAGTAACTTTTGTGGAACGCTATTATTTACTCTAATGAACGCTATAGTAATCTCGGCGCGAGTTTTTCCGCCGCTCCTTAACACTGAACGCTGTAATTGGTTTTCTTTTGTAGCGTTCTTAAAAGAACGTTGTGAGATAATGCTATAAAAAGCCATCTCTGTTGTAGTGAGGTCAAAGCATAGTTTTGTTTAACTTTTAGCACTTTTTGTTCTTATTTGATTTTTTTTCGCGTTTGTTAGTTTTGCTATCAAACATTTTGGATTATTGATTCGTCTCAAAATAATACATATATTTTTACTTTTACCCAAATATTTTGAGAAAATGAATTGATTTTCACACTCTCTTTTAACCATCCACACCTCTCTCTTTTTGGTTTCGATTCACTTGAATTTACTGTCTTGTCCTTTATTCAATACACTTATCTACACATTCATGGACAATATTGTAAATTCATATAGATAAAAACAAAAAAGAGCATGTGTATGGTTAAAAGGGGAGTGTAAAATCATTTTCCTTTAGAAAATAACCACTTTTTAGCAAAAAAAAAAAAAAGTCAATTATTTTTTTGCTAAAAATTGGTTATTTCTCAAAATATTTGGATAAAAGTAATTTTTTACTTTTATAATTCGTCTCATCAGACGAATCGAAAAACCAAAAAAGTGAGACGCAAAACTAACATGAAATATTCAAATAAGAACAAAACAAAACAAAATCCTAAAAGTTCTAAAAGTCCTTAGTGGAAATTCTAATAGACCCATTGAGTAGATAGCTCATTGCAAATAAATACTAGGTCAATTGACAACAATGGTCTTAGGTTGACATGATTTTTTCGTGCATTACCGATTATTACAACCAGATTAAATGAAACGGACTTTTCAATTTGAAGGACTTCAAATACATATATGTTTGGTGTTCTCAAGTAAATTATGATCAAAATTAACAGCTATGCCCAGAAAAGTTGACAATAACTAGCATCTAAATGTCCCTACGATATACTATATACAATTTCATGGGATTCCACTGGGGGAGGCATAACTAGAAGTGGGGTCCTAGCTCATTACAATATTGATAAGAGAGAGACATCCGTGAATGATTTGTCTGATCCCATGACATATCTAAAGGTGGGATTGGTTCTCTAAAGATCCGGCCTGTTGATGTGCAACTAAATTGACATCTTGAGTTACTCAAAAACTAAATGGTTCTTGACACTATTTTTACTCATATCTTGACATTATTTTTACTCATATCTTGGCTAATCTTTCAAGGTGAGAGATTAGACGGATTGACTTGAAAATCGGACTCGAATCCCCTATCCGACCTCCCCCTGTCTTATCCCTCTGTCCCACCCTCCTACATGTATTTCATGGCAATGTTTTAGTTGAGTGGACGACCCATCCTGCAAGCAAGCAAACTAATTGGTTCTTGATAATTATTTTTTGACTCATACCCTCGACTTATCTTCCAAGGTGAATGATCAGATGGATTGACTTGACTTGAAAATCTCAATCACCAGCCAAGTTAGTGGGTGATACCTTAGTGCATGAATGAAGACCTGGCCTTTAAGTTTTAGTCACAAAATGTGTTTCATGACCATGTCTTTAATTGAGTGGACGACCCATCATGCAAGCAAGCAATTGATGGTCCATTGGACCCCTCGTTTGCTTTATTATGACAACAATAACGTGTCCACCAAATTGTTAGTTACTCTCTCCGTCCTAAATTGGTTGTCTCCTATGAAAAATCGTGCATTTTTTGATTAAAAAAAAGTACTTCCAAACATAAATTTTTAAGTTTTTTTTTTTTTATACCAAATTAAATTACTTCATGAGCTCTTTCATATGGTGCAAAGAAATTTAAAACATGATGCCATGTTTTAGTTGAGTGGATGACCCATCCTGCAAGCAAGCAAACTAATTGGTTATTGATAATTATTTTTTCACTCATCCCTCGGCTTATCTTCCAATGTGAATGATCAGATGGATTGACTTGACTTAGGAAATTGTGGGAATCCGATTAAGATGGTTCGCTCCTATGGATCTTGGGTTTGAGATTCGCCCTTGATCTTCCCCTAGTCCTGCAAAACAAGGCACAACTACAGACTGCACTGGAGGATCTCCGGAATGGCCCTCCGGTGCAAGAATCAGTTCTCTTGCAGAAAGAAGTAAAAGACCAACAGCTAGGGTTTCAGCTTCCTTTTTCACGTACCTTTTCCAGGAAGGCATAATGGGGTATATATAGAGAATCCCTAGCTTGGCCTCCAAGGTTGCACCTGCGCTCGACACGCGTCGGCTGATGTCACCTCTACTTCACATTAGGGTTTTGTAACCGCTCGCGGGATGAGCTGGCACCTTCACATGCCCCCATCGTTATCTTGATAACCGTTCGGATGACATCACAATCGTCATTATAGCCACAAGTGCTGCTTCCACGTGGGTGAGCTGGAATGATGGCCCCCACGCTCGTTCAAGGCCGAGCGCACTATGCCATCGCCAGAGAGTTGCTGGTCGAGCTCAATAAACAACCGCCTAAGGGGGCGGTGGACGGGCCAAATGCTTGAATATAGGTTGATTGGAGCCTCTAACATGAGACCGTTGGCTGCCAAACTGGTTATTGGTGGCGGCTCGAGTTCAAGCAAACATCCTGGGATAGGTTCGGAAAGAGGTTTGGCATGGCATGGCCGTTGCTCGGCCTGCTACAATAGCCCTTCAATTCCTGCCGAAGCTTTTGTTCGGTAGGGATTGGCTTCGAAATTGGCCGAGCCGTAGCCCCAGTCGAACCTATGAAACGGAGACAAAACTGAGAGGTTGATTGGCTAGACTTCCTTCATGTGAGTTTAACCGTCAGATCCAAGCCCCAGTGGCAGGGTGACAGGTGTCGATCATCAAGCAGAGCATGTCAGTTGAAAGGACGCTTTGGCAGAGGAAGAGACGGTTGGCACACGAAAGGCTCTGAATGGTTGTCCCATTGTGGCCACATGTCGCGCTTTGATTGGCTGAAGGTTCGGCGGTCATGAAGACAGGCAGGAAATTCGAAAAGACCCCCCTTCTCTATAAATATGTGGGCGAGAGGAAAGGGAATACTCTTCGACTCTTTCTCTCTCTAAAACCAGAGCTTCTGTCTCTATGAATCGTCCGCTCCAGCCTTCAATCTTCTTCCAGATCTTCGATTCCAAGCTAATTTCTCCAGCAAAAGTCTTCAGGTATGTCATCGATCATCACCACTTCTCATCTTTCTTCACCTTCCACTGCTTTTTACGCTTTTTGGGGTTTTTGTTCTGAGTGAATAGTAAAAAACTGGGGGTAAACAATGATGTTCATCCCCAGATTCAATCTGTTCTTCCGAGCCCCGGCAAGGGTGCTAGAACTCTACCGAGCGTCCCCCCCTCCGATGGGGATGACAATTGATCATGATTCCCCTCTAGTTCTTTGGCCGAACATCGAATGACCTTAGGAAAGCCGTGCCCCTTGTAGGATAGAGATGACTCGCGAGCCGATAGGATTAGCCGAACCTCTTCACTCTTCTCTTTACCGACGCAGATTCCAACTGCTCATTTTTTTTCCCATTGTTTTTTCTTCTAGGTTTGGCTCACGAGGTTATCGACGTTTCATCAAACTCTGACTGCTAGGAAACCAAATCCAAGCGACAGCTGATTGGGACGCTTCTTGATCAACACAGAAGTCGAGACCGAGCTGTCGAATCCATCTCCACCAGGATACGGTGACCTCTCCAGCGTCCGACGACTCCAATGCCGAGCTGGATTACGAGTATGCTCAGGATGAATTTTTGACCGATCCCGAGATAGATTTCACTCCTAAAACTGAATCAGAAACTGAGCCTCGTATGGGAAACAAGGCCGAATTGAGGTTCGCATTGGGAGCCGGGGCTTCGACGTCAACCCCTAACGACGTGGACCTCTATGATAAGGGTCTTTTGTGCCCCCATGCCCACTACTTTAGCGGGGACCCTGGGGAATACGAAGCCTTTTGCCGCAAGTTCCATATTCCCGATGATGTTTTCATTCACCGAGTAAAAAGCAACGAAATAAGAGATAAAATGGAGGACCATCCAAAGCACATCACTGTGCCTTTGATAGCCATCTGCGAGGCCGGACTTTGGCATCCCCTCCACCCATTCCTTAGGGAAATCCTTTGGAAATTTAACTTGGCTCCCTATCAGCTTGCGATCAACAGTTATCGAATAATCATGTCGGTAATTGCTTTGATCAAAAGCCAAGATCTTGATTTCACCCCGACCAATCTTTTTTACACATACCCCATGTCTCGGCATGGTAAGTCCAGCCGTCGATACCTAATGACGGGCCCTAAAAAGAAGCCATTTATCGACGGACTGTCTGACACGGATAAGTGGGCCGATTTCTACCTCGAGGTCCATGGAAACTTTGAGTTTAAAGGTATCAGCCGTCGCCATCTTGTGCCGAAGGTCAAAGACACGAGAGGTTACAAAGTCGAACCTTCTTACTTGCTCGCGTCATGATACGCTTGTTTACATTTGTTGCTGAAGTTTTTCCTTTCTTTTGCAGAGCTCGGTCCAATCTCCAAGACTCTGAACTCCACTGCCAGAGAAAAAGCCTGCAAAACGCTGCTAGCTCAAACCTACCGACACGCCCCAACGCTCCTTGACTACATCCCTTCATATAGGGGGGGTACTTAGGAAGAAAGATGAGAACAGGGAAGGTGGGCTGAGCAAAAAGAAGAAAGGGGTGTCGCCCACTCTCGGTGCCACCCATTAGAAGAAATCCATTATAAACGCTGAGGGGCCAAAAGGAAGACACAACCGATCATTAAATTGCCGAAGTTCGGTTGGACCGCGGAGAAGTGGCTCACACCGCTCGGTACTGACGACGTATTTGAGCTGGTGGTCCCTGGTTTAAACATTCTGCTTCGCGTGGTCGATCTGAACGCCGAGGAGATGTCGATGAGGGGTATTCCAAGGCCAATAATCCCAATGAAGACTGCCAACCCAGCTCGGAATAGAAGCTCTTTTGATCAGCAGCAGCAAAGGGAGAAAAGACAAAAGACTTTGGCTGACACTGCTCAACCGGGTGTCCCCTAGGAAACCCCTTCTGAAATCGTCCGAGCCTCCCCCGCAAAGGAAAAATAAATCATCCTCGACCCTCCAAACAAACCCAACGAGCCCCAAGATGAAGCCGTCGTCCGGAGGGAGTTCAATCCCTCATATATCATGCCCGTGGGTAGGGTTTTACTCCTAAACGACTCCGTGAAGGAGGAGCCGAACCTTGCAGTTACCCTTCTGAGGGGGCTGGCCCTTCCGAGGGACTATGACCGAGTACCAACCGATCTTCTCCCGGGCCTCGGCGAGATGTGTTCTCATCTCGTTTAGGTACGTCTTTTGGTTTTGATTTCACAACTTTGCCTTTGAATCTTGATTCTTTGTTTATGACTTGCTGTTTGGTCACGTTGGGCAAGCTGTGCTGAAAGCGTACGACAAAACTTCTAAAGTTTCTGCCGGACGTGAGCGATACAGGACTGATTGAGACTCCTACCGAACCAAATGGAGGATCTCTGAGCATCAAATTAAAGATACAGAGGTTGAAGTGGACAAGCTGATAGCGAAGCTTGCCGACGCGAAAGTTGTCGCTGAGACTGCCGAGGCCAAGGTGAAGAAGATGAGGGAGGAGGAAAAGGAAAAACTCAGAATCACCGATGCCAAAGGCTATGAGGCGGGGATCAAACAGGCAGCTCTGGAATATACCCAGGTTGCCCATAAGATGGTGAAAGACGAGCTGGAGGTAAGGCTGCCTGATTTTTACCAGCTCGGTTATACTTCTGGCGCCGTAGCTATGGTTGAGGTGATGTGTATAGAGCCCGACTCGGGCTTTCTAGCAAAGGTTCCAGCTTCAGTCATTCCTGATCTTGAACAGCCATACACCGAGGAGGAATGCTAGCCGCTTCCACCGGAAGAAGATGAGGATGAGCAAACTGCCGACGTCGAGCAGCGACAAGGAGAGATGGGAGAGAATGTGGCCGAGGGAAGCTGTCGAGACGGGGCAACAAATATCGAGGCTCGTGTTGACATTGATTGAGTTCGAAAAAAAATCCTTGCAGGCATCGAAGCTTGTCGATTGGCTGCCGTAGATAAAGACCTTTAACTTTTCAAAAATTTCTTTAAGTCCTTTTCCCCTTAGGAACTTTTAACTTATTTTGGACTGGACGGCTCCGAACATAAGGAGTTTACCGTACTAGATGTAATAGTTTACCTAGGAAATGCTGCCGAACAAATGGCATGCTTGATCTTGTAATAGTTTTGGGGGAGGATGACACTGAACGTTTTACGACGCCGTACCTCCTCTATAGGATTTCCTTAAGTGCATACTTTGCTTTCCATGCCTTATAGAATTTTAAACTCTATTGCTTGTTTGGAAGGTTGAATATTTCTTCATGACTTAGAAATATTTTTATTGTTTTGTCGAGGGCTTTTATGCCCGATTTAAACCATTTACCTAGTGATAGCCGCTACTTTGGTGTAAGGCTTGGCTTAAATGCCATCCTTATGCCAAAGTAAAGAGCTAAGTAAATGTTAAGTGTGGTTATCTGTTCAAGTCAAGAATGAACGTAACCGAACCAAAGACCAACCATTTGGTTAATTGTTCAAGTCAAGCCAGACGTCAAACCGTCTGAGCTTACTCCAAGGCAAGAGCCCCGTTGCTTGTTTTAAGTTGGATTGGACTGATGGTCCGAGCGTGCTTGTTATGGCCGTTGGGAGGGCCTAAACGATGGCCAAATGGCCGAACTGATTGACAGAAGTCAAGTGTGCAAGTTAAGTAAAAGTACATGTAAAAGAGTTTTTGGACAACGACGGTACTTCTCATTAACTTGAAAGTTGTTAAAAATGAGTACAGCATTTGCTTAAGTAAAAGAAAGATAATGGCTGAGATATGCTCAGGCCGAGCCATTTCACAGGTACGCTTTCCTGAGGTTGAGAGCATTCTAGGGGTTCTCAATTTGCCTTCTATCTTTGTCTTATAACTTGTAGGAGCCGTTGCCGGCCTCCTTGATCACATTATAAGGGCCTTCCCAAGTAGGATTGAATTTTATTTTCTGACTGGCTCAGATAACCTTCCTTCCAAACCCAGTCGTCGATTTTGAACTTTTTGAGTCTGACGTTTCAGTCATAGCCCTGAGCGTCCTCCTACTGATAGCTGGCTAGCTTGAGCTAGACATCGTCCCTCTTTTCTTTGGCTAGGACAAGCTCGGTGGCTACTGCTTCGTCGTTAGTTTGGGGATCAAAGGTTTTAGTTCTGAGGGTTGGGAATCTTGACTCAAATGGGATTACAGCCTCCATGCCAAAGGCCATTGCAAAGGGGGTTTGGCCCGTGGAGCGTCTTGGGGTGGAGCGATAGGCCCAAAGAACTCGAGGGAGCTCTTCGGCCCATCTTCCTCGTTTGGAGTCCAGCCGACTCTTGATACCAGCAGACACAGTCTTGTTTGTGGCTTTGGCCTGGCCGTTGCCTTGTGGGTAGGACGGGATAGAATTGAAGAAAAGAATACCAAATTCAGCACAAAGCCCTGTGAGCTCTTTCCCGATGAATTGGGAACCGTTGTCAGAGACGATTGCATATGGAACGCTGAACCGTGTTATGATATTTCTCCATACGAAACGCCGAACATCAGCCTCGGTAGTTATGACCAGAGGCTCGGCCTCTACCCACTTTGAAAAGTAATCAGTTGCCGTTATCAAAAACTTGAATCCACCAGGGGTAGTGGGGAGTTTGCCAACTATGTCCAACCCCCACTGAGCAAAAAGCCAAGGACTAGTGATGGATTTAAGAGATTGTGCTGGTTGTTTGGGAATAGGAGAGTAAAGCTGGCAAGGCTAGGATTTCTTAACCACTTCTTCACAATCCTTCTTCATTCCCTTCCAGAAGTAGCCCTGGCTTAAGGCTCATTGGCAGAGGGAATGGCCGTCAGAATGGCAGCCACAACTTCCAGAATGAACCTCGGCTAAAATAGCAGGAACCTCATCAAGATGGATAACTCGAAGATACGGCCTAGTGAAGCTTTTTCTATAAAGTTTGCCGTTTTCAGAAATCCAATAATAGGCCGCTTTGCTTCGGATTCGGCCGGTGAGCCTCTTTCTTATCTGAGGGGAGTGTGTCATGTTTGAGGAAGGCGACAATTTTGTCCATCCAACTAGGACCGAGAGTAACGCTGGAGACTTCTTGTGGAGTTTTAAAACTTGGCTAAAAAATCTCACCGAGGCTAATGTTTCTGAATTCAGAGGCTTTGCTAGCTGAGACCAGGCTTGCGAGTGCGTGGGCGTGGGCGTTGTTCTCTCGGTTGATCTACTCTATTTGGAATCCCTTGAACTGTCGGATCAACTCCAAAGCTGTTGCTTGGTATTTAAGCATCCTGGGATCCCGAGCCTCTTAATCGCCAGTTACTTGGTTAACAATCAGTTGAGAATCACAAAAAACATGCAAGTCTTCAACATTTAGATGTGCAGCAGCACAAAGTCTAGCGAGCAGCGCTTCGTACTCAGCCTCATTGTTTGTGGCTGGGAAGTTGTTCGTAATAGCACTCTCATGAAGTACACCACAAGGGGTTACGAGTACGACCCCTGCACCTGCGCCGTTGTTATTCGATGCTCCATCGACATTAAGCTTCCAAACATCACCATTGAAGAGGTTCCAAGTCTTACGTGCCTCATGTTGCTCCAACATCCCATACTCTAGCCGAACCAAGGCCTCTTCATCTAGACTCTTAGTGGTGAATTCGGCAATAAAGTCTGCTAATACCTGAGCCTTGATTGCGGTCCGCGGTTCAAAATGGATGTCGAAGTTTGCCAATTCGACCATCCATTGAGAGACTTGGCCGGAGAAGTCGGCCTTTCTAAGAAGATTCTTAAGTGGGAACTCTATGAGAACGACAATGGGATGCTCCTGGAAGTAAGGGAGTAGTTTCCGAGCTGCTGCGACCAATACAAGGAGAAGTTTTTCCAAGGGTAGATATCTTGTTTGGGCTAGGAGCAAGGTTCGACTAGCAAAGTAAATAGGTTGGTCCTTTGGGCCTTTGCATCGAATAAGTGCCGAACAGACCGCATGTGGAGAGACAGTCAGGTAAAGGTGAAGTGTCTCGAAAGGCTTCGGCTTGACTAGGAGTGGAGCCGAACCTAGACACGCCTTCAGCTCGGTCAGGGCTGTGTCACATTCCTCTGTCCATTTAAAACTCTGTCGGCTCTGTTTCTTTAGATTTTGAAAGAAAACATGGCATTTGTCCGACGATCGACTTATGAACCTGCTGAGAGCCGCGGCCATTCCTATCAGCTTTTGTATCTCTCGAGGGGTCGATGGTGCCCTTAAATTTTGAACGGCTGATATCTGGTTCGGATCTGCTTCTATGCCTTGCCGAGTGGCAAGGTAACACAGGAATTTTCCTCAGCCTACGCTGAAGGCACATTTCTCGGCGTTGAGTCTGAGTTTGAATTTCTTCAAAATTGCAAATACTTCCGCAAGGTGGGCCAAGTGGTTCTCGGCCTTGAGACTCTTCACCACCATATCGTTGATATAAGCCTCCATGATCTCACCCATGAGCAGGCCGAACAGTAGATAAACCATCTTTTGAAATGTGGCCCCGACGTTTTTGAGGCCGAACGGCATGACAAGGTAGCAAAAAAGACCCTTAGGGGTAATGAAAGCTGTCTTCTCCATGTCTTCAGGGTTCATTACTGTTTAATGGTAACCACGTTAAGCATCCATAAAACTTAGGTGAGCGTGTCCTGCTGTGGAATCCACCAACTGATCGATCTTGGGAAGTGAGAGACAATCTTTTGGACAAGCATCATTTAGGTTGGAGTAGTCCACACAGACTCTCCATTTGCCGCTCTTTTTCTTAACCACCACTAGGTTGGCGAGCCAAGTGGGGTACTGAACCTCTTTGATGGCTCCTGCTGTTAGGAGTTTGTCCACTTCTTCATTAACAGCTTCGGCATGAATTGTTGCTAAGCGTCTTGGCTTTTGGATCACCGATTTTGCTGATTTCAAAACATTGAGTGAATGCCGAATGAATTTCGGGTCGATGCCTGGCATCTCGTACGACTTCCATGCAAAAAGTTTGATGTTATCCGTCAGAAATTGGACCAACTCCTCTCGCTCGGCGTCCGTCAAACCGGAACCGAGCATAAAGAAACGGGATCCATCTTTAGTGATTGGGATTTTCACAAGATCTTCAATTGATTTTTGTTTGGCTGGAGCCCCAACATCCTCAAGAACTGGTTTGTCTGGTACTTCGACCCAATGGACTCTTCTGGAGCTCGGCGCCTTTCCCACTGCAGAGACATAGCACTGCTTCGCTTGGACTTGATCGTCAAACAGGTCCTCTTGTCGTCCGGTTGATCCGATGTACCGTACCACTTGGTGGTAGGTTGAGGCAATAGCCTGTATAGCGTGAAGCCAATTTCGTCCGAGAATTGCATTGTATGGGCTTGGTGCATCAACAACAATGAATTCCATGCTAGCAGCGACCGAGCCTGTGACGACGAGGAGTATTAATTTGTCGTGAGGCCAAATGGGACTTCCATTGAAGCCAATCAATAGGACGTCAGTGGGTACGAGAGAAGACTCTGGGATCTTAAGTTCCTTGAAAAGAGATAAGTACATGATTTCAATCGAGCTTCCTGGATCTACTAGGACCCTTTTGACCGAGTGGGTTGAAATTTGAACCATGACCACAAGAGCATCGTTGTGAGGAATTTGTACCCGTTGGAGATCTCTGTCAGTGAAAGTGATTGCCCATGGATGTTCGGCTGTCTTTGGGTGTTTTGAGACGCTATTGACAGAAAAAATTTGGGAAGGTTTTTGAGCCTGGTTGAGTTCCATCCGAAGCTGCTGTGCTGCCTCTTTATTAACTGGCCCATGAATAATGTTTATGACTCCTACAGGTCGAGGAATGGGGTTGGGACCTCCGGCGTTCGGCTGACGCCTCGGTGTTTTGGTCCAATCAATATGATCATCAATGAGTCCTTAAGCCACCGGATTTTCTAGGAGGGCCTTACATGGGGCGCAAGCCGTCGTGTAATGCCCAAGTTCGTTATGGTACGAGCATTTCTTCCGATTGTTGTTGTTGCCAGCCTCGGTGTTTAGCTTAGGTGGGTTCGACCAAACAAAGAAGGGCTCCCGTTCCAAGGTTCGGAGAAGAAAATAGATTGGCTCCTTGAATACTGTCATTTCGGCTATGTAGTCATGAGCCTTTGAAGCTTTCTTGTTTGCCGTTTTGACCATATTGACCTGCTTCTTCGGCTGGGTTGCAACCACAGGTTTTGGGGCTGCTATCTGAGGAGTGGGGACATGAAGGCTCTGGGGGACGACGGGAGCTTGTCCTCCTTGAAGTTCTCGCTCGGCGAGGAACTCCTCGTAGGAACAAAACTGTTCGACCGTCCTCATTAGTTCGTTCATTCCGTGGGGTGCCCGTATCGCCAATTCGTCTAAAATCTTGTTACTTGTTTCCAACCAAGTCTTGAAATTTCTCGCTGCCCAGTATTGATCAACGCCAGGGATTTCATTGAATAGTTGCCAATAACGTTCGGCATAATGACGAAGCGTTTCGCCATGACATTTTCTCATCTGGGCCAAAGCATCTTCTTCCTTGGCTTGCTTGTTGCTAATGATGAATCGATAATTAAAGGCTCTCTCAAGCTCTTTAAAGCTATGGATCGATCTTGCTTCCAGCTGATTGAACCAGAGCAAGCCAAGGCGCCCAAGGCTTGAAGGGAATGCCTTACAGATGATGGCGTCGTCATCAGTTACGCAAGAAATAGTGCTGCGGTAACTGATAAGGTGGGTGTAGGCCTCGGTAGTGCTTGGGTCAAACTTTTGGAACTTCGGAAGGTGGACTCCCGCTTTCAGTAAGGTTGCTTGAATTTTCGCCGAGAATGGAGACTCGGTTAGTTTTTTCAGCTAGTACTCGTGGGTTGGCCTGGGGGGACGACCGTCTCGATCGCTCCGAGGCCTCTTTGAGGCTCGGTACTCCTTGTCTTTATCGGCCGTATTCTCTGGCTAACGTTGAGACATCCTTTCTTTTTTCTCGATGGGAGCATTTTGCCGATTGTCTTCTTGCAGGTTCTCTGCACGATAGACCCTTCGGTGGCTCGGCTGATCCTCATGCCGAACGACCACGCTTACGCTCCTTTCCCATGGGATTTTTTGTGCGTTTCTGGAGTCTACCGTGCGTCCGGCGTGGGTGGGCTCCCGATGGACATAATCATGTTCCTGTGGGTAACCTTCTAGGTCTTTGCCGTTCCTTTGAGATGCTCGGCTTTTTCGCCGCCTGGACTCGTAATGGACGAGGGCTTGTTCATTTTCATGAAACTCCACTTTATCATAGCTTTGCGAGCCTCGAAAGTATTCATCCCCTGCCGACGAACTTGAATAAATGGTGTGGGGGCTTCCTTCCCGTCTTGCTCCCCCTCCTACGTGTCCCACGCCACTGCCGAAACACTGATGAACCGGGGAACGTTGCTGCCTAAAGGGACCGTTGCCCCGGCTCGATTGTCTGTCAATGGTGGGTCCAAGCGGTCATGGACTGAGACTCGATGTGGGTCTCCACCACCTCCCCCCAAGGGAGGGGGTGGTGGTAGGTTTCCCCTCCGGCGCCTTCCCTAAGAGCCAGAATGGGAGGTTGCCGGACGCTCGCTGGCCTTGATTCTTGCGATCTCCATCTTGAGAATGGCCACATCAGCGTTGGTTTGCTCCTGTTGCTGTTCCAACATCTGGACGTAGGCCAAAGCGTCCTCACTCATACCAACCGGACGCTGGACGGGAGCGCTTACGCCAGGAGAAGTGAAGCTAGGGGGTGAGATGGGGAGGCGGTGTTGACGCCAGTTTCTGAGATGATTTGCAGAGAGGGGTTGAGGGGTTGAAAAGAAGGTGGTGGTCCGCCCATTTTGCTAGGCGGCGATGTGGTGGAGGGACTTTTAGAGAGTGAGTGATAAGATGGACAAAGGAGGAGCCGCCGTGGATTTGAAAGAAAGATTCATGTCGGGTTCACCAAATTGTGGGACTCCAATTAAGATGGTTCGCTCCTATGGATCTTGGGTTTGAGATTCGCCCTTGATCTTCCCCTAGCCCTGCAAAACAAGGCACAACTACAAACCATACCGGAGGTTCTCCGGAATGGCCCTCCGGTGCAAGAATCAGTCCTCTTGTAGAAAAAAGTAAAAGACCAAGAGCTAGGGTTTCACCTTCCATTTTCATGTACCTTTTCCAGGAAGGCATAATGGGGTATTTATAGAGAATCCCTAGCTTGGCCTCCATGGTTGCACCTACGCTCGACATGCTTCGGCTGATGTCACCTCTATGTCACATTAGGGTTTCGTAACCGCTCGCGGGATGAGCTGGCACCTTTACGTGCCCCCTTCGTTATCTTGATAACCATTCGGATGACATCACAATCGTCATTATAGCCACGATTGCTGCTTCCACGTGGGTGAGTTGGAACGATGGCCCCCACGCTCATTCAAGGCGAAGCGCAGTATGCCATCGCCAGAGGGTTGCTGGCCGAGCTCAATGAACAACTGTCTAAGGGGGCGGTGGACGGGCCAAATGCTTGCATACAGGTTGATTGAAGCCTCTACCATGAGACCGTCGACTGCCGAACTGGTTATTGGTGGCGGCTCGAGTTCAAGCAAACATCCTGGGAGAGGTTTGGAAAGAGGTTTGGCACGGCATGGCCGTTGCTCGGCCTGCTACGGAAATCTCAATCACTAGCGAAGTTAGCGGGTGATACCACAGTGCATGAATAAAGACCTGGCCTTTGTCACAAAATGTGTTTCATGACCATGTTTTAATTGAGTGAACGTACGACCCATCGTGCACTGCAAGCAAGCAAGCCAACGAGGAGTAATAATTTTTTCTCATTTCTATCGATGTTCTATTGGTTGCATTCTCACAAGTCTGAGTTGTCTGACTTTACTTTTGATCTTTCTCCCCTCCTCTCAATGTTTATCTTTTAGTGATATCCAAGATTATGGTCACACTATTCTGCTCAGATACGCTGAACGATCGACCTACCAATTTCAGTTGAAAACGCGTTTGTTTTATTTGAACCTCTGAGATTTATTTCTTTCGGAGTTCGCTTTTTTCAAATAATTTTCGAAAATTTTGCAAATAGAGATTTCTGATTTGAAAGTATGGGGTGTTGTATTATCCCCATTAATTGAGGTGGAATGGAAGGTCACAAAGAGGAAGTGTTCGTTTCTAAACAGGGATCCAACACCTCACCAGTCACTGTCTGTTTGACAAAAAGCCGCAGTGAAAACAATTCATGAACCTTTAGAATAATCCCGTAGAAGAAGCAGATATTCATATACTTACTCCTCATTTAGTCCCCTCTTTAATTTCATGATCTCCATCGTTCATGACTGCCATTAATAACGAAAACGTGTTTAACAATGTTCGAGTCGACAATATCTTCAATAACTCTTCGAAACAAGTTTGGGAGGTAGAGGATTTAGTCAAAACAAGAGTTGCGATGTGGACGAAGGCGAAGTTCAACATCAAGGTCTACACCGTGGAGGAATTCAAGTTCTTCTTAGATGGTATCCGAAAACTGAAATTGTAACCTAGTTTTCAGGTGGGCATCCAACTGTCGGTTGGATGTGATTGTAAATTTGGGCTCAACCGAGCTCTTGTCTTTCGGTGTTCTTTCCTCGATGTACCCCTATCGAGTTTTATAAAATGTTTCGTTTTACGAGAAAAAAAAAAAACCAATGTTCGGGTTGACTGGAGGGGGACCACAAAGAATTGAAAACAAAATCAAATACTACATGGGTGACAATTACTGAGGTAGGCTTTGGTACTTCATTCAGCATTCATTCCGTTCAATTTTTTGTGGGTAGTGTTCGATTTCAAGTTTTTTACGTACTTTTTTTTTTTTTTTGGTAAAAGAGATTTTATTATCAAAAAAGGAGACAAGATACAAAGGAAAACGAAGGGGCATACCCCTGACTACATCAAAAAAAAGGACCCAAACTACACAAAAAAAAAAAAAACCAGAAACCTGGGCTATACAAACAGCTCAAAACAAAATTTTCCGAGAAATATTCCAGGCTTTACAAAGGTTTCGATTAACACTATTGCTGCCCACTTTTTGTCAAGAACAGGCTCTATCCCGAACATCAAGAACAAGCTGCTCCATAGTGCCTTCAAGATTAGGGTATTTGTTGCCAAAATGCACTCATTCCTAGCCTTCCATATGTAATATAGAGAATCAGCCATGGCTAACTTGTACAGCACTGGAGGAAAACCCTTTTTATCCAGATGATGGATTGCCCAGGCTATTTCCTAATCCCACTCTACTGGACACCAACGAACTTCAAATTAGTTTTTTACGTATTAGTTAGACATTACCTAGTTACTTCGTGTAATTCATTTCTAGTGGCTGATTTTCTGAGAAGTAGATTGATGTGAAGGTTGAGGTTGTTAATTTGTTCAATCAACACTCCTTTGATGACGATTGGCGCCTCAGAATCTCCATAACAGCTTTGCCCCATATATTTCAAGTCCATTTTAATTAGTTCGATACCCAGTCCTCATTGCTTTGAAATTCCGAGAATATCTTGTAGGCAAAAGACCAAGTGAACTAATTGCAAGGGAGAGGTCTATATGATTCGATGTTTAGGGAAGCGAACTTTAGTCATCCGAGGACATATACGGCGATGGAAAAGGTTGTAATGCGGAATAAGAACCTGTAGATCTGGATGAGATCCCAGCCAAAAAAATGGGTAGTAATGCTATTAGTGATCTAACTCATTCTTTTATAGACGTAATATTGTAACTTGAACCGGTAATGAAGTAGTTTTAGGTTTAGGTGGACTTGTAACGACGCACTAGACCGTCCGGTCCGTCTCGTAGACTTAATGTATAGTGGTGTATTGCAATAGACAAGGCTTACCAAAAAATGCACTACTTTCATTCATGGTTGAATTCCACGAAATATTTCTGTAGTAGTAAAACATGGGTTTAGCTTCATGCATATTATTATGTTTGTCAAGTGCTAGAACAGTAATCCATTGAGGAGATGGTGGTAGTTTCAAGCACTAGTGTGAAAAAAATCAGCCTAAATGAAAATCACGACTACTGAATGTTTTCAACTGTTTGAAGGATCTGTCTAGTAGTACTAGGTTTTATTTTTTCGAGGAGCTAGCCCTGAGCCATTGGCTTATATGAATCTTTCAATATAAAGTATCTAACTGAATTTCTTATGTTTTTTTTTTCAAAAAAGAGTGAAACCAGCCACTCTTTTTCGTGGTGCAATTAATACTGACTATAAGGAATACATGGTTTGGTCTTTGAAACCAGAAGCAAAAGTATTTGCATTAAGACATGAAATTACATGCTAATGAATTGGGGTTCAGGGACCTCATGACAATATTCATTCTTTGCCGAAAGATCAATTAATGACCAATTGGCCTCATTGTACGAGAAGTTATTTGAAACATGTGTACTATGGGGCGAGACATTATTGTAGCCATCCCACTTTTTATTTCTTCCTGCAAAATTTCAGAAGAAAGAAAAACATAAAACACCAAAACATGTGGGAATCCATAATATCAGCATCATTGAGGTAACAATGAAACATGTTTGGTTTTCAATCAATGTGGATCGAATTGACTTTAGTAAGTGCAGTATTCACTTTTGCATTACTATTCTCGTATACCATCTCGGTCTTCCAGTCAAGAACATAACAAATCCCATACTCACTCCTATTACAAATCCGCATCGATCCATACCCCATTAGCACGATCCTCCAAGTAAATCCACTCACAAAGCTGTCATCTTCATCATCACCATCTTGGGATGGGGCCTGTGGTTGTGTCTCACTGTCTCCACATTTCTTTGACAATGGTAATCCACACAATCCCTAATTTTCAATGTAAGAATCATTCTAAAATGTATCAAATTGATTTCCTCGAAGTATGGGACCAACTAGATGGTTCTTTGAAAGGTTTAAAACCGCAAGAAATGCCAAACTTTTGAGTTCCCCCAGAATCTCCCCAGTTAGTTGGTTGGAAGAGAGGTCTAACGATTCCAACATTGTCATATTTTGTAACAATGACTGAAGATAACCAGAAAGGCTATTCTGAAATAAATTTAGTAGCCGAAGTCCCTATAGCTTTCCAACATCATTTGGGATCTCTCATCTGAAATGGTTGTTCGAGAAGTCGATTGTTGTGAAGATAGTGCGGATATATTTCAGTTCGATTACGACCCCCTTTAGGACCAACTCCACAAATCTCGATAGACCATATCTCCCATGTACTGCAACGAGATTTTCGATTGACGTTAAGGGCTCTCTATCTCAAGGTCTTCTCTTTACCAAAGGATCTCTGCACCTTTCTGCCTTCGCAGATGCAGATTGGGAAGGGGATTCCATTGACAGACGATCCACCGGTGGCTATTGTGTGTTCTTAGGACCTAACCTAATTTCTTGGTCTGCTGAAAAGCAAGCCACAATGGCTCGTTCATCTACTGAAGCAGAATATAAGGCTTTGGCTAATACTACTGCTGAGATCATGTGGTTTACTCAACTGTTAAAAGATTTGCATGTCTGTCTTCCTTCAACACCTATCCTGTGGTGTGATAATATTTCTGCGATTGCATTGGCTTCATATCCGTTTTCCATGCTCGTACTAGTCATGTTGAAGTAGATTTTCACTTCATGAGAGAAAAGGTGTTGAGCAAACAGTTGGTTATTAAGTTTGTTCCGTCCCACTTACAAACAACAGACATCTTTACCAAGTCTTTCACTGTTGGGCGTTTTCAGTTTCTTAAGGACAAACTGAGGTTGTCATTAGGCTTGTCAATGGACCGGACCCGATCCGATAATTCGAATCCGGTAATCCAAATACGGATCGGATCGGATTAAATCCATTATCAATCTGAATCCGAACTTTATTTTTTTTATTTTTTTTAAATTTTTTTAAAAAAACATTAAATTTTTTATTTTGAAAAAAAATGTTTAAGAAGTTGTATTTCGGAAGAAGGGGTGGGGTCGGGGTGCGTGTGTCAGGAGGGGGGAGAAGCAATTTCCCTCGATATATACATACCACAACATTTCCTCTACTTTTGTTTGATGATTTCTATGCACTGGGAAATTAATGCTTCAATAAACTCCTTGTATGGGGTGTACGGTATCTTGAATACTGTATATTTGATGGAAATGGATAAAAATAAAGGAAATAAATTAATGGTCGCTGGAAGGCACGTCAGAAAATGCTTTCATTAAAACAACATTTGCATCAACCTATCAACTGAATTTGGTGTGCACCGATTTAACAATGAATTTGCCACCAGGATATAATAAAGTCCAGTCCCAATTAACTATTTGTCCAACGGTGTCATACACGTACTGACGATAGGGATGGAAACGGTGCGGTTCAGTTATTGAGACAACCGAAACATATGCCTAAAACCAAAACACCAACCAAAATCGGCGACAATTTTCATTTTATCTAAACCAAAACCAAAACCACAATTACTGATTCGGTACAATTTTTCCCCAAAACCAGTGGTCAAAGTTTTTACTAGAGTTAAAAGACGCAAAATTGTATATATCCTACGACAAAATATCCAAAAAAAGCCAACAAGCTAATGCACTATTTATTTGTATCCAAAAATGACCGTCCAATAAAACGTGCCACGTACATGCGGGTACTTGGTAAAAAAGGGGAGCAGAGCATGAATTTTCCCCGCCAGGGTTGCAGTGAATTGCTTTCCGGAATTTGAAAACGTGAGTTCAAAAAATTATGGTTTTGTTTATTTCTACAAATTTCAATTTCGGCAACTTCGTAGTTGCTTGTAACATTTATTATTTTCGGCAATGCAGATCCCGAGCATTTCTATCTCAACGACGTTCTCTACGTTCGAACACCGCGCTCATCTCTTCAATAATGGAAAACCCCGAGTGTTTTCCATTCCAACGGCGTTTACAAATCCCATGGTCACTCCTATTACCAATCTGCATCCATACCCCATCAGCACGATCCTCCAAGTAAATCCACTTGCAAAGTCGTTGTCGTCATCATCATCTAGGGATATCGGCTGTGGTGGCTGTGGTTGTGCCTCACTATCTCCACATTTCTTTGGCAATGGTAATCCGCATAATCCCGAATTTCCAAAGAATCATTTTGAAACGTATCAAACTGGTTTCCCTGAGGTATGGGACCAACTAGACGGTTTTCCGAAAGGTTTAAGACTGCAAGAAATGTCCGACTCCTTAGCTCCCCTGGAATCTTCCCAGTGAGTTGGTTTGATGAGAGGTCTAATGACTCCAACACTGCAATGTTTCCCAACAATGATGGAAGATGACCGGAAAGGCTATTATGAGATAGATTCAGCAACCGAAGTCCTTGTAGCTTTCCAATGTCATTTGGAATCTCTCCTCGGAAATTATTGTAGGACAAGTCGATTGTTGTGAAGACGGTGAGGATATAATTCATTTCAATTACAACCCCCTTCAAAACCAACTCCACAGAATATCGATAACCAATTTCATCTCCCATGTATTGTCTTGACGTGTTCGAGTTATCCACATTCATTGTGGCTTTGAAATTAAGGAAATATCGTTCCGGTAGAAGCCCAGTGAAGTTATTTTGAGAAATGTCAAAAATTCGAAGCTTGGGAAAAGGAGCTTCAATTCCAAAACTGCCTATAGGACCATGAAATTTGTTTGATTTCAAGACAAGAACTTGCAACTCTGGAAGAGACTCCAGCCAGTGAGGGAATGCACCATATAGATCGTTGTTCCCAATATCCAGGACTTCCATCCTTTTACAATTGGCCAAAGATCGCGGCACTGGTCCTTCCAAATGATTTCCATTTAAATTGAGACTCCTCAAATATTCACCTCCATTTGCAAATATTGTCGGGATAGCCCCATGGAAGCCATTCAACCGTAGATCTAACACCTCGAGATGATTGCTGACATTTCCCAAACAGTGTGGAATAACACCATTTAAGTTGTTATTCGACAAAGCAAGAATCGCTAGGGAACTCAAATTGCAAATGGATGAAGGGATTTCTCCGGTTAGTTTATTGTGTGAGATTAGGAAGTAGGTTAATGATGATGGTGATGGAACTCGGAGTGGTCCTTGAAGATAGTTAAAGGAAAGATCCACCGACTGGAGATTGAGCCAGGTAGCGTTCCCCTCTACCCACTTTAGAATCTCTCCATGTATTTTGTTATTGGATAGATCTAGGACTTGGAGGTTCTCTGCGCTTTTTAAGAATTCCGCCGGGAACTCGGTTATATTGCAAGAGGACAAATACAACGAATAAAGATTGGGCAAGGTAGCATTGGCATTACTACCATTACCAATGCTCAAAGCTGAGATATTATTTTTCGAAAGATCAAGTAATTGAAGGTTTGAGCTGAATTTCTGTAGCTCAAGATTATTCAATGAAAGGTTGAGGTAACGCAAGTTCACAAGACCTGAGATTGACTGCTGAATGGGACCATGCAGTTTATTGTTGCTCAAGTCAATTCACTCCAACTATGAATCACTTCGGAATTCAGGAATTTGTCCAGTCAACTGATTAGAGCTAAGGTATAACTCTTGCAATGAGGGAATAGTAAACAACCAGGACGGTAGTGTTCCGTTGAGGGAGCAATTGGATAATTCCAAGAATTGTGGGTTTCGAAATCCACTTATGTTGTAGTTAGGAATAGGACCCGCGGTGAATGGATTAGACGAAATGTCAAAACTAACAAGTATGTGTTAGGTTGGCCACCCAACGTGGAAATGGACCGCTGCAATTATTAGCGCCGAGTGATAAATACTCCGACTTTATAAGTTTAGAAAAGAACTCGGGAATCGTACCGTCGAGATTGTTGTCCGCAACTCTGAATTCGGTGAGTTGCTCAAGATTTGAGAGAGTAGACAGGACCTGACCGTTCAAATTGTTTTCTGATAAACGTAATACAGTAATCCTCGTGAGGTTTCCAAGCGACTCGGGAAGAAGCCTAGAGAGTTTGTTGGAAGAGAGATCCTGGTACTTTAAAAACCCAAGATAGCCAATTGACTTCGGAATGGGACCATGCAGTTTATTGAAGCTCAAGTCAATGAACTCCAACTTTGTAAGCTTAGAAAAGAACTCGGGAATTGTACCGTCAAGATTGTTGCCATCAATGTTGAATTTGGTGAGTTGCTCAAGATTTGAGAGAGTTTACGGGACCTGACCGTTCAAATTGTTTTCCGATAAACGTAATACAGTAATCCTCGTGAGGTTTCCAAGCGACTCGGGAAGAGGCCTGGAGAATTCGTTGAAAAGCTATCCAGGTACATTAAAAACCCAAGATAGCCAAATGACTTCGGAATGGGACCATGCAGTTTATTGAAGCTCAAGTCAATGAACTCCAACTTTGTAAGCTTAGAAAAGAACTCGGGAATTGTACCGTCGAGATTGTTGCCAGCAATGTTGAATTCGGTGAGTTGCTCAAGATTTGAGAGAGTGGACGGGACCTGGCCGTTCAAATCATTTACCGATAAACCTAGTAGAGTAATCCTCGTGAGATTTCCATGCGACTCGGGAAGAGGCCCAGAGAATTCGTTGTAAGAGAGATCTAGGTAATTTAAAAACCCAAGATAGCCAATTGAATCGGGCAGTTCTCCATTCAGGCCAGTCTCACCAAGGTCGAGTTTCGCCAAAGAAGACAAATTCAGCAAGGAATTGGGTAGACCCGAAGAAATGTTTACTCCGGCAAGCTTCAGGTTTTCTAGTTGGGTCAGGTTCATGAGCAGGGTTTTGAAATTGTGCGGTTCAAATCTACCAGCAAAGGAATAACTGAGATCGAGTGAAACGAGTTTGGATAGGTGGGCGATTTCGGATGGGATTGAGCCTGATTGAAAGGAATAGGATAGGTTAAGGTGGGATAAGCTCGTGAAGCGGCTAAAAGAGAGTAGAAAGGGGGAGAAGTTGAAGTGATTGAAGGCGAGATTGAGTTGCTGGAGGTGTGAGAGTTGGAAAAGAGTGGTATTTGGATGGATGGTGCCATAGAGTTGGCTACAACTGAGGTCGAGCTCAGTCACGTGACCAGTGGACACATTGCACGTGACCCCGTCCCACGAGCAACAATCGGAATCACTAGTCTCGTTCCAAGAGTTTCTCCCATGAAAAAATCTACCCTCTCGCCTTTCTTTCATCCTTCTACTTGGCTTCCCTTGTTTCTCACATGAAAGTTGAAAGCCGCAAAGACTACTAGTCTGCTGCTCCCTCCGTCCCCATTTAACGGTCCCTCGTTGTATTCTAACCGGAAAAAAAACTAATCATCTGGGAGAAAATTTTGTAAAGATAGGTCACTCACACGCGGAAACTAGAGAACTCACAAAAAATTAATACTCTCCAATTTCCTTTTCGTTTCTTTCTCCTGGCTCTATCTCTCCTTCCCTTTTTCTGTAAAGATTTCTCTGTAGTCTTTTTTTTGTATTGTATTGTGTACGAGTCTGAAAGGTTTTCCATCCTTGCATTTTTTACTGAAAGGTTGTTTCTGTTTGGAAGTTATGCTTCTGAGAGGATCGGCCCATGTGATCCTTCCCATCAAAGTCCACAGAAAGAGCTTTCATCGGCCACGGGATGGATGCTTATGAGAATCGAACTATGCTCATGTGCATGGGAGTATAAGGGAGACACCAACTACACTCCATTCCACTTGCGCCGTGAATAAGTTTTACGGAGCTCAATCTCGCGCGTCTAAAAGTATTTTGGACGATCCGAATTAAAAACACACTATTACAGTTAGAGATATATATAGTCAAAACTTAAAAATATATCTCAACCATTGATTGCCGAGACGGATGAGTGAGATTGCGTGCCTCCGTGAATAAGTTATTCTCTTCATTCACACGCTGTTATTTGACCCTTGAATATGGCACCTCTCTGTTTCTTTGTTTTTTGTTTGGAAAAACAGGATAAATTAGCTAGGCAAGTCGTCATATGCATGTGTTAATAAAGCGATCAGGCCAAAAATAAATCAAATAAAATAAAGCGGTCAGGAATCTAATTCCAAAAAGAGGAAAATTGGCCAAAATATTCATGCTCACGGAGATAAACTGTCCATTGAGCAGAACAATGTATCATTCAAGCCCAATTTGAAAAATATGTGCAACGTTGTATTGTTTACGATCGAGTTTGTTTACGATCGAGAAACTCCATAATGGGTAATTGAGAGGGGAAAAGAAACAAGCATCAATGAATGGAAATGAATCCCAACAAAGTTGGCATCCATACCGAATCCAATCACGTGCTATAGAAAAACAAGCAAAACAAACAAAACAAATCCAACCAAAAGTTGTGTAAGCTACAATGAAGTTTGTGCTTCCAAACTCAATCAAGGCAGCTACCGAAGTGTTCCATAGAGCAACTCTAACTTTGACAAGTTTTCACTACCTCCTCACCACAAGGAGCCAAATTATTGAAGATTAAACCAGTTATTTTTTTTTGATAATTTAGATGTCTAGGTCAGTTTAACGATTTAAATAATCGTTAAACAGACCGGTGATCTCATTATTCAACGATTGTGATGTGTTTTTTAACTTTTTTGATCGGTGATAAATATCTTTTACCGGTAAAAGATTGTTTTTAATCTAGACCGTTGATTGATGAGATTAACAATAATGTGCTGCTCTACACGCGCACTTCACAGGATGCCCTACAGCACCCCAAGATCCATTGGAAATAGACTTACATACCTTTCTGAATATGTAAGAGTAGAGCCAATGTCTTGTCCCCTCGATGGACATCTAGAAAAACAAGAGAGCGCTTGATGTTCATCCTAGCCGATGTAATCACCGCATCCCTCACGTCATCCCCGGTAAGCAAAGCATACATGGTACAACCTTTACTATGTGTAGCACCATATGGATTCCCTAATTGAAGAGAGCGATTCTTCGAGGCTGCAGAGGAAGGAAGCGTGTGAAAATCTTCTACATGCTGCAGCAGAGCTGACTTGCTCGAAGATGTCCAAACTGATTGAAGAGAACAATGCTTCAAGGCTGTCGAGGAAGGAAGTGAGTGAAAATCTTCTGCATGTGGTAGCAGAGCTGGCTTGCTTGCAGATATCCAAACGCCACAACGGTCGACCCTCTTGACTGCACACGAGCTTCCAAGGCCCTTATTATGTAGGAGCAGAGATAATAGCTTATGGGACAAAGCAACAAATCAAGACATTTTTGAACCGATCAGAGGTAGATAGGATTGAAGAAGAAGAAGCAGTCGCCAACGAGAGAGAGAGAGAGTGTGCTAGGGTTAGGGCTACCAGGTTAATAAGTACTCCTTATTATTATGGGGAACTTTCTGGCCAGTCCTGTCTGGGTGAAGAATAGTCTACTAGGTCCTGCCTAAAGAGCCTATAGCCCAGTAAGTCCTCTTCATTATTTTGTTGACAAAAATACCCCTCGTAAAAAAGCCGATTGGAGAGAGACGATTCAGCCACCACCACCACCACCACGACGCTGCCACCACCACCACTCCACCCTACCGCCGCCATCGCCACCACCACGTCGCCGCCCCCACCACCCCCACATCGCCACCACCCCCACCGCCACCGCCACCAACACCACCATGCCGCCATCACCACCACCACATCGCCACCACGCCACCGTGCCACCACCACCACCACCATGTCGCCACCACCGCCACCACACCGCTGCCACCACCACCACAACACCGCCGCCGCCACCACCACCATCACCAACACCATCACCACCATGCTGCCACCATCATTGCCACCACAATCACTACTTCCATGCCACTACTGCTACCACCATCACCACAATTAACAATGTTAATTTCTATCTATATTAACAATGCTAATTTTTATATAAATTTACATCACAATTAACAGTGTTAATTAACAGTTGACCTATATAACCTCTTATACCACCACTCCATTGCCACCACCACCGCCACGATTAATAGTGTTAAATTTTGTCTAAATTTATAATTAACAGTGTTAAATTCTGTCCAAATTTACAATTAACAGTGTTAATTACTGCCACGAATAACAGTGTTAAATTTTGTCTAAATTTATAATTAACAATGTTAAATTCTGTCCAAATTTACAATTAACACTGTTAGCTGAAAAGGTGGAGACGGAGAAGGCGGTTGCCGTCGAGTGGCCGAGGGTAACACGTAGGTGGAAGGACGGCTTCGCGCCGCCTCCGGACAGAGTGACCCTGGTCGAAGAGAGGGCGGCGGTGGAGGGATGGGCTGGGAGATTTGAAACCCTAAAATGATGAGATGCGGCATTCATTTGTGAACCGCGGCAAGAACGACGATTGCAGTTCCAGACGGAGGCGACGAAGGCATCAATGTCCATGGAGGCGGCAGAGGCATCGACGACCATGGAGGCGGCGAGGGTGGAACGGCCGGAGGAGGAGTAGCTGGCGGTGGAGCTAAAACTGGCAGAGGAGTGGCTGAGACCGGCGGAGGAGTAGCTGGTGGTGGCGGGACTAACTAGAGGAGAGAAAGATAGGGGGGTGGGCTGCATTCATTTGAAACCCTAAATGATGGGCTATGTTCATTTGTTGCTATTTAAAGTGGGGTAAAGAAGTAAAATCACACCCACAGGACTTAGTGAGCATGCACTTTTATCCCATAGGACTTGATAGGGATGAAATCCAATATTAGGACCGACCCAAAATTAACTCTATTATTATTAGTCGGCTAGGGCTATTGGGCCCTTTGAGCCATGTTTTGGTATGCTAACTTTTTGCTCTTGCCGACGGGTTGGAGGTATCCGTCGAACATAGTTTGTTGTGACTTGTGAGGAAAGAAAGTCTACGCCCACCTCATTTTTTACCCGCTTTCCCACAGCTCTCAACCTCATCGTCCAAAAGTGTTTTGGATAATTCGAAAAAACTCTTTCAGGTTTTAAAATTCGGACCATTGATTGCCGAGGCCCAAGACGGACAACGGTCAGAGAGGAAAAGTAGAACCCATCCGGGGCTAGCTTCCAATTGGATACGATCAGATATTTTTTAGGAGTTTTTTTTTTTGGGCTCGCCTAAAGAAAAAAACTAGGGATTGAAAGGGACTAGACCGTCTTTTTCACTCGGAAAGGGACTAGACCGTCTGGTTAGTCTATTTTTGGGTTCTTTTGGATCTCATTTTGATGTTGAGGATTGTTCACTAGTCTATTTTTGGGTTCTTTTTTATCTCATTTTGATGTTGAGGATTGTTCACGTTGTGGACCGCATCGATAACATTTGTTATGCCATGAACCATGTTAATTAATCGGATATCGTTTGAAACATTTTTTGAATAAATTTATCGTTAAAAAAAATTTCGATCTAGTATTGCAATGTCTTCGAATTCTAAAGATAAATGTATTTTGAGAACATATAGATATAGATAATTTTTTACTCTTATAGTAGTATTCTCTATAAGGTGTGAAAAATAATCGGTCTCGATCATTGAAATGGGCTCAAATCAAATATATTTTCTCTTTACCGTTCATTGACTTGCTACACTCGTAAATATGCAATTTATCCGCAATAGACCCTACAACGGGGCCCCTTCCCTTTTGTTTAAGTGCAAAGAATGAATATATGTTGATAGGTATTACACATGGTGGCGAAACTACCCCTTGCCGACAGGTGTACCAATATATATTTTTTTTTTTTATAATCAGATAGTTGGATTAACTTGTGTGTGCCTCAACTATTTTCGCGATCCCTAAATCAGGTCTCCAACGGTTTATACCGAAGTGATTCATTTGGCGACGGAAAAAAATTTCATTGCCAATAACTGTCAACCCTTTGGCATTAAACAAAAGACAACGAAATTTCTCGTCACCGCCAAAAGCTTTAGTGACAAATTTTGCATTTCCGGAGACAAATTTTATTCGTCGTCAAAGACCGAATTTGTTGTAGCGCGCGGTGCACAGCACCCGCCCCGCGAAGCAAAAGACTTTCAAACACTTCCTCGTGAACCAAAATTAAAAGTCAATTTTTTTGTGATAATTTGTTGATCAGTGGGGGACTGTTGGCATGCCTTCAAATGTAGGCTAACAAAAAAACTAGAACATCAAAAAGGTAAGAGGACATAGGCTTCCCTTGGGACATAAGAATATGGAATTCAATAGAGTTACCCCGCACGCTAATAGGAAAGACTCATGCTTCAGTCCGTAGGACCGTAGGTATTATGTGGTCGGAGAGTGGCTGGTAGGAGTGTTTCTAGACTCACATGATTATATATATCGCGGTACTTTGTGGGATTCGTAGTCCAACAGAAGGGTAATCTCTCCACTAATTGTTGCATTCAAAGGCGGTCTTCGTGAATGATAATCCAATCCAACGCCTGAGCTGGCCAACGAAACAAGCCCTTGCGCGGTGAAGGATTCAATGGGGGAAACATAAATAAGAAAAACTATCACAACATGTCAAGTGGAAGAAGTCAAAATATAGTTATTTCAGTTTACCTTTCATTTTCATCTTCCTCTGATGAAAATATAAACACAACCATGTAGTTCGAAAAAATATATTGCAAGGCAATACAAAAAGGTGACTCGGACACTGTAATTTTCTTTTATTTCTCAAATTTCAAACAGCACCGAATTCTCCAACCTATCTACAATGCTCTATGGCTCACTTTTAATCAAATACCTAGACCCAAGAATACCCTTCTGCACTGGAAGCAAAAAAGGTGAAGATCGTGCATGACAAGTATTTTTTCCAAACTAGCGAAATGACAGAAAATCCATCACTGAAACTAGCAACAGGGTAGAAAAAATGATACCAGAAAACAGGAAAGATTTAGACTTTGTTTTCATTCCTTGAAGTCATCCTTGTCATCGGCAGGGATTGGCATGTTCCTCCAGCATACAGCAAGACCACTCCCACCAAGCTGCGATGAAGATGAAAATGTAAGACAATTTGTTTTGAGAATCTGTTTTTTGGATTCATTTCACCACGACCAAAGAAAACTTGAAAAGTTGCCGGTTTTTTTAAACTTGTTTTCTGGAAATCTTTTGGAAGAGAGCCCACTCTTTACAAAATATAGAAACGATGTTTCAATTTTCTCGAAAACCATCCAACTGAAAATGAATAAGAGATGACAATGAGGAATGCTTTTGTTTTCGAAACAGGGTTTTGAAGAAAGGATTTGGAAACTGCAACGATACAGGGTAGAAACCAGAAAAAATTTAAGTACATGCAAGCAAGAGTCTTACCGCCATGCAAACAACGCTTACAGCAGAAGGGACAGCCACTAAAGGATTGGTGAAATGCTTTTGTGCAAGTAGAAATCCAAGTGCAGAGCTCTGCAGAAACGGATTTAACGAGTACAAACAAAAGTGCAGAGCTCGGTAGTTAACCAAGTTTACTAATTCCAACATAATATTTACAAAACAAGGAATTGATTATAACTAGACTAGACAAGATTTTGGAAAAGGGAATATGTGTCTAGTATCTGCTGAGAAGAAACATAATTACCTGCATTCCACATTCTATGGAGATCGTACGAGAAGTTGATTCACCAAATGATAATTTTGAAATCCAGTACCCAATAGCGAAAGCCGCAGCGTGTAGGAGGGCCACAGGAAGTAACAACTGTGCTCCCTGAGTTTTCAACACATCTGCAACTTGTCCAATCTTCAGAAAAGAACCACTCCAAGTTATTACCATAAAAATCGACCTTTACAAGTTACTGACATGATTCATGATTGCATAAGCTGTCTAACTTACTGGACTTGCACAGAGTAGGGTGGTGAGGATAACTCCAATTAAAGGCGTTACAGTGATTATCTTTCCAGTGAATTTGGGGAAGAATTCATTAGCCAACACTGCACTCATGAAGCAAAGATATAAATACGATGATCTGAACTAGAGACCCCAAAATTTCTGCACAAATATCAACTCAAACAGAAGTTCGATTTGAACACCGTTAAATTACCTCCTACTATTGTTGGCAATAAAACAACCTGAAAAGTGCTAATGGCCAGGCCCTGAAAAGTTAGATAACATGAAAAGCTAAACATGATGGCAAAGAGAAAATCGTTACCACACCCGATAGATGGAGAATGCAGCCCAAGATTTCTAATTTAGTTCCATGTAATCTGGAAAACATGACAATAAATCTGAGCTCAACAGGATATGAGGGCCATTGTATACTTGGTCTTTGATCAATGAATCCTAAGTTGACTAACATGTTGCGACGTGTTCTTAAAGTGAATGAAGTATATTCGAGTTAAGAAAATTTTGCAAAATAGTAGGATGTATTGGGACGTCCAAACATTCGTCTAGGAGTTAACAATGATGCCAAACGAAAAGTCTGAAGCTATCAGATATACGCAAGCCTATTCCACCTCAACAGGTTTGTTTATGGACAAGAAACACCACTGGGGTCTATCAACTGCCTAAACAACTAATTGAATAAAAGCTCGAAGAGGGAGTTAGCCTACTATAGAGAATTTAGTTTACCCAGTAAAAAATCATAGGGGTTTTCCTTTTACATAAATGTCCAATGTCCATGAACAAAGTGCACAAAATTTCTTCATGGTTGCAAGTGCCAAGGAGTATAACATCACATTGAGGAGTAAAATAATCAAGCATGTCATTTCTTACAGCAGCATCAACTGGAACAAGCTGACCCGCAAGAAGCTTAGTGAGCAGTGGTGTCATAATAATAGCCCCGATAGTTGAACACCTAAAAAAGCAATCCACATAGCACTATGAGTCAGATTCTCCACCAGCATTAATCACAAACAGTCTCACTAAAATTCATCCTTGCTTAACATGTGATTTGAGTATGGGCAATTAGAACTACCTCAATGGATGGTTAATCCAATGGAGTCTTATTGAATTAAAGCGACGCTAATACACGCTAATATAAAATTGTCATTTCCCGACTATGAATAAGTGAGTAGCCCAAAACTAAAGTTTATGCAGAACTTGTTATGAAGCAAAATGTAAAAGCAGAATTACAGTTGCAGAAATGTTTGAAAGTGTACAGTGGCTATAAATTTTTCAAGAAGAGAAAGCTCTTCATAAGCAACACTATTGCAGGAACATTTCAGATGTAGAATGTGAAAATTCAAAGCGTAACACAGTTGTATAGAGCCTGTTCCATATCCATTAGACAAATTATCGGGTAACAATGTTGTAATTGAGCTTACGTCGTCATAAGAACAGAGAGAGCTACATTTCCCTTTGAAATATACGTAGCAACATTTGATGCCTGGCCTCCAGGGCAGCAAGAAACCAAAATAAGACCAGTTGCGAGAGGTGCAGAGAGTTTTAACGTCTGCAGACCAGCATTAAGAGTGAGCATTTTATTTGAGGATAAAGAACATCTTACCAACAACAATTCATTTCCCTTTAAAGTCTGACCACCACAACGTATGCACATATAAAAACAAGTACTATGGGTGCCGAGAAAATAACAAATAAAATGCAATAAGATGCTGCCTATGGATGGTTTACTAAGGTGCAACAATAGATAAATAAGTAGCATCTTAAAGCGTCAACGCAAGTTAATTTCCTTGGATGGTGAGCTAACAGACAGGAAGCTTTTCCACCCAATTTCCATTAAGATTACCAAAGGCAGACCCACTGAGAGAATATAGTTGCACACTTGCACATATGAGGCAACCAGGTGAAGAGAAAAGGAAAGAGGATCAACATCATCCAAGTCGATCAATGCACGATGGATCTCCTTTGGTTTACAAATAAATGAAAACAGTATTGACACAAGCACAAAAAGAAAAATATAAGTCATGGGATCGACATGAAATAATTTTCCTGATGTGGGTTTTTGGCTTTAACAGAATCTTCAAAGATGAGTAAACTCTGGATATTCATGTGTAGGTTTTTCCTCAAGTTCCCAACACAGTGTTAATTTGTAGTTCTTTTAATTCAAAATAATGTTGTTTGTTCAAATCTCATAAGCAAACCTAATCAACAACTTTCAGCATGTTCTCATATAGTCCATTGCTTCTCCCTAGCCCTTAAAGTTGTGCGTGAATGCATGCAGTCTTATGATGATAGTTTCAGTAACATAGAACCAGAAATGCGTCACACACTAAGCACATGATATGGAGAGGAATGAGGGTTATGTGTAAGAAATAGACGTAACTGATACAAGTAATGGAATCACTGCAGAGTACTGGAGTTATGATTAGTTTTCAAAATGAATGACTTGGTAGGGTGGAATTCTCCTGTTCAACTCCCCAAACTTAAATGTAGTCCTCGTTTGATTGTAAGCACTATATCGGGAGTGGAACACTTGAGGGCTACGCTCTTTGTCCCTTTTGGGAAGTTTCTTTCTAATTTAAAATCTATGCCTTTGATTTGGTTGCACCATATCATTACCCATGCCCAGATAGTAGACAGAAAATGTCACAAAACACCATACGGACACAAGAATAGATAACAACTGCTACAATACACAGAATAAGTGTTTGAAAACATACCAGTGCAATAAAGAAACCTAACATCGGTTTTATCAAATATTGCGCGAGAAATCCTACACCCACCTGCATATTTGAAAAGGAAAATATCAATCTTAAAACGGTTAACCACAAAGTCTCCTGATACATAAGCAATCTTTTCAGTTACTTCTTGTCCTTACAGTCCATGGGTTTCGTAGGCATCGTCTGAAATCCTCAAAAGTCAAGGTCAGTCCCATTGAAAGCATAAGGAAACCCAAGCCAACAGTGAAAAGATCTGTTTGCAACCACGTTACCTGTAAGAAAGACCCAGTCGTCAAGCACTTAAAGGCAATTATGGATTTCACACCCATCAACTAACAGCAAAAAGATAGATAAAGCTACCGCAGAAGGTTTATAGATGCCAATGATGGTACCCAATATGACCTGCAAAACGATGAAGATTTAAAAAGGTGAACCTCTCCCTCAGTGAGTATTATCCGAATGGAAACTGAAGTATGAAGGATAGAAACATAAAAGACGGACAAAATACTGCAGAAAATTGAAGCAATGCATACCCACACAGGAAAAAGAGTTGTCAGCAACTCAATTATTCTCTCATATTGGGTCATTTCAGTTGGAGCGCTACCTGGAATATCTCCAGACGCATTTGTTGCTGCCTTGCATACAACTTGAGAATACCTAATCACAAACAATCGGCAACTTCTCGTGGTTATCCCAATAGCAATATATCATGAGCGATGAAGAAATGGATCGAGTAATCTTTTCAAACAAAAACAAAATAATTGTTGGAAGCCAAAATTTGACTTAAAAAACCCATTATTTATAAAGAAAAAGAAAATGCATTACACAAAAGTCTCAAAGATACTACATATAAACACACAAGGATTACGCAGCTCTCAAAAAAAGCAAAATAGACTACTTTTCTATGACTCAAACCCCAAGTTAATTTCCACACGACAGATAATCATTAAAATATCATATGATAGTACATTGCCCAAACAACCATGCAACCAAACACTAGAATTTCCAATTCACACACAGCACTTTGAAGGCCGAAGGGAATTCATAGGGAAAGGGAGACCTGTGAGACTCATTTGGCCGAATGTATGAGTGTTGATGGACAAAGAAAGAAGCTTTCCCTTCGATTATTGCAGATGTTTTTAGAAGTATGAGCTGACGGATTTGGAACAAGAGATGCCCTTCCCTAATTCAACTCCACACCAAGAGTTACATATATGCACACTAAGAGTTACCCTGCGGTCATCTATGCATACAATGGTGCTGCTAGAAATAATGATAAGCTTTCAACCAAGTTTCTTATATATGACAACGTGGAAGACAGTAAACTAATAAGGCATGTGTTTTCCATTTATTACTGGAGAGTTTATATATTCATGTCCAAAAATATATCTGTCTGAGCTTCCTCTATAGACAAGAACGTTGTAGGAAAACATACCTTGAAGGTTGGGGCAATGAAGTAGGAGCCGAAAGAGCAACAATCGAATTCCTTGGTGCTGTGTGAATTGCCAAACAACCCTTTCCATTTTCAGGCAAACCAAATGTACCTGTAAAACCTGAAAGTTGACATCCACACCATCAGAATGAGGAGTGCAATTTTGTTCACCCTCCTTAAAAGAAGGTGAACATTACCCTCTTTCTTATTGGTTGAAATGATGTGGATTCCACTACAAAGTGATGTCATGCTTACCATGCAATACACTTTTTAATAAGCAAGACATCACTTTGTGGACATCATTTCAACAAATAAGAATGAAAGTAATGTTTCACCCTCTTAAGCAGAGGGTGAACAAAACTCAACTCCAGAATGAGAGAAGAAAGATGCCTTAACCAGAATCATACCAACTTAAATAGCAAAAGTACGTCAATTAGAGCATTTCAAAGGCAAAATGAAAAGAACCAACCTATGAAAACAAGCATATAAGCAATACCCACAAGCAAAAAGAGTGAAACAATTCAACTAAATGTTCATCAACTAAACATAATAAGGCAAAATGAAAAGAACCCATGGGCCAAAACAAACTTATACTGTAAGCAATACCCACGAGCCAAAAGAGTGAAACAATTCAAGATTGATACATACCCAATTGGGTTTGAAGCCTCCTTGAAGATAAGCAACTACTTGGTCTGTAAACAGCATCACAAGGCTGCAATATACAATCTTTGGCAATGAATCGAGACATAGACGCCATTGGAGAGTGTAACTAGAGGGTGAACAAAAGGAGAAGACGAAGGGAGCTCAATTCACTCAAATTGGAACATGGGTTTGTCTGTGTCTGATAGGAGAGAGAGTGAAAAGGTCAAAGCTAGGAAGATTGAGATTGACATGCAATTGGGATATATGAAGTGGTCGTGGAAACCGATGAACCACACAGTCACCAGAGGCCAATCCAAATGTTTTTCAAGATTTGAAGAAAACTAACATCTTGCAGATTCTTATAAATAAAAGTGGGGTTTTCTGCTGTGTCGTTACTCGCTGGTCGTTAGCACAATTAAAGATGGATAATCAATTTGAGATTTTGAGATGAAATGAGGAGTGTTCTATCCCGTTCGATTTCTCTCTCTTTGATGTTTTTTTTTTTTTTTTTTGGGAGAATCTATTCGATTTCACTGAAAGCACAAGGTCAACCATAAGTACATTAATAAAGTACATACTTCCTAAAAGTGTCCTCACTTTAAAAGTGGGTACTACGCTGGATACCAATGTTCTGAATATCGTACAGGTCAAGGTATCGATTTTTTTATTGGTATAATACGTATCGGTACCGATTAAATACCGAATACTGTTTTGGATTGATCACTATTAGTATTATTTTCCTACTTAAAAGAATTTATAGTATAATATACACGTTTTAAAAATAAATAAAAAATAAAAAATTCGGTATTTGTCCGGTACCATCCGGTATTTGCCTGGTTCCGTCCGGTATTTGCCCGGTACTGTCCGGTACTTGAAGAAAAAAATAAATTTAAAAGCAGTCCGGTACTATTCAGTATTGGCCGGTAGTGACCAATATGTCCAGTATTAGCCAGTACCGACCAGTATTTGAGTCGAAACGGAATTAGAGATATAGGGTACCGAATTCTGTAAAAAATGGTATGTACCGGCTGGTACCAGCCGGTACGAAACGATATTGATAACATTGCTTGATACTGCTATGTTAGGATGAAATATTGGAATCTTAGTCTGCTTATCTCATCTCTGGAGACTAGTAGCTATGGGTTTTGGTTGAGAGCGGGTTATTTTCTGGCAAGTCTTGGGACTTTGGATGAGAGTACGTATATTAAACTGGATGGAATGGGCGTGGTGTGCAGAGTTGGACCTCCTATCGAATGCCGTCATCTCCGGATCGAGTCTCTTCTCGGTGCCTAGTTCCTTTGTACTAGCTGTTCAACCTCCCCTCGATGCCGAGTTGCTATGTAGTTGCAATTATTCAGTGATGGTTCAACAACGGCTCCTTATTCGACAATGGCTATTATCTTATTTCCTAGTTAGGCGGGATGTGCCAGGATATAGTTATTTTTCTTGTCATTTTTTATTCGCTTCATTTCATATCATACCCCGTTGTGTTATCTTTCCTTACAGATGGATACTGCAATGCGATATGATATCAACACACAATACACGTTTGTTGCATACTTTACTCTATCATACTCTCCATGCGGCGGATTGTGCATGAGTTATTGTACTTTTTTCACTCTTCTTCTTTTTCTTCTTTTTGCTCCTGAGGTATGCCCCTTGTAGGCTGTACATTCAGTTAATCTTTTTTAATTTCAAGCTAATTCACCCCCAAAAAAAAATGTATATTGATTATGATGTCAATGGTTACAAAAAAGAATGAAGAAAAAATGGAGATTTGTACGAAATTAGGAAAATAAGGGGAATGTTAGCTGCAAAAAATTTGACAATTGTGAGAAGAGAAAATGACAGGTGCTGAAAAACACTCATCTAATCCATTTTATTTATGCTTTGGGTGTTTTTTAGCGTGATTATTTGATGTGTTTTTTGTTAGTTTTGGTATTAGTAGGCATTGGGACTCAATGAGCGTAAAAACATGTCAATTGGAGGATGTCAGAGACGTGGGAAAGCGAAAAGGAGAAGCCGATGCGTGAGAAGAGGCAAATAGAGCAAAAATCACCTTCGCGACATATGCTTGGTCCGAACTACCTAAAGTCTAGTCCGGACTAGCACTCAATAGAGCAAAACCAAGCAACTAGCATGTCTAGCTAGTTTGGACCTAGAATATAGTACTCCAAACGAGCAACTCTAGGACGTTCCAACAGCTCCCATCAACTCTAATCCGGACCACCCACAGCATCGTTCGGATGAACGAGCCTCACTTTAGTTAATAACTAAATCTATTTTAATCAAATACGGGAAAATTATAAGAAAATATGATAAATTCATCATAAAGATGATAAATGTATTTCCTTTACATCAATGGCAACCGTAATTTATCATAATCAAATAGTTTAATAAAATACAGAAATTATGGTACATTAACTCAATAACAGAATTTATCCTAATCAAGTATGCCAAATTTACAACAAAAGATGATAATCTATCACAAAGATGGCAAATGTATTTCCTATACAATTCTCCTCATTCACCCTTGCCTCCCTGGCCTCCAACACATAATCCCTGGGCCTCTGTGAAGAGAAAAATTGGGGTTGGATCTCAATAAAAATGGGAAAATGACGGTCAATAACGTGTTTTAATAATTAATACCCCTCAAGAACATTTTCAGCATTAACAAATATTCTCAGTATGTTGTTGACGGGTATTAATTATCAAAACACGTCTTGGGCCATCATTTTCCCATAAAAATTTGTACTAATTCATAGACTTTTATAAGACAAATGGCTAAAGTAAGGGTTTAGGCCCATCATAGGCCCAAGTAAAAATTGCAATCTAAGGCCTTCTGGGCCCTGCTTTTGTTGTTTCAACAATGCATTTGTTCTTTTGCCGCCTAGGCCTTTTGGATATGGTTAATGTGTTTAGAACCTCAAGACTGCTCATAGAAATTGAAGACCTCGAGGGCCTAAGGTGGTGGCATCAACTGCCTAGTTGTTGGGCTGCTCATGCCTGCAACCAAACTATATGTAGTGGTACCATAAGTCACATAATTTTCTCGCGTGAGCAGGAGCGTGAGCATGAAAGCGTTTTTGAAACACGTCTCAAGCTACTAAAATTCTCAAGAGCGAGGATCGATAGCAAGCGTGTAGGACATTTTTGAAAGATCCTTGCGACTAATACTACCCTCACTTGTTCTGAATACGTTGCTTCTGACCGCGCATTTTGCCTTTTACTGGTTCAAACTTCTGCTATTTTTCTCGTCACCAATAAATTTTTACTCAATTTTTTTTTGTTAGTTTTGGTATTAGTAGGCCTTGGGACTCAACGAGCTGAAAAACATGTCAATTGGAGGATGTTAGAGGCGTGGGAGAGCGAAGAGGAGAAGCCGATGTGCAAGAAGAGACAAATAGAGCAAAAGTCACCTCCGCGACATATGCTTGGTCTGAACTACCTAAAGCCTGGTCTGGACTAGCACTCAATAGAGCAAAACGAAGCAACCAGAATGTCTAGTTAGTTCGGACCTAGAATACGGTGGTCCAGACGAGCAACTCTAGGACATTCCAACAGCTCCCAACAACTCTAGTCCGGACCACCCATAGCATCGTTCAGATGAACGAGCCCGTTTTAGTTAATATAACTAAATCTATTTTAATCAAATACGGGAAAATTATAAGAAAATATGATAAATTCATCATAAAGATGATAAATGTATTTCCTTTACATCCATGGCAGCCCTAATTTATCATAATCAAATAGTTTAATAAAATACAGAAATTATGATATATTTACTCACTAACAGTATTTATCCTAATCAAGTATGCTAAATTTACAACAAAAGATGATAAATCTATCACAAAGATGGTAAATTTATTTCCTATACAATTCTCCTCATTCGCCCTTGCCTTTTATATAACAAATGGCTAAAGTAAGGGTTTAGGCCCATCATAGGCCCAGGTTAAAATTGCAACCTAAGGCCTTCTGGCCTGCTTTTGTTGTTTCAACAATGCAATTGTTCTTTTGCCGCCTAGGTCTTTTGGATATGGTTAATGTGTTTACAACGTCAAGACTGATCATAGAAATTGAAGACCTCGAGGGCCTAAGGTGGTGGCATCAATTGCCTAGTTGTTAGGCTGCTCATGCCTGCAACCAAACTATATGTAGTGGTACCATAAGTCACATAATTTTCTCGCGTGAGCAGGAGTGCGAGCGTAAAAGCATTTTTGAAACACGTCTCAAGCTACTAAAATTCGCAAGAGTGGGAATCGACAGCAGGAGTGCAGGACATTTTTGAAAGATCCTTGTGACTAATACTACCCTCACTTGTTCTAAATACGTTGCTTCCGACCGGGCGTTTTGCCTTTTACTGGTTCAGCCTTCCACTATTTTTCTCGGCACCGATAAATTTTTACTCCTTAATTTGACATTGCTTAGTGACTTGTATGCCTTTTGCAGCTTGGACCTCATTTGAAATAACATGTGCTTGAGATTTCAGAAAACTGACCCTATTGGGATGAAACGCAGAAGCCCTCTAGCACTGAGATTCGAACACAACCACAATCTCACCCAATGAAAATACGATGAAAAAAATATAGAGAGAGAAAATAAGATTTACTACGTGGTTCGGCAATTACGTGCCTACTCTATGAAGAGAATCCCGTTCTTTCACTAGCTAGGAGAGTAATTTGTACAGATACACTTTAATTAGTTTTGAAAAACTAATATCCAGCTTCTTATACGCTCGCTCATACAAGAACACACTCTGATCACCCAAGCTTTGCTTAACACTTGCGCACCGTTTTTACAAACAAGTTTTCTTCCTCTCTTGCTCTCTTTAGCCGTACCACACACACACTTAAATAACATTACATGCAATGTTCCACGAGGAATATTGAAAGTCTCGAGCATGTGTGGTGAGTGCGAAGGTCCAAGATAGCATTCCAAAGAAAACAATTCGGGAATTAGAACCATTCCATTACAACCAAATCGGATCCTGATTCGAGTCAGTCTTCCGTCGGTACCACAATGACTCAACTGGAAGTTCTTGGCTCTAATTGTCTACCACAATAGGCGTTAGCTAATTGGAGAATTCTCCTAAAACTCACCATGGTTCGATACGAACAAGGCGCAAGCGATGTATACACATAAGAGCATATATTAATTTGAAATTTTGGTAAAATCCGTCTATATTTGGTGTTTCGGGGGCATATTGCAAGGGAACCAGGACATGTGATATATGCCTCTCTTTTTCGTTGTCTTACCTACAATGGCAAAACTTATCATCAATGGAGAATGTAGACATCCTTAGAAAGAGTCTCTTGATTTGATAGCTTGGAACATTAGACATGTATGATATGTATGGACAAGTTTATGTGTACCATCTGGTGCTTTCTTTTGAGATGGGGGCCTTTAAGCTCATTGGATTTATCTGCATGTCCAACCATCAGACCATGTACTAGCATTCTGATACCTGATTACAATTCAGAGTGGTGACTTAAGCCTCTCAATACTTCTATAGCTCCATCTCCTAGAGAACCTGTTGCTATTTGTCTCTTTGCAAACGGAGCCCAATACTTCTATCGCTCAATACCCTAGTGAACCTGTTGTTGTTTGGCTCTTTGCGACCATAGGCTCCGTAAGTCGCAACTCTGAATTGTAATCAGGAATCGGAATGCTATTACATAGTCTGATGTGCCCAAACAGCAACAGGTTCTCTAGGGGATGGAGCGATAGAAGTACTATATATTGAGTGAGTCCATCTATACACTATTGGATAATAGTCGTTTCTCTGGAGTTTAGGGTGATAGTCACCTAGCCCAATCAAGATTCTCATATGTAATGATCCCTCATTTGATTTTGCAAGTGACGGAAAATTGGACCTACCACGGTCTCATGGTGATTTAAGCTGTTCATTTTGTAGATTGCGATATGTTGCAAATCACTCATTGAAATATCAGCTTAATCGGAGATCAAACATTAGCTATTTGAACGAACCACAATTTTTCTTAAGTGAATTATACAGTCAAACTTTAACCATCCATTTCTCTTTAGATAAAATTGATACGATTAGACTTTACAGTGTCTGATCAACCTGATTGTTGTCATGAATGATTTACAGATAGAGGTCTTCATAATGAACAACTCATATCATCAACATTACCGGGTTGGATCCCCTTTGCATCTTACGAGAGTCACATTAGGGATTGTCACATGAGATAATACTGTACTCAAACCTTACTCCACCAACCACACCCAGGCCCAGGTCTGTCCCTTTCCTCAGCTTTCCATCTGTCTTTCCCTTTCATCTGAGTTTTTGAAACTCATCCTAATACTTCTGAATATAAACTGCCAAACATTTCTCAGGCTGGTATGCTTTTTCAGGCTTGTTTTAATCAACTTCTTTTGTCTCCCCGATTCCAGCTTCTTCTGTTGACATTGTTATAGTGACTTGTATGACAATATACATTTGCAGCTAGGGCCTAGGCTATCATATGTGAAGTTTGCAAGATTGGCTTAGGTTCCTTCACCATGGGATTGGGCTGCACATTCATTGTCATGTCAAGGTTGAGAATTTTTTATTTTTTGGTAACGAAAGAACAGCCCTACAACCAAGCCACTAAACGGATCCGACTGTGCAAACACAAACCTCTGGGAGAGCTGACGTGGCCACACTAATCACGGCCCTCCACTTACTTCAGGGTACTCACCCGGTAAGAAATCGAACCTCAGACCTTGAAGAGTACTCCCAAAGTCTGGCTATCCGCCCAAACCACTAGGGCAACCCCTGGGTGTGTGTGAAGGTTGAGACTTGAGAGGACCATTTACATTTTCGTTTTACAAAGTGATTTAGAAATGGGTTCGGGACTCTCCAATAGTTTTGGACTTGACGGCACAGTCCAAATCTAAACCACTAGTATAGTCAATGGTTAGGATTTGCTCACCAGTAAGAGGATCTGAGCGAATCCAAACCATTAATTACTACAATGGAAGATCCAAAATTTGGACTGTTCTGTCCAATTCAGATTAAGGACCGGAAATGATCCAATTCCTATAAATCTCTTCATGAAAAAGACTACAAAGTACCGAGATGTATAGCTGACACATTTTTTAAATTCAAAATGGTAGGTGTTTCAATTTGAAACGAAAACTTCTAAAAGCTGGTGTTGTTTTTTTTTTTTTGGCAACATTAATTTTGTGAATCTGAAAACATCAATTTAGTATCGCCGAGAAAGGGAAATTTTGATAGACCGTCTAGATTAATGTCACAACCATTTCTCTTTACGTGTTTCATTCAGTGGAAATGGGCGACCGATAAGAATATGAGTCTTTTGATTAACACAAATCTTTGTGCCTTGTTCTTTTTGCTTTTTGAAAATAATTTTTTTAAAAATTTTCCCTAAATTTCCCCTACTTTCAATATTTCTCTCTCTATCTCTCTCCACTTATTACCCCTGCTATTTTTCAAAAAAAATTTCAAAACACAAACCAAACACAGCACGATATGTGAAATATGATGGTTTAGCTTTCTTAGTTTTCAATTATTTGTTTTCGTACAGTTTCTGTTACGCTTTCATAGTCTTCCATGAATGGCGGTGTAAATTTACAATCCAAACCCAAAGCAAGGAATGGAAATGGACAGTTGGCCTTTCCCAATCTAAAACAAATCATAATAAATAAATAAGGAGAAATTTAAATAGAAAAAACAATAATATGCAAAGACATTGGATTGAGGAAAATAAATATAGTAATTTATTATAATAATAATAATAATAAAAAGAGGTAACCCTTTAATAATAGTAATTTATTATTAAAGAGGTATCCCTTTAATAATAATAATAAATATAGTAATTTATTATAATAATTTATACAGTTGAAATGAAAACTCTATGTCTGTAAAGAAGTTTCTTCCCTTTGAAGAGACAACATCAATTCTGGATCATAAATCTCAAAGATTTGTCTCCTTATAATTCTGTCAAATACAGTAATTTATAATTCTCTCTCTTGTTCCAGAGAAACCCTTGCCGCTGCTATTTGCTTGGAGAGGCGCCGCCTCCTCCCCCGAGCGCCTCTCTCCCTCCTTCGTAGGCTGTCCCCCCCCCCCCCCCCCCCCCCCCCCTTTTCGCTGGGTTATTGGTGGCGATACTGGAGAGGATATTGAGTGATGGGACTGAACGTGACTGCAGTAGGGGTTGTCATTATTGTCTGTGGCTGTTGGGGTATTGTAGCGGGGGTGCTGCGGCTATTTGAGCGTGTGTTTCGGCAGGTTAGGATTTTGGTTTTGTTTTCATTTCTGTTTTGTCCAAACTCTTGTCCCATTTATGTTCGGATGTTTAGGCTGGTTTCTGTCCGGATATTGTTCCGGTTCTCGTCCCGATGGATCTTCCCGCAGGGTTTTGTTCCGGTCTGATTTTCCCAAATCGGGTGACTGATTTTCATAGGTTTAATGTTATATTTGACATGGAGCTCCGCCGTCTCGAGACATTGGTGTTTGGGTACTAGCTCCATGTTAGTCGATCCATATTGACAGTGTGAAGAAGTGAGCAATGGCTAGTGTATAGGCTCAAGACACTTGTTTCGTCTCTTAGTCTTTTCATATATTGTGTCTCTGTATCTTTGTTTTTTTGTGGAAATCTGTATTTGCCGTATGGCTTGATCTATATTCGGGATTATTCTGTAGATGCTGTATGATCTGATTAATGAATATGTTTTTTCCGTTGATAAAAAAAGAGAGAGACAACATCAGTATCAGTACCCCTTGCCTTCTAATAATTGCACGCCAACCTTATCACCTTCCCACTCCCACATTATGGTCATCTTTGTGAATTATTCAGTGGTGTGTTATAGGTACCGACGGTCACATGGGGCCTACAACAGGTTCCGCACGAAAAATTTGAGCCATTAAAAAGATCACTCATTGAAATATCATCTTAATTGGAGATTGAATGTTAGCTATTCGAACGAATCACAATTTCTCTTAATTAAATTATACTGTCAAACTTTAACTGTCCATTTCTCTTAAGATAAAATTGATACGATCAGGCTTTATGGTGTCTAATCATTGTTGTCATGGATGATTTACAGATAGAGCCATAGAGGTCTTCATAATGAGCGACTCACATCATCAACATAATTACATGGTTGGGTCCCCTTTGTGTCTTAGGAGAGTCACATGAGATAATACGGTACTCAAACCTTACTCCACCTTCCAAGGCCCAGGCCCAGGCCTGTCCCTGTCCTCAACTTTGCATCTGTCTTTCCCTCTTATCTGGGTTTTTGAAACTCATCCTAATAGTACTTCTGAATATAAACTGCCAAACATTTCTCAGGCTGGTGTCCTTTTTCAGGCTTGTGTTTTAATCAACTTCTTTTGTCCCCCGAGATTCTAGCTTCTTCTGTTAACTTGACATTGTTATAGTGACTTGGATACCAATATCCCATTTGCAGCTAGGGCCTAGGCTATCATATGCGAAGTTTGCAAGATTGGCTTAGGTTCCTTCACCATGGGATTGGGCTGCACATTCGTTGTCATGTCAAGGTTGAGACCTTTTGTTTTTTTGTATAACAGAGGTTCAGCTGTATAGTCAGGCCACTAAATAGACTCGATTGTGCAATCCAAACCTCCGGAGAGCTAGTGCGGGCACATCAATTACAGCCCCTCACTTACTTCAGGGTACTCTCCCGGTAGGAAATCGAACCTCAGACCTTGAGGAATATTATTTCCAAAGCTAGGATATACGCCCGAACTACTAGGCCACCTGAGCATGTGTCAAGGTTGAGACTTGAGAGAGGACCATTTACATTTTCGTTTACAAAGTGATTCATAAATGTGGGTTCGGTTCGGATTTGCTCACCGGTAAGAGTATTTGAGTGAATCCAAACCATTAATTGCTATAATAGAATATCTAAAATTTGGATTGTTCTGTCCAATTCAAATTAAGAACCAGAAATGATCCAATTCTTAAAAATCTCTTCATGAAAAGGACTATAAAAGTACCAAGATGTATAGCTGACACATTTTTTAAATTCAAAATGGTAGGTGTTTCAATTTGAAAATGAAAATGTCTAAGAGCCGGGTTATTTTTTTTCGGCAACATTAATTTCGTGAATCCGAAAAACATCAATTTAGTATCGTCGAGAAAGGGAAATTTTGATACACCGTCTGGATTAATTGCACAAACGTTTCTCTTTACACGTTTCATTCAATGAAACTGGGCGACCGATAAGAATATGAGTCTTTTGATTAACACAAGTTTTTTGATATGTGAAATATGATGGTTTAGCTTTCTTAATTTTCAATTATTTGTTTTCGTACAGTTTCTGTTACGCTTTCATAGTCTTCCATGAATGGCGGTGTAAATTTACAATCCAAACCCAATAGCAAGGAATGGAAATGGACATTTGGCCTTCCCCAATCTAAAACAAATCATAATAAATAAATAAGGAGAAATTAAATAGAAAAAAACAATAATATGCAAAGATTTGGATTGTGTTGGGCTTGGAGTGCCTTATGGATTTGGTTACACAATGTCACTTCTTGCGACCGCTCTAAAAATACTTGCGGGTGCGATATCGAATATCATAAAAGTCCCAATTAAAGCCCTCGTTAACACCAATTGATTTTATGAGAAATGGTGGAAAAACGGTCCGGCAAGTGGTATCAGAGCTAGGAAGTCGTAGGTTCAAGTCGCGGGAGCGTCATCATGAGGGAGAGATTGTTGGGCCGGAAGTGCCACCATGAATTTGATTACACAATGTCACTCATTCCCACCGCTTTAAAAACAGACTTGCGGGTGTGATGTCGAATATCATAAAAGACAATTAAAGCTCTCGCTAACACCAATTTATTTTAGGAGAGATGATGAAAAAGCAGTCCAATAGATTGAGAAAAATATATATAGTACGTAATTTATTAAAAATTAAAAAAAAAAAAAAAGGTATCCCTTTTAAAAAGTCTCCCCAGGGCCTTTTATACAGTTGAAATGAAAACTCTATGTCTATAAAGAAGTTTCTTCCCTTTGAAGAGACAACATCAGTATCAGTACCCCTTGCTTTCTAATAATTTCACACCAACCTTACCACCTTCCCACTCCCATATTATGGTCATCTTTGTGAATTATTTTGTGGTGTGTTATAGGCACCGACAGTCACACGGAGCCTACTTTGGGTTTCGCACGAAAAATTCGAGCCATTAAAAAGATCAGGTGGGTATCGAGTAAAATCAACTCAATTCGAATATGTGCAGGTGTTTGATCTAATCTTCTTATTTTTACCCCGTGTGGCCGTCGATACTCTGTCGGTATGGGAACCATCACTCCCATTAGCTTTTCTGAATTATTCTCTCTCTCCATTGATGTTCATATATACTCTACTCACAATATTCCTCTTTTTTCTTTAAAATAATACTCCTTCTCCCCCAGCAATTATGGGAAAAAAAAATAAAAAAATTCTTTAGAGAGAGCATGCTTGTTTTTCTATGATTGTAGTAATACTTTAGATTCAGCAGACTTGCACAAGAGTTCTCTTCGTACGTGACGGGAGATCCTCTTCTTTTGCACGTTTCTACGCTGCATCACCGACACCCTTGTGGAGTCCTTGTAAGAGTTCAGTACTCGAATTTAGCTCGATCAGCTCGAATATTACCGTTCGAATCGAGCCTGAATTTTGAAATGAGCCAAGCTCGAACACCCTAAGTCTCCCCTCGCTTACACCCCACTTGTAAGACGAAGAGTGAATGGGATCATGTTTGGGTCAGCCTAGTAAGATTGAGAATTGTTTACACCTCTAACTCATCTGATAAAGGATTAGCGACGAATGCCAGTGTTACATATGTCATGTTAAAAAGAATGCAACATATAGAATATAGCATTAGATTTTTCATAGATGCATACAATCTCAGGAGAGAGACGTCGTTAATTTTTCAAAAAATTCTTAGACGTGCAGGTAATATAATAAAAAACAGAACTTCGGACGGTCGTAGAGTTGAAACGGCTGCGGAATGCGCGTAATAGCATTTGCAACATCGATAGTTCCGAAGGAAAAAAAAAAAAAAAACTACTACAAATACTTCGAAAGAAATTTTATTAAATTTTTGGAGAGGCGATCGCCCCGACTCGTTTGTACGTTCCTCGGTCCATCAAAGTATCTAGGATGTTTTTTTGCACTTACCATGATGAAATGGAACGACAACACTGTCACCGCCCCATGTGTTCAACCATGATGATAGTTATAGGAAAATCAACCAATCACATGAGTAAGATGTACTAAATTTTGATGACATATAATTACAAATTCAAGGATGTTTTTTTTTTTTTTTTTTTTGTAGAGTCACGTATCTAATTTCGGCATTTTGAATGTGTGGATATTGTTTTTCAAGTGAGAAGTCTGGGTTCGAGTCCATGAAAAGGTGTCAAACTTCCTTTGGTGGTTAACACGTACTAATTCTCGTCCAACCCTCCACTGATGTAACCAATGTTGGGGGTTCAAAACCCTGTAGTGTAAGAGGTGCACTATATACAAGGTGAAGTGTGGCATTCGAGTCGTCCATTCGACAATCAATGGTTCAAATTTTATTTTGGTCCCTGCAAATTTGAACTGCTCATTGCCTAGCAGAGATCTGAATCAATCATTGCCGAGACAGATGACCGAAATGGCACACTACACCATGTAGTGCACCCCCACTAGCTACAAGTGAACACAACTTTTACTTGTCCGAAGTGAAAGGTTTATGAGCTACTACGAAGAGTATGGTTGTTTTGGAAGGGATAAACAGGTAGAAGATTTTCTTAAAATTTCAAATCATCGAATATTTTATGGCCGAGTTATATTTTAGATTTGGCAAGAGAAACTGTTTGGCTATTAAACTTTTTTTTGAACAATATGTAGAAAGTGTTCTTTGAAGAAATTATCTTGTGCAGTGGTTTTTAGAGCTTGTTCGTCTGGGGGTTTTAAAATCTCTGCGCACGGTCTCCAATACATTTTCTCGATCTATCTCTCTCTCCACTTCAACCTCCTTCAAAATCCAAAACAAACAAACTTCGCGTGAAGAGAAATGAAACCAACCCTGTCCTGTTTTTAAAATCCGAGCTTTCATGTTTTAGTCTTTTAGATTCAATATGTAGATCCTTTATCTAAAAAATCAGATTAATCATATATAGTAATGTGTCCAGCATCATATTTGTTTGAAGAGAACTTATAGAAATGAACTGTTTAAACTCAAATAGACTTTCACAATTCTCAATGCTCATTTATGTTGTGACAATTTTGATTTGCCGAAACCTTTCTCGATGTCCGATTCGTGGTTGTTAAAAACCTACGATACATGATACGTATCCCACCCTGTATCTTTTTGTATAGAAATCCGACGATAAGACCGCGTATTCTACGATTTATACGCATATCCTAATCGTTACGTATCTTACGATTACTTATTGGGATATAGTTCAACCTTATTTCAAGAAGCTAATGGAACCCCAAATGCATTAATCTAAGCCGTTTGATCTAATTATGACATCTTTCAAATCATTTGATAGAAATTCAATCTCAATGTAGGATTTGTATAGAAGAAAAAATCATACTTCGATTGTGTTTTGCCTAACTTTTCTTTCCCTAACAAAGGGAACATAAAACCTTAATGAAATAACCCCCAGTTGAGAGACTTGAAATTTTGTATCTTAAAAACTTTTTTTTTAAATGTAAGCGTAGTTTGTTGATGTTATTAAGTGTATCTACTTTTTAATTGTTTATTAATTATGATTGTTGAAGCATAAACTAGATTTAGTATTTTGGCACAAGAAAGTTAAGTCTAAACAAATCGAATTGACAAAACCCAAAGATGAAAGATGATTGAAGAAGATAGAAATATCTAGTTTTTAGAAACTCTAAAATATCTAGCTCTAGAATATCCTTGTAAAATATTTAGAGTTTTTTTGTGAGAATTAGTCACGTGTAATTCTAGAATTACCTCAAAGTTTATCTTCTATGAAAAAATCTTTGTGCTGAAATTTCCCATGAAGTAGTATAAATAGGGATGGGTTCTGTCATTTTGTACCTAGCCCAAAAAAAAAGCTTCCATTCTCCACTCTTATCTTTAGTATTCTCCTTCTTCCAAAAAATTTGTTCAACTAAACAATATAAACTCCTACCTGATTTCAATCATAAATTTTTGCATGTGTAATTTGCAAAACCAACTTTGTTCACATGATCTTTGAAAATCAAGTGAAGATCAAAAAAAGGTTTTGGCTCGCTCAGTCGGAGTCGTTATCAATGCCCAAATTTAATTGCTCATATCACACTATTGGTTGCAATATTCAAGTGAAAGATTTAAACACAAGCTAACATAGTAGGCCGTTCTTTTACAATATTGTTACTACTTGAGATTTTAGTGAATCTATCATCATCCTTGTGACAAGACATGAAATGTGAATTTTTTGCAAACTTTTCTAGACGCTGAATAATTATCAAAGCATAAATTTTGTAAGATAATGTTTAATCAAGTGGACTTATTCTAATGATAGAGAATAGAAGCTGAATAATTATCAAAGCATAAATTTTGTAAGATAATGTTTAATCAAGTGGATATTCTAATGATAGAGAATTGATAACGTTATGGCTTATCATCATCAAGTCAAAGTTTGTTATTTGAATTCCCATGAAAAACGGTTAATTGGCTATTTGAATTGTAAAACAAGGTTTCGGCTTCTCTGTGGAGAAACGTATACAGTTTAATTTGGATTGTTCATATTGACAATTAATGGTTCAGATTTGTTGAATATATTCTTACAAGTAAAAATATCAAAACAAATCTAGACTATTGAATTCACTAACCGACGGTTGCGATCATTTAGACTGTAGTTTTGCAGTCCAAACCTGGACTACAGACAAGCCATTTCCTAAAACAAACAAGTTTAAGGTAGGTTTTTTTCTTTTCCTCTGACTTTATGGGGATGGGAGATGCTGTAGAGCAGTGCACAGCGGTCGATCCAACTGCTCATCTTTGTAATCAAAGGTTGGAATTCTAACAGAACAATGAACGGCTCAAATTTGTGTGCTACTCGTTCATGCCAAGATGAACGACAGAAATCGACCGCTTTGCACCCGCTCGACAGAGAGGTTCTTGGCAGCATCCCCGGTCTGACTTTTTGTGCATTTTTAGCTCAACTGCTTTTGACATATATCCACAAATTGAAGGCACGTTCCTGTCATTACAATTCTTTGACTTTTCTTGAGGTTGAATTTGTTTTGTGTTCAAATTCTATATTCTGCTTTGTTTCCAGTAATTCTGCGCCCTTTTGATGTGGTTGGATCCCAGGCTTATCAAGACTAGCTGCTAAGACATTTAAATGGAACATTAGATTCATGATATCGTTCAATTTAATGGTTCGTCAAGCATACTATCTCAATGAAAAAAAATCACCTTTATGGAATGTTAATCCCACGATCGAATAACATTTGTTTTAAAAATGAACAACAAGAATGATTGTTCAATAAGACCGTTGCCTGCTGAATCTTTTTACGATAAACGTTTCACAATCATACAATTACCGTATGCTCAGTATGTGATTTTTTTTTACAGATATGCTCATTGATTGCTATGTTTGCCGATATCTATATATTGAGTGAATTATATTACATGGATGGTCCTAGATGAATCGGATTTTGAAGGAGCAAATGTTATTACGCACACCCGATTTCCCTCAGTTGCACGGCTTGTGCCGATCTTGCTTTTCTACAATACTCACATTATTTTTGTCCGTTTGACTCATTTTGCTAAATGAGAGTGAATTTATAATTTTGCACAGTGATCAAGCTACGCTTAAACACTTCAAAACTCATCTCCGTCTAACTCATTTTGTAACCGTGAGCCAAGGAGGGAACTAGGAAAGAAGCATAAATTAAATTTCTTTCTCCAGATGTTTTCTTTTTTCTATTTTATTGGATAAAACAATTGAGAGACAAAAGGGTTATGAGAATAAAATCGACAAAGATTCTTCTACCGAGCGACTTAAAATATATACTAGCTGAATATAAAACTATTCAACTATAGTACAATATAAAAGGAGGGTTGAGAAATATAATAAATAAAATAACAGATTAGAAAAATAACTAATTAAAGATTAAATTGGACTAAAGGTCTCTCCAGATTAGTCTTCACTGGATACAGCAATCACAACACTAATTTAAAATCTCACTATTCTAACTCAAGGAGTTTCGCCACATAGGCATGTGAAAACAAATACTAACTGGTTTATCCTTCGTGAAATTGCAACGACCCAAGCCAATTGACCTGCTTAGCCCGTCACGTAAACACATGGCTCAAAAAATTAATCTCGAGTTATACAGTAAGTAGTCGGAACCACTTATAAATCTTTCAACATTTCCCAAACTTCTCGATGTGGGACTTGGTTTTGGGGTCTCACAAGGACTCACTGGAGAGTCTGTCCGGTCGTTAACTTCAGACCTTCGAGATTATTTGAGATGCATGCAAGCTAACCGTCACGTTTAGATATCAAAAAAATTCACTAGTCCTGCCAGCTATGTACCCTCGCCTTCCCCAACCATATCTGCAATAATGCCACCTGTACAATAGTCGGCCCCGATCTGTTAGCTAATTATTTTATACTCTGGCAGTTTAAATAATGTGTCGTTAACATTTATAGCTGTTGACATCGAGAGCAAAATTTGTACGAGTAATATAGAAAGCAAGTACCCTACGGTTGCTGGTCCCTATGATGTTCATATTACTTATATTTGTGGGTTCTTTCTAAGCTTGTACATCAATTGGTGTACACCGAGTTGTGTGGAATCTATTTCGAGATGTCACACAATGACACAAATGGTCGGAGATACTCAATTTGTTTAAATATTTTTTAAGAATCCTTGAAATAGAATTAGCTCAATTAGCTAGATATATATGTGGCTCTTAGGGTTTGATCAAATCTTTCGTTCAATTTTTTCTTCAATTTTCTGAAGAAAAAATTGAACGAAAAATAGATCAAATCCTTGCCGATATCTGATGAAGTTGATTTTTCACGAAAATTCTTAAAATATTTTAAAAAATATAATGGCTCCGATAATTATTGTGGAATTCTAAAATGGATCTCATACAATCCGGCGTACATTTGGCGTAAATCAAATGATCTACCAATTGTCAGCTCTTTCACATATCGTTGGGAGTATTAGATCACGTCAAAGGGCTCTGAGCACAGAGCACCACGTAAAAAGAGCTGTCCTTTAACACCCTCCCTCTTTTTATATTAGTCCATGTAAGCAGCTCCCATCCAGTGTTAAAGCGAACAGTTCTGTCCAGTTTTACTCATTTTTGGGCCCTAGCCGGATCCACAATAATGATCGGAACTGTTCATTTTTAAAACTCATTGAAAAAATTGGCCAATTCAAAAATCACATTGATCGGATATCGTTTGTATAATTTTGAAATGGATTAATCTTGTAAAAAAGAAAAGGTGTGCAACCCATTTAGCACATTTTATGTGAGCTTACATTTCGAAACTATATCGAACAATATCCGATAAATGTGATCTTTTACATGAACAATGTTCTCCACGAACTCTAAAAAGTGAATGGTTCCGATTAGGAGTGTTAAAACAAAAGAAACGCCGGACACTGATTTTTACTTCGATTTCGGTCTTGGAACAAGGATAAAGTTAACTTTTTGTTCAGTCTAGGGTGACTGCAATTTTAAGTGAACCAAAATTAAATGGATCGATTAGGACCGAACTGAATCGACTATATAAACGGAGGGTTTTTTATATACTTTATATTAATCTGGTTCGTTCATCAATTTGTTTTTAATCTTGACCGCCTATCTCTCCTAAACCACAAACCCTAAGGCCCAACTAAAAAATGTGGCTCAAAAATTTCTTAAAAATTTCATAGGTTTGGGCCATAATGGCCCAATGTCTAAGTTTTATATTTGGCCCAACTAAGGCTCATTTCGGGCAAGCCAAAAATTTCAGACTATACCGACCCCAGCCCGAATCGAACGGAATTGAACTCCGGTCGGAATCGGTCCTGGAAATATTAACCCCAAACCCGAATCGGTTTTCGAAACTTTTATCCCGAACCGACCGAATCCAAAACCAAAATCACCATAGTTCTGATCATTATTATCGGTTTATGCCCACAAATAGGCGAAACTGGACGAGACCGGAGGTTATTAACACTGAACAGTAGCTGCCCGTAATAAATCAACCTCCAAAAACAAAAAGATGAGCATGACCGGTAGGAAAGAAAGTTGTTTAATGTCCTTGGCACATTTATGGTAGTACCAATTAATGTTTTACTATAGTGGTACATTTGGTCTAACGACAACAAAAAGTCAAAAAGAGTCAGCTGTTTAGTTCAAATTATTGTGTAGCTCTTCGAAGCCAGGGGCAATTATCTGAGGGCTTTTTTATCTTCCGGGAGAGTATCTCTTACGATAAGCCTTTTTTTTAAATAAGTTAGACCTCAATTTAATTAGAAATCATATTGCCAAAGTGCGAGCAAACCCTCTGTTGATTCCGGCGACTTGATTTCGCCCGCGGTGATTGATACCATTGTTTCTTGTCGGCAAAAAATAAAAGACGGCAACAAATGAAGAACATGGTGTCTCAGGTGCATGGAATTATTTCTACTAGGACTAGGGTAAGATGCAAGAATGCTACATACACAAAGATAAAAAATGCAGGGTGCATAATCGTTGTGTTGGTTGTGCGCTTAATTCTGGCCGTCCAGGTATGTTTGGATGGTCTAGATTTTACTAAAAAAACTCTTTCAGGAAAAAGTTTGTGCGAATCTTGACCGTTTATTATAATAATAGATGGATAGAGATTGATTATGTATTGTGTTTTACACAACGATTGTGTATGTAACACTCTTGAGTTGTTCCACAACTTCTTGCACAACTGTTGTGCACGGAACATTCTTTGTTATGAGTAGTGCTAGGGGCACATCACCTCCAACCACACCTCAACCATGCCCTCTCATTTATAGGCGGCCCGTTTGTAAGTGAGAGGGCATGATTGAGATGTGATTAGGGGTGATGTGCTTCTAGCATTTTTTCTAAAGTAAGAGTAAGCCAAATGGAGCCACAGAAAAGCACGTGTACCGATTCCGGAGGAGGAAAAAGGCTCACTCGCTGCGTAATCGTTTTGGAAATTGGACTCTACTAGTGTAATCTACGCGCGTCAATGAGCGTGGGTTTGTCCTCGAACTAACTTACGTACAACACCAACTTTCACTTTAAGCTTTACACTCGATAGCTGGGACCCAATGCTTCTGACTTCACCCACGCGCCTTGAGTGAGCACGAGAATTTTTTTTTCCCACTATCTCAGTAGTAAAAATACTTTTACGTTTATTTAAGAAAAGAAAAATAATTTTAGTCATTTAAATTTATAATATTATCCTTGCATGTGTGAATAAGTGTATTGAATAGAGGGTAATATGATGAATTCAAGTAAATAAAGATAGAAAAAGAGTGTGAATTCCAAAAATGGAAATGTGGAAATCAATTTTCAATATCCTTTACGAAACTGCATTACATTAGTTTTTTTTTTCAATTTATTTGTCTCTTATTTTATTTTAAAATTACAAAAACTACTAATATATTTTTAATTGAACTTTTTTTTTTTTTTGCATTTTTCTTTGTCTGATTGTCTATCCAGTGGGTGGTCAATATACAATATAAGCAATTTATTGATAGTAAGACAAACACCCAATAGAGACTCGCATAATAGGACACGGAAATTATTTTCAACGTGTACAAAAAAATTGAATTAGAAGATACGGAGTATTTATGTAAATCAAAATAAAATGGTGAGAACAGTAAAAAATCCGGAGTACAATAAGAGAGAGACTTTTTTTTGACACGAATAAGAGAGAAACTTATTCATGGTAGCTTATTCACGTTTCAACGTAATCTCATCCGTCTGTTTTGAAAATCAACAATTGAGATACGTTTTTAAACTAATCGTTAATATTTGATCTTTCGGATGGTTAAGATTGACCTCGATAAATTAAATTTAGGGGAGATCCTTTAAAAAGTTTTTCTCGTGCAAGAATTATACTTATAATTACAACCTAAGATAATAATTACACCCAACATTAAAAACCGAAAAACAAAAAACGTTTCAGTACTAGTAGTACACTAGTCTTCTTTTTTTTTTTTTTGGAAAACATACTCCACTAGTCTTCTACTGCCAGCACAATTAATTCTGTTCACTCTACCCTTTTTTTCCCTCACATCTTTTGTGTCCCCGTGATATGCCCTGTACAAAACCCTCTCTCTCTCCCTCAACTCTACCCTCATCCCTCTCTCTCTAAAGCTCCCCCTCTCTCCTCCATGGCCCGTCGCCGGCCCGTCCACAAATAACCCACCACCAACCCAATGGTCTGATTTCCCTTTCGTCCCCAAAACCAACAAAAAAAATCAATGGCAGTATTTCCAAGAAATGGGCTTAATTGGGTTTTGATCATGGCGGCAATGGTGATGGTTGCTCTGAGTCGCCAAGTCGATTCGGAGCCGACCCAGGACAAGCAGGCCCTCCTCGCCTTCATCTCCCAGGTCCCCCACGCCAGCCGCCTCCAGTGGAACCCAAACGCCTCCGCCTGCACCTGGGTCGGCGTCGAGTGTGACGCCGACAACGCCTCCGTCTACTCCCTCCGCCTCCCCGGCGTCGGCCTCGTCGGCCCGATCCCACCAAACACCCTCGGCCAACTCACCCAGCTCCGTGTCGTCTCCCTCCGGTCCAACCGCCTCTCCGGCTCCCTGCCCTCCGATTTCTCCAACCTCACCCTCCTCCGCTCCCTCTACTTGCAGAACAACAAACTCTCCGGCTCCTTCCCGTCCGGCATCCCCTCGCTGCCGCGCCTGACTCGCTTAGATCTGTCCACCAACAACCTCACCGGTCCGATTCCGTTCTCCCTCAACAACCTGACCAGATTAACCGGGCTCTTTCTGGAGAAGAACGGGTTCAGTGGGCCCCTCCCGAGCCTGGGCCAATCGAATTTGGTCAATTTTAATGTCTCCGACAACAACCTCAACGGCTCGATCCCGTCGTCCTTATCGAAGTTCCCTCCGTCGGCATTCGCCGGGAACTTGAATCTATGCGGCGGGCCCCTCCAGCCCTGCTTCCCGTTCTTTCCCTCCCCTTCCCCGTCCCCGTCCGATTTGCCGCTAACCCCGCCCGTGAAGAAGTCCAAGAAGAAGCTCTCCACCGCCGCCATTGTCGCCATCGCGGTCGGATCGGCAGTGTTTCTGATTCTGCTTCTTTTACTCCTCTTCTGCTGCTGCCGCCGGAGGCAGCGGCTGCAGAGGAAGTCCCAGAAGCCCCAGCCGCCCGGCGTACGGTCGGCCGGGGCCGTCGCGGGAGGGGACCCGGGGACGTCGTCCTCGAAAGACGACGTGACCGGGTCGATGGAAGGGGCGGGTGGGGAGAGGAACAAGCTGGTGTTTTTCGACGGCGGGGTTTACAGCTTCGATCTGGAGGACCTGCTGAGGGCGTCGGCGGAGGTGCTGGGGAAGGGGAGCGTGGGTACGTCGTACAAGGCGGTGTTGGAGGAAGGGACGACGGTGGTGGTGAAGCGGCTGAAGGACGTGGTGGTGAGCAAACGGGAGTTTGAAGTTGTCATGGAAGGACTGGGGAGGGTCAAGCACGAGAATGTGGTGCCGCTCAGGGCTTATTATTTCTCCAAAGATGAGAAATTGCTTGTTTATGATTTCATGCCTGCTGGTAGCCTCTCTGCTCTTCTTCATGGTATGTTACTCTCTCCTCCCTCTCTCTTGATATGTGTGTTGCCAAAATTCTTGCTACATATTTACCTAAAAAAAAAAAATTCTTGCTACATTTCTTAGGCTTTTTTGTGAATTTTGCTGGAGATGAAGCTCGTGCTGTTAACAAACCTTTACACCTACGGAAGGAAATTATGCCTTTTTTTGTTTTTTTCTTAGGTTAATTATTGATTGGCATATTCTTCAGCATCCTAGAAATGATTTTGGCCTTATTTTCGTACAGAACTCAGTGGCATTTTTGGCCTTTATTGTGTTATTAAATTAAAAAATCACTCTTCACTTTTCTCACCCTTATTTATCCAAATGTATAAAAGGTGTGAAACAGAGTCAAGTCATTGGTTTTTTCCCGATGTTCTATAAGTCGTTCTAAAAGTCGTTAGGCGCTAGTCGGGTAGTTGATCACCTTTGAGCTTCGAAACCTAGTATTTGCATAGCAATTAGTCGGATCTAGTCAGATAGGCTCCGCCAGCGATTAATCGCCGATTTTTAGAACAGCTTTTTTTTCTATAATGTTGGTTAGGTGAGACACGCGAAAATCACACAATATGTGAACAGCGCAGAATGCGCCTGTTTGCAGTGACATTCTCAGTTGGAAGATTTCCTTTGTTATTGAAGTTGTATATGGAGCATTAGGATTACCATAGTTATTTAGTCAGTCTTGTACTCATTTAATACGAAGTTACATAGTTTAATGAGAAGTTAAGATAGCATATTAGACAAGTTATTTCCGTAAAAAGTTTGTTTCCAAGGACTTTAGACAAGTTGACTCCTCTAGTAGACTTTAGACAAGTTGTTTACACCGGACTTCAGTTGATGTATATGGAAAGCGACCTCTCGATATCCAAGTTTTTATGGTCTTTAGACGTTGGTCGGTTTAGGCGATAAGGAAATCTCTGTCGACATTAGAATTGATCATGGAGGTTGTTTTATTGCGGAGTATTGATCTTCTATATACGCATATTTGATTGTTTGTTGGATTTGTCCCGGCGCTATATGCTTATTTCTTGAGATATTTGTTATTGAAGATATTTTTAGTACTGTAATTCACTTATTCAATGTCGGGTTGACATAACTTAGTTGCTGGGGCGACAGCTAGTCCGGATATCCAGTTACCGGGAAAAACCCTTTTTCAATGTAGTTTTTGGGTGCATCATGTATTATATGCAAGGTGTACCATAGAAAACAGATCCGAGACGAGACCACCATGATTCACTAGCGACATGCTGCGGTCCCTTTTCAATGATGGTGGAGACTGAAAAGAAAAAGGCCAAATCCATTTTGGCATAATCTTTCTTTATTACCCATGCCAGCAAGATCCTTTTTTTCTTTTTGGTAAGTAAATACCAGTAAGATCCTTGTTCCCTAAACTACCCAGGCAGGATAACATTTTCCTCGTTTGTACTAGCGTTGAACCCTTTGATGCACGGGACAGAAGAGATTTTGGGTGGACTCGACACTTTGTGGTGGGAACCACAACAATGTGCAGTGGAGAGATTAGTTGGGTCACACATTTACTTCGAAGATTTATTGATTGATATTTGCAATCAGTGTTCTAAAAGTCCACGCCTAGGGCCGATTAATCTCCGCTTAGGCGCTAGGTGGGGGCCAAACGCCTAGGCGATTAAGCGCTCCGCCTAGGTGCTAGGAGGTACCCGGCCGACTTGGAAGCGCCTAGCGTCTTTTAAAACCTTGTTTGCAATAGCCTGCTTTTCCAATTTATCTTAAAGGGTATTCTTGACCTTTCAACTTAATTTTCACTAATCTTTTTTGAGAAATTTAACTGACCTTTAATTATAGCTCCCTTTGTTCTCTGTAATTTAATTGGGATGTACTAGTGCTTCTTAACTTTTAGTAATTGATCTTAGCTAGGTATATTATCCATGATATTGGAAAATTCAATTGTATTATTTTTTCCCTTAGAGTGGAATTAGAATAGAATGGACAACTTTTTTTTTATTGATTTTTTCCATTGCAATTGTAACCATCGAATTATACTTTACTTCTTAATTGCGATGTATTATGACTTTATAATTGTTAATTGATTTTCGTTACGACTTTCTCCTTGGATGATTAAAAAAATACTAGAAGATTCTCCTTTTGGAAAAAGGCAACAATTTTTGTAATATTTTTTTCTCAAGGTGGACCAATTAAATTAACCGCTTACCTGTAGTGAAATGGACAACTTACTAACTTTTGTATTTATATTTGGGCCAAAGTTTTGCTAAAATTTTTGGATATTTTCTTGTTTTGTCTTTATTTAAATTTTTTTCGCGTTTGTTAGGTTTGTGCTTAAAAATTTGTGAATTATTGATTCGTCACGTCAAAACGAATCGAAAGAACAAAAAATTATGATTTTTATTCAAATATTGTCTTCAAATATTCAAGATAAAGTCCGCAAAACCCCCCTTTTTTTTATCTCAGATATTTTTAAAAATATTTAGAATTTTTTTTATTTTTTTAATTCATCTTAGTGAGACGAATTAATAATTTATAAAAATTAAGCGCAAAAAAACAAATGCAAAAAAAATAGAATACAAACAAAACAAGAGAGAAACCAAAAAGCCCTTTAAGCATAGTTGTTTTTTTCCCACGGCAATTCTATTCCTCTTTTTTTGGTTTTGTTTTTTGAAGACCGGTGACCTAAACAACGGGTTATAATTTTGCAGGCAGCAGAGGGTCGGGTCGGACCCCACTAGACTGGGACAACCGGATGAAAATCGCCCTCAGCACAGCCCGAGGCCTCTCCCACCTCCACGTGTCCGGCAAAATAATCCACGGCAACATCAAGGCCTCCAACGTCCTCCTCCGCCACGACCACGACGGCTGCGTCTCCGACTTCGGCCTCACCCCTCTCTTCGGCGCCGCCACGCCGCCTAACCGGGTCGCCGGCTACCGCGCGCCAGAAGTCCTCGAGACCCGAAAGGCCACGTACAAGTCCGACGTGTACAGCTTCGGTGTCCTCCTACTAGAGCTCCTGACCGGAAAATCGCCCAACCAGGCCTCTCTGGGCGAGGAAGGGATCGATTTGCCGCGGTGGGTCCAGTCGGTGGTGCGGGAGGAATGGACGGCTGAGGTCTTCGACGTCGAGTTGATGAGGTACCACAACATCGAGGAGGAGATGGTTCAGCTCCTTCAGATCGCGATGGCTTGCGTGTCGACCGTGCCGGATCAGAGGCCGGACATGCCGGAGGTGGTGCGTATGATGGAGGAGATTAATCGGGGAGAGACGACAGATGACGGGCTGCGACAGTCGTCGGATGAGCCGTCGAAGGGATCGGACGGCCATACGCCGCCGCAGGAGTCGAGGACCCCGCCCCGTTCCGTTACGCCTTAGGACAGATTTGTGTGGGCCGTTTCTAAATTGCGCACTTTGCGTACGTAAGTGGGTTATTTTTTGTCCTTTTTTTATTTTTATTTTAGTCTGATTTTAAAACAATTGTGTTATAATTTTTAGGTTTTTTTTTTATTTTTAATTTTATAGGTGGGTTGTTGGGATGGAATTGTTTTTTATTTGGGAGGGTGGGAGTTCCATGAGCTTATTGGAATTGACTTTTTGGTGGATTTAGCTGGGTTTTTTTCCCATCTTATTTTATTTAATCATTTTTAAATGAATATAGTTCGAAATTACAAAGCCCTTGCTTTTGGCTTTTGTTGATTTTTGTTTTTGTTTAGTTCTTATGATTGACTTTTCGTTCGAACTAGGAGCATTTCCAATGTGAGGTGATATATCGGTGAAAATTAATACTCTCTCCGTCTCATTTTGTTTGCTCATTACTCCCTCTGTTTCAATTTAAGTAGTATCTTTTGGGAGTTCGTTTTATTTTTTAATTGATTATATCTTGTAATTATAATATTTTATGTCATTTTAAATACATAATTTATTATCAATTTTAAGATATACTTTACTAGTTTTTTATTTGATTAGAATAGAACAAGTGACTATTAAATTGGGACGACGAGAGTATTTTTTGTGTTTATTGCGTATATCTTTTAATATGAATCTTTAAAAATATGCAATATGAATTTTATTTGATACATCAAATTTTAATTTATTTTATAATACAAAGTTGAAATTTTGAAAAATATTATAGATTGAAAGATTTGCATAATAGACATAAAAGAGGCAAAAGAAATAGTAATGAACAAATAAAATGTGACGAAAGGAGTAATCTTACAAGCCTTAAAAAATGACTTAAAGAAGACTTGCTAAATTCCACAAGAAACGGCAAAGTTATTTGTGTCACATTTAGAACTTGTTCGTTCTGGTATTTGGATTTTATTTTTGGAATTGTTTTCTACACTCCCTCTTTTGATAACCATACTCCCTTTTTGGATTTTGTTGTTAAAAGTGTATGTATTTTATTTTGCTAAAAGACAAAAAGAAGTGTGAATATCAAAAAATAGAGTGTAGAAATTAATTCCCTTATTTTTCCTCCGAAGGGTATTATCGGTAATGTCAACTGTTTTTTGTTTGTGCCAAATCCGTATTATATAAAACTTATGTATCATGCGCAAGGTGTACTATGCTTTCAAATACTAGAAAATTTTGACACGAACAAAAACAGTTATATCATTATCATTTCCCTTTTCAAACCTCTACGAACCGTTTAACTATTTCAAACTTTCAATGAAGTTAAAATGAAACCAATTTTGTCATGGGTAGAGTAATTTAATCAAATTTTAACAATATATTAGTGTACCAAGATTAAGCATAAATTTGAGTTGAAAAACCTAGCTCAAATTGGAAATGGAAATGGAAAGGGCTAGGGGAAGGGGAAGGTTTCAAAACAGAAGAGAAGAAAAGTACTGGTAATGAAATTCTCAGAGGTTGCCGATCAAATAAATAAATAAATTTCTCAGAGGTTTTTGTTTTTTTGCACATGCTAGGTCCGTGTCATGTGGTCCCTTTGGAGATGAGTGAGCTATGGCGTGGGGCCGGTTGAATTCTCTTATTATCAATAATTTTAGTGTCACATCCATTTTCACATTCAAATACACACTCAAACTCACAAGAGGGATTGGCTCCACACACACACTAGAGTGTGTAGTATGTGTGGAACCCACAACTTATGTGAGTGGTAGGTGTGTGTTTGGGTGTGAAAATGGGTGTGGTACTAGCACCTCTTTTCTCTTATCTTGTGCTGATTTTTTTAGGACATTTTTATTTTGTCAGTTGATTTTGTCATTTTCTTATTTGTTAACGTCACTCTTCTTTTTGTTTTTATTAGGTGAATTTACTCAAACACCTTTGCACTTTATGATGCCAAATAAAGTGCAAGTGTGTTTTAGTAATTTCACCTAATAAAAACAAAGAAGGAGAGTAGCGTTAGCAAATAAGGGAGTGACAAAATCAACTGTCTTTATTTACTTATAGGAGTAGTAGTATTTAATAAAGTATATGCTTGTCATATTGATTTGAGCGACGGTTCAGGATTTAGGGCCGGTTGAATTCTCTTGTTCATTCGAGGAGGAAGATTAAATACCAAAATAATAATACTACTAGCAAATAAGTAGGAGCTATCTAACATGATATAAGAGCACGTACGTCAGCATAGGTAAAAAAACCGTTTTCAATTATTTTAGATAAAATGAATGGTATTGGTGCAGTGTTGAAAATAAGGAACAGTAAAATGTGCATTGTTCGCTAACATTAATAGCTCAAATTTTACGTCTATCGGTGCATCTAAAAGTAGGAGTAATAAGTGAATTGAATTTTTACATTCAGGTGAATTTGAAACAAGACCAAGAGACTTAAAAAAAGTTCTTTTATTTTTTTATTTCGTTTACTGACGATGATAGTCAAATAGGGAGTATTTGAGTTTATAGTTTGAGTAACTAGCTTTGTTTGGTTTGTGTTTTGAAATTGTTTAAAAATAATAATAGGAGTAATAAGTAGAGAGAGATAAAGAGAGAAATGTTAAAAGTAGAGGGAATCTATGAGGTATTTTTTGAAAAATTCTTTTTGAAAATGGAAGATAACAAGGCAAAATCATTAGTAATTTCTATTGAATGAACATATTGATATTTTGGTAATTTTAACACTATGTCTTGTGCTGTATTTTAAAGTGCAAAACATACTTACCCTTAGACCCCTTTTGGTATTTTGAATTTTGATTCGTAGATAATGAGTGTGGAGAGAAATAGAGTAATGATTGGAGAGAGATAGAGAGAAAAATGAGAATAATGATTGGAGAGAAATAAGATAATGATTAGAATCCAAAATTCAAAGCCCTTAAACGTGAAGTTACTAGTTTTTCATATTGTTTCATTATTTTTAGATAGAGAAAAAAATGAAAGTAATAATTGAAGAGACATAGGATAATGATTATAATCCAAAATCCGAAACCCTTAAACGTGAAGTAACTAGTTTTCCATATTGTTTCATTACTTTCAAGAATGCAGATTTTGGCATTCTCCTTAGTGTGGTTATCAAGTTGGGAAGTGCTAAAATCAATTCTCTCTCATTTTTTTTATTTGGTAATGAATGAAGAAATTAAAAAGGAGGAATGGGGGACGTAGATCGAAAACAGGCTGGCCAGCTTTGCCTGAGGGAGTCTTCTGACACACAACTGATCTGGAGCGGAGAAGAGGACAGAAGAGCGAGAGGAGTGCTAGGTACACCGAAAAAGTACACAGAAATTATTCTGAATTTAAAATTAATGGTTCAAATTCACTTAAAGTCAATCTGTACCATCAATTTTTAAATTCGGAGTAATTTCTGGGTACTCTTTCGGAGTACATAGAATTTCCCGAAATGCGAAGTCTTGCTGTTGAGTGTTGACTCCGTCACTCAGGAGTACGAAGCCCCAGGGCAGATGATGGATGGATGACATATATGTGTCAGCCCTTGATCCACGCTGGCATGACATCACCCTCGTGGGGTCATCATCACAGACCCCCCACCCCGCTCTCTCTCTCTGTGTTAGATATTGTCCGGTACTACTCAATTCACGAACCCGCCTATACGTTCCGACAAAATTAATATTCCCTCCGTCCCAATTTATTTGTCATTTTTGGGAGTTCGAATCACTTTTTAATTAATTATATTTTATAATTTATAATATTTTAGATAATTTGGAAAATATTAAATTATAGAACAAATCGAGATCTGTCAAACAAGATCCATATTGGATATAAAATTCATTACCACTTTAAAAATATAACTAGTTTTTTAATCCAGTTAGAATAGAACTGGGATAAGTAAATTGGGACGAAGGGAGTACCTAGTTGTATCAACACGCACGCGGGAGCTACATTGGGTCTTCCATGAATGATTCGAGTGGACCTGTGAAAAATAAACTTAATTTGATATGTGTAGGCATTCAATCTGATTTTTCATTTTTTTTGTTTAGATTTTTTCATACTCTTCCCTACCCAAAGCCAAACAAAACCCAAAACGTACCCCAAGTGACCCAATAACACCGAAATGCAAAACACAAATGTCAACAAAACAAGTTCCTATTCAGACGAGTCTATACCGGTCGAACTAGTTGCTGGCCCCCCATAAATGCTACCTAACGAGCATAAACCTAGTGAGTAAATCGCTGTCCGGATCGCGCCAGCGAGCGGCGGCCGACGTAGATTAGTCATTCAAAAATCAGTGTGTATGAACTTTGAATTCATAACCACGAACTTTGAATTCATAACCTCTATAAATGCCATGAATTTCAAGACAATGAATTACTTACAATTTTGTTGTACAACGCTATTGGAGATATCCGCAATTGTGTGCCATGGCCCATGGGACATTTTTGTGTGGTAAAATTATCCATTAAATGATACAGTATACTCTTATTGTACTTCCAAAAATATTACTCGCTCTGACTCTGTCCTAAATTTTTTGTCCATTTTTTTGGGTATGTGTGTCATTTTATAAGTATACACCCATTAATCACACCCCTCCCACATATGTGCGGATCCTATCTTGTATGGATTTCAAAATTATGTATGTGGTCCTCGCGTATATGTGAGATGAGATGTTGGGAGCGGTGCCAAGCAGCGTCCGGCCGTTTATTTCGGTATGAATGACTCGGATTAAATTTGAGCGCATATAGATGAACCGTCCATTGCTCGGTCCAAATCTAAGCCATTGATTGTCGAGGACCGCTCGGGCATCTCCCAATCCAGTGTGAACATTGGTCGTTTTTTCTCCTTGCTAACTAGGAGCACAATTTCTCCATTAAAGCCAACCATGCATGTTGGATTCAGATATCAGAATGACAGAATTACCCCCCCGAAATGAGTATGAATCCAATGAAAAAGCTTCTTGGCAATGGCAATCCAGGCACGTGCTGTCTTTTGGGCAAAGCATGTTTACGTGGTTTGGTCATTGGTTCACCGAAAGCGAACCTATCAATTCACTTTTGGTCTGGACTCATATAATAGTCTCCCTTTTATTGGGTGGGTGTTCCTGAAGTATTATGTGATATTATTTTGTAATAATCTAACCCTAGGCAAAGTCGGAGCACGGCGCCCATATTTTTTGTTGTATTATATTTAAAACGAAACTGTTGGAATGTATACATTTAAATGGCATTATTTTTTTAAAATTTTTTTACGTAATTTTAACTTGTTAAAAAAAAAGTTAAACGAATCATTGAGGTAAAATTTTAGATAATAAAACTGTTGAACAAGTATTCTTGCATTTCTATGTAGAAAGTGTTGTTATAATAATTTGTTATTGTGAAAAGTTGGATAATTAAAAATTGTCACAAGCGTTGCCACTGGTACAAATGAGTGGATTTGGAGGGCCCTATTTCGGACAAAAAAAATTGGAGGCCCAAAACCGTGGCCTCTTGGACCTGCCCTAAGGTCGGCCCTCACATTCAACGATCACCATACAATATGGGTCACTTATTTCTTATCTACTAATCACCCAACAAAAACAAATGGTAAAGTTCTTTGGGATAATTGTCGCTACGTAAAAGGTTGGGTGTTCCACATATGCAACACCACTTTATACTTCGAGAACGATGAATAATGGATGTTTTTTGCACCGATCAAAGAAGAGATCACAGAATTAGCAGTAAGTCTATGAGTACAGCAGATTGATATAGATTTTGTGCACAAATTTTTCGTGGGGTTCACTACGAGTCCCACACAAATGATCCGAGCCGTTCACTAAATGTAAAACATTTTTTCAAGGGCCCCCGCAAAAATTTGATACTTATAGATGCTCGATCCAATCATCTAACTTTTTCATATCCTGAAATCTAAATTAAAAAATTAGATTATTGAATTGAACACTTATAAATATCAGATTGAGCTGAATTTTTGCAGAAGCCCTTGAAAAAATATTTTACATTTAATGATCGGTTCGAATCATTTGTATGTGACTAGTAGTGAGCCCCACGAAAAATCTGTATACAAAATCCGTACCAATCTGCTGTACCCATAGACTTACCGCAGAAATAGTCCTACCTAATAACTAATAAGGGGGCATTAATGTAGCCTAGGCTAGCCACGAACCATAACCTTAAAACCTAACCGTTGGGAGCATATATGGGTTTAATGCGGTGAGTTTGACCTTTTGAAGGTCTACGTAGGCCTTTACTAATGAGGAAGCAGTTCCTTTTCTTTTTAAAAATATGTTAGAAATCTATATTATAAAACATGACGGGTATCTTACAGAATATTCTTTCTCAATGGTTCAGATTTATTCATGTCCAAAATTTATCTATCCATACAAGCAAATCTGACGGTTTAGATTCATCTTCATCTTTCCTTCTACAACATGGCAATTTGGTAAATATTGGAAACTTCAAGACCACAAAAGGAGCTCATTTGAATTGAAATATTCTAATCAATCATGGTAATCTTTTTCGTTTTCTTTTTTGATAGGCTAATCAATCATGGTAATCTAATATTACCAAAATTTGAATCCTATTAGGAGTTACCCTAATCAATCATGATAATTTGTGACTAATATTCCGGAAATTTGAATCCTATTAGGAGTTATCCTAATCAAATCTCTAAATTTCTAAATTTCCTAAATCTATATAATATGGGAGAGTGGTTTTCAAATCCGTATATTTTAGACCCTAGCATCGGTATATATATATTTTTTCGACGGCTGAGATCTACGGATAGTAAGGTTAGAGGCACGTTTGGAAATGATGCTTACTACTATATATATTAAATGTGCCTAAATAACAGGGGGAAGATTTATATTTATTTATAGACTATTTAGACTTGACTGGGTGAACATATATTATTTCTCTGTTTTATACGGGAAGAATTTAGCCGTTGGTTGGGCATTATCAAGACATGCTATAATGACATGCTACAAATCGGGTAAGAAAAAATTAATTGCCGTTGATCGGGTAATAGAAATTAATTGCCGTTGATTGCCATGCTATAATGGAAAATACAATTGACGTTGATTCTCATTTTCTGTTCTAGGTAATGAATTTTGGGTGAATGAATTTCTCTCTCTTTCTCCCTAATCGTTTTCCTTCCAGTTCTTTTTTCAGTTCTCTCCACAAGTATGGATCTTTTGTTTCCTTTTTTTTGGTTCTCCATCCACGGTTTGTTCTCTCTCTCTCTCTCTCTCTCTCTCTCTCTCCCCAATTTTGCAGTTTTTTTTCCAGTACTACGGTGTGGGAATTTTTCTTTCCAGATCAATTATTTACGCTCAGTTCAAATTGGGGTGCATATGTAAGTTTTCTTTCCAGATCAATCATTTGCATTTTCTTCTCCATCGTTTCTCTTAGACTCATTTAACTAACTCCATTAGACATTTAATTAAGCAAAATCTAACCATCTATGACCATGTGTGTTGATCCGTTTCCTTTTATTCCTTGGTCACAGGTTATCAAATTAGTATTTGTTTCATATGTCTTTCATTGAATTCTTTATTTTCTTATGCAGCTCAACGGAGACTTCAAGAAAACTGTAAGAGCAACTTACTCAATTTTTATTTGCATTCTTTCGTTGTTTTTTTTTTTTTTAATAAAGGTTAAATAACGTTATACTCTTTAGGTGTACTTTGTGAGGGGTCAAACAGCTGATAACAAGGATGTGGTCCCTTACAATGCATATCTTACTAGACTATTCAATCCCCAAATCAATGTGAAATTTTTTACTGGAATGAGATGTGTTAAGTATATTCACAAGTACATATACAAAAGAAATGATAGTACTACAATAGTGTTCGGACGAATAGACGAGATTAATTATATTTTTATAGTGGATGATTTTGAATCGAACTGCTATCTCTATTTAGGGAGAACCACGTAAAAATCATTATGTCATGGTTTGCAGTTGTTTACTTCTTTTTTTGACAAGTCGTATGACATTAAAATTTCTTGCTACATGATTGAAATGAAATATGAACTGAAGCACCATATATATTTGCTAATTAATAACTGATATTGAGTTGGTTGGAGTTTGAAGCTTGGAAAGTCTACAACTTTGTTATCAATGATTTAGTAGAAGCGCAATTACATTTTTATATTCAATTGAAGGGCTGATTATATTTTGTCTTTTCTTCTTGATTTTAGAAAACTTGATGAATAAAAGCTAGATGTTGCTATATTATCATTAAGTTTAATTACTGATTTTGTACTCTTACACTCTGAAGCTTGATTTTTTTAAGCACGTAAAGTGAATTTTGTGATTACAGTTGAGTTTTGTCAATTATGAACCGTAGTTTAAATGGCTGGCGATAAATGTCTTCAGGTACGGACGCTACAACTATTAATTTGTTAGTTTGTAAGTTTAACTGATAGATATACTTGAGCTATTGTTTTCTATTTTTTGCGTAGTTAGAATTTTGTGAATAGGGTCTTGGCCTTCATAATTGGATATGAATTGAATACCGATTTCAAGTCGTGCCTTCAGGCACGGGCATGCACTAGTGCATTGATATAAGAAAATATTACTATAATATATCGTGTCTGCAACTAATATGATTTTACAAATACCTACAACACACCGGGAGACCAATATTTTTTTTAGTATTATATTTAAAACCAAACTGTTAGAATGTATATACATTTAAATGGCATTATTTCTTTTATAATTTTTTTTTACGTAGTTTTAACTTGTTAAAAAAAAGTTAAACGAATCGTTGAGGTAAAATTTTAGATAATAAACTATTGAATAAGCATTCTTGCATTTCTACGTAGAAAGTGTTATGATAATTTGTTATTATGAAAAGTTGGATAATCAAAAGTTGCCGTAAGAGTCTTGCTAGTACACAGGAGTGGATTTGGGGGTCCTATTTTAGACCAAAAAATTGAAGGCCCAAGGCCGTGGTCTCTTGGATCTTACTCTAGGGTTGGCCGTGGAAATCAACGATCGCCACCACACAATATGACTCACTTCATGTCTACCAATCACCTAACAAAAGCGAATGGTAAAATCCTTACGGATAATTATCGCTACGTAAACAGTTAGGTGTTCCACATATGCAACGGCACTTTGTACTTCGAGAATGCCGAATAATGCATGTTTTTTGCATCGATCAAAGAAGAGATCACAGAAATAAATCGTCCCATTTCTCCAACTACCCATCTCCAGTAGTACCACAACCGACTAATGATCATCTTCTAACTAATAAAGGGGGCATTAATGTAGCCTAGGCTAGCCACGAACCATAACCTTAAAACCTAACCGTTGGGAGAATGTATGGGTTTAATGCGGTGAGTTTGACCTTTTGGAAGGTCTACGTAGACACCTTTACTAATGAGGAAGCAGTTCCTTTTCTTTTTTAAAACACGTTAGAAATGCATTGATACAAGAGCATCCAAAATGAAATAATCAAAATCAAAAGGTTGTTAAAGTTAGCAATGCGTGCTCAAAAAAGTGCTCACATTATAATAACCAAACTTAGCAACCTCTTAGCAACTCATCAAATTTTGGCCTTTGAATAATCAAAACTAGCAACTTTTTGCTAATAACCAAATTTATTGGACCTTACATCTTTTCAATCAAGTACACCCATCATGGGAGAGTAAAACTCACTCTCCATAAAGCCAATACTTTATTGGTAGGTAAAACTCACTCTCCACTTTGGCAAGTGGTTGTGCATTTGGCAATATTGACCACTTTATGAATCTTAAAAAATGATCTCCACTTTCACTTATTTTACTAAAATGCCATTCAATGTAGACCATTAGATTGAGAAGAAAAAAACTGACCGTTAGATTTAAATTTTTGCTAACCCATTTTGATTATGGGCAAAAAGTATATAATGTGAGACTTGACATTGTTAATTTTAACAACCTCTAAATGAATAATCAAAAGATGATGTGGCAATTTTTGATTATCTAATTTTGATTATTACATTGTGGATGCTCTAAGAGAATATTACAACATATAGTGTGTGCAACTAATACGACTTTACAAAGACCTATGACACACCGGGAGACAGCTAACACATTTAAATCAAATGAAAAAATTAAGTCAAGTGATAAATTGATCAGACAGTCAGATGTCAGAGCCGCGTATGGTTCCTGTCGATGTTCAGCCGTCACGATAATTCTGCAATTGACTTTTTTTGCACCGTAGGTAGAGAACATTGCGTGCATGGTAGAGCAGATGCTCTTTCGTTCCTCAAAGGTACTAGGCGGGTTCAATTTTACTGTTTTAGTTTTGGCCTAGAACATCAAGCTCACCGACAATCTCATCGATCCCATACCGACACTCTTCACAACTCTAGCTGAAGAAAGAAAAATGTCAGGAGTACTAGATTAAAGAGAAATGATTTTAACACTCTCGTTTATTCATTGGCACTTCTTTTTTTGTTTTCGTTTTTATTCACGTGAGAGTGCCAACTTGCCCTTTGTATGGAAACAGCACCTCGAAAGATAATGGTGATTTAGTAATTTTACATGAATAAAAAGACAAAAAAAGAGCGCCAATAGATAAAAGGCGAGTGTGAAAATCATTTAATTCCCCACATTAATTACGCCAGTGGCTTCTACATTTTCATCATATTTTACTTTGGTCATTCTAGGGAAAAGTCTACCCACAGTCTCGCTTTTACCCCTTAACTTACAACCGATATGCCACATTAACATATGGGCTCCATCATTTAGTGAACGAAAACGTTCAATTTATAGGTCATGTTGAAAATATAACCACGCCAAAATTCATCTTTATATCATATCGATAAATGCATGATCAGAACACGTTTTATCTTCTTTGTGAGTTAAACGTGTACCTATTCATGCATTTATCTAGTGCAATTGTTTAATTGGTCCATATTTTAGTCTTTTTAGTTTGTTTATATTTTTATACTATTTATCTTCAAATCACAAGGGAGCTCTATATAGTAATTTCAGTAACAATGTTACCTTTTCGTTCTAATTCGAAAGAGTATATAGGAATCAATGAATAAAATTTTTATATTTTGCATTTTGCATTAGTGTGAGTGCCTTTGCGTACTTTGCTTGGGGATTCGAAAGGAACCCTATGTGAGGATTACCAGGGCTCTTCTTTTTAATAAGCATGAATTCCTAAAGGACTTTTCTTTTCCAAAATCTTCTCTTTAACTGTTTCGTAAAACGCAAAATAAATACTTGAAAAATAAGAATTTTAGCAGAATGAGACCTCAATGTTACCTTTTCGTTGGTAATTTGAAAGAGTATATAGGAACCCTATGTGATGATTCTTAGGGTTCTTCTTTTTAATAAGCATGAATTCCTTAAAGCACTTTTCTTTTCCAAAAAAATCTTCCTTTTAACTGTCCTATCATATTTTTCACGCTCAAAAATATATATATTTTCCCCTAAGGTCCAATTAACTTTTGGCATCACATACCACTGCATGGGTCGTCTAGTGCATGTGACAACTTTATTCTCTTTAATAAGCCAAAAGGATTTCCCACGTCGTTGTCATCTTTTGTTGTTCATCTAATATCAATCTTCAATTGTAGGGTTTAGAAAGTGAAAAATTAATTAGCACTCTTTTTTTGCCTAGTGCACCTTTTATAGAATTTTATGGGATATATATATATATATATATATATATATATATTTCTACGCATGATAAGGGAATCTTTTTAATTTTATATGAATAAAAATGAAAGAGGAGAAAAGGTGTGTAAACACCTTTAAAAATTGGTGTATGGGCATGTATAGGTCAAAAAAATCATAAAGGGTGTACATACACCCAAAAATGAAACAAGCTGCGAAAAATTATTAAATGAGCCCCAAAAAAAAGTAAAATGAGCCACGAAAATTTGAAAATGAGGGTGTGTACTGAGTGAATACTTTCTATTAAAATCAATTTCATTAAATTTCACCGTTTGTTTATTAATTAGAAGTGGACCCTCTTCGGTCCATGTTTTAGGCCGAAGGAGACTATCGAAATTTGAACCGTCTAATGCTGTAAGTAATGATGTCATGTTAATAAAATGTTACTACAAATTAAACCCAGCCGTATATGTGAAGATTGTCACTCAAGCAAATTCCTCACGAATTGGTGGATGTTGCTGTGTACCTTTGAGCTGTCAGATTGTATATTCGACGGCTCGAATCTCATCTCGGCAATGAACGGTTCTCAATCGTTCGTTGCCGAGATGAGATTCGAGCCGTCAAATGCACGATCTGACAGGCTCAGAGGTGTGCAGCACGACGTTGTGCACCTTCCCAACCCGAAGTCCATTGCTCACTGTGACACTACTTTTTTCATCTCTTCTTTTGGTGCACATCCCATCCTCCACACAGAGAAGTGAGTGCGAAATTTTTTATTTTTTTTGGTACACCAGAAATGAAGAGTGCAAATTATACTCTGCCATTTGAGTGCAGCTTAGAAAACATATTTCTTTCCTTCTAAGTTCAGATATCGAACCATAACAATGTCTTTCAGATAGGGACTAGAGGGCAGCCGCATTTAGCAGCGCTCAATCTCGCAAGCGATTGAGATAATTCCACATTTTCAATCAGAACAAGAACGAACTTTCCCAAACTTTTTACCAAACAGAGCTTCTTCCTAAAGAATTTGAGATAATTCAGTTTCCAAAAATTTGCTACTTACTGTAGTTGTTTTTTCTTATAACTTAGATATCCGAATCACTTTACACGCCTCAATTGATTCTTGTATCTTCTAAAAAAAAAATTAATTCTTGAGGACTAATTCGACCATCCGGGAGAGGGGGGGGGGGGGGTTGTGTGTGGTGGTGGTGGTGGCAGGGCCAGCCCTGGGGGGACGCCCACCAGGCGGCCGCCTTGAGCCCCCCCGTTTTGGCCCAATTATAGGGCCCCGAAAACTTAGAATATATTATATATTTTTTATGTGAGATATTTTACAAATGGGCAAAAGTAGCACGGTGGTAAGCTTCCTGCTCTTTAACCACAAGGTCATGAGTTTGATCCCTGCACTTTTGATTTTTTGGTGAAAGTTGAACAAAAAACTAACATAAATCTGCTGCTATCAAGACTTGAACTCAAGTCCTAAGGGTGGAGAAACATCTTCCAACAGCTAAGCCACTGAGCCATGGGGCAAATTTGTTTCTCAAATCGAACAGCTAATAGATATAACAAAAAATGAGGGGCCCCATTTTCTAATCCCGCCTAGGGCCTCGAAATTGTCAAGGCCGGGGCTGGGTGGTGGTGGTTTGGGGGTGGCTATATGAACCGGAGGCTAATTGCACAAGAGTTGATAGAAGCAAGTTTGAAAGGTACTTTAAATAGGAGCAAATCCCTAAGTCCCGTAGTGCAATAAGATCATAGTAGTGTTTTAAAAGTATACAAGGTCATCTTCTTCAATTTATCGTGTTCTACATTTCTATTTTATACGTATGTGTATTTATGTCTTAATGTTAAAATCATGCTTCCATCCTAATTTAACATTCTTCTACACCTTTGCAACCCACCTTATTTACTGATTTTTTTTTTTCCTGATCTTCTCAATTGCAATCTTAAATCGCATGGCCGCACTGTAAACGAAAGTCCAATTCTGATCACTTGTGAGAAGGATATCCCAAATTATACTGACATTTGGGTTTGATGTTTCATGACAATTGCTCCATGTCTAGGTCGAGGTTTTCTCATAGTTATAAGATCAACTTCGTGTCTTTGCCTAATCTAAGACTAGTTCTACTGATTTTTGCAAAAAGATTGAAAGAAATAGAAGTAAAACCTATCCATAACTTGAGAAATTATCCGTTTTTAAATTGGAATTGGGTAAATCTCCTATCCTTAAGTTGAACTGGGCAGGACAGTTCAAATTTGGACCATCATTGGTTCGAATTTGCTCTAAGACTCTTACCTGTAGGAGTCACTCCCCTCATCCACGCTATTTGAACTTTATGCCAGATAAAGCAACTCACTTTCTAAAGGTACTCCATAAACCTCACATTTGTGCTTTTCAGTAGGCCTCATGGAACCACATCTATCTGGTGATAATTTGGCACCCTCTTTGTTAGTTCCTTGCTTGTGCAGATATCAAAATGCACCAGTGCACTACTGCACGGTGGTGGCCATGATTCATAAAGTGAACAAAAGCATCTTTCCACCACATGATATCACTACCCTTTCTGGGAAACAACACATGCTTCCTGCCCAATCTGCAACTAACTTCTCCCTCACATCTTTAGAGGAGAGTCATCCACAAGACATTGTGCATCACTGAGAGAGAGAGAGAGAGAGAGAGAGAGAGAGAGAGAGAGAGAGAGAGATCCGTAATTTTTCCAGAAAAAAAGAAACACTATTTTCACTATGGTAGGGGAGTTGAAAACCCCTTAAAAACCATAGTTAAACCAACATGATGTATATTGCAAATCAAGAAACTACAGGGTCCATAAACATACATAACATCCAGCAAATACGGCATTCTACAGTAAACCAGACATGTATATGCAGTCATCAACCAGAACTCTTGCACAAATTCTGAATTATAGGATCCAACAATGCTATTTACACCAATTTTTTGACCGTCTAAACCATTGACTCGCACACAAGGCTGGTGGGAACCACACTAAAGACCCACCGGCATTTGAGCGGTCTTCCGTGCAGTCTCTAATTTGGAATCTCTTATCTTTTCTTCTGGGAATATTCAACATTACGACCAGTAGAATGCTTCACGGATAGAAAGTTTTTGCCATCCTTATATACATCGCTACGCAACTAAAAAAGCTTCTTCGCTTTCTGGAACAACAATATCAAGCCGCATCAAAGGCTTGTACCTATCAGGAACTTGAGCACCCGCCTGCATGCACAACTCAACTACAGCAGGTGCCTTTCCATAGAACCTCTTAAGTGCACTTCTCAATGGAGGCCCTTTTGGATCGTGAACATGCCATACATAATTTGGTGGGAACACTTCATGCACAGTTGCATCCTGCCAACCGTGCTTTCCATCCCTCCATTGGTGCTTGAATTCCCCACAAAGCTTAGCATTGTGACCCCACGGCCCCACGTGAACCTCAGAACAATATCCACAGGCCTTCACTGTGTACTTCCTCATCAACTTGGTCACACCCCATTTGACTTTCTCATACGCGCCAATGGTTTCCTGTGCAATGTGAGGCATTTCTTCCTCAGTGGGAGTTGGGTATCGCTCTAATGCTCCATACGTGTCAATATCTGCAAGCAGTGAAGTGGGATCCACAGAGTGAGACAGTTTGGGCTCCTCGGCGAATCCACCTCGGTCAATCACTTTGCTTCCGAGCATCCGGATGGGCTTGGTGCGACGTCGTGAAGGGTAAACTGGTAATTCAACGCCTGCTTGGATGCATAGCTCCACAACTGCTGGAATTCTGTCGTAGCTAAATCGAGTCTCGTGTTTTATGCGAGGACCAAAAGGATCATGCATATGGTATGACTCCATAGGGACAAGTATGTCATTGATGGATCCTTTGACCCATGAATGGAAGCTTCTGCGCCTTGCATTGTTTTGGCCCAGGCAATCCTGAATGTCATGACCACTCTGAGCAACGTGAACTTCTGAGCACTCGCTGCACAGGAATGGCTACATTTAACTGAATTGACTTGCTAAATAGAAATGCAAATGAGTGGAAAAAAATTTGGTTTCGTTTCCTTCAAAAATGACAATTATGTTTCCTACAATACCGTAATAAGACAACAGTGGAATCTCAAAATCCTAATATTGCAACTTCAAACGACATAAGTATACACACACTTAAACGTATCCAAATTCCAGCTATCTATTAGAAATATCCAAAAAAAGGCATTCTTATATACTCCTACATTTTTTGGTTTAACATTTTCATTATGCTCCAGCTACAATATTTTTCCAAAGCATTTCCTAAAAGGTTTCCTTTTCAAAGGTACCAATTACCAAATCAACATACTCGTCATAGCAGCAAAACTTGTTAAAGTACTGATCACCAAAATCAACTTACCTACATCCGTGGACCGGAAGAACATGCAAGAGCTGTGAAACTCCTCGAATAAGAACTTTCCAAGCATCCAGTACTTCATAAGCAACAGGAATTAGATCAGGAACAAGTAGTCCATTTTTCGGAGGCTTGAGGGGCTTTTCTATTCCTCTTTGTGCGAGCTTCTTGTCTGCCCTAGAAGCCTGCAGCATTTTTTCCAGGGGGATAGGAAAGGGTTTCTTCTTTCCCTTGGGCAATATCAGAGGAAGATCGACATTTTGACGACGTGCTTCTTGTTTACTGGAGTTGAATTTTTTAGCAGGTCTCTGACCTCCACAACAGCGAATCCTTGTTGTAATTGTAGTATTTTCCTGCCTGACCTGCTAATAGAACAATAAATGTTGAAGTATTCATGGTGGTAATTAAATCACATGAAAGAGGACATGTTCAAAAAAAAAAGTGCTATATGCATTGTGAAAATTCTAAATAGCACAGTGCAGGTTTGAGATCTAGACGAAGCCATCATCATGTGCCCCATAATCCGGAATGTTGATTACACATTTACACGTTGAGGCTGATGCATCATGGACACATTTTAAGAATATTAGGTCCAAGGACTCAAGAACTCACAAAGCCTATAACAGGCCTGTCACACTGGAGAGGCACTCCCAATGGCATGAGTGATACTGGGGTCAAAAGCCATCTAAAGAACTAAGCTTGAAGAATATATACTAGCGGTAAATTGTGCGATGCACAGGACATGACTAAAATGAGAATTCGTGTCCCTGTATGTGTCTCTCCTGTGTCCCCCCCAAAAAATACGAGTAAATTTAATGGACACACCAAGTGGCGTGTCCCATACGTTTTTTGCACCTCTAGGAGTGTTGGTGCTTCATAGGTTATCATCAACGCCAACTGTTAAATTGAAGGTCTTATATTCGAATTCCACGGGGAAGAACTAGATAATATCTTGACTTTGAGTTGTAGTATACAGAATTTATAAATTACATTGGCAAATTAAAGTAACACTGCCTTCAAGGCATTACTCTTAAAAGAAATAAAAATATGATATTTATAATCCCAGGGAAAAAAAAGGAGGAAGTAATCAAATTAGTTGCAAGAACTTACTATTGCAATAGTATCACTACATAGTTTTCTCACGATATTGATACATGACCATCGTATTTTTGTGGGTATTCCACATATAAACTTTTTTAGTTGTGATTGAAGAGACAATTTCACCCATAAAGAAATTCACAGGAATCCAATCGGACAAAGTATCACAAGTAAAAAGGAAGTCATACCAGAAAATGCAAAATGAATGACTTAACATTGCTTTAGGCCTTTACAACTTGTTGATCTCCAATTGATTTTACACAAAAAACGGAAGGATGGGGATGTGAGTGGCAGAGAGGAAAAATAGGGAGGATTATGAACGCGGTTTTTTTAAATTTCAAAGTGCAGTCTTATCTTAAGGATAACCCTTGTATGAAGTACTAGATAACCCAGTAAAAAATCAAGAAATATAAAAAATTAAAGCAGATTGCTATGTAGCAGAGAGCACCGAAGCTTCCAATGAGATTTGAACATTAAGAGACAGGAGGCTTATGGAAGGTTAATTTTCCTATATGCTACTTAATTTTCCTATATAGCATAGAAAGATACAAGTGGTCACCTAATTGGCCTGGTCAGAAGTCAGAACCTATGCTACCAGGGAATGGTAATACCCGAGAAACATGGTACACTATCATTACCAAATTACTAAATATGGTACACTATCATTACCAAAAAGGGTAAATCCAGCAATTCAACGATTGTCCAAGAAATCAACTTATAAAGGTAAAAATATGTAGAATAAACTTGCAGAAGCCAGTTCACAAAAAAACAGCTCTAAAAACTACTAGCACCATTCGCCTAAACGGAGGCGACGCCACACTTCTTCCTGTGGGGTCGGCTGACCCCATGGGCAAAATACTCACCCCTATTGTTACACTAATTTTGTTTGATTAGTTAACAGTTGACACCATAAGCAAATGGAGATCACCCCATGACAAGTAGCCAATAACATGGGATAATCCTTCCCTAAAGTTCAAGCTTTTCCCAATTTGCCAAACTTCTCTGTTGATTTCAAATTACCACTCATTCAAAGCATGGTGGTTTGTGGTTCTCCATTTGGGGAAGAATATGTTTATGTTACTAAATTTGTGTTATTAAAATCTGGCATTGATTTAGAATTCTAATGTATTGGATGAGATATCTGAAAAAAAATCCACATTTATACACATATAGTTGGATTTTCTTAACCTGCTCATTAGGAATAATACGCACATGTAAATACGCTTATCAGTCACAAAAATTTGATTTTCTGTTTCGACAGCAGTTCTTAACCCTTAATTTTGTGGTTTCTTAGAAATGTATGAGAAATTGTCAGTAATATAAATTTTCTTCTACAGACAAGTAGATTTAAGCTTGTGAATGACCCCATACTGGATAATTCCTGCAGTCGCCACAGAGCCTAAACATGATTCCCTAAATCCCACAACGGAACTGTTTGGAAGAAACAAATTCTTTAAAAAGCAAGATTAACAGCCTGATAGAAGTGTTATCCCATCAACGAAAAGTCATTGTTCACTACCTATTGATCTTTAATGAAAATAACAATATCACTCGCAGGATGTTTGACAATATCACAACTTTATTGCAAGAAACATAAGTAATGGTAAAAGGTCCACATATGGTTTTCCGCCCAGATTCACCATCCAAAAGCTACAAAGTCGATTATCCATTGTCTCTCTCCCAGTGAACTCCTTAACATTTATCTTGGCTTACCTTTCTCCCCCAACCCCTAACCCTGACCTTGCTATTTCATATTAACATTAACCTTCAACTCTTTGGTAGGTGTTGGGACGGACTTGATTGGACAGTACTTCGAACCTCATTCTAAGTGCCCCACATCATTCACTGAGGTCCCAAGAAACCCAACCGGTAGTATCCGTTAACAAACTCAGGCTACTCAAAAAAACTAACAGACTTTCCACTATGCAATTGGTATTACTGTAGATAATCTACTCAAAAAACTTTTGGATCATATAGATTCAAGGCTAAGACGTATAATCTACCTTATTTCAACAAAAATATTGCTCTCATCAAATGAAAATCAGAACTATTGATCAGTTACAAGTCTAATATGATTATATAACCTCTAAGCCGGATGATGTAAATGAAGAGCCATCATAAGGCATGCCGATGTATCAGATATTTACAAAATAGAGAACAATGATCTATGGGTAGAGTTTGAACTGCGAAAGAAAGTTGTAGGCCCAAAAGATAGATCGATTTACCATGCTATTTACCGAAACAAGAAGCAAAGGAATCTGTTAGTTGTGAAAATAAAAAACACAGGATGGAGATGAATGACTGGATCAAGTGTGCATGATGCACCATTAATATCAATTTCGTAAGAATTGGAGTGAAATAGTTCTGGTGGCCTAATTTCAAATTGTGGAAACCGGAAGAAGAATCTGGAGTTATACAGGTTTGGTGGCCATGACCCAATATCAGCAGAAGGAAATGCAGACAAGTATTTGACCAAATGAACTTAGAAAGGCAAAGTGGCCTATTGATGGAAAATAGAAGCATTCACCAAGGTCATACTTTTAGGCTAGCCTGATACAGCACCGATAGCAATGTTGAGGAGAAATCAACTTCCAGATGTAGCACAACTAATATCAGGGCTATGATGAAATCTGAGACAACACACTCTAGGAAAAATTGCAGTAATTGGGAAGAGAACAAAGAAAAGTGTTCTCCTAAAGTGGATGCAGAAACATATTAAAACTTGCTTTGCACATGTAAGCTAGCTGAACTATCAAAAATAATTAGCAAAATAAAAGAAACTGAAATTATTTAACATAATTTGCAAAGAGAAAGAAACTGATAAAGCAGAGTCGAAAAGAACGAGCGAGAAAACCTTCAACCGAGGAGAATATGAGCTAGAGGCTCCCAGTTGAGGCCTGGTATGCTCCAATATGCAAAGGAAAACACCTGAAATTGGAAACGAAATTGCTTATGTTTCGAGAAAAAAATAAGTGTCTAAAGTTGGAAACTTGTAAGCTTCCTGTTTGTTTATTTACAAAAGCCAATGCATACAACATGCTGGTTTAGCATATGCCATCTTGGGCAACAATGCCCAAATCATTGTCAATATTTGCTTTCAAGTTTCCAAGTCATACAATCCACATTCATGTTAAGTCTGCAGACTAGTACCCTTTCACAATGTAAACATAGGGTCCTGTTTGTTTGCCCGGATTTGAGTACCAGTTTGGACTATGAATCCAAGGGGACCACATATCCTATGTCTGGTTGAAACTTTTGCGTTCATGAGCAAGTATCCACTGGATATGAAATCTGAGAAAAATAAGGGACATATCATACCTTGGGAGATATATTAATGCGGAAATCTCTGATTCACTATTAGTCCAATGGGATTACTTGTCCTAAGAGGCTATATACCCCTTCATTATGAGTCCAGTCAAATAAACAGGCCCATAAGGTGTAAAGGTAGTGAAAAGCAGATAACAAGTACCGACCCCTCTGAGATGCATTCCATGATGCTAAAGATGCAGCTGGAAACTTCTGAACCATAATCCTTAAGAGCGTCCAATGGATTATAGCTTCCTTGCAAGAGAAAGCGAACTGCAAAAGAAACATCCACTATCAAAAACTAGTTTTGACCGGTTAAAAATTATTTTGAAGGCATCAGAATTGGTGCACCTCATAGCACAGAAGATATATAAACAAGACAACACCCTAAGTTAAGATAAAGCTCCAATGAGTCTACAAGATTAAAAAATAAAAACTATTCTAAAAAAGATTAACCCTTCAAGTTTTCACTGATCTAGTGAAATAAAGTAACTGTAAAACTACTTGGACTCTCTGAATGAGTAGCACCCACAGTTCATCTATTTTGCTCCCCCCAACAGCCATCCATGCCACACCAACTGTTACAAATTGTGGAGCCTCGTGGTACCATGCACATCAAAAGTTGGAATTTTTCATATGATTGAACCTTGGTTATATTATTGCAGCATAGGAAAACTCAGTTGCATCCCTCAAGAGCCCCATTATATGGGTCCTAAGATGCTGTTGCACAATCTTTTCGTTTATCCTGCTGTATGTTATTTTTGTCTGGTTGTTTCCTTTCCCTCTTCTTAGATGGGCCGGAAACACCCAGTAGAGTAATTATCTATTAGAACCTTGTAGCTGCTTAGCATAGGTTTTATATTTTCCTTTCTTTTCTTTCTTTCCTCATGGGGTATGCCTCTTGTAGGCTCTATATTTGGTTTGCCTTTTTTTATATTGCAAGCTGATTTACCCCAAAAAAAAAACTCAAATGCATCCCCTTCCACGAATCCAATATGTCGATTGCGACTTTTGATAGAATTCTGGCCACCCCACATATCGCTGTAGCAGTAGAGACTCTGAATGTAGCCCGTATTGGGCGAACCACATAAATCCAGTGTGTTTGAGTATTTGTGCTTTTGAGTACTACTTTTGCATTCACATCAGCCATGTTGGGGCTTCAAAACTTCCCGACGTAAAAAACTCCTAAAAATACCATCAAAGGAACATTCATTTCTATCCACACAAAATCATTCCACATCGAGCACAATTGTTTCCTTGCTCTACTGGGTTCACCTGACTCCTACTTGGACTTGTAAAATTCACAAAGCCTGATTATACTCGATTACCCCAAAAAGCCAAAAGACTTCAAAACAGATGTATGAATTTCACTCGAACAAATCTACCCATTTTGGGTTTTCATCAGACAGGCGGCGGGTTAGTTCATAAGTAGTTCAATTCAAGCTCTAAATAGTTGAATTTGAACAGTTAAACTCATTATAGGCAAAATGTACTGGAATTGTAGGAAATAAACAATCGATACGGCGAAACAGATATGATAAGCAAATCATAGAAAAACGTTACGAAAAATCACAAAAAGGTTAAAAGAAGCACAAAAGAAATCGAGGAAATCAAGAAATGCTTACTTGAAGAAGGATTCACGTCCACCTTGTCGATTAGAGGAAAGAGGGGTGAAATTGGTTCTTGTTTATCTTTCGCGAAGAAAATGTTACTATTTTTTGGCTTTTGCTACTGTGCTTCGTTCAAGCCGTGCTTTTTTGTTTGATTTAAAAAAAAGTTGGACTGGTTTGTGGGAGAGAAGACGGTGGAGGAAAAACTACCACCAGATTTTTCTCTTCCCGGGTAAGGGTCTCTACGAGCTGAGTTTTAGTCTTCGAGCTTAACTCATTTGAGTACTAAGCAAGCTTAAAATTTTTAGTAAACGAATCGAGTTTGTCTAATTTACTTAACCAGCGTCTTTAACCAAACTGAGTCTATACAAATGAGCTAAGCTTCTGCTAATCTAGTCGAGTCGAGTTTTTTAGTGTCAAGCTCATCTTGTTTTATAAATGAGCCTAAAACTCAAGTTCGAGTTCGGCTTGATTACTAAACGAGTCAAGCTGAGCTTAAATGAGTCGAGTCACGACTTGCTCGCAAGCAGCTCGGTTCATTTATAGCCTTATTCTGGAGAGCTATAAATGGATCTCCTATCGAATTCTTTTCAATGGATCCGGCCCAGAATTTTTTTTTTCCCGATCACTTCAACTATCGGGACCGTTCGTATTTTTCAATTCACTAGAAAAAGATCTTCCAAAATTCCATCCACGCTCACTCAAACATTCATTCAAACATTCATCAAGATTGAGTCTTTACTCAAATTAAGTGGATTTAAGTGGGAGTCCAATCGTTACTCAATTATAGTTTGCTCATAAGAGTATGTCGTATCAAACTAAAAAATTTACACGACATTCAGTTAAATTTGAGAAAAAATTTAAGACTTATTATGGGTCTGATGTACTATTCAAACAGGAAATACAAACTCAGAGAGAGAGAGAGAGAGAGAGAGAGAGAGAGAGAGAGAGAGAGACCAATACTTAGAATTGGAATTAATGGCTGGCAACAATTCTAGGAAACCATTGTGCATTACAAATTTCTTTGAGGCATTATTAAATTTTGTTTGGGCAGTATTGAATGTTACTATCTTCTTTTTGGTCTTTTACTTCACAGTATGTACAATCCCACAAACACATCTAGAAAAAAAAAAGTTAGCTCAGCATGAAATTCTAGTATTCAAAAGGATTAGTACTCTTTCAAGAACACAGCTAGCCCAGTTACAAGAACCACATGATTTATCCAATAACAAGTAACAAGATTACAAAACAGTATATAAACAACTTCTCTTTAGTCTTTACATTCCTCTCTCTCTCTCTCTCTCTCTCTCTTCACTTGAAAAACAAGTTAATGGTAAGATGCACTACCTCTGTGAAAACCCAGCAGAGGGCCACATATCAACTAAGGGACTTCAACTATACAGAGCCTCATTGATAAGTCCTATCTATCTCAACTTCAGTTGCAATTCAGCACCATTTTATTTTCTTCAACAGCACAAAATTTCATCGTTCCTGAACATTTGAACATACTGCACTAACTGCATTTCCTTTCCTAACAGAGCTAACATGGAGTGAATTCCCTTTGTTCTTAAGTGGGATACATCACCAGCAACAAAAACATGGAGCTCTCCCCCGTTTCGAATCCAACTGCACCCTGGATTCTTCGTCATGCCCTTTTCTTTCATCAAAGCCCTCACTCTCGACACTTCATCCCACTTCCCTGCAGCTGCATATGTGTTTGAGAGCGCAACAAAATTTCCCAAGTGATCCGGTTCTAATTGGAATAACATATTGGATACGTGTTCCCCGATTTCCAACTCTTCGTTTTCTCTACAAACAGCCAGCAATGATGTTAGTATATGTTCATCAGGGTCAAATGGCATTCTGAGGATAAGAGTAAGCGCCTCATCCAACTTCCCATGTCGAGAAAGAAGACTAACCAAACAGCCATAATGCTCAATACTTGGCTTTACTTTGTATTTTGAAATCATATCACCAAAAAGCTCAAAACTTTTTTCTAACAAGCCAGAGTGGCTACACGCCGACAAAATGCTAGTGAAAGTCAAGTTGTCTGGTTCGATTTCTTCCTCCTGAAGAAGTTTAAACAGTGCAAGGGCTTCTTCAGCTTGGCCATGTAATGCATAGACAGATATCAGTGCGTTGTACATAGGAAGCTCCTTCCTTAAAACCATATCAAACACTTTCTTCGCTTGATCAATGCATCCACATTTACCATACATATCCTCAAGAGCAGTCGCAAGCGGAATGGACAAAAACATGCTATGCCTAATAATGAAGGCATGAATGGCTTGTCCAACATGCAATGTTGCTGTGTTTGAGCATGCGGATAGAGCACCAACGATGCTTACAGCATTTGGTATGTTTCCTTCTTTTAGCATTTGTTGAAAAAGCAGAATTGCTTCGTCAGCAAAGCCGTTTTGAGCCATGCCAGTAATTAGGGTAGTCCAAGTAACAAGATTAGGCTGGAAACCAAGAGATTTCATTTGTGAAAACATCTCTTTGGCCTTTTCAACATCTCCACTTCTCATGAATCCCAGAACCACCGAATTCCATGATATCACATTCGGTGGAACACTCTCTAGCTGCATTTGATAAAACAACTTCAGGGCTTCACCACTTAGACCTTTTTCTGCATAAGCGGCCAATAATGTATTCCACAACACAAGATCTCTCTTTTTCCCAGAGTCAAAAACTCTTCTTGCGTACGTGAATTTTCCACATTTGCCATACATATTCACAATGCTACTTGCAACTACAACGTCGGATTCAAGGTTGTTTCTAATGCAATAACAATAGCCCGCTTGACCAAGTTTTATGTCAGTTGTATTAGCTGAAGCAGAAAGTATTGATGCTAGAGTCACAGAATCAAACCTAAAGTTTTCCAGTCTCATCCGTCCGCACAAATTGAGTGCTTTCTCAACCAAACCATGTTGCACATAAGAGGAGATCAGCAAATTCCATGTCACTACATCTTTCTCAACCATCCTACTAAAAACTAACTCACCATCCTCTATCAACCCAACTTTGCCGTAGAAATTTATAATGGAACTTCCCAAAATGTTATCTAAACCAAACCCATTTACAATTGCTATAGCATGCCCTTGCTTACCCTCTACTACAACATTTAAATTAGCCGAAGCCGAAAGAAAGCTTGACACAGTTACATGAGTCAGTTCCATTCCTTCCACTCTCATATCATGAAAGACCTCAATGGCTTCCTCATTCATCCCATTTTGAACATAACTCGCAATCATCGAATTCCAAGCGACGACATTTCTTTCAGGCATTTTATCAAACTTCTTCCTTGCTTCATCCAAAACCCCACATTTGCCATACATATCCACCAGACTACTTGCGACAAATACGCACTCAGCAAAACCCATCTTCAGCACATACCCATGAACCCCCTTACCAAATCCAACCAACTGGAGAGCGCCACACGCTTTCAAAACGTTAGGAACAACAAAATTATCAGCCAAAATACCATTTTCTTGCATTTCACAGAAACCCAACAATGCTCTTTCCCTAAAACCCATTCTACAATTCATCCCAATTATGGCAGCCCAAGAAAACTCATTCTGTTTCCTAATTCTGCAAAACAAACGGGCCGTAGTCTCAAAAAGACTGCATTTTGCATAGAAAACCACCAGTTTTGTCTCAACATACTCATTTCTTGCAAAAGACTCACCATTTTTGATAATCAAAGCGTGTAACTGCTGACCCATGAAGATGTCACGCTCGTAGACACAACCCTGAAGGAGTTCAGCATAGATTTCGGGTCCGATTTGGAAATTCTCGGACTGCATTTCAGTGAACAGGTCCGCGGCTTCTTGAATCCGGCCATCTTTGGAGAGTGCAGATATCTGTTTGACATAAGATTTGTGTAGAGCTGGGTAAGTTTTTCCATTTTCTGAGAGGTTTGAGAGATGGGTTGGGGTGAGTTTATGTGATCTGGTGAAGTTCAAGTGAGGGATGTGGGGGTTTAGTGAGGTGTTGACTGGGAGAGAAGCCATACATAAAGAGGATGGAAGAGAGAGGGAGATATGTGGTTGCCATAAGTGGTTTCCTCAACAGAAATCTACTTTGTTTAGTGTTTGAGGGATAAGAAAATTGTCCACCTTGTTTTTTCCTTTTCCTTTCTTAAAGGGAACAGATTTTCGCGCTCCAAGATTTACTGCAGGCGCTCCACCTTTTTATTTTTATACTGTGATGTTGCTGGCAACATCAGTGTATATTTTGGTATATTTTGTTTTTACACTGTGATGTTGCTGGCAATATCACAGTGTAAAAACAAAAATTGGAGCGCCTGCAGTAAATCTTGGAGCGCGAATATCAATTCCCTTCTTAAATAATCAAGATTTGTCTAGGTCAGCTTACGTGTATTTCAAATTTCTCGGTTAATTCTTTACCCAAATTGGTTAAAGGCAGGGCACTCATTCTGAACTATGAAATTTATTTACAAGAAATTTATTTCTTGTTCTTGACACCAAGAATCGAACTTCTATCAATTGTATGTCTATGACTAGCAAACCCACCAACGAATCGAATTGTTCACCTTGATTGCCACCCTTGTTGTATTGTAGCGAAAGTTGTTTAAAAACATCAGCCCATAACCTTCAAATGTTAGAGGTTGAGGTTTCTAGATTGAGAAAAAGGAAAAAATGCTCTAAAGACTGTGAAACTTTAAAATCACTCTTCTTTTTCCGAATTAACTTTATTTATTTTTAACTGAATGATTTGTTTGGACTATAGAAGTTATTTTAGGGCAGAAAAGAAAGGGGGGGGAAAAAAAAACCAAACTAGTTTAAGGGCAGAGCAGACTCGAATTAAGGGATATTTATTTTGTTATGGAGAAGCCCTTCAAGTAGGCGTTTGTAGTCCAACGGTTAGGATAATTGCCTTCCAAGCAATAGACCCGGGTTCGACTCCCGGCAGACGCATTTTTTTTATTTTTATGCGAAACTGTATCAATGCAACAATTATGTAAAGGTTAGTAACTAGAGCTTCAAAATGACCCATGTTCACGCCCCCTTCGGCTTTCGATTTCCTTCTATATTTCCAAGGCTTTCGATTTCCTTCTATATTTCCAAGGCTCACATTCTTCAAAATCCCAGCGTGTATCAACGATTATGTAAAGGTAATGCAACTGGAGCTTCAAAATGAACCCCGTTAGCGTCCTCTTCGGCTTTCAATTTCCTTCTATGTTTCTAGGCTCACACATTCTTCAAAATCGCAGCGTGTATCAATATACAGCTCCAATTAAGAGATTAGCTGATTTATACTTGGGCTTGAGGGAAATTTCTCATATATCCTTACAAAGAGAATTAATAATTGAATTAGCCCAATGAAACAATATGGCATTAATGAAGCCCAATTGACTAATTTAACTTAAATAAAGATATGTTTGTTATCATCAAAATCTTGAACCTTGGGGCTAATAGTCTTCTTTTTAATAAGCTTGCATTTCCACATAGATTTTGCCCGATCTGAGTGCCTGAGGGTTATTTGGGTTTCTGATCGGATGTATTAGGAGTTATTGGTATTTGATCGTTTTTGTGTGATGGGGCGATCTTCAGTACCGCAACAATGAAATGGCACTTGGAATTCTTTAATTTAAGGTATGACAGGCCGCGGCGAGCAGAGCTGGATGCAAGAAGGATTCGCAAGAGGGTTTTTTTTTTTCTTTTATAAACGGCCGACATCGGCTTGACATTTTGGGAACGAAAGAGCATGAGAAACATAGGCACTGTTATTATGATATTCTCTTGGGTGTGGTTGGTGCCTGGAAATTAAAAAGCATGTGAAAGAATTAGTTCTGTGGGGTTCAAGCATTGTGTGTTTCGTGGACATCTTGTCAACTAAGTTGTGCAAGTTGCAGTATTAGGAGGATATTACACTCTTCCAAACTCTCTCAATGCATTTACTTTCGGTAATGACTTCATTCTCTCATCTTTATGATAATTAGATTTTCATTGCTATTAAAAAAACTTGCTTCAAAAAAACAAAACATACTCCTCCATAAAACAAAGTCATGGCCGGCTCATTTTAATCTCTTGGGCCTTGTATTTCGATCCATTCTCTTCAAAAGGCTATGGAAGCCGATGGGCAGTTAGGCCCATGACTGATGTAATAAACCCATGCAACTTTGCACCTTCGGCGAGTTCACGCTATTGTCTAAATGGTATTTTCGATATTTAAGTCCAAAAATACCCATTATCTAAGATAACTTATTTCACTTGATTGTGTTGTTTAAATGGTTTTTTTTTTTTGTGAAAATGAGTGGTATGTTGACGACTATCTGAAGACAAAGAATATATCGTGAACTCTTCTTTACTAGTATCAAAATGCAAAATGATAGACATAATTTTTTTTTTCTAAATAAATTCCACCCAATTAATTGTGAATTTTTTTTTGAACAAGTGATTTTATTTTATGTAGAAATAAGAGAACTAAATTGTGTATAACCTATGGAATTCAGATGTTTGCACAAATCACGATTCGCCCATATTAAACTCTGTTAGAAATAACTTATTTTGATTATGTTCTATGACAAAATTGATTTCTTAAAAACAATGTTTTAAGTTCATTTTCTTAAATCTCCGGCCACAAAAGAAATAATTTCTTTTGATCAAAACCGAAATGTGTGTACAGCTTGTGTACATTTTTCTTTAAAAAGAAAAAGTCTCTTGAAGTCCATATGAATCAGTTTGGATGCTCACGTGTATAAATTTCACAAGTATTATGTATTTAGCCCATGAGTAACTTAGACTATACATGATTGCATTGCTCTACACTTGTCAAAAGCAAATTAAATGGCCTAAGGCTCATTCTGTTGCTTTCAAGAATCAACGTCCGTAATTAATAACTTTGACCGACCGTGTTTCTTCTCCTGCCATTATTGACCTTGAGGCTTCACAATTAATACATGGGATCTTTGGAGATCAAAATTTCAAAGATTTCGACTCAACGGAAAGAACACAACGTTCCTACTTTCTTCCATTGTTGACTTTGAAGAACTTCATTTAAACGTTGCAAATTAGTTCACAGAAGATTTTGGACTCAAAGTCTATATTTGCAACTTCCATTGTTGACTTTGAAGATCTTCATTTGAACGTTGCAAATTAGTCCACAGAAGATTTTGGACTCAAAGTCTATATTTGCAACTAATGAAGAACAAGTATTCTGCTAGAAGACTTTTGATCAACGAAAATGTTTTGAACGGTCATTTTCTTCTTTGCTATAAAAAGGAAGTTTCAACAGAAGAGAAGACACCCAAGCTACAACAGAGAAAATACACAGAGCATTACAAGAGCAATTTTCACCCTCTCGTACACTTCATTTTTCATACAATTACCTTGAGAGATTTGTGAGCAAATTATTATACTCTTTGAGGAGGAGTGTTGTAATTGTGAGCTACAAATTCTATTATCTTTTGAGAGATTAAGTGTTTGAGAAATTAAACACTGGTTTTGTAATTCCAAAAACAGGGGTTTTGTTTTTGGAAGGGGTTTTTGAGGATTTTGTACTTTAAATCTTTGCGGTTGTCTAGCTCCTCTGGAAAGCTAGGAGCGTCGGTAATTGTAAGCACCCGCAAGGCTTATTGGTGTAATTCCATTTTCTTTAGTGGAACCTTCAAGCGATTGCCTTGGAGAGAAGTGGAGTAGGCTGGACCGTGGACAAATTCAGACCGAACCACTATAAACTGGTTTTGCGCTTCTTAACTCTCTCTATATGTTTGCTAATTGGTTATTTGCCTTTGTAGTTTTTAAATAGTAATTTTTAATTAGCAACCCTATTCACCCCCCCTCTAGGTTGCTGTCTGGGTAACAAACTCGATCTCTTGTGGTCCCTCATGTACCGCAAAATGGGATTGATGAGTTCATTTGGCGATCCAAATAATTCTTTTTGTAAGTCTCGATGTGTTTTACGTCCATACGAAAAATCAAGTTCATAGGACATTGTTATCTAGTTGAATGAATCATATTCTTCACGTGAGAAATAGACCTTCAGGATCTTATCGTTTATTTCAGACAAATCTGATTCGACCAAGCTTTTGCCGATCTTCAATTAATTAACTTGTTTTTTGATTGAACATTAAATGCATCGAGACCTCCTAAATGAGCGGATTATGAAAAACAAGTTAATTAGTTAATTTAGTCCAGCTCCACCACCTAATTAAAATATTTAACATACACAGTAAAGAAAACAAATACTTACTTACCAAAAAATAAGAAAACAAATACTCTGTCTGCCCAAATTTCTTGTCCATTTCTCGGCATACGCATCATTTACAAATTACTTATAATTTTCAATCTATAATTTATACGATTTTGAAACCTTTGTTTAACAGAAATAATTAAGATCTATCAAATAAATTCATATTGCATATAAAAAACATAACTCATCTAAAAATATAAATAATTTTTCGAGATGTTCTGAAATAGTGAAAGCGGATAAGAAATTTGGGACGGAGGGAGTATATACAGGTGTCGTGCGGGTAGTAGTAGTGGACCACTAGAAAATTGGCGATTAGAATCCAAGGATGTGGAAGATATTCACAATATATTATACATATCCGAACATTAATTATTAATTGGGGTTTTTTTTTAAAGTGATACTGAACTTTTAGTTGACACAACCCAAAGTCAACAAATGCATAGCCATAGGCTAGCCCATTTTCTTTTTGAAAAAATTCCACTCTTCAACAACACTCTAAATGCATCTTTTCTTCCATTGAAGAAGCTCCTATGCCTTTTGCTAAGAGGCCGACCAGAGTGATTCTAATTCCATCCCCACTAGCTACTCTCTCATTCTAAATATGCTTCTTCCTCTCTTAATTTGGTCAAAATTCTAATCTAGCTTCCAAGTCCATAGAACCGTGATTCCATATATAATTGCACCATCGACAATAACATGTGAATATAGGACCTTATCCCTCATGTTGACGCACCCAATGCCATAATTTGGTTTGGTAACAAAGCCGGGACTTTCGTTAAATCTTTGTAATCTTTTTCAAAGATTTATAAAAAAAAAATGGTTTGGTAAAGAAGTGAATGACCAATTATTTATATATCTCTTGGGGTTTGGATCTTTTTTTTTTTTTTTTTAAATTTTGATTGATTTCTATGATTGTCGCGGTGACGGGTGCCAACCTAGGTGTGATGCATCTCTTACGCTGTGATGCGGGTTTTTGTTTGTTCCCTTCTCGAAGTATTTTTTTTTTTTTGGGTAAATTTCTCGATCGTTCAGCCAATCAATGCGCCGACCACCTTGCCAAGATGGGAGCGGAACGCACAGAAGACCTCGTGTTTGTTATGGACATGCCCATCGCGATGAGAGAGTTTGTAATTAGAGATAGCTTGAATATCAGGCAAGTGCTTGACTAAGTTGCGAGCTCTTGTGCTCTAGTATCCAAAACTCTTGTTGTACTCTTAATGTGGTACTCTCTTTAAGTTTTATTGAATTTTCCATTTGACCAAAAAAAAAAAATTCTCAAAGTAATCTTTCCTTTCCTTTATCTATAAAAACTTGTTTTTTTTTCAAAAAATTAAATTGTTTATATATCTTGACGGATTTGTGTGGACAAATGTGATATATATCTGAGTGAAGGTGGAAACAACAATCGATGATTTATGTCGTATTCATAGGTGAATTTACCTAAAAATGATTTCGGTTTTAAGAAGTTAATGGTTCATTCAAGTGGATCCTTGTTAAATGTGACTTCACGTATGTAATGGACATCTCACATAGTTATGCTTCATCGATCTGAATTAAAATTTTTGTGGATTTTTCTGTAGCATCACCGATCTTTTTGACCATTGAAGTTCTAAATAGATTATCGATCCAACTAAAGTTAGCTTAAGCATAATGCATTATATATTTAACAGAAGCAAAAACCTCAGCAATGGTTGGATAATAGTAAAAGGCCATAGGAAAACCCTAGACAGTAAAATATGTTGACATGATAGGAAAGTAAATATAGTAGCTAGTATTCATTTTGTTTGGTAAATAAATAAAAGTTCTTCAATTTTCTTTTAAAATAATAATACTACCAAATAACTCCTTGGTGTCAGTTAAAGAGAAGAATAATGTGAAAATCCTCAACAAAACAACAGTACTTTTCAGAAGGATAAGCATCAGAACCACTCAACTTCAAAAGTTATATACCAATCATAGATAAAATTAGGCCAGGACCGAATAAATCATGGAATGGGTTTCTCAGGAGGTCCACTTAAGTAAAATGCACCAAACGATTGGTGCATTTTGTGTCCCATAACGGGCTCATTTTGATGATCAGAACCGTCCTTATTTTAGGACTCGTCGATAACAATAATCTCACCAAAATTGTGCTGTTCGAATACGAATCAATACCTAATCGGAACGCATTTATCTTGCAGAAAACAAGCTGGGCACACTATAGACTGATGTTCATTGAATCCAATTTTTGAAAAAATAAGTGTGTTCCGATCAGCTCTTTATTGGTATCCAAACAACATAACTTTAGGTGTTCTTAATGCATTATCGACAGAGTTCTAAAATATGAACGGTTTCGATCATCAAAATGGGTCCATTGTGGGCCTGAAAACGCACCAACCAATAAGTGGATTGCCGAGAAGCCCATTCCATAGATCATAATGATAGCCAGGTGAGAAGAATAATCTAATCCAAAATCAATTTTAGGGAATTTAATAGAACAATCAAAGAAATTGATCCCACTAAGTAAAATACTGCCAGTTAATGATTCCTATAAAAGAAAGGCCTTACAACCCGTAAATGTACCTGTCATTAGCTTTTCGTAAAGCCTATAAGAGAATATTTCATATAAATGCAAAACAAAGGCCACCTTTTTTTCTTTCTTTTTTTTTTTCTCAGCTTTTTCTTTGAGTTGTGTTGAATAGAATTTGAACTTGTCATTGGATTTTTTTTTTTTTTTTGATTTTCTGACCTACTTGACAAACAAAGTTTTTAGAATAGTTGGGTTGGATAAAGAAGAATAGAATCTTTATGTTACTCATCCTTGTTTGGGACTTTATTGATTATTCTAAGTATCTAAGCTTTAGCAAAGAACAATTATTCTCCCATTATTGGCCTTTTTTCAAATGCATTCCTTGTTTATTTGATGGGGCTGGGAGATGTGAATCAGGATTCAAATTGTAATGTATGGTGACCAAGCAATTAAAGATGTTGTTTTTCTGATATTCTGAGCCGGTTTATTTGACGACACCAATATGAAGGATACAAATCTGATTGGAGAGTAATGGTGGTCTTATTAATAATATATAGTACAGTCCCATGGTATTATACAACTGTAAAATATACTATATTTCTGCCTTTGGTTGTGCTTTTTTATTGTGCGCAACTTTTCCAAACCAGACTCTTCCCGATACTTCATGGTATTATATACTCCATTCGTCCCACTTTGTTTGCTCACATTTCCTTTTTGAGCCGTCCCAAAAAGTCTGCAATCTTTTAAAATTAGCAACCACTAAAAGGCCAAAGCTTCAATTTTACCCCTTTAATATTGAGGTGAAGGAAATACTAAGTTTGAACAAAATCAAGCGAAAAGGTATTTGTGGAAATTTAAATAATTTCCAACCCGAAAACTTTTAGTCAACAAAAAAGAATTCCATGAGCAAACAAATTGAGATGTTAGGAGTATATTTGAGGCATGTTTGATTCGGCTCATACATTTGAACCAAATATTAGATATTGAGTCACGTTTAATTTTAAGTCTAATTTGATATTAATCATATCCGCTCAACCAAACAGACCATATAGATAAATATAACCAAGCAAATAAGCAATGATTTCGCAATTTGGTTGGGAACTCATGATCACTTCATAATATTCTTAGAAGAATATTACGCCCTCTCTGGTGTTGTAACAAACAAACAAACCTGGTGAAGAATAAATTCTGTTAGTTTCCTTATGGTTATATGTCACTATACTATCACAGCCCCGATGGGGGATTTTCAGGAGAAAAGAAATGGAGGGGAAGAGGTTACTCTCCTTTGTTTGAATGGTTAACGAGGTGAGAGAAGATAAGAGATTGTGAGAATCAACAACCCCTTATGGGGGCTTATTTTTGTTTCTCACTCAAAGTGACGAGATTTGGCGAGAACAGAAAGCAGAAGGTCTATCCAAATGAGATGTTAAGAAAACATACTCTTTTTTTTCTTCATCATTACGAGAAATCACACTCCTTTCTTTTCATTTCTCACCGAAGTAGCCAAAGGGATTGTCAATGTACTTGCAGGAATTCCAATCAAAATCAGGTCAAAACAGAGTTAGACTCTACAACTTAAGAGGAAGCAAGTACCTTAGTTCTCGGTCCAGACCGAAGTCCCAGAAGGCCAACCCCTTGAAGTTGAACCTAATGGTCCAAATATGGGCTTTTGAAACAATGCACGGCCCATATGGCCCCAAGTTATCCGTTGTGATTGTGATAGTGATATGGCAACATCCAAACACACACTTCGGTTTCGATTTTTAACAAGAATTTAGTACTAATAATTGGTAAAGTTAGTTGGTATTTTCCGTCATTGGGAGAAGAATATTTTAGACCAGACAAAAGGGATATTCACAAGGACGATATTGGGAATATCACAACGCGTGTCACGAGGAGAATCTCTTCGCCATAGCATTTGTAGAGAGAGAGAGAGAAAGGAGAGATAGACATGCATTATATGGAGAGAGAGAGAGAGAGAGAGAGAGAGAATCTGCAGAAAAGGTGTGGGTTGGAGTATTGTACGAGAAGACTGATTTTAGAAAGCGACCAACCATCATTAGTGCAGTACTCCTCCTCCCATGCATTCCAACCCCCCCTAAAAGGGAATTCGATGCACCCTCTTCTCTCTCTCTCTCCCTCCTCTTTTGTTTTCATGCAAAAGGTTATTACTATATTGGAAGTTTACAAGAAAAACGGCAATGAGTCCATATGGGTCGGGTTGGGTAAGTTTACCATGATGTCTCCGGTCCAACTCTTTAATTTATGTGTTTTTTTTGGAAGGACTATCGGGCTCAAAGTAAAAATCAAGAAGAGCAAATTAATGTATGAGCAATAACAGAATCGTTATAAGCGTAGGGCGATGATACGTTTTCTTTGGAGAGAAGTATTTTTGAACAGCAAAAAAAGGAATTTATTTTAGTAGTGCTAAGCTGATGATAAAAAAACAATAGTGCTAGGCAAGATTTATAACAGATAAACGTTCAGGTTTTAGAATGGAGTTGTGCCATTTGGGGAAAAAGTTTAAAATAACAAACTTTTAAAATGGACATTTAGAATATACTAATTTAAATTTTTAATGAAACACAATAGACTTATCAAATGTAACGACAACCCAATCGGGTTTTTTTTTTAAATCATTGAAAAAAAAAAAACAACCAAAAGAAAGGCAAAGGGATAACCCTGAACGTCCAATTATTTATTTATGCTTATCAAATGCAACTATTCCACAAAATTTGAATTGACTTAGACAAGATCTTAGTGTATATAGTTTATGAAGGTTTATGACATGTCATCGAGTTTTCAATTGTCCGGGTTTTCTCTTGAGCCGAGGCTACATATCGAACTCTTCGCTCGAAGTGGGGAGGCATCCTTACTCTTGCTATATTGTTGTTATAGATAAAATTCTCCCGTTACGATTTTAACACAATAAAAAAAAAATGCTAGTACAGTAGTACACAATTAGAGTCATTGTATACTCCATTAGACTAATTATCATGAAAGTATTAAGAGAGATTTTTCGAAAATTTGGAGGAGTAAAAAACAATAAACTTATTTTCAACCTGAAACTCATATTAATGGGTTGTAAATTACGAAAATATGACTGCCCATGTTTTTTGACCAGCAAAGGAATTGGTATTAAAAATGAAAATGTAGCTTAGGCAATAGGCAGTGCTACAGCATTCTAATGGATATATATTAATTAAACGCCAATTGGGTGATTGATGGTATTTGAGTCAAACCAAGTTGACCCACATGGTGATCCTGACCCGGATCTCAAAATTTCATTCAGATTCAAAACCCTAGTAATCGAAAAACTTCTTAAAATTTGGAGAGAGAGAGAGAGAGAGAGAGAGAGAGAATCTTCCTACCTTCCTAGCCACTTCACTAAAGTTTAGTAGCAGAAGAAGATTCCCCATCTGTTAGAGCTAGCCTACTTTATTATTCTTTTTTGAGGTTTTTTTTTTTAAAATGAAATCTCTCTTTTAAGCTTTTTGTGCGGGGTTATGTTCCCTTAATTTAGAGTCGTAGAATTGGAACACAGATATTCCTTCCTTGAGGCCCCAAAATATTATATTATATTATTCTACGTAGTGAATGTCTCATTTTTTTTAGATTAGATATTCTCTCCCTAATGCACTCAATTTTAGAACAATTATTCTACTTTTGAAACCAGAAAGTAAGTTGCATTGTGGATTGATACTAACACCATCTTGAATATGTCCTCTCTCTCTCCCCCTCTCTCTCTCTTGTGGTAAAAATAATGTGTATAGGATATGCTATTTCCAAAGTTAGCCTTTAGTTTTAATAAGTGTATCTGGAACGTTCAGTTGGTCTATTTGTGGGCTAGCTCTTCTTGAGCTCATTTTGGTGATCCAATCGTTCATGTTTTAATCTCATCCGAGAACATTAAGAACATCAAAAATTATGTTGATCGGATATCAATAACTACATGATCATTAATTTATACTCCCTCCGTTTCAAGTTGATAGTCTACTATGAAAAGACCTACAATTTTCGAACTAGAAAATAAAGCACTTTCTCGTGCATCGTTTTTTTAAATTTCTTGACACCGAATCAAAGATTGCAATTAGAAACGGAGGGAGTATATTTGATGACCAATCAATTATAATGGAATCATTAACTTATATCTAAAGGAGGATGATGCTTCTACTTGGGTAAGGTTACCATCAAGTAGTACTAAACCGTACACGTGTCAACCAAAAGTGGAGGTTTTGATGGTCCTTAATTTAACTTGATGATCATGGCCGTTGATTGGTTATTTTTGACTCCTTAATTGCCACCTTAAAGCTGGATTATAGATGCTATTAATTTCTTCAACGAATCAACGTGTGGAAAGAACCGACCGGATAAAACTGCATCCAATTTGGAAGACGGCTGTAAGTGGCTTCATGCGCCATGCGATGCGTGACACGTGTATACAACGGAAACCATTAAATGGGTTCTAGTTTAGGGCTTCATAATTCTACTTAAGTGCAATAAGATTGTAAGTTTAAGGTTTTTTTATTTATTTATAATCGTATGTTTGGGCCAGCTTGCGTGAATATCGACTGATTTCAGGACCAGCTTGTGCGCACCTCGACTGATTCCAGAGCTTTGAAGGTAACGACTAGATATAACCTTCGGTGACCCCAAGATTTAAAGTATTTGACCTCCATGAGAATGACTCGTATACACGTTGGTATTAATGGGTTACATTAGAATTGTACAATTCCTAAGAATGTGACAAAAAAATAGCTAATTAACATGGAAAAAATAGTGCGTATATATCCCAAAATAGTCAAAAACTATTTAAATTCTCAAAATATGTTACTAATACCTATGGAATCTAAACTTTTTGAAAATTGAATTTCTTAGAGTAGAAAAAAAAGATACCCACTAACAAAAATCATGCTAATAAAGAAAAATCCTTAAATAATTAACCTTCATGTAATATTGGTATTGGTAAATAGGAGTTCATTAATTTATTCTCTACGTGTAGCTAGGAACATGTAGTATTCATGACTACGGAAAGAGATAAAACAAAGGCAAAAAGGGGGGACACTAAGAAGGAGAAGAATCATCCTTTATTTTTGTGATTTGAAATTTCGTACTACTCCTACGATACTACTGCCCCCAGAGTTGGTTAAAAAACCAGTACTAGTTCTCTCTCTCCCCCCTCTCTCTCTCTCCCTCAACCACATGATCCTGAGTAATTATTCAGTGATTTTGAGCAACCGTTACGTAATGATTCAATATTCTTTTCTACTGTAAATTCATGTAGGGTTCATACGAGAGTCCGTTAATTCTGTATCAGGATCACGTGAATTTTGTACACTTAGTCGTAGATTCTCTGTGAATTTTTGGTAGAAAAGAGATCGGGTACGTGCCTAGGACCACCTAATAATTTTTCCATGACCCCTCAGGTGTCAGAGAGTACCCCTCTCTCTTTCTCTCTCATATGCGAGATTCTCTCTCTCCACCCCCTCACACATTTTATGATTTTTGGCTGGCTTTTGCCACCTTTGTTCTTTACAAAGAAGTTACCATCCTTCTTTTATCTCTTCCTTAACCTTTTCCTTTCACTCTCTCTCTCTCTCTCTCTCTCTCTCTAAATCCCCACACCAAAACCACACTTTATTCTCCCTCGAAACTCAACCCTAAAAAGCAGACCACCCCCCACTCGATCCTCCTTGTGTTCACAAACAACATCCATTCCCTTTTCTCTCCTTCTCCTCTCTCTCTCTCTCTCTCTCTCTCTCTCTCTCTCCTATATTCAAAGCTAAACATATAGATACACAAAAATGATGGCGTCTCCGCCGGAACTGAGCCTCGATTGCAAGCCCCACAGCTACTCTCTGCTGCTAAAATCCATTGGAGAACAACAAGCAGCTGATCAAACCCTAAAGCTCGAAGAATTCCTCGCTCACCTCGAAGAAGAAAGGCTCAAGATCGATGCCTTCAAACGCGAGCTTCCCCTCTGCATGCAACTCCTCAATAATGGTACTTCTTTTTTTTCCATGCATGATTTTGATATGTGCATGCAATTAATTAGTCCATAGGTTTTTTTTTAATTTTCTTTCTATTTTCATACACAATTTCATGGAGATTGAACTTTTCAAAAACATTTTTCACATGAAAAATCACATCGTTTCCTGTCGTCTTCATTTCGGTGTTTTCTGAGAAATTGGTCTTAATTTTGAGGACCCAATTCAGCATTTAAGGTTAAAATTTTCCTTTGGCTAATAAGCTTTAGAGAACAGAAAATAGAAACGATATTAGTAGTTTTGTTATTTTCGAAAATACCGATCATGTTTTCTAGAAACCAATTCAGCATTTAGCTAGGCTTCGAAAAAACATGTTGTCAAAAAAGATTTTCTACTTTTTAAAAAAGGAAAATAGGAAAAAAAAAAAAAAGAAAACATAAAACAAAAACGATACCAAACACAACTCAAAGATTTTTGCAATATTGCATGCTCACAAAGATTCTTTTCTTAACATGTATTTATAAGTATATATATATATATATATATAACCCTGCATTGGAATTTGGACCTATAGATTCAATATAGAATCACATACTAATTATAAAGATCCAAAAGGCATGCCAATGCATTTTTCTACAGTGGATATTCAAGCTCAATGCAATTAATATTGCCTTGCTTTTTTAGTCTTTTTTTCTCTTTTTATGTCTTTATTTTTATTTTATTTTATCGATTATTGAACCGAGAAATGACTTTTCATGTGCTTAGCTTTGTTTTTCGAGATCATCTCATCGTATTCCCATTACAAGACATCACTTTAAAGACGAAATTAAAGCTACCAAAAGCTCAACCAAATTGCAATATTAATGCTTTGAATTTTCCATGTCCATCAAGAACAAACTTACTAGTAGGGTAATACTATACAAAAAGATTTTTCGAATGGAAAACGATTTTGGCACTATAAATATGGATAGCCACGCTCCAATTTTTGCCTTTTAGCGTTCATCTTATATGCATTTTGAAAATAAAAGACAAATGGTAGAGTGTGGTTATCAAAAAACAGAGTGCCAGAATTAATTACCTTTCCGAGCATATGTAATTCTCATACAATTGGTACGATATTTGGTCTGGCTCACATTTTTAAAATATCACTAACACGTCATTTTGAGTGAATTTTTCGCACAAAAAATTAACATTTTCTAACTATTTTCGTTTTTTGATGTCCCCTTTTTTCAATCAAGAACAAACTTAAAAGGGTTATACTATACAAAAAGAATTCCGCAGATAATTCTCCGAACTTTTTTTTTTTGAACGGCAAAAAAGGAATTCTCTTAACTTGGTTTGCATCATACTTCTAAAATATCACTAATGACACATCATTTTGAGTTAAACTTCAACATAAAAAATAAAAAATAAAATCTGATTTTCTAATACTCCAACTTTTAACTGTTTGCCCTTTTTTTTTTTAGAAAAAATTTGCTCATGACATAGTTCTGTTATTATGTTCTTCAATCAGCAATGGAGGCTTCAAGGCAGCAACTGCAGAGCTACCGAGCGAATCAAGGGCCGCGACCGATACTTGAAGAATTCATTCCCCTAAAACAACCAACCTCTGAATTATCCTCAGACATCAAGGCCTCATCCAACGTGTCCGATATGGCGAACTGGATGACATCTACTCAACTGTGCAGCCAAACGAGCGATATCGGGGCCAGACAACAACTTCAACAGACAATTTCTAGTTCCCCTAACAAAGAAACAGAAATCGGGTTTAGTGTTAGTACTAAGCTGGGATTGGAAACCAAGCAGAGGATTAATGGGGGAGCTTTCCATCCATTCTCCAAGGAGAGGAATTCTCTCCCGGAATTGGCTCTTGTTTCCGTGGACAAGGAGATTGAGGACAAGAAGTGTTTGGAGATTGGGAATGGAGTTGATTGTTTGAGGAGAGAGAATAACTGTGGGATGGTTGAGCAGGGACAAGGTGGAAATGTTCAGCCGGAGTCGCAAACAAACGCCGGTGGTGGTGGTGGTGGTGGAGGCGCGGCGGGAGGAGCCGGTGGTCAAGGTCATAGGAAGGCGAGGAGGTGTTGGTCGCCGGACTTGCACCGGCGGTTCGTGAGTGCTCTTCAGATGTTAGGTGGTTCTCAAGGTAATATATTATGCGCTAATGTCTGCAGAAGAGTTTGTAGTCGTTCAGAACATGATTCGCGAACAACAAGAGAATTGTGCAAGAATGATGTGACAGTGACGTTTCCAAAATATTGAGCCACAATTATGAGTTTTTACAACGAAAAATAATCATATATAGCATATATCACATGGGAATTTTTATGCAAAACTAACAAATTTAACGTATCATCAGTACTTATAACCAAAAAAAAAAAATTATTACCGTCGCATCATTTCGGACAATTTCTTTGGTGAGAGAAAATTATTTTCTGTATTAGTAGTTAGTAAACCACTTTGAACCTGAATTATGATAGTAGTTGGTAGTTGGTACCAAATGTATAGCGGTTATGATAATAAACTTTTTAGCAAATTGTTATATTTGAAACTGCAGCAAATTATTATTTTTATTGGTTGGCTTATTTTCTTTCTTTTTCTTTTTGGTGGGTAATAATTAATTTCAGTGGCGACACCAAAGCAAATCAGAGAGCTAATGAAGGTTGACGGTTTGACCAACGATGAAGTTAAAAGCCACCTCCAGGTTCTCTCTCTCTCTCTCTCTCTCTCTCTCTCTCATGCAGAGACATGCACGACATAAATAACCTCTGCAACTTTTGTCTTGTCTTCATATTGGCAAATAATTTGTGTGTACCACAACTCTGCAAATGTCTGCATCACTTATATTAGTTTGCTCATTACGAGAGTTCTTCTAATTTATTGACTTGAAGAATTCAGGTTAAGAAGTCTATAGATTTTCAAAAGTACCCTTTACAAAATACTAAAATACTAACTGTAATTAGTAGTGATACAAAAGGGTAAAATTGGAACTTTGGCTATTCCTTTCTTATGTTTCCCTCAATGTACCCTTATCCGAAGTTACCGGTATAATTACTTTATCCGATCAAAAAAAAAAAAAAAACACATATTCATAAATATTTTGTATATGTGCTTGTGTATGCTATTTTGATATGAATTAATTATTGTATATGCATATGCAGAAATATAGACTTCACACCAGAAGGCCAAGTCCAAGCCCACAAGCAGCTGGCGCTCCAGCAACCCAGTTAGTCGTCGGCATATGGGTCCCGCCAGAGTACGCCGCCGCGGCGCACGGGGGAGCCCCACACACCCTCTACGGCGCACACCCGACCACCCATGCCTCGGCACACTACTGTGCACCGCAGGTGCCCCAAGAGTTCTATCCCGTGCCACCGGTACCCCAGTTGCACCACCACACCCTCCACCAGCAGCTCCACATGTACCACCAGACGTCGCCGGAATCCGACGTCAGGGGCGGCGGAGACCGGTCGGAGAGCATGGAAGACGGGAAGTCGGACAGCGGCGGGAGCTGGAAGGCCGGCGAAAGCGGCGGCGAGAACGGCGGTGGAGAGAGGAAAGGTGAAGAGAGCAATGGAAGTGATATCACCCTCAAGTTCTGATAGGGGTAGGGTTGGAATTTTGGTTTGATTGAAAATTATCTAATTTATGTGTAGGAGGGGTAAAAGGGGGCATAAAGAAAAAGTGTGCGTTTGTTTTTTTGTTAGTATTAAAGTGGAGTATCCAATTATCCATTGTATGCTTTTTCACGTTTTCCTATTTTCGTGAAAATTGAAGATTGGATTTTATCTGGTCTTTTTGTTTGTTTGGCCTTTTGTGGTATTCTTGGACTGTTGTCTAGTTGACAGATTTGCCCTTTTTTTGCAAGATAATGACTGTAATATACTCCATCTGTACCAAATTCTTTGTCCAGTCCACAAAATAGAGTGTTAAAAATAATATAAATTTTGCAAGAAAAAATCAAAAAGATTTTTAACAACTTACTCTATCAATGAGTATTCTTAACTTGTGAAAACAGATTAAATTTTTTCTTGAAAAAATTACATTATATTAATACTCCGTTTTGCGGACCGGACAAAGAATTTGGAATGAAAGGAGTAGTAAAATAGAGTGGGGCTGCTGGTAAATGTTTAAAAGGTCACTGCAAGTGAGATGGATCTTTCATACTCTTGAGCTTGATCAACCTATGAAAGGAAAAAATATTGGGTGACCTCGGGGCATCGCCGCATGTAGGGATAATATCGGTTCGATTTTTTGGAATTTCAACAACCGAAATATCGGTTTGGTTTTCCATATTCACCTATTGAAACTGACCGAAAGGGGTATCAGTTTTTTCGGTTTTGGTTCATTCGATTTTCGATCAGTTTCGTTCGGTTTTCGATTTTAAGTTATGAGCCTCTTTTAGGCCTCAAAAAATAGAACAAAATAATGATTCACACATATATTGGGCCCATTTGGACTAAAAATACAAGATTTATATGTCTTTTAACATACTACAAAATCATTTGGGCCAAAATACAAAAACAAATTTCTTACTTTTAAAGTTTCATTTGGGCCAGTAAATTCCAAACGGAAAAAAATTATGATCCAAACTTTTTTTTTTTTGGTAAAACGGAAATACATGGTCCAAACTTTTAGATATGAATGGCTAGGATTAAAAACTATGGCAGGGTATGTATAATTTGGTTCGGTTCGGTTTTTTCAGTTGGAACCTCAAAAAAATCGAACCGAAAAAATAAATGTCTATAAACAAAAACCGAACCTAACCGAATTTCTCTCCCAAACCGAACCGAACCGAACCGATTACTTCAGTCGGTTTTTTCGGTTTTTCGTATCACGATGCCCTAACACTATTTTCGCTCGAATATTCATGTCTAATCCAGGACTACCAAGTCATCGTATGAACGTAAAACAAAAATGTCAACTCTTTTACTTGATTCGTTTCCATGTCTTTTCCGTTTTATTTTCTTTTCTTTTGTCTTTGCAAAATCCAAATAAGAACATTTACGTTTTCAAGAAAAATCGTAGTTTAAACAGACGGCAAACGCTCATGCTGGATGGAAAATATAGGCTCAATATCACAACAATCTGAACCGTTCATCTTGTGGATCCCACCGTGCAAATATTGTAGTAATTTGAATCGTTCATCTTGTAGGAGTTACAGAAATAGTATATCTTCACTAAAAATAAGTTTTATCGGACATTCATAGGTATATAAAAAAAATTAAATTTTGGTCTATAAAATCGACGGTATATAAGTTTAAAGTTGAACTCATAACCGTCTATTTTATAAACAAAAACTCAATTTTGATGAACCTACCAATGTCCGATCAACCTGATTTTTTACGTAGATGCACAATTCTGCAGGTCATGCAAGATAAACAATTCAGATTATTGCAAAAAAGTACAGTGAGGCCAGCCATGGGCGGTGGAAACCATGAACGGAAAGACACTTGTAAAGGCACTTTTCTCATTTCAAAAATACTCAACACATTTTTTTTTTTTTGATAGTATACTCAACACATTTATGTGTACTCTTCACCCATGGCTAAAGACCACAAAACAAATTATGAGCTGGTCATCATTTTCAAACAAAAAAGTAACTCCATCGGTCCAAAATGCTGTACATCCTCTATGGGCCTCAAACAATCTTATTCATGCCCACTTAAAATTACATTTAACTAGCTTTCCATTTCTCATACAAAAAAAGGAGAAGAAGTTGTTTTGGAAAATAGATTACAAAGTTCTAAAAACTCCATTTTATTGCTTCGACTTGAGCAGATATGAAAATGGCGTGTTAGCCAAGTGGTAGGCGCCATATAATCCTTATAGGTGACGGTTCAAATCCCACTAGCCCCATCCCTTTCTCTAGTTTAGTAGTAAAATAGAATTTGTCTTGTAAAAAGACTTGAGCAGATATGTAATTATTAACATTGATTGATAAATACTCCTTCAGAAATTGTTCATTGAAAGAATGTCCGGAATTTATACTACTAATTTGTAGCCCAATCTCCATTTTAATCTGACCAATAAAACAGGTCCTAAGAGTAATCTGCGTACGCATAACTGCAAATCATTCCACTCTGAAATCACTCTAGTAGCGTGAAACAACGGGTTCTGTACCAAGTCCACAGCCCTAACTCATATCAAGTTTCCGGGACAGAGAGGTTAGTAGATAGACATTCCAATCTCTCAAGAGACTGATTCTCGTAACCCAAACACACATCGAAAACTTCCTGGGACGAAAGCACTTGTCATAAGGATAACAAACACTCTCCAAGGATTACTAATTGCGGACCATACAGTAACTCAGTACGTCACTGTGTACGCCACACAGATCTTGAAATCACTACAGAAGTTATTTTTCACAACTCGATATCCAACTCAAATGACTCGCTAACCCGGGAGGCTTAGTTAGCAGGAGAATTATTTAAAGCCCAGACAAAATCATGTCGTGGCTGAACGGGCCCAACCCAGGAATTGATGGCGCGCTGATGTATGGGAGTAGAATCAAAGACCAAAGATAACCCATCTATAACGGAAATTGTTCACAAAGTTAGAGGAAAGGGTGCACCGAAAGATTTGCCTGAATGCTTTCCAACTTTGGCCTAGTCTTGGACGCTTTCTTTATAGTTCATAACCCCAGAACTTTCTCTTTCTCCTTTCGTCTTTTTTTTGTTTAATAATCCAAACAGGGCTTTTGACAACAAACTCCCATACATCTTAGCATTCACACCATGTGCAGATCTCCAATGCTTCCGCATTAAGAACTGCGTTTTATTCATTCGATCTGTATCTAGGAGTTGAAGAAAACTTCATTCATATAGGTAACATTCGATAATGTCAAACTAGCACAAAAAGCGAAAATCAGCAAATAAAAAAGAAAATATCAAGAAGGTGATGACGCTATATATGCCGATAATCCCTAAAGAAATCTGTCAGAAATACGGTCTGAGCATACATGCACAACAAAAATAAGGTTAAGCACGAAACCTAATCTCTAATGAAATCTGTCAGAAATCAGGTTTGAGCATACAATACAAGGAAGAAAATAAGGTTAAACACAACCTGAATACAGAAAAAGGCTTCACATCAGGCCACTGCTTAGTAAATGCAAAATGGCTATTGTTCCCCACCGTGCTGTCAAGCACTGCCATTTGCTAGACCCCTTCCACCAGTATCATTGCCAACATCAACCTCTATCATTGTTGCATCGACAAGAGACTGTAATAAGATAGATAGTTAAGGAAATGAATTGCACGTAGCCGACAATGCAGTTGTATCAATTGTGAGTTTTCTGTTGAAGTCTTTACATTTCCCGCTTAAAACTAACACTTTTATGTTGTGTACCATGACATACAGTCCATATAGATGGGCAGAAGAATGGAGGAGTCTTCCATGCATAATAGACCTGGTCTGGTAGGTTATTTGAGAGGGGAATCTAGATGTTTGGAGCGCTGGTGTATGAGCAACGGAGAGATTCTTGGAAATTTGAGTTTCTATCGTGAAGCAGTACGCATACCCTAAGTCCCTGATTCACGCATACCCTAAGTCTCTAATTAGTATCTGGACCCAGCTATGTTATATGGAATAGAGTATGGGTGTCCAGTGCCGATTCATCTAATTTCCATTTAAAAGATTATTTTAGCATAGGTTATCTGGTGATGGTAATATATACTTGCCACATGAATGTCCAGCTAAACAAGTTGGACACAATTCTGATACCCTCATTAGAGTGTCGAGCACCTGACATGGGTAGTTCATACATTTAAAAGAGCCTGAGTAACATAGTTTCCAGTGGTTGGATGGTTTTGGGAAGATTGTTCTGGAATTCGATCCTGGAGGTGACAAATTGAAACCGAGTGGATCAACGAAAGAGACCAGCAGAGGTGTGGATCTAGGTTATGGTGCTTCCAGCACATCTGTGAAATGATCAAACAAAAGACCATTTTTCCATGAGATCTGGAATTTGTGCAGAGCATGTGTCAATTGACAGAGAGATAGACGGGAGGAAGGTTCGCAATTTGCATGGACTCAATAACCTACACATGTGGAGTTACTTGAGGGCTGGGGAGTTGAATTCATTGTCTACCAGGAGATGATTTTAATTTCAAATTAGGCTGTACGACTGGTTACATGTATTGCGCACCTATTGATATGAGGTGGGGATGGACTAGTGGGTCTGCTTCTTTAGGCCATTCTAAGGGTGGGGCATGTTGGGCAGCGTAACTGGGACAGAAAACCCATGGTGAGGTGGGGGGTGGGGCAGCAACCCAAATAGAATTTTAGTGAGCAACAGACAATTAGCTGGCTACTGATATCTCATCCTGGAAGTTTTCTTTTTAAAAACTGGATGGTGTGGAGCAGCCAGACGTAGACTTCTTATTTCAGATTGCGTTGGGAGATATACAAGGTTGAATGCTGCTGTAATTATTTTAAATGTTGTCGGTGTTCTCATCCATCAAATGTTGATACTGTTCAAAGAATGGGTGCCTCAAATCCATTTGAGGGGCAAAAGAGCAGGGTCTTGGGGAAATTCTTGAAAAAGAGATTCTTTAGGGGTGGTCCAAAATTAAGAAAAAAAAACAGGGGATAGCCAAATGATTCTTAGCTGCTAAAAGAGATAGGTAAGACATTATCTAGTAGTAGAAGCTTCTCAGATAAATTTCCGGATGTGAAAAATATTAGCTAACAGGATGGATGGACTAACCTCAAGTTCCTGTTCAGCACTTTTAAGCCTTTCGTTGTAGTCCTTTACGTGCACAAAAGATCTATGAAGCTGCACATAATGGAAGAATGTATCTATCATCTTTAAACAAAGTTACAGCCCCTTAAATAAGGGGTACCAAAAGGTTCACAAGGCAATTACCTTGGTCAACTGCATCCGACGGTGAGAGGAAAGCTTCTTAGCAGCAGTCAATGCATCCTCCAATTTCTGCAATCGAAGTCCTATTCTCAGCAAAACTACAAGGGGCGATGTTCTACTAAAGAGTAAAGACAGAAACCTTTCTTTCTTGAAGTAGTGACATGAAGTCGATCTGGTGACATTATATGACAGGGATTCCTCCTATCGATACAAAAAACACAAATCCAAAGCAAAATAACCTGGGATTTCTCTTGAAAGTTTGTAATAAGTTGTCGTTTCTCCTCTGCCAAGTCTTCCAACTCAGATATCTGGCAAGGCATAAACAATTTTTAGTTTTTTGGTTATTACCACAAAGATAGCAGATGTTTCGAAAACCATCAATACGTGATCCATGAGCAGATGGGCTCAAAAAGCTTTCCAACACGTAGGCAGGGAAAATTAAAATTCACAAAACAACAGGTAGCCCACTCGGGAATTGAGCTGGTCATATAACAATCTGATATAGGAAGTTAAAAGTTCCTACGAAGACTTTTAACTTTCACATTCAAGAATGTCCCCGACGTTGGCAATTCAAATGCTGGACTCAAAAAAAATTACCACCCTCGATACTGAGGGCAATACGTAGGTAGCAAAAGATGAGTTCTGTATTGATTTCAAGCAACTGACAAGTAATAATGCGAAGGTCTCCTCTCTCCAGGTATAAAGGAAAGTTTGCTGCCAACGCAAAGTAATAGCACAATTGCAGATAGAATTATGCTGAGTCTACTTGACTAGTACAATTGTATCATCACTGCACCCATTTATTAGTCCTATCAAGCTCTTACACTGCAGTCAATAGATGATGTTCCCCAGTTTTGCGCATTAGGGGAACATGTTTTGCAGTAATCGGATGCAAGAGAATTTATCAGACGAATCGGAATCTCGAAGGCATGCAAACCTGCTTTTGAAGCTCTTCAAGGTGTTGGTTTGAAAATTCCAGTTGTTTTTCCACCTGATAAAATGAAAAAATGAAGAAAAAAGAAGATTGAAACAAGAAAGGCACCAGCATCAACATTGCACAAGTTCATGCAAACAGTGTATAAGCTTAATGAACAAGTCAGAAGCTTCTGAGGTCTACCTCATCATAATCATCGTCACTTGATTCTGATGAAAGCTCCCTACCATGTCGGCCGCGGAAATCGTAACTGTTTAGTCAAATAAAGAACAGATAGGTAAAAACACTTGGGGGTTATACTAACTTGAGGCCATTAGCATTGTTTGCATGCTGCAAACATATGATAATAGCAAAGATGAAGGTAAATGTGGTACATATAATCAACAGTTCAGTAAATAACTGCTTAAATACGGAGGATAGTTACAATACGTTTAGAAGGTACTCTGGGGAGAAAGTATAGCATAAGATACAACCAAGAAACCCTGAAATAAATACCTCTTTGAGTCAGTTAGTCTGCAAGGCTTGAGCCCTTGTAAGTAATGATCATATAGGAGAAATAGAAAAAGAATTCCAGTCTAGCTACAACAAAATTTGCTGAGAGAATTGCAAACTTTAAGCTTCATACACAAAGGAGAAGTTCTAATTAAGGACATATCATTTCCAGAGGAATGTCATCTGATTCTACAAAAGCGGCTGAGAATGTTGAGAAGGATGTGTGGTAAGTGTTACGAGACAATTGGGAACGAAAACATTTGCAAAATGGTAGGGGTAGAACCAGTAGAAGATAAAATAAAAGAAAATATATTAAGGTAGTTTGGACATGTCTGTCGTTGATGCGGTAGTTAAAGGGGTGATATAGTTATGGTAATGGTAGCACTAAGGAAAGGGGTAGACCCCAATTGAGTTTCGATGTTATAGTTCTAAAGGATATAGGTTTCCTGGATATCATAGAACACGACGGATAAACTCGTTACATGTAGCCAACCCTAATTCATTGGGACATAAGGCTCGGTTCGGTTCAGTTTGGTTAGCTACAAAAGCGAATGACAATTAAACACAATCACATCCACTTCAGTTTAACTTTCTTGTCATTATTGTTTCTCTAAACCAAGGTTAACTGTTCTTGTCATTATTGTTTCTCTAAACTAAGGCTACTAAGCAAACTCTATTAAGTCTCTGTAACCTCCCAACAGCATAGTTGAACACAATGGACGAAAAGAAAAAAGAATCATCGTCTCAAGATTCCAAGAACTTGCCAGAAGCATCCTATTTTGTTCCAGAAAGGTAAACCCACAGACGGTAGTAGATGTCTGAATAGGTGATTTTATGAGTATAAGGTGTTTGCACAGACCCAATGGGGAAGAGGTATTACACAAAGAAAGAAATGCCGTTGAATTAAAGACTTAAGTCTATGGAACCCAGCTATGAAGCTGAGACGTTCTACTGTGGCCTTAGCTTATTTAAGTAGTATTTTTTCCAACATATGCATCATGTGTAACCTAAACAAGGATGGAGTCATTTATACACGTAAAAGTTTAATAGTCATTTGAAGGATAACTAGCTGCCACGCATGACTAAAACTTCCAGAAAAATTTGTTTCCGACATTGTTGAGGTCAACTAGAGTAACCTAGAGATGCAACCGTCTTTGATTATCTCCATTTTCAGCATGGGGCCCCAGTTTGGGATATTTGTTTGCGTAGGGATGTGTGTGATTGGAAGGAGTATGGTTTGATTACTTTGCTTTCAAGAGTGTATGATATTCATAGAATAGGTGAAGGGAAGACGAGATGCGTTGGAGCTTGTCTAAATCCGGATCTTTCCAGGTGAAATCTTACTATCAAGCTCTTTGTAGGAGGGTTACTTCTTCCTTTCCATGGCAAGCAATTTGGAAGACGGCGGCACCGTTGAAGGTGAGTTTTTTTGTTTGGTGCACAGCTAAAGGCAAGATCCTTACTTTGGATAATTTGATCCGAAGGCAACAAATCAATGTGAATTGGTGTTGTATGCATAAAAGGGATGCGGAGACTGTTGATCACCTTCTTATTCATTGCCCGGTGGCGTGGGAGTTATGAACTTTGGTGCTTACTTGGATTGGTATGCAATGGATCATGCCTAGGAATGTGATGGAACTATTAATTGCTTGGAGAGGTGCTAGAGTGGGAAAGAGAAGGAAGCGAATCTGGACATTGATTCCCCTTTGCGTGATGTGGTTTATTTGGTGAGAAAGGAATTTTAGGTGTTTTGAGGGGGTAGAAAAGCCCATGTTTAGATTAAAAAAATTTTTGGTGAATAGTTTGTATAGTTGGGAATAAAAGAGATTGTAATCCATCTCTTGACCAATTTTTATACTGGTTTGAGATTTTCCACTCTTTGGGGAGTGTATAGGGCTTTTTTGTCTTGTGGCCTCTTTTTGTATTTGGGTGGCAATCCCTCAAAACACCTAATACTAACAAGCACAGATTCGAACATCAAAAACCAACATAGTGCAACCAGTTAAGAAGGCAAGTTCCTTCACGAAAAATACTTGATACTACAAATGAGAAGGACGAGAACCCACCAATGTTTAGGAAAAACGAGAAACACACAAAAAATGTCTCACCCATTCAGTTTCTTCAATGTTTGATCTTTGTCCTTGCCTCCACTTTTATGATGATCATTGCTTCTTTGCATCTGCCTATCTCGACTCCCATCTAATTCACGGTCTCTTTCCCAATCCCGAGTCCGCTTCTTATCGTATGCTTGCTCGTTGTCCTCCCCTTCTCTGTCTTGACCTCGATCTATATCTCTATCCATTGACTGGTCCGTTGTCCGATCAACATCACGTCCCCGGTCATGTCCTCTTTCTTTCTCTTGATCTATATCCCTATCAATCGACCGGTCCCTTGTCTGATCAACATCACGTCCGCGGTCATGTCCTCTTTCCTTCTCTTGATCTATATCTCTATCCATCGACCGGTTCCTTGTCCGATCAACATCACGTCCGCGGTCATGTCCTCCTCTTTCCTTCTCTTGATCGGGGTCTCCGGACCTGTCTCTGTTTCTACCCCAATGCCGGTCCTCACCCCGATCATAATCCCGAATACGATCTCTGCCTCTATCCCGGTTCCCCCTCTCAGAACTACGCCGAAAACTTTCACGACTAAAATTTGATCTTCCACCTCTGGTCTTCACTTCATTTACTTTCACAACTCGCCCATCAATAGTCTAAGAAAGCTTCATAATGTCATACGTCTATATATAAAATTTGAAAAATCCAAAAACTTAATATTAGCCAATATTTGCTTTGTGATCTGCATAAAAGGCCAAATAAAGGAAAATCCTACTTATACTACAATATTTGAGTATACTGTCAGTCAAACTACAAAAAGAAAGAAAGCATTACCCTTCCATTCATGTCATTGATGGCATCCACCGCAGATCGAGGATTTGTGAAGGTAACAAAGCCATAGCATTTGCCACCGATCCCGTGGTCATTAACTATCTGAAAGTTGATTTTGTTGACACATAAGAGACAAATTCCTATCTTCCACCAGATAAAATGCCAGTGGTCAAAACAGTAAATAAATACTGACAGCCACAAAAAAGATTATAATACTAATGTGATGAACCAGTCATGCTAGCCACAAGATAAAAACCCATATGCCCTTCTCTGATGAGAATGAACCTAAGTGAACAATATAATGTCTGCTCCATCAGGCAATATTAACAACGAGTTCCGGAAAGCACCTCAAAAAGCATGAAAGTATAGTACTCTGTCCATAAAATTAGTCCATCAATCCTCCCATAGCCTCCTCTGGGGCCCATCGCCAATCCTTCATTATTTTCTTCTATCAGATTTGGGATGACGTTGTTTGAAAGCTGGATTTGCAATGGAATGCTTGAACTGTTTCCCATCAAATGTGTTATACCATTTTCAAATTATCCCAAAAGCCCATAGTAACCATTTTATTTTAGGAGGAAATGGAGTGCTCCAATCCATAACTTGTTAGAATTTCATCAAATCTTTCTACAAGTTCCCAACCCTATTCCCAAAGATTCCTTTACAGATTTACCTAATTGGTGAAAACTTCTCCCTTGATTCGAGAGGTCAAATATTCTGTACCGAAAAAGTGTATGTACCTATGTTACTATGCAATTTCAACAGCAGCATTGCACAATAGTCTCTTCCTGGGAAGAGTGTTTTGCGCAATTCTGCGGCTGCCATTACACGGGAACACAGGAAGACATTTTGTGTATAGGTGAGATACCAATTTGATGAAATAGTTGCAGCCCATTTTTGGTCCATCTTTTATCAATTCAATTACGAGGAAATATTTGGTGAAGGGTTGGAGGTGCAATAAACATCCAGGTACATAAAACATGGTACGCATCCAGCAAAATTTTTTTTTTTTTTCTTACGTTGCTCTGAAGTTAGTTTAAATGATGAAAGTAAAACCCCTGCCTCGTGAGCTTAATCCCTCTTCTGTTGATACCATCATGTTTCGTTTCTCTTATCCATTAACCAAATGCCGAATAGATTACACAACGAAAACCAATCGCAACTTAAAGTATTTTGACAGAAACATAACAGGAAACCCTAGACAAAGGGAAACCCTAATTGAAGAAAATGCACAGAGACAAATAGGTGAGAGAGAAGGAGAGACCTTGACGGCAACAACGTGACCGTACAGATCGAAGACTCGGCGAATGCTTTCTTCGTCGGCGTCGTAAGGAAGTCCGCCGACGTATACGGAATTGTCGTCGTCGATCGTCATGTCCTCGATCCCCCAAAATCAATCAATCCAACTTTCAGTGATATATTACTTTCACTGCTGCGGTGGCTAGCACCTTCGACTAGAGTGGTAACTGAATCCCCTCGTTTCGCACCGCTATATCGCTGAACTTTTTTCTCTTTCTTTTTTTTCCTCCTTTGTTTGGGGGTTGGATATTGAGAAATTTTTTAGTGCTAAGCGGGTATCACGTGGACCGTCCAAATTTTAGATGGAAGAAAAATAGGAGAAAAAATGGTGGGGTGAAAGGAGAGAGAATAGATTTGGACTGTCAAAAGAGGTTGGATGTTGAGAAATTTTGGAGTGCCGAGCAGGTTTCATATGGACTGTCCGAATTTAGACAGAAAAAATAAGAAAGAGTGGTGAGATGAAAGGAGAGAGAATAGATCTGGACCGTTCAAAAACTGATTGAACAGTCTGGATTGTCAATGGGCACCACCACTTGACATCTGCTCGGCACGCAAAAATTATACTCCTACAAGGAAAGAAATGGAGAGGGGGAAGGTAATAAGAGAGAAATTATGGGGGGAAATAAGTATTTCCTTTTGTTTGATTTTGTAAAAGAGAAGCGAAAAATGGGAAGAGAGAACAAGTTTTCAGGTTGGTTTGAGAGGGAAAAATAACGTGAATGAGGAAATTAACAAAAACAAACAAAAAACACGTTTTCATGTTTGGTTTTAGGGAAAAAAGAGGAAGATACAGAGCGGTCCTACTTTTCGAGAGCTTAAAACGAAAATTAAAAATAGGACATCTTTTGTTAGGCTATTATAACAGGATAAAAAAAGTAAGAAGAATCCTTACAATTCAGCCGGCTCCATTGTAATCTTGCTCCTTGGTTCTCGTTTTTCGCCGTAGAGTACACTTTGCCTCGTCATTTTTATTTACTTACTTTATTTTCTTGTGGCTTGACATTCAAAGGGCGTACAAAGGGACATCCAGAACTCTTCTCAGAGGCACAAGGTGCAATGAGACTTGTCCAGAGTACCTGTGTGACAATAACTTCTAAGCCTGAGACCTTCCGCATTCTCTACTTAACTATCCTTCATTGAACTGAAGGAAAACAATACGTATAGACGTTGTAACGCTCTGGAAAAATAGATTTGGTTTTTGGACAAGAGTTGGACGTATCACAAAGTACGAGGTTGAGACTATAAAAACCAACTATCTTATATATACTTTAGGCGCCCTAGTTTGTACACTCTTAATTCATTTTCTGTTTCATGGTAGAGCCATTGTTCTTGTCCTCATTGGTCATCGATATCAAGTTGATCTCATGCATCCCGAGGTATCATTCATGCACCTTCAAAATATTCCAACAAGAATAACTCATTCACCTTAATTTATTGCACTTGTTGAAACATCCTCACATTGGGCCACAAGAGACATATGTTATGCGTGACTTATATTCCGTGCATAATCAAGTATAACCGAAAAACATTTTGCTTCTTTAAGAAAAATATTCGGAGCCTTCTAACTAAAAAATTGATGCAATCTCAGATCAATCACACAGGACATCTCAAAATTGTTGTTTTAATGAAAAAAACATATGGATGGATACTACTACACTGAAAATTAATTTGAAAAAGATTAAAAATATAATGTAAAAAAAGACCACTTAAGAGAATTACTCCTGTAGAATCACCCGCACCAATTAGCAATTGGAGTGTCATGCTTTAGAATAATAAGAACATCATATACAGGCACCTCTTATCTGACCCAATCCTATATAGATGGGTAATAATTGACAATGCCTTAAAAAAGGGTTCCCGCTATTGGATGATAAGATTGGTCAGCCAGGTATTCGTCGAGGGTGCACTCAAGGTTGGCGGGATGACACTGATTAGTTCGACTTCACTCCTTTGTTGAGTTTTGCATCCCCTTTCCACTTGTTAGAAGTCTAATAAGGGAGAGGGAGAGTGTCGATTCACCTCTATCGGCGTATCAGAGAAGGTATAAACATATCTCTACTATCCCATACTTGGAAGTCCTTTTTTGTTAGACTATTATAAGTGTTACCAAATTATTCGGAGGCCCACCAAAAACTCGTACAATTTTCGAGAGTCTAAACATGCGGCATCTCAAGCTTTAGTTAAGGGCTATTTTGCAAACATCACTTATATATTTGGATTAATAACTATAACTATACATTTCTCATTATTGAGGTCTTACATGGTCCCCCCAAGATCCGTAAATCTTATGCCACCATCTACATGGTACAATCATGTGCAATACAAGTAAGATTTGGCTTGTTTTTACATTAACGCCACTCATTCATTGGTAGAAATGAGGTTTTAAATAGTGAAAGCAGGAGTATCGAATGATACATATTAGCAATCTATCGGATGTAGCAATCCTAAATCTTTATTGATGCAATCTCAGATCAACCACACAGGACATCTCAGAATTGTTGCTTTAATGAAAAAACATATGGGTGAATACTACTAAACAGATTTTCCGTTGACCAAAAAAAAAGAATACTACTAAACTGAAAATTACTTTGAAAAAGATTAAAAATATAATGTCAAAAAAGACCACTTAAGAAAATTACTCCTGTAGAATCATCCGCACCAATTAGCAATTGGAGCGTCATGCTTTAGAATAATAAGAACATCATATACATGCACCTCTTATCTGACCCGATCCTATATAGATGGGTAATAATTGACAATGCCTTAAAAAAGGGTTCCCGCTATTAGACATTGAGATTGATCAACCAGGTATTCGTCGAGGTGCGCTTAACTGATTAGGGCACCTTGAATTATTATTAAAAAAAAAATTCAATGTCGACCGGATGACACAGATTACTTCAGACTTCACTTCTTTGTTGAGTTCCCCTTTCCACTTGTTAGAAGTCTTACAAGGAAGACGGAGAGTGTTAATTCACCTCTTTCGGCATATTAGAGAAGACAAAAATATTATCTGCTATCCCATGCTTGGAAGTCCTCTTTTGTTAGACTATTACTATAAGGGTTTTACCAAAGTCGGAGGCCCACCTGAAACTCGTACAATTTTCGAGAGTCTAAATCTGCCACATCTCAAGCTTTAGTTAAGGGCCGTTTTGCAAACATCACTTAAATATTTTGATTAGTAACTATAACTATACATTTTTCATTACTGAGGGTAAGAATGTTATGTGATAAGTCTTACATGGTCCCCCCTGAAGATCCGTAAATCTTATGCCACCATCTACATGGTACAATCATATGCAATACAAGTACGATGTGGCTTGTTTTTACATTAACACCACTCATTCTATAGCCGGAGATTGGTAAATGAGGTTTTAAATAGCGGTCGCAGACTGCGTAGCGGTAGCGGAAGTATCGAATAATACATATTAGGAATCTATCGGATGTAGCGATCCTAAATCTTATAGAAAGAATGTTTGGCACTAGAGCAGCTGAAGAGGCTGTATGTGAAGTGGGCATAAAATCAGTTTCAAAGACACTAGAGCACCTAAAGAGAGCGTGAAGTGGGCAAAAAATTAGTTTCAAAGTGCTACATATATAGTGGGAATTGGCCAGCCAATACGGGTGTCAGTTTTAAATAGCACAGGTATAACGCGGTATAGCGGTATCGGAGGATCGAAAAGCCGCTGTGCAAAATAGAAATGAAGCCACGTACCATCGTAGGTTAGCAAAAAGGAAAAACGAAAAAAAGAAAAGAAAAGATAACGTGCATGCACCCAATTAATATCTTGGGCCCTAATATCTTCTCCAACATCCAACCTAAATAAAGGGCCATAAATAAGCAGCAGCAGTAGTCATTTTCTTGCATACTACCAAAATCTTGAGAATGACAACATGCATCAGAACTGAGAAGTTTCATTGATGGACTGAACACAGCTATATAGCTAGCTACTAGATTTGAAAGCACAATCTATTTAGTTTGTGGGAGGCAAAAAGAATGTCCAAGAGGGTGTTAAAAGAAGATAGGATTGAAAGGACTAAAAGTTGCATGTTCAAAGAGAGTGTAAATTTTGGTTTACCCTTTTGTCATGGCTTGTGCTAGGGTAGATCCCTTTCATATTATCAAGGACAAAAGTTGCTTTCACACACTTTGGCTCTAATCATTTTTCTTTGCTATCGCAGGGTGTTTTGGTCAGCATGCACGGCCTTTAACTGATTTTTAGGGTACTAATCCTGCACGCTATCAACTGGTAGTAGGAAGTCAGCTCAAAACCAGAGTAAGTTACGTTTGTTCTAACCCCATAAGTATTATTGATTGATAGGTTTTGATATGAGACCTTAATAAGAACAAACTTTTAAATCCAAGGTCTTGACCACGAATCAACATCTTAGTTTCATTTGGGTCATGATAAAAAGTGCTTAACACATGAAAAGAAAATCTTGGACCTAAGATATCTACAGCCCAACTTGATCTGCCTGCAGAATATACTGCCCCACGAGGGGAGCACATTGAGTCCTAGTTTGAACATTAGCCATGGTGGGTTCAATCTCAAAGAATCATTTTTCGTACGTTGTCTCTCTTTGAAAACTAGTTCAATCATAATACTTTTAGGGGTCACTAATGTTGTAATGATCACATATTGAATCCTAGTTTGGTTTTTGCTCTTTTTGGATTATTGGCTTATTGGTCCAGGGTGGTTTGGCTGGAAAAGAAAAGAAAAGAAAAAGAAACTAGTCGTTTCCCAAATTCTTTTAAGCGCGATAATCCGTAAGGTCAAAATGCTCACCATCAGTGAGAGCTTTTTGAGAATTCAGGGGAAGCCCTCATCGATAGTGAGTGTTTCGCCTTATGAATTTTGAAACGGCCCCTACCGATATCGAATTAGCTATTTTTTTTGCAGGAACTCATAAAAAGTTATTTTAAGGATAGTGAGCAATTTGATATTAGTTTTGCAGGACCCAAAATGGACCACACAAAAAATAAATAAATCATTAATCTAAAATGGAAAGAGGGTTGCTAAACAAGGTATTAGGGTATCCACAATGCTATAATAAAAAATTGATAACCAAAAGTTACCACATTAACTTTTAATTATTCATTTAAGAGATTGTTAATGTTAGCAATGTAGATGTCTACAATGGCATAATCAAATTAGATAACCAAAATTTATCACATCATATTTTCAACCTACATAAAACTAAAATTGTGAACAGTAGAAAATAGTTTTTCTAAAAACAGTTTTGTTTTTCTAAAAACTGTTTTGAAACTAAAAAAACTATTTACTAGAAATAGAAAATAGTTTTTGAAACTTTTTTTGGGAAAAAACTATTTTTAAAAAACTGTTTTCTAAAAAAAAAAACAGTTTTTCAATAAAAAAAAATCAAAAATATTGTTAAAACAAAAGGAAAGAGAGATAGGAAAAGGAAGAGAGATAATATTTTTGTATAATGATTAGTGTATTTGATTGAGAATATGTAGAGTCTATTAAATTTGATTATTGTTAAAAGGTTGCTAGTTTTGGTTACCAAAACCCAAAATTTGATTAATTCTAAGAGGTTGTTAAGTTTGATTATAACATTGTGAGTCATATTTTACACCGACATTGTTAACTTTAAAAAAAAATTTACCTTTAATTATAGCATTGTGGATTAAGGAGACCTTTTGGTAGCTTGTCTTTTGCTCCAATACAACGTCGTTTGGACGATAACACCCTGCTGATCACTTGACCGCACAAGCGGTCAGCAGGCTCCCCCATTCCTCCATATATGCATGAAATTAATCGTAACAAAGTAAATGTTCAAAATATATTTATCTAGATAAACCTATTGGTTCAAATCCAATGTATGCGTCTATTTTTCTCCAAGATAATTGTTTTATTATTATAGAGTTTGACCCTGTCTGGTTTGATGACGATTCGGTTCGTTCACACTGTAGAATCCGTCAAGTATTACAATCACGTAAAAAAAAAATCAACTCAATCTAATACCGAATAATATCTAATCAGAACACTTGTACGTAAAAACGAAATGATCGCAATGGACACGGAGATCAAAACTGAGATAACTTCAAGTACCAGGACCACATCTTTGAATCAAAATTTCATATATATTGTGTAGTAATCATGTTTTTTTGATTCGTCCTTACCGAAGAAATCAAAATGCCTGATCAGTTTGATGAAGAGGGAGGTTTTGAGAGTGACAATGGAAACAGAGATGAAACGGCTAAACCCTAAGTACCAGGACCACATTTTTGGCGTGTTCCAATACGCCACCATTACCACCCCCCATTTTTTCTCTTCCATTGGGGAGGTACACGAAAACGTCACCTACAGAAGCTGCAGAGTATATATAAAATCGGCCCGGCCGTCTGGCGTTTATGAGTACCGACCAAGCAGGGATGAAGTCAGTAATTTTGGTTAGTGGGTTAAAAATTAAATTCATATGCAATATATTTTTTATACGCGCAAATCCAAAAATAACTAAATTAAAAGGTTAATTATAGGATCGATATGTTGCCTCATAATTGGCCCCAAAAAACTTGTTATATTTAAAAATAATACATGATAGTTTTATTTCTAACACTATCAACTCTCGAAAAGAAGAGAATGCTTGAGATTTCTATGCACTTAAAACAAGTTGGGACAATTTAAAGATTTTTTGTGGGGTTTAAAATAGTTAAATTATGTTTATTTCTATGAAAATTTGGGGTCAAATTAGTAAAAATTATACCTATCTCGAGGGAAATTTGGCGGCTAGTGGGGTCAGTCGCCCTCCCTTGTACCTATGTGCCTCTGCCTCTGCAACCAAGCATGCACCGATGGTGCACAGATCAATGTGCGGGGTTTTTTTTCGAATTTCATGCTAATAACTCAAATTGTTCCTTTCCATGGTTTTTTTTTTTTTTTCTATTTAAGGTTTTTCTTGTATATATCTTGGCGTTATCTGTTGATTGTTTTGTTTCTGCGATTGAATTAATATATTGATTGGTGGTTTGTTGATTGAGAGATTATCCATAACAAGTCTTTATATACCTAGGCGAGCTAGGGTATTTTAATATTAAATTATTTTTCAAGTGGCCTTTTGAAAAGTCAGCATAATCGGATAGTCGAACGTGCTTAATGTAATGTTATAATTTTTTATTCAGAATTCAAGATCTTATGTCTATATAATTGATACATTGGATTAAGTAATTATAGACTTATAGCTGTCCGACGTAACTGATTTTTTCAAGCACGGCAATCTGTGCGCTATCGGTGCATGCTTTCTCAGTACCCATAGTATTATTATTGATAATAAAATCTTCGTATACGGCGCCCCCTCCAGCAATACTCCAATAAAACATCCTTTATCAGAGCCGACTCCTGTTTGCTTTCCTCCATTCCCACCTCTCTCTCTCTCTCTCTCTCTCTCTCTCTCTCTCCCCACATGCAGCATTTGCATATTTTCTCTCTTATATGCAATGTAAAATATGTGTGGATAGATGTCAGGAAGACCAGCAAGGAAAAGCACTAAAAGCTTTGCAGAGATTACACATGTATGGAATCTAACACCTTTTTTCATTTTTTTCCCCCTTCACTTTGTTTTTTTATCCTATTTAAATTCTCGCCGAAAAACTCTAATCCAGTCCTTTTGAATATATATTGGTTATATAAATAGGACCAAGAAAGCACAATTTTCAATAATATCAGTTTTACTTTCAAATTACAAACATCCTGACAATTTGTATCTAAAAACTATACGCATTTTCTTTTTGTAGCACTTACATCGCCTATTATCTTTGTCATCATGTTCCAAAAAGTTTTTTTTTAAGTATTTGTTTTTTCGTAAAAACCCGTGATCCATCTGCATATTGTAAGTAATTTTACGTTCTGAGTTCATTTCTTTTATATTACGGTTGTGTGCCATGAAAGATAGAAAATTGTAAGAACATGTTAATTAATGTTGCCCCTGCAAAGATAAATTTCTGCCTACGCCACACTGCAAGAAAGTTATGCATATTTATCAAATGCACGCCTTTAAGTATGATTTACTGTTTAATATATACTACGTAAAGGTAATAATCCTACCAAAGCTCTTCTTTTGCTTCTCGTATGTTTTTTATAAAAAAAATAATAATTTTAAGCAACTTTTTTCTTAAAAAGGTAGTGAAGAGGAGAGAGTATGGGGCTTCTGGAATATATAAAGTGACCTTTGTTTTTATCTAATCACTCTCTGCACATGCATTCCCACACCCCCACAAAAAAACACGATATGTTTTTTTTTTTAATTTTTTATCTTTACTTTGTTAAGAAAAGGCAAATTGCATGAAAAAGGTAGTATTTATATTTACTTGTGAAAATACAAATGAAAAAAGATTAGGCACAATTCGAAGTTTAATTTGGTGTAGATCCATCGGGTGCGGGTTTGGCCAAATTGAAATTGTATTTATCTACCTGTATCAGAAAATTGTAAGTAGTACGGGGCTTTTTGCTCCAAATTTAATTTGGTTCCTCGCTATTAGTAAAAAATGAAATTTGGATCTGAATAATTAGTTGACCTACTCATAATCTGACCGGCACTCTAAGTTATCAAGAATAATATACAAAAGACTGTATTAATTATCGAATAAGAAATAATTGATTATTCCATCAAAATATGTATTATGTTTGATAGTTCTTGCTTGTTCGTTTATTTTGTATTTCAATTAAGATACAGAAAGATGGAGACAAAAATAATGAGGATCTTTGGTTCAAAAAAAAAATTAAAATTTGGTACTCTATTTTTTATCTTTTTTTTTTAAAATTACAACAATACCCTTTAAAGCAGATGAACACTAATAAAATAAAAAATAATTTTTTAATTTCATAGGATAAAGACAAAAAAAAAGTGTCCATACATAATTAAACGTGGAGTGTCAAAATCACTTTAAAAAAAAAAACACCCAAAAAGCTGCATTCTTCTCCATATAATACACCTCCTCGATTTCTTTATTACTCCCAAGGCTCTCTCATTCCATTCACCATCCAGTCTTGTGCTTCGTTTCAAAACACATTCTTGCTTTTCCCTAGCTTTTCGCATCACCACTCTCAAAAGACATTGCAAATTTCTCTTGCTCAAAGCTGCTGCTCATATGGAGTAGCATCATTTCTGGGGCGTCAAAATTTCTTGTTTTCACCTGGAAGTTGAGAGGTATGTACAATTCATCTTCTTGTTTTCTTGAAATGAAAACGCTTTAAAAGCACAAGAACGTACACAGCTTCCGGCCGGACACAACTGTGTTCGGAGAGCCGTGCGACGTACGTGGTGGAACCGCATGCATCGAACGACTCTAGACCCAGTTATATCCGAACTAGTGTTTTAAAATTGTGTCGCTAGCGTTGCTCGAAAACGAGCAGATATTCTTGGTGGGTTCCTGTCTGGTTTCAATGTTTTGCAAAAAAGAAAAAGAAAATGACATTTATGATCCTCTTATCTGTTTCTGGAAGTTCCCATTCTTCTTGCTTCTGCTAGCTTTCAATTTTACTGCCTCTGAAGGGAGTAGTTATTTACTGTTGTTTTTTGGGTTCAAAGTCAAAAGCACTTCCACAGTTAAATTTCTCAGTACTCATCATTCCTCTGTCTGAGATCGATCGATCTCTTTCATGTCTCTCATGAACATTTAATACGTTCACTGTGCATGTCCATATCAGGATTTTTTAAATCACTGTATATGTGCACCGATGCACTGAGGTGGTGACTTTCGTGATTGTTGTCGTAAGCTAGCAGAAGCATCCGATGACACGTAGCGAAAATCGAACCGGGGATGGTGTCGTATCTAGCAGAAGCATCCAATGACAACAAAGGTTTCTGTAACACCGTTTTCGGCACTACAACAACAAAGGTTTCGAAAATCGGCCGTTACGTAACGGTTTTTCAGCCTTCCGATACCGTCATACCTTGATATGCCAGTGAGATGAAAAATCGAATGTGTATCGGCCTGTTTCCGCTGTGTATTGGTCTGTTTAGGATTCACGGCCATCACCCCTACTGCGGTTACTCGACCGGTTCCCCCCTACGTATCAGTCTGTTAATTTAGGATTCACAGCCGTTACTCGACGGGTTCCCTCTACGTATCGTTCCGTTTAGGATTCACGGCCGTTACACCCACCGCTGATATTCGACGGTTATGGGTAATAGCTAGGTGTTTTAAATTTTCTGTAGTCAGAAATGATTTTTAAAATTCACATCTTGACATCCGATTCTCATTGCGTGTTGTTTGATACTCTCAATACATTACATGCTATCGTTAATATCGTTACCGCTACATGTTCCGATACCGTTATTTAAACTCTTGCACGCCCCTAAAGCTGGATGGGATTTTATGCAGATCAGGGTTTGGTTTCGAGTACTAGTAGTAGGTAAGCCGAAGTTGCAGTTAAAGGGAAGGTGAAAAGGGGGGTTTGCATTGAAGACCAAAGCAGCGTGCTATAAATGACCAACGGCGTATAAAACAGCAAACGTAAAGCTCAAGGTTTGTTGACTGACTCTCTCTCTCTCTCTCTCTCTCTCATAAGTGTTGGGTTTATGCATGAAGCTTTTATTAGTGGTAGTAGGAGGCGTATCTCTCTAGGATAGAACTCATCATTGCGATGGGCTGTGGATTTATTATGTCTTTTTGCTCTTTTTGGCGTTTCCTCCTCGGGATCCGGTTTCATCCGTTCCAAAAACCTTGTCCATGTGATGAGGGTTTCTGGCCATTGATTTGTTTGATTTTTTTTTAATATTTTAAATTTAATGATCGAAAAATCACTCGGCACATAGATTTTCGACGCAAAGAAATCTTTTTCCTTCTCAACCGTGTCTTTTGAACAGTAGAGAATTAAGGGATATTCTTTTCTGTTTTTGTTCTTCGTTTTCTTCCTTATCTTTTTTTTTTTTTGGTCAAACTTTATATGTTAACGGAGTTAGCGGGAATGTTAGTAAATTAGTTAGCAGAGGTTTAGAGACTGTCCATAGCCCTGAACTCCAATCACGCCTCTTGCATGGCTCGAACCCCCTGCCTCCACTGAGAGCAGGAGCACGACTAATCAACTGTGCTAGTTTGGTTTCCTTTCGCTTTTTTCCCTCTGGTCGTTGCGTTTATTGACTACCCCCACAGTTACACGTGATGGGTTTGTTGTATTTTGTCTACCCAGCCCGCAATAGAAATTATACAAGAGAGAGAGAGAGAGTATGACTTCTTGTATGGCTATAGAAGTCCTACAGTCCATTTTTAGAAAAAAACTGTTGCCCTATCCAAGGCTGTAAATTAGCCGAACTTTGTTGATCTCTAGTTCAGCTCAAGTCTTAACGAGCCGAATTTAGTCATTTATCGAACAAGCCTATTTAATCGAGCCAAGTCTCCCTTAATGAGTCGAAAACTCGAGTTCGTGAGCTGTTCAGTTCGTTTACAGCCCTAGCCGTATCCTAAAAATGAACTAAATGAGCTCGATATTTAGACAAATACCTGCTCTTGACATATCTATCCGACATCCGAGTCCATGTAACATAGTGTTTGAATATTCGAGAAGAGAATATTGTCCGGAAAATATATGATATACCAACAGCATCCCCTCAAAACGGCCTTTTTTCTATTCTCAGATTAAATATTAACGGCATTTTCAACTGAGTCATTAATTAATGGGGTAATTATCCAATATTTCGAGAGTATACTCACTTCCCTCACATAATATGTAGAGCCTATATGTAGTCCTTTTAGGCCCTATATATATGTGAGTGGAGTGTGTATACTTCCGGAGCATTGAATAATTTTCCTAATTAATGTATGGCTCTAGCAATAAACACTCGGGTTGGGGTATTAACCGCATTATGGCCAATAAATAAAAAAAATGAATGAATAAAAACTACTCCCTTCGTTCCAATTTTTTAGTTCATTTTGGGAATTCGTGTCACTTTTCAATTAATTATATCTTGTCATCTATAATCTCTTAGGTGATTTTGAAAACATCGTTTAAAAGAGTCTATCAAACGAGATTCATATTACATATAAACAGTATTACCAATTAAAGTGTTATTATTAATTTTTTATCCGGTTGAAATAGGACAAGAGACAAAAGAACGGGTACGAAGGGAGTACCACATTATGGGGTTGTGCTCTGCTTTTGTACTAGTCCACTGTAGAGCGAAGTGTACTAGCAGATGGAGCTGGTTTTGGAGAATAAACCCTGCAGCGTCCCGTCGTTTTCATTTGGTCTATAATGGGCTTTCACTTTGGCCCCTACCCACGCCCAAGCTTTGTCCTCCGGTTCCTTCTGCCGACAAATCCCACACTGTATATGCAGAGAGAGCGCGACTGGTTTTTCCTTTTTGCCTTTTATTTACATCAGAAAGGCTACGTGCATTTTTTTTTTTGATAATAAAAAAAAAAGAAAAGCTACGTGCACAGCAGCTTATATACAGTAGTTGTGCACAGATGCTATTTTCTTTTGGCTCGGGTCGCACAAAGATGATCGGAGCCGCTTATTTTGTTCTAAATACGTCGTTTAAGGCCTCTGTAAAAAATGAGCTTTGTTCGATATCGTTAGAGGCATTAACAAAACACCCAAAATCACATCAGAATTAAAGTGCAAATTCTGAAGTGATTTTGGGTGCTTTGTTAACGCCTCTAATGATATCGAACGAAGCTCATTTGTTACAGAGACCTTAAACGACATATTTAAAACAAAATGAGCGACTCCGATCATCTTTGTGCGACCCGAGCCGGGAGAAAATGGCATCTATGCACAGCTGCTGTGTATAAGCTGCTGTGCACATAGCACTGCTCTATTTACATCCACACTGAAAGTCATCTTGATCAGACGGCAAACGAGAGTTATATCAAAATTTAAATTTTGATTTATAAGAACGGTTGTCATGGACGTTGTAACTTTAAAAAATTATTGAAGGTATCAAACTGGTCATATTATAAACCAAAATACAGTTTTTTTCGATATGCCTGTTTCAATCAGGTTGATTTTTAGCAAGTACTCCTTCCCCGGTTTCTACAAGATGAAATTAAAGGTTCAGACTACAACAGAAGATGATTAGTGGAGACCGACAGTGGTGATGGCGAAAACTCCACATTTTCCACCCACCAACGAAAAAGAATACGAACTCGTTTAGTAATTGTCCACAACTTTAGAATAGTTTGAATATTGTTCGGGCATTACTTTACTTCCACACTTACTACTGGACTCCACGTGTATTCGTGATAACAAGATATTCCGAAGGCGTCAAGATTCGATCTCATTATTCTGAAAAAAGAAAAAACGAAAAAAAAGAGGTAAGGATTTTTAGACCGTCGAATAAAACAAACAACTAGGAGGGTTGATAACATGTTAGCTAATTGGTTGGTTGATGGACTAGATTCTAACTGAGATACAGTGAAGATTCCAAAGGCTACTGAGATGTGAGATCAAAAGGGTAAAGTTTGACTGTTTTTTCTCATTTCTAATTCCCTGAAAAATTGTCCTACCAAACAGAGCCTATCATCAATGCTGGTTTTTTACTACTGCTGACACACCCTGTGGCTGAGCCACACAAAAAAAAAAAACCCTAGCAAAGTTCGTGCATTGTGTCTTGCTTTTTGACAACAAAGGAGAATTATAGTCTTGAGGAGAAACAGAGTAGTCCTGCAGTTTGCATGGAAGGTTGTTTTTGTGGATAGCTAAGATTAGATTGCACAAGGTTTAGCCCTATCTACTCATAAACCTGCCCCATTTTTGTTCTTTAGGCCTCTTTTTCCCCCAATGTTTTATGAGGCAGGATCTTTTATGTCGAAAACCTTTGTGCCGAGGGGTTTTTTGGCCATTAGATTTGAAACATTAAAAAAGAAAATCACACAATCCTACGGCTGGAAAACTCATCAGTACAGAGGCACATGGATTTTCGGGACAGAGGAGATCGGATGTCAGGTTTTATGGAGAGTTGCAAATCCTTTGTACCCAAGTTTCCCTGTATATTTTATGCACCTCTGTTCTGGTGCTAGATCAAGTGAAAATCTTTTGTAGGTATGGATACGATTAAGCTTCACAACTTTTAGAAGGCTGTTGAAGCACATAAAATTCGAACTAAGTGAAATATATTACTCCCTCAGTCCCGCCAGGATAGTTCTGTACGTAAAGATGTGTAATTTTCGAACAAAAAAAAATGAAGTACTTCAATGTATAATTGTTTTTTTTTTTTTTTGTAGTACCAAATTAAAGTTCTCAGTGAGTTCTTTAATTTGATGCAAAGAAATTTGAAGAACAACTCATGAAAGTACACTAATATTTTTGTCCGAAAATTGCATATCTTTTCGTAGAGGAACAACGCCTAAGCCACCAAACCCAATGAAAGAGTTCATGCATTGTTGTTTTAGAACAAAGGAGAATTATGATACCCAGATCTGCATTGAAGGTTTCATTAAAGCTAAATTAATTATGTTGGTTTGGCCACATTTACACATACCTCTCTAGGACCCATTTTTGTACTTTAGGCTCCTTTTTTCCCCATGTACAGTGCTGTCTATGTAAGTGTGTATGGACCAGGCTTGGATCTTTGGACTAGACTTGATGGAGAGTTACAGGGCCTATTTTGATGATTTTAATCTGTTTATTTCAGAAAAATCCTAAAAAAAGATTATCTGTTCGGCTAAATAAGCCAATTGACTTAATTTTTTGTCCTTATTCAAAAAAATTTCATATTTGTTAGTTTTTCGTCAATTATTTAGGGATTATTGCATCGTCATGACGAGAGAAATCTCAAAAAGTAAAAAATTACAATCGAAACCTAATTTTTTTGAATAAAGACAAAAATAAGCCAATTTTTTCATCTTTATTTTAAAAAAAATTGGATTTTGATCATAATTTTTTACTTTTTAGATTCCTCTCATGAAGATGCAATAATCCCCAAAAAATTGACGAAAAATCAACAAATACGAAAAAAATTTGAATAAGGACAAAAAAAATAAGCCAGTTGACTTATTTAGCCGAACGGGGAACAATAACAAATCCATAGCACTAGTCATCAAATGATTTTTAAAGAAGTGTCAAAGAATTCAATTTTTGAAATAGTCCTTCCATTATTTCCCCAAAATAACTATGATAAAATTGTCTTCTTGATAGAATTAACTTTTTCGCGAGTAATAAACACATTTTGACCTACTTGCAATGCTAGAATCACACATTTTTACACATCCACACTCACAAGTGTGTGGGCTCACACAAACGCGTCAGTCTGTGTGGAGCCCCCACACTTGTGTGAGTGTGGGTGTGTAAACGGGTGCGGTTGTAGAGTTTTTATTTGACCTACAATTACGAACGTCTGTGTGCTCAATAATGCAACGGGCACATCACTCGACCACATTCCGACGTACAATTACGAATGTCTGTGGGCTCAAGAATGTGGCCGAGTGATGTGCCCGTAGCATTTATTCGTAGCCTCCTATATACTATATTTACTACTCCTATGTGTTATCGTGGGTGGGCTTTGGAAGAAGTTAAAGCCCCCCCTGCGTGCAGCTGAAAAGGGTTGTTCTTTTTGTCTTACAAAGCTGCACTATTAAGCGATAAGAATTTGGCAAGATCCACAAGTCTATTTAATCCTCACAGTGATACCCAGTGGTTGAACCAACAAAAAGATGATCTAGGGCAGGGCACTCTGTTTTTTTGTGGCTATCCCCATAAAATAAAGCACTCCACAAGGAGAAGATCGAGTTTGTTATAGTAGCACTGAGGGAAGGGGACAAATGGGTTTTTTTTTTGGCTCTTAACCACTCACTAGAGACAAAAAAAAAAACTCTAGTGATGCATGCACAAATATTTTTATGTGCATACGCATAGATTTTCCAATGTATGAGTAATTATTCGCTTGAGGCATGGGAGCGTCGTGACGTGGCGGACCCAAGAATCTGACATAGCGCCATAGCGGGGCACTGCACTTTGCTTTACAATACACCTGGATAAGTTTTTAAGAATGGTCGTCAAGATGATTTTCTTGATGACTTTCTTTAAGATATTTAATTAGTTGGACACTTGAAACTTGAGTTATGGATGTGGAATGCGTGTCCGACATTTTAATCAGATTTTTGCCTTTAGAGCATATTCGATTCTTCGAGCTTATTGCAAACTCATAAATAAAAATCTTGATAACTCATGACTTCCGAACTCCTAGCACCTTAGTGCACCCCTGTTGCCGTTGGGGGAAAGGCCTCTCGGCTATTGCAATCTCCTTGTTTGTCTCCTAAATTCATAGTTGCATTAACAAAATAACAAATGTGGCAGCATAGGAATGTACTTTCGTTTCTTACTTTTTGTTACCTGTTAATTTGGATAATGACTGCCTTCACTTGGCCCCATGGGTATCTGCATGACTCCATGTCTCTTGCACTTTTTTATTGCTTGAACTTTTCAGAGAATCAAAATATTGACAAGGAAAAAAGAAAAAAACGTAACTGTTGGGATTTGATTCTCTCTTAATCCATTTGCATGTTTTCATCCCTCATTTGGATGGAGGGGAAAAAGTTATGGTTTCTAGCTAAATCTCACTGTTTTGTATGAAAATGGTCAAAAAGAACTTCTAAAAAAACCAACATACCCTTATTTTTCTTCATCCAAATAATCCGTACTTGAATTTCTCCTTATACCTGTGTTCCGGTGCATTTTCGGGGACATTGAACCACGTGAGAATCGTACATGATTCAATGACTCAGAATCCACTAAAAAAACACGTACAAGGAGATTTTAAGTGCAAAGGATTTGAGGGTTATCACCATTCATTTTTTATCTTTTGTCATCTCCTTTATTAATCCAAACAAAAAACAAATGTTTTTGTTCTTTTCCACCAAATCCATTCATTCAAAAAGTGACTGCTTTTAGCCTCTTAAGATTCTCAAGAGTACACATGAAAAATGCCATGCCAATACCTCTCAAACACTTATTTGTGCTATTTTGTTTTCACTCTGTTTCTCCTCCCTGTATCTCAAATTATGATGCTCAAAAGTATTAAGATGCTTACTTAAATGGAACATGTGAAGGTTACTGTCAAAATGCCCCACTGGCAACCCAAAGACCCAGAGCAGAGGTATGCCATTTCCAGGAGGCCTCTAGTGGAATCAATGAACCAGCATTCAGTTTCCCAGTTGCTAAACAATGCCCCAGAGAGCTCTGCTGAATGCAATGCAAAGAAGTGTGAAGGGAGGAACAAGGGAAGGAAGAAATCAAGGAGAGCTAAAGCGGAAACCGGTTTTCCATCTCCACCTTCAAGCAAAATTATTGTGTTGCACCGCAGGCCCGGGTATGGGCAAATGGGTAGCAAGTGTTTGGTTAAAGCCAATCATTTTCTAGCGGAAATATCAGAGAGGGATTTAACTCAGTATAGTGTAAGTTCTTGTCATATGGATATTTTTAGTTGTGTTTCCATTATGGACTAGTATACGGAAATATAAGAAAATAATGAAGCGAACAAGCGAAGATTATTTATTTTCTATTATTTTGCTTACCCAAATCCTGGACAAAACGGCCTTAGTTTGCATTATAGTTCATGCTCTTGTTCATGGATTAGTTGAGACATATATGAATGAAAGGGAAAAGGCAGAGGAAACTAGAAACAAGATAACAAAATGAAAGTGCAAAATTAGTTTTTGTCCCGGTGTGCACAAATCCACTAGCAAATCCATGATCGATACGCATCTCTCGTTGTTTTCTTTACGAGATCCTGACAACAGAATGTGCTTAGTGTTGTGAATGCTTGGCATGGTAATAACTTACTTTCATACTGTTTGGTGCAGGTTACCATAGAACCAGAGGTTAGTTCTACTAAATTGAACAAAGCAGTAATGACACAACTGGTGAAACTTCATAGAGATACCGACTTGCGGAAAAGGCTACCTGTTTATGATGGAAGAGAAGCCCTTTACATAGCTGGGGTATTGCCTTTTACCTCAAAAGAGTTCATGATACCGTTGGCTGAGGAAGATGAGGGATTAGGAATCATAAGGTATATAATCTCGACGATTGTGTGAGATTATGCACTTGTTTTCTTAATGTAATCCGTAGGACTGGTGAAGTTTTGAGTGTGCTTACTTTAAACTAATTATGTCAGGGAGCGGGAATTTAAAGTGACAATCAAATTTGTAGCTCGTGCTGGCATGCATCAACTACATGAACTTGTTTCCGGGAAACAAATAGATGCTCCCCTAGAAGCGCTCAAGATAATTGCTATTGTGTTAAAGCAGCTTGCATGCCAAAGGTGCGTGCAATTTCCACGGATTTGCTTTTCTTTTCTATTTTCCTTCATTTTTCTTTGTCGTTTTCTTTTTGGCATATCCATTTATCTTGGTTTTCTGATTAATTGAAATACAAAACATATGTGGGATTTAAATTATTTGACATTCTTTTCAATTTGTTACATCTAGCTACGTTTCGGTTGGGAGGTTCTTCTATTCTCCCAATATTAAGAGACCTCAGCCTCTTGGTAATGGCTTACAGTCTTGGCGTGGCTTCTACCAGAGTGTGAAACCTACGCAGATGGGGTTGTCACTTAATATTGGTATGGGTGTTCTAATTAATTTGATTCAATCGATTGAATATGTCATGATGCTTATATATATATAAATAATTGAAAGATTCTCTTTTGTATCTTATTGTTCAGACATGTCAGCAACCGCATTCATTGAACCACTTCCGGTTATTGAGTTTGTAGCCCAAGTTTTGGGCAAAGATGTTTATTCAAGGCCACTCTCAGATGCAGATTGTGTTAAGGTACATTAGCTAAAGGTGCATTGACAAAGTTACCGTATTAATTCTCTTTCACATGCTTTTCTTTTGCTACTCTTTGGTCACAAAGATGATATATGTGAAACCATATAAATTTTTAATGCGCAAGATATTCATGTCTTGAGAGGACTTGTTTCATAACCCTGGAATATTTCGTACTTATTGAATATAAAAATGAGATTTATAAATGGTGAGTAGTAAGCTAGCTGCACCCTTCATAACATAACTTACCAATTATTTTCACATGTTCTGACCAATGGTTATGTGGATGTCAGGTTAAGAAAGCCCTGAGAGGCGTCAAAGTTGAAGTTACACACAGGGGAAACACGCGAAGAAAGTATCGTATTTCAGGGTTGACATCCCAGCCAACAAGGGAGCTCATGTACATTTCTTGAACCTAATTTTCATTTTTCTCCCATCATCTGTCCCTCTTTTGCAGTAGTCATATCAAACGATGCACCCCCTATAGTTCCCATTGACGGGTATCTAAGTGGGGTAGATTGCATATGGGCACAACCTTTGGCATCAAATGCACAATGTGGCCGAGTTTTTGATCATTTGAACCAGTGGTCACCACTTCTGATGGTACTTATGGTTTGCATTATTCTGCTTCCCAAGTTTTCCAGTTGATGAGGAGAAGAACATGAAATCAGTTATTGATTACTTTCAAGAGGTGTATGGATTTACCATCCGACATTCCCATCTACCTTGTCTCCTAGTGGGAAGTGCTAGGAAAGTGAACTATTTGCCAATGGAGGTAGGCTTGCGATGATTTCTCAACTAAGTGACTTGTATGCTTGTTGTCCTTAGATAATAACTCTGGTTGTTGCCATATTATTTCAGGCTTGCAAGATAGTTGAGGGGCAGAGATATTCAAAAAGGCTTAATGATAAGCAGATAACTTCTTTGTTAAAATTCTCATGCCAAAGACCTAAGGAACAAGAAGCAGAAATATTGCAGGTTGGCATCTCGAATAATTGGTTGTTTGCATTTATTTTTGATAAAAGCCTTTGAATCTAAAACCCTGTTACCTACTGCCTTTATTTTAAGGGGCGGAGTGTCCTGTATGTTCCTTTTCACTTTCTGTTACCATTTTCCAGAATTACAAAAAAGCATGTTTGGTGATGTGTTTGCCTGAATTTTCCGAGAATAATCAAATTTTCAGGACATTCCATGAAGGATTTTTTTAATTACCCTATCTGTTTTCGCATGAAAGTTGAAAACGACTTCGAAATGATAGTCGTTCTCATACATTCATTCATTTTACTTCTGAAAACCTGTAAAAAAAAATTAAAAAAACGGAAGTGAGAATGAAGAAGAAGGAAATCAATACCGGACATGCCCAACCCAAAAGAAAAATGTGTTTGGCACCGGGAGGCAATTAATGGGCACTAATTGGTATATGTTCAGACAATTCACCAAAGTGGGTATAATGAAGATCCATATGCAAAGGAGTTCGGCATCAGTATAGATGACAATCTTGCATCAGTTGAAGCTCGAGTTCTTCCAGCCCCATGGGTAAGTCCTCTGCGGCATCCCATTCCTTGGTATCTTCTTACATCAGTTTTCATGAGTATATGATTGTAACATTGTCCCTCATTTTGCCTTTCATAGTTGAAATACAATGATAATGGAAAAGACAAAGAGTTTTTGCCTAAAGTTGGTCAGTGGAACATGACGAATAAGGTAACATATCTGCAAGAGGAAATTACTTAAATTTTACTTGTATACAACCGTATAACACGCAGATTAAAGGTATAAAAGTAATTTTCTTGCAATAATGCAGAAAGTGATAAATGGAAGCACGGTAAATTACTGGGCTTGTATCAACTTCTCACGAAGTGTTCAAGAGAGCACAGTTCGCGGTTTTTGTCATCAGTTGATCAAGATGTGCCAAGGCTCTGGCATGGTAAGCTTTTTGATCCTGCAAACTATAGCCTGTGTGGAATTTGTTCAACTTCAAGTTATTGTCATGTTGAGTGGATTGTTTCTCATATTCGACATGACTTCTGATTTTTTAAACATGCTTACGAATTTACTTTTTTTATTTTCTTTATCTTTAGGAATTCAACTTTGAGCCGGTAATTCCTATCCACCCAGCAAGACCAGATCAGGTAAAGAAGGCCTTGAAATATGTATGTAGTGCTGCAGCAAATAAACTTGGAGGGAAAGAAGTAGAGTTACTTATTGCCATTCTTCCGGACAACAATGGCTCCTTGTATGGTATGTGAGTAATGTAGCCATCATAATTTCAAAGGTGCAATGTAGTTTTCTGTTGCTTAAAAAACGGAAATGCATGTGCCTTACATCTGGAACTTTAAATCGTTTGATTCCATCAATCCTTGCATATATAGTTAATGAACTAGGAAGATTCGGTTTTTAGAACAAATTGTTTGGGTTTGAGTACTAAATGTTAGGAACCGTGTCAAGTAGTATTGACTAAAGTTCAGCATGTTTCTTCCAAATCAGGTGATCTGAAACGAATTTGTGAAACCGAGCTGGGCTTGATTTCTCAGTGCTGTCTTACGAAACACGTCTTGAAGATCAGCAAACAATACCTGTCTAACGTGTCGCTTAAGATTAATGTCAAGGTATGTCATAAATGTACCGGGTTATTCTGTTTTCGTGTCTCGTTAACCTTATGGATTCCGAATGAATTTGGCAGAACATTTTTCTGTAAACTTTGTCTGGTAGCAGTTTTTATAATGAATTTAGCAAATTGTTAAAATAAGCTACTGCTTTGGAAGTATAAAATACTTATGCTTTTAGAGTACCTTACTCATTTTATGTTCCAAATGGTTTAAACATTTTCTCAAGAATGTGTACAGTATGATAAAAGTATCAGAAAACATGTTCTGAAAATCGTCAACTAAACAAGAATTTGAAAAAATGTTCTGGAAATTCATTATGAAAACTGCAACCAAAAACGGCTTTCTCTGTAAGATTGAATTCATGTTCTTATTTCCTTGTAGATGGGAGGAAGGAATACTGTATTGTTAGACGCCTTACGTTGGAGAATTCCCCTAGTAAGTGACATTCCGACAATAATATTCGGAGCTGATGTTACTCATCCTGAGTTTGGAGAGGACTATAGTCCATCTATAGCTGCTGTAAGAACATCGAACCTTTTTTATCCTTCTAAAATCTTCTCAATTGATTTAGTTTTTAAGCTCATCCCATTTACTTTTGTACAGGTTGTAGCCTCTCAGGACTGGCCAGAAGTTACAAAATACGCTGGTTTAGTGTGCGCACAGCCTCATCGTCAAGAACTTATTCAAGACTTGTACAAAACTTGGCAAGATCCCAAGGGCGGCACGATTACCGGAGGCATGATCAGGTACATGTTTAAGACTCCAAATTCCAATGACTTTGCCGCCTCTAAACTTGTGAATGTGTACCCATATCATGGTATCAAAGTAACTAGATCACATTTGTGCCTTCCATGTGTAGTTCGACATGCACGTATTAGGTATGCAAAAAAGTCAAATATGCATCAGAATTAGGGAATCTTGAGCTATCAAGCATGGGTATTCTCAAAATGGTCCTTTGTCTAAACTGAGATAAATTACAATCCTGTATAAAAGAGAACCTTGAGGGTTATGGACTACAGTGCTCATGCCGTAGCATTTGAAGCTCAGATAGGAGGTCGGATGGTGGCAATGTGTAAAACATCCATTGCCCAATATGCATTTGCCACCCCCAGACTAACATACTTACTCTGTCCCTGGATCAGGTGTTGTTTTACAACCAATATGCTTATATGCAGTAAATTTCTTAGATAGTCAGAATCTTTTGATGGAATATTATCCCAACTCAGTTGAGGTGGTCTGATTAATAAATTTAGGTTCCTTCCCCAAGCAATTTTTCAGAAGAATGCCCTTCCACCTACGGCATTTGCATTGCTTAATCCCTTCCTTCATGGGTTGCTGTGGTCCTTGTTGTAGAATCCAAACAGCATAGCCGTTGCTTATTGTGTGTTCATCTCATAACCCAACATGACAATTTGAAGTTTGCAACTGCAGAGAACTTTTACTATCTTTTCAGAAGGCAACTGGGCAAAAACCAATGAGAATAATATTCTACAGGTACTCTGCTCTAATTTTCCACAGACAAGCTTCCCTCCCAAATTCCCATTGGTTGTTACATTGGTTCTAATTTCCATTTTGTTTGAGAATTTTGGTTAGCTACAGTCCATGTGCTCTTACTGATGCTCCATTCTCCTTTTCCCCTCTATACGTACGTAGGGATGGTGTTAGTGATGGGCAGTTCTACCAGGTTCTACTATATGAACTCGATGCAATTCGCAAGGTTGGTTCCACATGCTTAATCCCTGCAATACCGATGTACACGACATTATTGTGCTTATAATTTGGCTGTGTCTAGGCTTGTGCATCACTGGAACCTAGTTATCAACCTCCAGTGACATTCATTGTTGTCCAAAAGCGCCACCACACACGACTCTTTGCAAACAACCACAACGACAAAAGTAGCACCGACAAGAGCGGCAACATCTTGCCAGGTATTGATCTTTTCTCATCTTGTAGCTACCAAGGAGCTAGCCAACCTCTTCCGGCCTTTCTAGTGAATGAAAAGTATTAAGTAAGTTAAGAATCACACAGACATCTACCGCCTCACATATTATTATCCTGCGGATATGTGACATGAACATGTCTGTCATGTGTCAGACATGCCAAATATGTGTTGGTTATTTCATTAAATCTTTTAGTAGGATGGGGACATGTTAGTGAAAAGTAAAGAGATCACAATTTTTATTTTTTTATTTTTTTTGAAGTTAGTGCAGGTCAAATTTTCATGGATGTTTAATTCTTGAATACTCATTTATCACTTTATTTTATTTTTGTACCTGGCTGGTATTTTAACTCAACATAATGATTTCGCCTATGAATTTGTATTAAGTACCTATAACACGTATTTTCGCATTCAAGTGTCTTGGAGGTGTTTGTGTCCTAATTTATTGATCAATGCCATGTTCACGTGTCTCTATCAAGTCATGTCGTGTCTGTACCACATTACCATGTGACCATGTCCTTGCTTCTTTGTATTTATAACCAACTGAATTTTGCTACTCAAAATAGAAACTAGGAGATGTGAACTTTTGAGATGTTACTGAGTGTAGGTACTGTGGTGGATACCAAAATTTGTCATCCTACCGAATTTGACTTCTACCTATGCAGTCATGCTGGGGTCCAGGTATGATGCTACTAACCATACTTCCATCGATCTTGTTAAATCTGGTCTTCATGAACTTTTGAGATGTTTCAATTATAAATTTTTCAGGGAACAAGTAGACCAGCTCATTATCATGTTCTCTGGGACGAAAACAATTTTAGTGCGGATGAGATCCAATCGTTGACAAACAACTTATGTTACACGTAAGAAATCGGCCCTTTTGATGCTTTTATGGCATCTCCTCCTTTTGCAGTGATTAATCTATGTGCTGTTATTTGTTGCAGCTATGCTCGGTGCACTCGATCTGTTTCACTAGGTAATCTTCTACTAACTCTTTTTGTCTACAGAAATGCAGTCTACTCATGGTAGAGCCAAGAGTTTGCCTCTGTGCATTCATAACTCAGTTTCCTTTCTATTCATTTCCCCTGTTTGCTGTAAAACTTTTTGTTCTGCGTTTCGCATTTCTGTTTTCCACCACCTCCCTCCGACAACCGTCCAACCAAAACGTGTTTTGAAAAAATGCGTGTACGGTAGTGCGTACCTTGTTTTCGTTTTTGAGTTTTCAGTTGACATGCCCATATGGCATTTTCGATTGCTTATTCAGTTAAAATCCAATATTTCTTAGGCAAAAGCACAATTGAATCTAATTAGTGTTAAGCGTTTCATTGTAGTGCCACCGGCATATTATGCTCATCTGGCGGCCTACCGGGCAAGATTCTACATGGAACCGCACGTGCACGAGAATGCTTCAATGCGTACCACCAGAACAAACGGTCCTTGCTTCCGTCCACTACCGGCATTGAAGGAGAAGGTGAAGAGTGTGATGTTCTATTGCTAAAGGAACAGAAAGAAAGTACAGCACAGAAGGAAATCATAGGGTTGAAAACTTGTGAGAGATTTTGTACATGAATGTCGTCTAGATTTTGCAAGTGCATTGTTAACAAGATTTTGTGGTGGTTTTAGTGCAATTTCTAGCACAAGTACTGATGTACACCTATAAGAGAATGCGACCTATGCATTGTGACCTTTTTTGGTGGCACAACAGGGCTCGTGTCTAAAACTTTGATCCGAGACGTTCACTTTACGGAGCTCAATCAAATAGAAAATCCCTTTTGAAAAATCAAATGAATCAGATACTGTTAACAACATAATCAAATTGAAGATGTTTTGAAACACATTCTCTAAATCATTTTTGTCGTTCGTAAAGGTCCATAAACTTGGATTTTTTAGCAGTTTTTTTTTTTTTTGAGAAGATAATGGGGGTGTTTGCCTATTCGGTTACCCTACTTTCTGACTTTTTGCATTTTGATTACTAACTTTTTGGCTTTTCGAATTTTGATCAGAATATGTTTTGAATATGGTAGAACTAAAAAAAAAAAAACATTTGGTAGAAGCTGCTCAATCTGTTCAATAGGAGATGGGAACTGGCCACAAAGTTAACTTAGGCATAATGTCCCATCAGTTTTGCACTCGCACTTCATTTGCATTGAACTCACAGTTCATTTGTATGAATAGGCTGCAAAAACACAAACCAAAATCAGGTATTCCCGAAACGATCACAGCATCTTACATACATTTAAATTTGTATACATATATATAAATTGGCATTATCGATAATCATCTGTGAACCTGAAATTTCAAAAAGCAATCTTAACCAATCACAGTCATGGAAACAACCAACACTCAAAAAAAATTGTACAAAAAATAATAGAAAAACCCCAACATTCCAGAAAAGCCCCAAAATTATGGACAAGTAGGTTGCATTTTGCGGCAAGGATTGCCGTGGGCTTGCTCCGATTTGGAGGTGGCAGTGGGTTTGGTTTGATTTGGTAGTGGGTTTGGTTTGAATTGGTGATGGCAGTGGTGGCGTGTTTGGTCTAATTTGGTGTGCTTCAAACAATTAGATGCTACTGATCAAAGATGTTTAGGATCTAATGGTTTGCTAGGGTGCCGGGGTAATTGGCGGTTTGAAGTGGTGATGTCCTTAGTCTGCAAGGTGATATGGTGCTTTGATAGCGGAGGTCAACGGTGTTGTCTTCCTCGTTCTGGAAAATAATAAGACCGAAACGACTATCATATTATCTGGCCCAAAACAACATTGTTCTGGGATGGCTACACCTCTGCTGTGGGCTTCAGCGCTACAGGGTCCCCAGTGCTCGAGCACAAGCGAGCACACACACACCCTACTATTTTGAAATTCCTACGATGCTACCAGACCAATCAACAGGTATAATATAGTATGATTTGAGAAAGAGAACAGTATATGGAACATAACTTCACAATACAAAACAACAGTCATTACTTTAGAGATGAATTTTTCCTTACACTATAAAACCTTGGTCTACGAACAGCTTACCAGATACATTTTCTGGACGTTCAACAAGGCTAAATTTCTAAGAAATAAACTCTCTCCCATTCCAATCATTGTAATACTGAAACATATTGAAATAGATTTCAGAACCATGCAATCAAATTCTCGCAGACAAAAGACAAACCAAATGAAAACGAATAGAATAGGAAAAGACTGGAAACCCCCGTATCAGTCTCTTAGTTATACAAGTACCACTAAAACAATAGTTTCATCAATGGAGCCTAATAAGCTCTATAGTTGAATCAGTCTCTTATTGCCCTCAAGTACAACAAAAAACATAATGAAATCACCGACTTTAATGCTATATTTGGTTCATGGATCGTAATGTACAAAAAAAGGCAAACAAAATTAAACGAAGCTATTATAACAGTTTTCTCTTTTCCATCATTCATAGTTTCAAAAGTTCGGTTTCCTATTATTGTTTGCCCAACTGAAAACGGTGGGAAAAGACGAATTGGAGAACCCAAGCATAACGCGTTGACCTCTATTTATTAGGAATACTACCAGAAAATGTGATACCAACACTTGCAGCATATAACTTCCACCAAAACATAGGTAAAAATAAAAGAACAGAACTAAACCTTTTGCCAAAGCTGCACCTCTAACTCTGAACACTACCAGCAAACCATAACATGGAATATGCACCAGAAAATGTATTGAGTTTCACATGAATATGAAGCTCAACTAAACTCATGGATCAAATTTTCTTAAAACGAAAGCAAGAGTGTTGGTTTTTCGTACAGGGCGAATTACACACAGAATTGCATAAAAACAGACCTTTCCAAGGCTATGGTCCGACATTGCCTTCGTTACCTCTGCTCTGAGAAGTTTGCAATCTCCTTAAATGGATAACATTCTGTTTCTGAAGTCAGGTATGCTAAAGCTAATATACAAGCGGGTTAATTAGTGGGAAAACAACACATATGCTTCCCCATGAATATAATCATTAGATCTATAACCAAAACGCACCAGCAACAGAAAGATGACTATCAATTCATCCACTCTCCTGAAAAGATTTTGCATCTCTACATAGACACAGTACAGAATGCACTCAGAAATCTCGAAAGAACAACACGTTTGGCTTGTCAGTGAGATTACGAAAAATATGACTTACAAGCAAACAAACCAGATGAATAGAGACTCCCCACCCTCGTTATTAATAGAAGCACTACAAAAAATGTTCCCATGAATTGCCACTGAATAAAAAAGTTCATTGGTTTCACAGTCATGCATGTATCTACAAAATTTGAAGCCTCGAGAAATTGCTAGGGTAATGAATAAAGTCATCAAAGGACTTGAACCTAAGAAGCACTGATACAGACACGACACAAACACACACATTGGGTACGATTCAACATCAACATACATACTATAAATTCCTCAAAGCAAAAAGATGATTCCTATCAATTTCTGTTAAACTGCTAAAGTAGTAATTAATACTAACAGCATAAATAATATTGACACTATCAAGTTCTAAAAGCGAAAATCACTAAGTACTTAAGTATTGAGCAGCAATTTCACCCTGCCAAACCTTTTAGATACATTATGCACTCCTTACATGTCCCTGCAATGTCCCCAGCACATCTCTGACTAAAAAATTTTAAATGCATTGCAGTTCAATTTTTTTGACCTATGTGTGGGCTTGTCCACATTTTCAACTGATACATGCTATGCACATAATTTCTATTTTCTAGTATATGGAGAGGCCAGGAGGATTGTGACGCCTAAGGGGGGAATCAGGGTTTCTCCTTTGATGGATTGAAATAGGAAAACATGGATTGCTGCTGCTTCTTCTTTGGCTCTCCCATGCTGTTATTCCCTTTCTCATTTCTAATACTACCCTACGCCCCTTTCCCAGCCATGTCTGATCTGTTTCCCACCCCTGCTGTTACTGATTATGCTACTGGTGTGTACATTCTTTTCCTTCGGTGCGCGGTGTCCCATTTGGCTGGTTTTGTTTTCAGACCATGTAATGAACATTTGAACTACCCTTTTCTTATTGCTCTGGTTTTTTTTTTTTAAGTTCAATTGATCAGTAAATATCGCAACATCTCGCTTATTATGTGGCTGTGATTCGTTTGCTAGTGGGGAGTTATCTATTTAGTGATAATATACGATGGGACAACACAATCACAAAACTACAAAACACACACTACCCTTCAATCGCTAGTAATAGCAACAACCAAAAAAAGGGTACCCCCTAAAGGGAATAGATATTGAAGCACAAAAAGACGCCAAGTACCACACTCTATGCCACAAGAAATCAATATTGACAAATTCATCCTAACCTTGTCCAAAAACCCAACAAATGGTTGGCAATTGAAATAGCTGATGCCATAAAATCAAGGTCGTTGGACAATCCAAAAATAAATGACCTAGTAACTCAACATTCCTTCTAGACATGATGCACCAATCAGGACAATGATGGTGATTAAGCCTCCTTTCAGCAAATTTATACATGTCAGTAAATTACTACGTATTAAATTGCTGCGTGCTGTATAATTCAAAATACAAGCAGGAAAGACTTTAAGATGAATATAAAATGAGGAAGGCAGAAAACACGATCACTAAATTAAGCTGAGAGACATGACTAATCGAACATCATCCCAAGGAATATATTTCAAAAGTTACAAAAGCTTTCTTCACCTAATTACCAATCAGTTAACTACATTTCAGTTCGCATGAACCCTGCTACCATAAAGTTCGAAAAAAATTCCGTAAGACTATTTCTTCCTATTGCATTTGAAGCTAGGGAAAAAAAGTGAACCCTAAGACTTCAGAGAAAAACATATAATTCAAGACACAAGATCTACGCAAGTGATTGCAATACGACCCGTCCGACCCACACTAAGGCGAAGTATTTTAACATTTTATAATCATCAGAAACATGACTCTACTGCAGCAATTCTGAAATAATCCACCACAAGGTGAAGCCAACTAACTCACCGGATTGGGCTGGCTTAGAGAAATTCATAATCACTTCGAACCCAAGTACAGGTAAACACAGGTTATATGGTCAACCTAAACATATTATATATGCATGTACTGAGAAACATAGTACATGACTCATTTTTCCAAGTACTAGTGGTTAAAGGAAAAAAACAACAATGTCCAGCCGTGATCCATCAATAAGACTCTAGAATAAAGAAAAGGAATGGCAATTTTCAGCATATTCCTATGCTACAGACTCGTGACGTCAGGTGCCGGTATGTATCCTAGTGTGCAAATCATACAATTCCAATGTCAAGGCACATGTTGCCACGTCAACATAATTCATATCTTCCCATATATTTATATCAAGCCATAGGTTAACAATGGTATTATAAGGTGTCGTATGGAATTTCATGCACACTATGACAGGTTTATGCCTCATTTTTTTGTGAACTCAAATCGCTAAGTATGTTTTCTAGATGAATATCCAAACAAAATGCAAAACAAAGATCCCATGTCTCCACACAAGTTTCAAGCGTCGGACAGGGGAACTTCATGGTTGAAAGAAAGAAGATAATATCAAAATATCAATTTTTTGGATTGCTATGTGATTGAAGAAAATATTTCTCTACAGGATTTTAAAGGTCAGAAAGCTATTGCATGTACAACGGGCAGAGGAAAAGACCCAAAACAACATCAACATGTTTCCAATTTTACGTTTGTTGTTGCAACGATGGGTCCTAATCACCACCACCAGATCATCCTATTGCTCCAACCTGACCCATCTTTCTAGTGCTATGCGGCCTCATCATGACCACAACAAGAGGCAAGCAAGCTGCCCATATCAAATTTCAAAGCTGCCCCATATCCTTCCCTCTGTCCACCTCATCTTCATACTCCACCTTAAACCCCACTCGTGGTCCGGCCTACAACAGAATCTTGAACTCCACTGGTCACTCTTAACACATGTTAAAATCTGATGGCCATCTCCCTTGACATGAACTCAGATCATATGCAGGCTATAGAAGTCATAGCTTAACTCATCTACTCTAATGTAGCAACCGTAGAGATCTCCCGCCACTCAAAACACAGCGTCATAGGGTAGATGGCTAATCCCATGAGCTGGGCCCACACCTCCTTTGGATTGCCCTCGGTTCTATAACATCTACCAACTAGGAGCATTGGAGTAACAAGGGTAGGTGTGGGTGGGGCTAGAGCAATGGATTGAGGGTGAAGAGAAAGACGAAATCTTGGATGGTGGCACCTCAATGCAGCATGTGGTGGTGCATGTGGAGAAAGGAATATGTGCATAGAGTTATGATTTGCAAACTTAAGCTCAGTAGACTGCATAATTTTCGGTTTGTGTGTAAGGCGTTTGTTATGAATCCTATTTTATGCTGATAGATTTCATAGTCCAGCTCAATTTTAGTTGAGCCCTTTCAAACACACACTCTTTGTATAAACGTAATGGTTGTTCTGGCTTTCTTTTAGTTTTATTACAACACCACTCATATGAAAGTTGTTTGATGTTTGGATGGACACTGACACACAGTGTATTGCATTTTCAAGGAAGTTTCTGCGGATGTGGTTTCTCCAACAAGGTGCACCTATATCTAACTCTAATGTTCGAATAATATTCCAATTTCCCCTCCTTCAGCAAATATACTGCATGCTTAGTCTGATAGAGCTAAAATTGCCATAGCAGCATGACTAACTACAACATACTAACCTATTTGACCTCTAAAAATGGTAATAACTACAACTCATGTAGAAAGTATCAACTCACATAATAACCTATGCCCAAGGACAAGAATATTAAGTTTAATAGCCTTAAACTCAAAGGACATTTCCTTTTTTTTGTGAAACAGGTCCAAAGTAATACACTTCATGAGGGCAAAGATAAGGCAATGGTTGTTTGATTAATGTTCCAGACATGTCTTACCTGCATGGGTACTTTTTAAAGTTTTTTAGTCAATAAATCATAAGACTTTCTTGGTCCAATCATGTGTACACTGTCAAATAGGAAATGTTACCGATTAATTTCATCATTATATACATGTTTTATTTACCTCTGTTGTTTTTCATAACCTATGAGTCTATGACACATGAAACATTAAGTTAAATGTCAGCTAATTAAAGCACGTAATCGATGACCGTTTTCACTTACAGGGAACAGAAGAAACAGGTAAATGACATTAAATAGCTGCAGTTTAGTCATTATAGATGTACGTGTTGACCTCAATCTAACACACAATCTGACATGCCGGGAAGGGCCCTGAACTTCCAATCTAGCACTGTCTTGGCATGGGGATGGAAAGCTCCCCCCATACGAACTACGAGATTGCCCTAACGGATGCATGCCTTCCGCTTGATTCAGGAATTCTAACGAATTGCCAAAAGACTCACACTATCTACTTCTCCAAACATCGCGTTATGACAGCTTCTAGCAGCACCATCTCTTAGATTAGGTCAAAAAAAGGGAATTGGTAGAATCCTACAAATGTAATGGTAATGTAGTAGTCCCTTGAATCATACTATAAGGTCCCATATTAAGCTCCATATTTATACTATAAGGTTGACTTCCATTTCCATTCAATTGACAAGCAATCTAGCTATCATAAGACCTCGTCAGTTCAGACTTCTTAAGAGTCACACACAGAAAGAACAATGGCATGTTCAATTCTTGCAACATTAAATAATTTTGCCCAGTTTCAAGGCATAACAGTAAGTAAGAAAACAGCCCAGCTAACAATGTTTACGATGAAAATGTTCAATAATTATTGGAAATACACAAACAAGCACACAATAGCATATGAAGGGTAGACCAACTAACAATGTTTACAATGGAAACATTCAATCACTAAAGATATGTGTAATTACACTATGAAGTTTAAAGCACCTTGAACTTGAAGAAAAACCCATCATAGATGCTGGCAGTTGCTGCATAAAAACTAATATCCTATATAGCTCGGGTCTCCAATATATTCAGAAATTTGTTCCAGACGCACATTAAGCAGTTCATGAGTGTCAGCATCCCTGACAATGCCCGTTTCCTTGTCCATGTCCCTCTCCACTAGGTTTCCATAGGCACCTTTGTGCTTGCCATACAAAACAACAACTGCACCCCCACGACGGGGGACCACAGTCTCAAGAATGTCTTGGTTCACACCTTGGATCAGCTCCCTACTGTCATCCATAGATATGTCACAGCTAGTCGGTCCAACCATATCCACAACCTCGCCTTTTTTCAAGTACAATCTCCCTCCTTTCAACTCTTTGCTAATGATCCGAACCCGAATATGATTAGTAAGCCAAGGCAACTGATTAGTAGTCCCGGTCATTTCTTCTCTTTTTTCACTTCTTCTTCCTCCTTCTCGACCACGTTTCTCGTCTTTCCTTCTATCCTCAACTCCCTCACCCTTACTCTCTCTACGACTGTCTTTGAACTTAGTCCTTCCCCCATCACCACTAACCACCTCATCTTTCGATCCTTGAATCTTCAATTCCTTCAACTTCCTCAAACATCTCTCTTCTTCAACAGAACCCAACTCTGCCACATCGCCAATCCTCACCTTCACTTCCTCCTCACTCCTCGAAAGCTTCACGACAATAAAACCACCACCGGGTACTACCTCCACAACCCTACCCTTCAACCCAACATCCCTCCCACCAACTATCCTCACAACATTCCCCACAGAAAACCCTAACCCTTTTTCTCCTCCTCTCTTCTTCTTATCGCTATTATTATTAGTGGGCAGCATGTCACTAGTAAACCCTAACCCTTCCTTAGCAGTCCTCTTCTCATACTGAACAACCTTAACATCGCCCTTGGCATTCCTGCCAATCCCCCTCCCCTCGTACCACCCGTACCCAGCAAGCAACGCAGCGCCGAACCCCTCTACCGGCATGTCGGCGTACTCATCGGGCCCGTTATCGTCCGGCAACCTGCTCAGATCCTCCTTCAGTTTCTCCAACATCACCCTCTCTACAGATTCCGGTTTCCCGGCATTATTACCCGCACTCGAGTCGCGGAGGTTGAGGCCGTAGGACATGTGGGGGCCACCGTCAGCGGCATCAGAAGCAGAGGGATTTTCGAGCTCGAAGCGGAGGTCAGGGCGGTCGGAGGGGCGGAGGGGGAGTTCGAGATTCTTCATCTTCTTGTGGGGACGGTATTCGTTGGGGATGGGGGGGATCACGAGCTTGTTGGGTTGGTTTTGGGCGGAGGATGGGGTTTTGGAGGCGTTGAATTCTGTGAGGTACTCTTTGTTGGTGGGTTTCGATGGGTCTTGGTCGGCGGCAGCGAAGGTAGGGGAAGGCTTGAGGTTTGTCTGCTGTTTTTTGGAAGAGGGTTTCGGTGGGATAGAGAAGGAGAGTTTCATGGTTAGAGAGAGAGCGTGCTTCTCTGTAGTCGATCTAGGGCTTCGAACCACAGAGGGAGTATTCTACTGATATTGTCGATTGTCGAAGTAGATTTCAAAATTACACAATAAGCCTCGTTTGATTCGGGGACTAAAGGATTAAGAGTCCCAGACTATTTGTCCTGGAACTGATGAAGGAAGAACTGGAAAAAAAGAAGAAGAAGAAGCTGTCTCTACTTCGAAAACGAAATAGATAAAGAAACCTCAGGAGCTCAGTTCTTCTTTTAGTATTTGGATCTAAAACGAAAGACGTGTAGATCGAAAAACGAAGATGGAAAGAAGAATAAACGATTTTCGGTTACGATTACCTGCGTAGAGATGATGATCTGGTTTCGATTTCTGGAGGTGGGTTTGGAGAGAGAGGCGCAGCCGCGCAGAGAAGTGGAAAGAAGTTTTTCTTTTTCCTTTTTTATCAGAAGCGGAAGAGAAGTTAGCGATGAGTTTTTTAGGGCATTTTTGTAATTTTGGAGTCTTTCTTCCGTGTTTTTTAGTCCGGAATTGTTTTGCTCTCACCGTTCCTAAATAAGTGTCCGACGCGTAAAACTAAACTTTACAAAATATGCATATTTTTATTAAAAAATTTAATTTTTTTCACAATCTAATAGAATTCATTGCTATCTATTGATTTGTAAAAAAAAATTAATTTTTTTAACGAAACAAATCCATTTTTTTGAAAGCCTAATTTTACACGCCAAACACTTATGTAGGGACGGAGAGAGTAGCATATTCTATCCTTACCAATTTTATTACTCATAATCAAAATTTGAGTAAAAAACTTAAAAACTCATTTCCAATGTCATATCCATTTGCTTACCCAAGTTTTACTCGTTTCCTAACTCAAATTTGGGAAGACTAGATTTTCGTTTGACCAAAAAAAAAAAATTTTGGGAAGACTAAACTCATACTCATTTTTTTCAAACCTTATTTTTACTCTCATTAATTGTAAGTGTGTCACTTATTAATTACAAGTGTGCCATTAAATAATAAATAGATTTGAGTAAAATATAGATTTAGCATTGGAGATGTCTTACCCAAATCTTTACCCAAATTTGGGTGGAAAAATGGGTAAAGATTGGAGATGCTCTTAGTCCCCTCTATATAACGATAGAAATAGTATTGATATTGTTAATCCTAGGTGCCGAAACGGGAACCAAACAAAGGAAAAAGTGGGATTAGGTGCTTTTAGTCCAATCTCAAGCGCCTAATCCCCGAATCAAACGAGAAGGAATGTGAATATGATGTCATACTTTTGTGATTTGGATGTTTGGAAGCGACAGTGATAAGAATGTGTATGTCATACTTCTATGATTATCACGTTTGGAAGAAACAAAAATAAGAATGTGTACCACGAATCGCATTCCTAAATGGAGTGAGAATTTGATACCTCTCTCACCCTATGGTAATCATAGATCAATCAATAACAAATGGAAATGTTGACTTTGAAAATTTACCCTATGGTAATCATAGATCAATCAATAACAAATGGAAATGTTGTTTGAAAATTTTCCAAATTCATTGTTTGCTATTATTGAATTAACTCAAAAATTGGAATAAAATTACTCCAGGTACCGATTTCTTAGGAATTTGATTCATAATGATGATAATCCTATTCATATTCCAACTCAAAAAATTCATAGGAATTTGATTCTCATTAATCATATTCTTATCCTTACTCAAAATTCCGATCATTCAAACTTAACACAACAGATACTAGTATATTTTGATTCATAGCATATTAACCCTTAAAAACTTAAAAATTATAGTTTGAACCCCTCTATGTCCTCTATCAAAAACTAATAAAAATTAAGTGACGCACCATGTGGCGTGTCCAATACATATTTTGGCGTGTCCCCGTATCTGACATGTGGATACAACCACCTTTATGGAGTGTCATGCTTCATAGCGATTAGCGAAGCGGGAACGGGAGCGAGAGGGCGAGGCTATGTAGAAGATCTTAAGTATTTTATATATATGTATATCGGTATATATATGTATTTTATAGTTTTTATGTCATATTTTTTAGGGGAACTTCCTGGCCGGTCTTGTCTGGGTGAAAAATAGCCTACTAAATCCTGTCCAAAGAGCCTATAGCCCAGTAAGTCCTCTTTATTATTTTGTTGACAAAAATACCCCTCATAAAAAAAGTGATTGGAAAGAGACGATCCAGCCACCACTATCACACCGCCACCGCCACCACGTTGCCATCACTGCTGCCACCACCACCACCACGACGCCACTATGTCGCCACCACCGTCGCCAACATGCCACCAACACCACCGCCACCACCCATACCACCACGCCACCACCGCCATCACAATTAACAGCGTTAATTTTTGTCTAAATTAACAGTCGATCCATGCAACCTCCACCACCACAACGCCGCCACCACCACGACGACTCCACCATCACCACCACGCCGCCACCACCATCGCCACCACAATCACCACTACCACACTGTTGCCGCCACCACCACCACCACAATTAACAATGTTAATTTCTATCTAAATTAACAATGTCAGTTCCTCTCTAAATTAATCGTGCTAATTTTTATATAAATTTACACCACAATTAATAGTGTTAATTAACAGTTGGCCTATATAACCTCATATACCACCACTCCACCATCACTACCACCACCGCAATGATTAACAATGTTAAATTCTGTCTAAATTTTTATAATTAATAGTGCTAAATTCTGTCCAAATTTATAATTAACAGCGTTAATTACCGCCACGATTAACAGTGTTAAATTCTGTCCAAATTTATAATTAACAGTGTTAAAGTTTGTCCAAATTTATAATTAACACTGTTAGCTGAAAGGTGGAGATGGAGAAGGTGGTCGCTATTGTGTGGCCGGCGGTCGTGCGCAGGTGGAAGGACGGCATCACACGGCCTCCGAACGGAGTGATTCTGGTTGAAGAAAGGGCGGCGGTGGAGGGATGGTCTGAGAGAGTTGAAACCCTAAAATGATAAGATAGGGCATTCATTTGTGAACCACGACAAGAACAACGATTGCAGTTCCAGATGGAGGCGGCGGACAGAGGTGGCGGTGGAGGCATCGACTTTCATGGAAGCAGTGGGGGTGGAATGGCCGGAGGAGGAGTAGCTGGTGGTGGAACTAAGACCGGCGGAGGAGTGGTTGATGGCATGGCTGAGATCGGCAAAGGAGTAACCGGTGGTGGCAGGGCTGGCTGGATGTGTGAGAGAGAGAGAGAGAGAGAGAGAGAGAGAGAGAGAGAGAGAGAGAGGTGGGCTGCATTTATTTGAAACCATAAATGATGGGCTGTGTTCATTTGTTGCTATTTAAAGTGGGGTAAAGAAGTAAAATACAACCACATGACTTAGTGAACATTGCACTTTTACCCATAGGACTTAGTGGGCTATGGAATCCAATATTAGAACCGGCCCAGAATTAACTCAATTTTTGATGCGTTATCTGTTATCAAGCAGAATTTTAAAGAAGTCAGGCTGAATCTAGGACATTCTGCTGGTTGGACCAACATATTGCATATTCGTTGGCCCAAGACTGCATTAACTGGAATCAGAGCTTTAGAGTCATAAAATTCTCCATTTATGGTGTTTGATGAAATTCCTGCGCGAGAATAACTTGCAGCTGGGAAGATCATTGCTGTCCTATGCACATTAGGCATCAACTCTTTCACGTCATTCAATTTGAAGTCCCGTTTTATGCTTTCCGATAATCACACACTAGTGAACTTAGGCTCCGTTCCGCTAAAGGAAGTAAGTACTTATAAATTTTTTGAATTAAAGGTGATGTATTGTGAGAGAAAGATCACCTGCCTCGTAAAACCTTAGCGGAACTGGTCCTTAGATTGAATTAAATTCAATTTAAGTTGCTGCCACCTCTTATGTTCATAGTCCTATCATTGCATTAGGTCATTTAGGCATAATAAGTTGTCTAGCTTCCCGATGGCTCATAATCCTAATCGAACCTTTGAAGGCAAAGCCTTCGCAAGAGGAATTTCAATGCGCGCCAACAAGTGATTGGGCAAATCCAAACCCAAATTGAAGAATTCACTCGTGTGGTCTGGTGTCTAATTTGAGACCAAACACACCTCCCACAAAACTAACACCAAAATGTTAGGAGAACATATAATTCATGAGCACGACACAGCGAGCGAATTCGATGAAGTTGCTCCTCCAATCCGGTAACGTGGGATTCGTTGCATAGATGATATAGGTTTAAAGCAGTTTTCTCTTACATGGAGCAGAACCTCAAATATTCTTCCAAATATGGAGTTCCCGGAATTAGAGCATGTACACCAGTACATAGCTAAAAATGCTGGTGAACAGTATACTTTTTTCATTTTACCTACTCATATTTCTTTCAACACTACACCAATATTATCTATTTTACCTATTATGTATTAAAATATTAATTTAACCTATGCACTGGTAAGAGGAGGAGGGGAGAAGATGAGAGAGAGTGATGGGGAAATTAATAAAATAATAGATACATGGTGAATAGTACTTAGGTATATTTACCTATGCACTATTGATGGATGCATTTTGCCTAACCCTTTACCTAATCTAGTGCAATGCTCATTTGGGGGTTTTGGTTAGGTGAAATAGCTAGAAAGGTATTTTAGCTCTTTTGATGTACTTGCTCTTATAATAGATCACCTAAAGGCTCACCCTAGCTATATCTACTTCTCCAAACGACGCGTGGCGACACTTCCAGCAGTGCCATCCCTTAGATGGGGTCAAAAGAAGGGAATTGGTAGAATCCTAAAAATGCAACGGCATCCATTGAAATTCTATACATGATATTTAGTTCAGTTCACTAGCTAGCTAGCTATTATGTAAAATCTGATCAACCTAGCTAGTCATTGACCACAATAGGCATATATAGCAAAACAGGATAAAGGATTTAGATTAACAAAATAGTAGGCAAAACAGTGAAGATGCAACAACAAACATGATAAAAATAGCAAGAAGCGATACTTCACATTTCCTTCTCCCTTTAAAATTAACCTTCAATTCCAGGCATCATTCCCCCACGATTTCTCAAACGAGAATCCCCATGAACTACCGCCGGAGTTATTGGCATGGATAAATCCTAATATCAAAAAAACAGCGTCGGAACCCGGTTCGATAACCTTCTTTCATAGATTCCCTTCACCAAGTCATCGCGAGCAATCCGCTCTTATCCCTTGGTGTCAAAGGGCGAGTTTGCAATTACTACCCATCCCCTTTCCTGCTGCCTAGTATGTTTTCGATTAATTTATGGATAGCGTTCCTCCAGGCATATATTTCTTCACTAAGTCTTCCTTGTTGTTCCAACCTAAAGACGACTTCAATAATAAGCTCCCAGATTACACTGTAAGGTGGACTTCAATTCCATTCAATTGACAAGCAATCTAGCTATTGTAAGACCTCATCCGTTCCGACTTCTTAAGCGTCTGCACGCACAAAATGAATAACGGCATGTTCATTCATGCAACATGCATGAAATAATTTCAACCGGCCGGTGTTAAGGCATAAGAGTAAGCAAGAAAAACAGGGCAATTAAGGCCCTGTTTCACATTCCAAAATAAGTACTTAAAAAATAAAGACTTATTCTCAAGTTTAAAAATAATGGATTTACAAAAATAATTTTTTAATTTTTTTTTACAGAGTTTGATAGATCTCGATGAGATCTCTGAAACAAGAACCATATAGCATATTTCTTGATTTCAATAAGCTTGTTATTTTTAAGCTTAAAAATTACAAATAAGCACTTAATATTTTTTAAGAGGGTAAACCGGAACACCACCTAACAATGTTTACGGAGAAAACATTCAATCATCAAAGCAAATTCACTAACAAGCACACTATAGCATGCGAAGGGCAGACCATAAATCAGCATTTATCCGATACATGTAATTCCACTATGGAGTTTAAAGCACTTCGAAGGCCAGACCATATTCGTTCTGTCACAATTAATATTGTTGTATCATAAATAAACCGAAGAATGCCGAATTCAAAAAACACTTTTATTTTTTGCCCGAACGAGATGATGCTAGTATGTTATTATGTTAGTATTGGTTAGATTACTATGTATGAGAGCTAAACTCTTATCCATAGAAGTCGAACCTTAAACCTCACGATCTAAACGAGCCAAACCCCAAGGTTCAGAATCCAAAAAACACTAATGGAGGAGCATTTTGGACATTGATTGATTTGAAACTGGAAAAACATTGTTATAAAATCTATTCTGTACATAGTATCCAAACAATTTTATAAATTTTCACTCTAATGAACATATCTATAATTTACTATCCACAACTTAAAATCTAAAAAGTACTCTAAAACACTTGAGTAAAATCCGAAATATTATTGGTACCAATGGTTGTGTGGGGCCAACTCCAATATCCCACACAAATAATTTGAACCGTTCATCATTTTAAAATAATTTTTCTTATTATCTTAAAGAACATTAGCTCGATTAAATAACTATAAATACTACACCTAAAATCAATTTTCGTTCCTAATTCAATATCTTGAACTAAAAGTTAGACATTTTTATTAAGCAACTCACAATTACTCAATTATTAACCAACGATTCAAATCATTTACGTGATTTTAAAATAAGCCCCACACAATCATCGATCCTAGTTGAGAGAGTACCATCGATATATACTCTCCCTAGTGGAGTTGGGTTAAAAAACCAATCACATGTTGGAACAGGACCACTCGCACCCCCAATTGGTACGGTGAGCTTTCCTATATTTCATCACTTTGTGTAAGTGGCTGCCTTCCTTTCTGAGGAGAGAGAGAGAGAGAGATGAACGTCGCTTTCGACACGTGAGAGAGAATTTAATACAGCGAAGGTTAGTGGTACGAACACAACAGCAGAGCAGAGGCTGGTGGGGCCCAGGCCCATGTGGTGGTCCCCGCTGGCACTGGTGGATCTTCACGATGTGGGCTACCCGTTTGGTCCGGTGTTCTGGGAACGGCTTCACGTGATATTCCGTTACGAAAAAGAGGGTTCCGGATTCTCTCCCCGGTCCATGTTTTGGACCGGAGGAAACAGTCCCAATCTGAGCAGCACGTTGGAAAAATTAATTGCTCGTATCTACTCGTAAGACTCATCAATCGCGAGAAGAATTCAGAAGAGTCGCACCATCGATTGCAGCATTAGACGGTTAAAATTTCGAGTGGCCGCTCCCGTCCAAAACTTATACCAGGGAGGATTCACTTCAAAAAAAAAGAAAAGAAAAGAAAAGCACCACCCCACACCATCCTCTACCCTCCACCCCCTAGCTACTCCTTCAGTAATTCTCGGCTCCGTTAGCTTTACTCGGCTTAACCCTCGGCTCTTAAGCCATTTGTCACGGCATCGTTCATTTAGGTTAATTGATTTCTCTTACTCATTTTCATTAAATTCGGGTTAAGTTTTTCTATAAAAATATAAATTAAAGTTGAAAATTTTACTACGGACGAAACTAAAGAGACTTACAAAGATTGTAGTTTTTCTCTCTAGTCAACACGAATGATGTGATGTAAAAATTTGATCGAAATCTAATAATAATTAAGAGAAAATAAAGGCTGGTAGGGGACTGGAGAGATTAGTCATATTGTGTGCATAAGTTGGCCTGAAAATCACTCTTTCTTACCCAAAAAAAACTAAAAAGCCAAAATGACACTAAAAAGTGAGCCCAAAGAACCCCTTATTTTATTTTCGTTTTGCCAAATGTTTTTTTTTTTTTATCGACATTATTTTTGACAAAACCAAATGTTTGTTGATAAGTAAATCAGAAAAGCGTTCTAGAGCCAAGGGACATTGAGTCAATTGATTAATTTCTAAATTCCGCCATCAATCGGCTGCAATTAGATCTTGATTCTGATGAGAATTCTAAAGCATCTCTACTAGAATATGGAAAAGTTTATGAATACAACTTCTTTTACAAGATTAACATGGCACTATTTTATTCGTAATTAATTGTGTAGATTGATGTTTTTCAATACCCAATGGCGTATGTTTTGTGCAAATTATTATTGCGTTTATAGCATCGCCCCCAGAATATATATAAACTCTGTTATAAGCTACGATCTTGCTGATGTTGCTTAAAATAGGGGTGGATGACTGATAAATAATGTCGGAGAAGTATTGCAACATTTATATATCTCCGTATATAGATTCATATGCACAGATTTCTCTGCATTTTTTTCTCTACGGAGATCGAGATGTGTGTTTTCACATTTCATTTGTATTTTCTGTTGCCAACATTATAATTATTTTTTTATTTATTAGGAAAAAAGAATTTTATTACTCAACGAACTAAAGTTACAAAAATTAAAAGGAAACGGAAAAGAATGCATCACAACTAACGACTTACATCCCAAGATTTCCAACTATGTTAGCACCCAAACCGAAAACAATTATATACCACCTGCTATCTCAGAGGAATAGTTGGTGTCACACCAACCGAAAACGATACCACATTATATACAACAAATCCCCAAACGGACTGGGAATGACAGGACTTGCCTAGACATTGACCAATGACATTCACAATGGACCCTGGGATTCGAGGCTATAACCGAAATTTCAAACATTATACTCCCTCCTTCAATAATATTTGTTTCGTCTGCAAAACGAAAACGTAAAAATAATATAATTTTTACAAGAAAAAATTCAAATTTTTTTTAACAATTCATTAGATATCAATAAGTAATTGTAATTTATGAAAAAAGGTTTGAATTTTTTATTGAAAAAAATGCGTTAGTTTTGAATCCTCATTTTGTGGACCGGATAAACATTTTGAAACGGAGGTAATAATTATTTTGAAGTTAGAATATAGAAAAAAATATGTTTCTAAGTACTCTATATACGTGCCCCATGGGGCTCTTTGCTCTCCGGTAATACTCAAATTCAAACAAATTTAACAAATTTCACTTTAACTTAAATTTAGGCTCTGTTTGTCTGGGCGTAAAATGTTTTCCAGGTTAATGTTTTACCTATTTTTCGGTATTTCGTTGTATAAAAAATGAGAAAAATATTTTACATGCAACACATTTTTCATTAATTTGATGAAAAGACCTTACTGTTAAATTTTTCATAAATTATTTTTCGAAATAAACCCGCTGCCTTCTACTGCAATTTTTACTGCTCAATTTTTTCGATCGCCCCCCGAGTGCTCTCTCTCTCTCTCTCTCTCTCTCTCTCTCTCTCTCTCTCTCTCTCTCTCTCTCTCTCTCTCTCTCTCTCTCTCTCTCCTGAATTTGAATTCCACCGTTAAGACTTAAGCCCTCTCTCTCTCTCTCTCTCTCTCTCTCACTCAACACTATTTTGTCGATTTTTGAAAATATTTTTTCATGTGCCAACCCAAACACCAAAAAATAAAAGTTAAAAGTTTGTTTACTGAAAAAATATTTTACATTGTAATTTTTGTAAAACATTTTACATCGAAATAAACGGAGCCTTAAACAAATTCTGGGTTTGTTGCCCTCTATACATATACATATACATGTACTGTACATATACATACACATATATAGAAGAAGAAACTTCAAAGAAACTGGAGATCGAGTTCACTGCATGAGTTGTGTGTGAGCCCTGTGAAAGGGAAAGATCGATATATATACAGAAATCAGGAACAGTCACAGCTGTTGTAGGGTGACAGAAGTAGAACTGAAATCCCTCGTGCATGTGACCACCACCACGCCCCCTTCCCACCTCTGGTTCATTATTATGGTGAGTGCCAAAGAGTACGGCCGGTATAAGTACGTACTGGCCAAGTGCCGCTCCACGGCCCGTGACCACCACACAATCATGCGAGCATGCACAATTTGTAGAGGTCAAAATCTGCTTAGGAGTGTGCAACAACTCACCTGCCGAATCAACAAGTCCCGAAAATAGATGGTGCTTAAGCGAGCGACCAATACCTGGCCGTCGGGACAAGTGTTGGGCCTCGATGAGTAGGAGGGCGCAGCGGTCGCAGCAAAACCTTAGGCTTGAGCTTAGACGAAGCGACTGTTGGTGCGGATCTTAGTGTTACTAGCTACTAGCAAATATTCAAAAAAGAGCATCGCACAATTTGTGGTGATTAGGAGCCTCAGAATGCCACTTGGCCATGCTTTTGGAGACATGCAAGTTTTGGGTGCTGGTTTCGGCTCGATTTCTGAGGTTTTTGTAAATCCCGTCCGGACTCGAGTCACGGCCGTCCGATGGTTGAAGCTGAATCAGTTTAAGAGAGGTCTCGGTAAATCCCATCTGGACGGAGGTCAATCTCATCCAAATGGACGCAACGCGGGTGACGCGCCAAAACTCCATTTTTAAGAATTTTTTGTGGGATTTCCTAACCCAATTAAGTCTCTCTTTTTTTTGGCATTTTATCACTTGGTATAAATATTTCGTTTGAGAGCAAATATTAGGTTTTGTAATAGGGTTTGAGAGAGTTTACCTTTATTTTTCACTTTGGCGAGATTTGGGTACGTAGAAGGGTTTCCGCAAAACTTCTTCTTTGTAGTTCTTTGAGCATTGGTTTGCCATTTGTTTAGTGAATACATTGATCGATTGCCTGTTGAGTAGGTTTACATCCCAAATTATGTAAGCCAAACCACGGAAAATATATGTGTCTCTCTCTACTTTTGTTCAATTTCTCTCACCTTCTCTCATGCTTGGTTTGCTACGCACTCTGTGTTTGATCTTTGAATCTATACTCATCATCACCATCTGTTTCTTTGGGTGCAGTTGAGTTTGGGTGGCCCTTTGCGCAACATTCGACAAGTTAATTTATACATGTATGCATTTTTCTCAACTTCAATTGAACTCCCACTTGTGGACGGTGAGATTGTCTCTTAAAATAGTCCGTCGGTACTTTGAGCCGAACACCAAATTAAAACAAAACTTAAAAGTACGAACCTCAAATTGTAATGGAGGAAAATATACGAGCAATTATTTTTCTGATAAGAAATCAAGGACTTTCCAAAAAGCTAGCAGAAATTTTAGAGTAGAGATTATTTATCTTGCCAAGGAATAAAGTGGTTAGATTTGGACATCATGAAATCAAGGGAATGACTTCGGTGTCCCCGGTCATTTTGGGAACACCGTAACTTTTGACATAACAAAACCATTATAAGTATAACTAAAATCCATTACAAGCATAATAGAACCATAGAGTTGGAGGGTTTTTTTAAGTGTCCCCGGTCATCAAAATTTGATTGGGAACTATGAGGTTAAGATTTGGAGGGTTTTTTTAAGTGTCTCCGGAACGACCCCGTGTATATATATATATATGGCATATTTGTAATTCTATATAGAGTTGGGTAACAGACACGATAACACGACACGAACCAAACATGAAATTAACGGGTTATGGTTGAGCATTTCTGACACGAAATACGAAAATGACATTACTCGAGAAACATGAATTCTAAATGCGTCGAGTTCGGGTTTGGTGATTTGTGACACGAATCCGACTGACACGACATGAATACGACCCGACACGACCTGTTACCCAGGTATACCCATGCTTAGAAGTCATCCTTGAGAGTTTATTTGGACAGCCCATGAAAGACCAAAATTTAGGGTCCGTTTGGAACATATGGAAAAGAAAAGAAAGGAAATGAATAGAAAAAAAAGGAGAAAAGTAAAAGAGAAAATTTACTATTCATTGAACTTAAGATCTTTATTTTCTTCTCTTTTTCTCTCCCAATCAAACAATGGAAGGGAATTTTTTTTTAATTTTCCGTTCATTTCCTTTCTTTTCCATAAGTTCCAAACAGAGCCAAGAAATAGTTTGCTAGCTAATAAATATTATGACCCTCTTATGAGCCATTTTAGGATAGATCTCATTGGAGATGCTCTTATGGTCTCAAAGTCGAAATTGTCCAAGTGCTATTAACTCTATTAGGGTCGGTTCATACGGAGATTTACTCCAATTTTAATTAAGCTTCCTGTAAGTGGGCAGTGGGATTGACTTCCAGGATTAGTCGACTGAGATGTATGCATGCTTCATAGAAATAAATGGTACTCCGTATGTTTTAATGCACTAAATAATGTCGTTTCGTAGGTTGTGTTTGAGTAATCTTGTTGCCAGGCTTATTGACTAGAACCTGTTTTCCTTAGAAGCATTTTCGGAGGTAATTCGGATAGGCATATCCTGCACGAAAATCCTTGTAGATATCAAGCAGTGGATTGTAAAACATTTCTATCATCAAAAAATCAAGTCAAAGAATTTTGCTCTCCTTTGATATACGGAACGTGAAAATCAACGGTAGAGACATGACATGAAGAAACGCCTTTTAAGTTGTTGGGTATGGATTCTCTTACGGTAGAATGAGACTAGCAGCAGTTGATTCGGATTTTGGATAGAAAAACATCTTACCCCACGGAAGTGGAGGTTGTCATTGAAGATATTTACCGAGAAGTTGATCGGTTTAGAAAAATTGTGAATTTCTTTTTATTCGTAGATCGGCAAATGTAATTGCACACACGCTTTGGCAACTTCGGGTTTGCGAGGTTCCGGTATCCGTATTTGAAAAACTAGACCTCCTGATGGGTTTTTGGATCCTCAGCAGAACGATAATCATTCTCTCTGATGTACTGCTATACTCGTTTTTTATCAATGAAATTTTCCTATACCATAAAGACAAAAAAATAAAATAAAAGAAAAGAAAAAAAATATAACCTATTTTGAATTTTCAGCTACTTTTCAATCACTAGCTGGTTGTTTAACTAAAAAAGGAAAAACAAAAGATTGTCGTCCAATAAGTTTTTTTTTTTATCTAACTGGGTGGACTAATTGCAAGACCAAATCATAGTGTTTCTAAAGTAAATCCATTCAATAATTGCGAGATTTTATATCCATTGAAAATAAACTGCCCCAGAACGTCTTAATATAAAATACTTGATATTTCATCGAATATATATCCTTGAACGAATATTTATAATGCACATATAAAAAATGAGATTATCCAACATCTTGGGATATCATAGCGCTCCGTAGTGCACCCCCTTCCCTCAGTCCGCCATGGCGTTCTTCATTCCTTTATTTTTAAAGTTAATTAAAGAATATTTTACGAGATATTGGCATGATCCTCATTCGTATTTTACAAGATATATATTTTTCATGATCCTCATCCATTACGTAACATTAATTTCATTCGTCAAATATTCGATCTTATTTGTTGCCAATCTCAAAAGTAGCTTTCTCTTGGTTATAATTATACTTAAATCAACTGATCAGTGCCTTAATTTTAACAAGCAGAGGAATAAGGCATGGAAATCAAAAGTGTAACGCCCCGATTTTTGGAAATAAAATCGGAGGTTTTAAATATTGATTTTCAAAAATTTATTGAATTAAAATTCAAAATCCAAACTGGATAATTCACCCTATAGTTTCGTCTATTACAAATTATTGTAAAAATACTGGAAATAGTCTTTGTGGAAATAAACTAAACAAAATGACAGAGCAATCCTCTAAGTTTGATACGGATCCCAAGTATATTCTGGCTCAGCTCCCACCTCTGGGTTCTCTTCCGCATAAAACTGTTCACTTTCGGGATTTGGTGTCTCTTCTTGATTATCTGCAAAATCTGGCACGGAAACCAGGCAATTCGTACCTGAGTAAACGAGTTCACCCCGAAGTATAATCCAACCCAACTACCCTTCTTACTTTACAGTTATCATGCAGCAGGATAAAAATAGTGCGAAAAAGTAATACAGAATTGTTCCACATAAATCAGTTCATTACTATCCATTAACTTGATGTGAAATCTAAGATCTCCTCCGCGGAAATCTTTCCTCCCCAACCGCTAGCTATGCCCTGTCCCATGAGCTCATTTTCTTTTGTTGTCGCGGATTGCACTTCAGTTATGTACCTAGCGTGTATCTCTCTCATTACAACAAAAGAAAACTTGTCATGCCCGAATCATAACTAGGATTCGCTTATCTTATATACCACTTCACAATCATCACTGGGCTTACTTTGCCAGTATCAACATATCATTCATCATTGGGCTTATTTTGCCAATCATCATTCATCAATCAACACTGGGCTTACTTTGCCAGTTTCAAACCATCACATCCAACTCATCACATCTCAAAATCACGCCTGCAGGCAATCTAAAAATAAAACTTTCCAATTTATCCATTATCTAGTATCGTCTAGATGAGTTCTATTTCGCAACACCACCCAATGTCTCTAGGGTCCAATCTAACATTCAAATCAAATATCGATGCGATATACAATAAATCAATAATAATTAATATAATTAATAGACAATGAAATCACACAACTTTTTATGGATGGGCCGTTGCCCTTAATCTCATATGATCACAATGTCAATAATCACGTAAGAGTATTAAAATAATTTAAAAGGAAAATTTTCAGGCTTTTATTAATTAATTCTAAGATAATAGATTAATTAAAACTAATTTAAATGCATTAATTGGATAAAAATATGGAAATATTTATCTTGACTTAAATAAGAGTCCTATAGGTCCTACGCAACCAGTGGAGTGTCAAAAGTTGGGTTCGAAGGGTCGCGAAATTAAATTAAATAAAGACGTTTAAATAAAGTGGCCGAAAGTGAAATAAAATATATTACTGTTAACAAGATTTCATCTTTAGAATATAGAGAGTCTAAATAAAATTATTCGGATATTTATAATAAGGTTATTAGGTCGTAAGGAATTTTTAATCAGAAACGCTATAAAAATAACAATAAATAGTAAAGTAAATAAATAAATTATTAATTTAATAATATATCATCTTTGAGATGTTAGAAGTCTAGGAAAAATTAGTTTGGGTGTTAAAACGTTGTTCGGAAGGTCGCAATGATTTTTCGTTCGTAAACTTTGATAGATAACTAATAAATAATTTAATAAATAGATAATTAAATAAAAAAAATATGATCTTAAAAAGTTATGATCTTTGGAATGTGAAAAGTCTAGGAAAAATGGTTCGGGGGTCAAAAATAGTGTTCGGGATGTCGAAAAGTCGATTCGGAACAAAACAGGTCAAACCGCAAGGTTTGACCGGTCAGAGGTTGCGGCTGGGGTCTCCACCGCAAGGTTGGACCTGGTTCTTGCGGCCCGAACCTTGCGGCCGCAAGGTTGAAGGCAGAAAACGTTTTTTTGATTTTTGGGCTCGGTTTTCGATGCATGGGACCACGGGGGCTATTGGGTTAAGCATAAAAACATTAAATATACTTAAAGGAGTGTTTGGAATGAATTATACTACCTTGGTTCGGGCCGAATTATTTTTAAACGAAACTTTGATTTTTGGAGAAGACGACTTCGGTTATGGCGATCGGGGGACCTTGGGCTTGAATTGAATGGTGCTTGGAGATGCTTGGGGTTGAAGGAATAGATTGGAATGGTCAATTCGGGTCTCGGGTCGTCGTGGTTAAGAAACCCACTTTTCTCTCTCTTTCTTTCTCTCTTTAAAACTCCATAGATTGGAGTTTCGTTTTCTCCGAATTCTCTCTCTCTTCTAGACTGGTGGGGCGTGGGGAATTTTGTGGTAAGCCCTAGGGTCGGAGTAATGAGGAATATATAAGAAAATTTATTTGATAAAAGTGAGAAAATTGAGTTTTAATGAAATTCTAATTCTTGGCTTGAGATGGATGAAAAAAGGGGAGATGATCAGGGAGAGGGAGTAGAGTCTGAGTAGGAGAGGAAGAGATAGAAGGAGATTCGAATTATGCATGCATGTAAGTAATTGAATTTAAATAAAAATAGGATAATTATAATAGGAAAATTCTTATTGGTATTTATCCTAAGAAAAATATTAATTTCATTATTATCTAAATACTAATTAAATGATATTATTATTAATATAATTTTCGGGTTGTTACAAAAAGCCATGCACAAGTGTTACTAATTCTAATATTGACCCGGACATTCGGTTATAAAAAAGAAATTATTATTTTAACATTGACTATTTAATTCGCGAGATGACTCTTATGTGATGTGCCGATTAAATCATGACTAGTATTTTATTTGACCACTCCAACAAGACTTGCAACATCAAAGTGAGGGGAGGCCATGGGATCAAATCATGGTCCCCATAGTCTAACGGGATCGGGGGATCGTGCATGCTTCCTGTAGTGTGCATCTAGCAGGACAGATCCAGATCGTCTATCTTGACAATCAATAGTTCAGTTATCTTTATTATATTTCTTACCAAGTAAGAATTAACTTTGATCAGTAAAAATTAACAAATATATCTGAACCATTAATTATCGAGATGGACGGTCCAGATCTGCCCTGCAGGGTGCCCTACAAGGGAGTGCACTGCAAGATTTTCAATTCCTAATCTAACGACTATTTGTAATATTCATGGAATGACTCCTTTTGTTTTTTTAGACTTGTCCAATGACAAGCCAGGAAATTTCAAAATGAGGGCCCAAATATTGTAGAAGAAGCAACTTAGAGTTTGGCGGGATTATGATATAAATAATTTAGTTTAGAAAGGGATGAAATAAAACTACAAAGATTTAAAGGGGTTAAAACAAGACCTGGGGGGCTGCTGTCCTTTCAAGGGACGGTAGCGCCGAGGAGGCTCCGCTCTGGTCTCTCTTCAACAATCGGAAACGTTCACTACTCCGTTATGCTTAAATTATGTTAAAATGCACGTGTGAAAAATGTGATTATCCAAAAGTTTGGAATGTTGTGACCTACCTTTTTCTGGTAATAGAGAAACAGCGTGCCTTACAGCCAGGTCACTAAATGAACCCGATTGTGCTTAATTTTTTTTTTATATTTTTGGGTGTTGGAATGTTGGGACCTACCTTAAACACCTTCGGTCACTGATTTCGTCGATCTTTTATTTAATGGAGTATTTTACAAGATATTGGCATGATAGAATATCCTATTTGTTGTCTCTTACATATACTTTAGGAGTTAGAAGTTTGTTTTCTCTTAAAATTTCAAGTTTGAAACTATCTGGGTACTATCTACACCTTTGGGGGCAATCCATGTCCGAGTATTTCTTCCGACTTTACTTGGGCCCTTCAATAGTTGATGGCGGATTTGGTCTCCTAGAATAAGTCAAAGATCACGTAAGCATTGCCGCGGACACCTGAGTTCATAAAAATGTAGCTTTCTATGGATTAACTTATAGTATCAACTAATAAGTTCCTTAACATTATAGCACTATACATGGGGTTGGCCCCTTGTCAACTCTTCTCCTTCTGTGGTAGCGGGTGGTAGATAATTGTTCTGAGTCTAGGTGGTAACATAGTTGGGATATAGGTTTTTGATTGTGATGCCGTCTTTTCTCTGTTTCCGTTTAATCTTTGTAACTTTGGTTCGGAGATTAATTAAATTCTTTTTGCCGATTAAAAAAAAATTATATAGCCCGAAAGAATGTTTCCTAAATTTAACAAGTAACTTAAGAAGCAAGCGTGAGAGCTTATAATACTTCAAGAATCATTCGAGAGAGCTCATTGGATCACAAAATTTATGAAAAAAAATACTCCTACTTGTCATTTTCCACATGGTATTTGGTTTAGCCTCGGTTAAGAGCTAGCTAGCCATTTTGGAATGCCGAATTGGTCATCGAGAATATCGAGCCTAAGTGTTGCGAAAATCATATAATACACAATACGTATCCTACAATCTGATACGTACGTTTAAAGGTCAATCAATGCGTATCTCTTGGTCTCTAAAACATATCTTATGTTTAAGTAGAAATTTTGGAATACCGACACATACGTGATACCTTTTCTTGATAGGACATGTCATATACATACATACATATATATACATACACATATATATATATAGAGAGAGAGTCCTTATCTTCTAAGGACCACCTTATTTTAATTAAAATGCGGATTTCCCTATTTCTCCCATTTCCGGATTGAATTTCGACGGCCCGAGCAGCTCAATGTGATCAGAAACGTGATTTTAAGGATTCCGGTAGGACACTTATCGTTTCGATAACCTTGATTGGATGATGCTATGGTGTCCCCGGTCATTTTGGGGACACCGTAATTTTTGGCATAACTTTATCATTAGGAGCACAATTAAAATCAATTACAAGCATAACAGAACCCAAATAAGGTATAACCGAGAAATATCTAAAAAACCAACCAAAGCATAACTAAATCCAACCAAGACATAACAAATATGTTATGTCTTGCTATGGTTTTGATTATGCATTGCTATGGTTCTATTATGCCCCCAGGTCTTGTTTTAACCCCTTTAAATCTTTGTAGTTTTATTTCATCCCTTTCTAAACTAAATTATTTATATCATAATCCCGCCAAACTCTAAGTTGTTTCTTCTACAATATTTGGGCCCTCATTTTGAAATTTCCTGGCTTGTCATTGGACAAGTCTAAAAAAACAAAAGGAGTCATTCCATGAATATTACAAATAGATTAGGAATTGAAAATCTTGCAGTGTACTCCCTTGTAGGGCAGATCTGGACCGTCCATCTCGATAATTAATGGTTCAGATATGTTTGTTAATTTTTACTGGTCAAAATTAATTCTTACTTGGTAAGAAATATAATAAAGATAACTGAACTATTGATTGTCAAGATGGACGATTTGGATCTGTCCTGCTAGATGCACACTACAGGGAGCCTGCACGATCCCCCGATCCCGTTAGACTATGGGGAGCATGATTTGATCCCTTGGCCTCCCCTCCCCTTGATGTTGCAAGTCTTGTTGGAGTGGTCAAATAAAATACTAGTCATGATTTAATCGGCACATCACATAAGAGTAATCTCGCGAATTAAATAGTCAATGTTAAAATAATTTTTTTTTTTATAACCGGATGTCCGGGTCAATATTAGAATTAGTAACACTTGTGCATAGCTTTTGATTTCCATGCCTTATTCCTCTGCTTGTTAAAATTAAGGCACTGATCAATTGATTTAAGTATAATTATAACCAAGAGAAAGCTACTTTTGAGATTGGCAACAAATAAGATCGAATATTTGATGAATGAAATTAATGTTACGTAACGGATGAGGATCATGAAAAATATATATCTTGTAAAATACGAATGAGGATCATGCCAATATCTCGTAAAATATTCTTTAATTAACTTTAAAAATAAAGGAATGAAGAACGCCATCGGAGAGAAATGAATTTGTGGTTTGATTGGTGGGTCTGTGATTTGGGCGTTTGATTCTGGCAAGATTTCCGGTCGAGTGGTGGGTGGAGATGGCGGTGAATATGTATGTATACATATATGTTGTGATATAAGCTTAATAAAATAATGGTAATGGGGTTTGAATAGCCTAAACAGGTTAGGCTGCAGGAGAGAGCAAATATTTAGGGGCTAGTTAAATTAGAAAATTGCTCATTTTCTAGTCAATTTGCTTAGAATTTTATTGAGGCCATCGGAGATGCTCCATCTCCTCCAGACTCCGCACTCAGCAGACCTCCCATTTCGGCAATGAGTCGAGAAAAACGGGGAAAAGGCAGAACCAGCAGCATCGCTCCCCACCTGGCCAGGGCTAGCGAGGTTTTGAGCCTGCCTCTCTCTCTCTCTCCCCGCTACAGCTCTACGATGGCTGTAAAATCGACGACGGCAGTGGTAAGTTCGATTTTCTGATTTGGGTTTGTGACTAGTGAAATTGACGACGGCTATTGTAAATACGATCGGCTTGGTTGGTGTTTTCCGATTTCACAGAGAGAGACAGATAATATTTGGCGTCGGCGTCATCGATCGTGGATTTGTGGCGTAGACGGTTCAATTTGTGGGTTTGTTTTCCGACGGGGTTTGTGGCATTGGCGGTTGTTTGGGGGTTCATGAATTTGCAAAATCGACGACGGCAACTGCAAAATCTGCACAATCGAAGACTGCGACTACAAAATCGGTGGGTTTCAAGAAATCCATTTCCGATCTGAGATAGGGGAGAAAAATGAGTACAGAAAAAGAAAAATCCTATTTTATTCTAAATGGCTAGGGTGTTGAGTAGGCTGTTGGGAAGTCCCCACATTTATTGGCAAGCCATAATGAAAAATTGCATTTTTCCTAAGCTTGCTAAAAACATCTTGAGGCTGTTGGAAATGCTCCAAGAGCATCATGCTGTTGGAGATGCTCTAAGAGCATCCACTCCATTGCTACTTCTTGCTCAAAGTTAGAATAAAGAGCAAAACTGTAGAAAGTCTCCTGCATCAACCTCTTGTCCTCCCTCTCTACTTTGCAATTTGTTTACCTTTGCTACCGTGCCTCTTTAGAACAAACGAGGCACTATTCATCATACTATATTATTTTACTATTTAATTTGTACCCCACCAATGAGTCTTTTGTTTTCTTTTTCAAATCGAATATCCGAGCAAGATTGCATCGACTAATTTTGTGGCCCTAAAGGCAACATTCAGGCAAAACCCCAGTGCTCTAATTTTCAATCTGTTCGAACCGGTGCGAAAATCTTATTTTTTTTATCATTTTATCTAAAAGTGTTTTATTTTTTATGTATAGGACTCTCATAATCAAGTTTCTGCTTTACAGTGTCCAAAATAAATAGCAGAAACTTGATTATGAGAGCCCTACAGACAAAAATTAATTATGACTCTTTAAGATAAAATGATCAAAACATAAGATTTTCGCACCGGTTCAAATGAATTAAAATTAAAAAATTTAATTTTTTTAATAGATCGCTATAGAGTATGTATGTATTACGTTTGAGAAAAAATAAAAATAAAAATAATATTTCAATATTATTTTGAAAGAAGAAGGAAATAATACTGTATTAATAGACCATAAATTAAAATAGTGAGTCTGATGCAGTATGTATTTTAAAAGTGACTAGTTAAAGCAATAAAATGACATTTTAAGGTATAATTTAGTCTGAAATTTAAAAAGACCGATAAAAATGCTTTAACTAGTGACAAGGGGGACCATTCTCTCAAAACAATAAGTTTTGTTTTGTTTTGTTTACACCAATCTTCCCTCAAAATAGCTACTGACTTAATTAGTCCGTTGGAGTACATGCATGCTCCAAAATTAGAATACTCTTAGCATTCAAAATTGGACCTCATTCTTGCTTATGTGGACACTTTAGGATCCATTGTGGAAGTTAATTTTGCAGAGGTCATTGGAAATACACTAAGAGGACACAAACTCCTGAATCTCACGTTTTCATCAACCGTCAAAGTTCTTGGGGTTCCATTGGTACTTACCATTGATCCATTTATGCTATATTAATTAGGTTGAGTGCCATTATCATGCATGAAACACCGTAGATAAGTTGTATTGTGTTAAACATTCACGAGATCCACGTAGCTCGTTCGGTTTGCCATTTTATATGTCTATGTTCTAAATTTTAAACTGATAACCAAATAATAGTTTGACAAAATAAGCAAATAATCATTAACTAAAATATACTATATGTAAATAAATAAACAAATAATACTTACACACATATACATATTGAGTTCTAACCAAATAATAGTTTAATTGACAAACTAAGCAAATAATCATTAACTAAAATATACTATATGTAAATAAATAAACAAATAAAACTTACACACATATTGAGTTCATATTTTAAGTTTTTATTTTAACAAATAAACAAATAAATTGACCAACCAAACGAGTCCTTAGCGGTAGGATAAACCATTCTTCGGTGAGCTGAAGCACTCACTATTAAGCCCTTGGTTGGTGGATTTTTTTTCCACGTAATTTACCACTGTTCGATTCTTGAAGTTAGGTCACAAGAAAGAAATTTTTTATGAATTTACTAGTTCTAGAATGGATGACCTTCCATTGATGGACGAAGAAGAAGATTAGCCGAAATGCGCGTAAATTAGTTCAGGAACTATTCATCGTGGAAAAAAGAAAAGAAATTAAGAAGCCTCATTATTATTTAGAAAAAGACACAAGGCCAGCAATAATTGCACCACAAAAATATACTGTACAATATAGAGTAAGCATCCACCATATGATACTTTATTGAAAACCATATTGCTACAAAAAGAGTAGTTCTCTCATAAGATGCCTTTTCGTATGGATTTAACCCCCCCAAAAAAAAAAATTAAATAAAGCCTTTCACTTGAACCCAAATTACAAGTTTTACAGCATATTATTGTTATGATTATGATGGCTAATCAAATTAAGTGGAGGGTTTGGCTGAGAAACGGCTTGCCAAGCCGAAGCCGCGATGAGGGGCCGGCTATGCCAGCCGAGAGTCAAGCACCCTTCATTCTCCTCCACACAATACCCTTCGGCCGAGAACAAAGTTAACAACATGCTGGCTTGCTTGAATGCATTGGATCCCAAGTGGAGGGGCCCAAACCCTGCCCCACCGAGCCGGACCCTCCACTTGGCCAACGGCTCGTGTCGCTCAATACGAGCCAACCCGTCGCAACACAACACGTTGCATATCTCCCTCTGAATATACATCTCCGCATAGGCTTTATCCGGGTGTCTCAAATAAGTTTCTAACGAGTCGAACATGGTCGAGTAGTAGTGTAGGGCTTCGGTGAACCGGCCGAGAAACTCCGGTTGGTTATGGTTCGCTTCTTGTTCGACCACGGTCACGATTTTCGGGTTCAGGCTCCGGATCCACCCGAGGACGATATCGATCGACGATCCTCGGGTCGGATCCGACCCGAGTAGTCTGTGGAGCTGCATGATTGAGTTCACTGCCACTGCTTCTTTGTGGCCCACTTGCAACATCCACAGCTTCACGTCTTCGAGCCGTGAAGCCGCGACACCACGAAAGGCAAACCGAACGTTAACGGACCGGGCCAATTCGGCCAGCCTGAGCCCGACCTCGCGCAACGAGTCGCGACCGTCGGACGAAGGCGGGCCGATGCCGGTCAGACGGAGCAGCGGCGGCCCGCCGGGCCGCAGCGCCAGGGCCTGTATCAAAGCCGGCCATTGCAAGCCGTGCATCAAGTTGAAGTCGATGACGTGGACGCAATCGTGGCCATCGAACGCTTCCAGTATCGCTTGATTCGCCGTGAAGTGGGCGAACTTCAAGTACGGACAGGCCTCGTAGAAGTGGTGGTACAAAATCTCATTCTCGTGGGTCGAGCCGATCAGCCCGGCAGTCTGCGGCGCGAAGAGCCGTCGGCTCAGAGCGTCGACGAAGTAGCCAGCCACTTTCCCTATCCCGCAGCCAGTGTCCACACGCGCCAGCAACAACTGCATCTCGTCGATCAAAGCCCCGGCCAATGAGAAGTCGCCACGTTGGACTAGCTCGGCGCACGTCATCAGCATATGGACCAGACGAATACCAGAATCTTCGTCCATCACCACGGCGACGGAGGTGGTTGTTAACTGTTGGGGGAAAATTTCTCCCTGTTGCGCGGCCGCATGATGGTCGTCCATCCACGGGGTTGTATCGACCGTCCGATCAGCATAAAGGAGATCGGGGAAGGGTGGGTGGAGCTCGGAGAGGAGCGAGTCGACCCAGGAGGCGAGGTCGGAGGGGTTGTAGTGGACGGCGTCGTTTGCGAGGTGGGAGAGGTCCGAGGGGTTGTTGACGATGACGTTCTCGAGACGCTCGAGGCGCTGGGCTACTTGACGGAGCTCCGCGGACCGGACCCGGTACCCGGCTCCGGCGAGGAGGTTGTCGATCCGATCCGGTGGCTTGCCGGCGCATGACGACGATGAGGACGAAGATGCGGCGCTGTTGGTGATAGAAGAGTCGTAGGGGTCCATGGTTGGTGGGTTGTGTGCCGTCTGATCAGATTCCGGTGATCATTTCTAATTCTAGAGAGAGAGAGAGAGAGAGAGAGAGAGGTGTTTTTGAGTGGAAGGGAGATTGCAGTGGGAGTGGAGGAAGTTAAAAAGTGGTAGCGGTGGAAGTTCAAAAGTGATGGATGAGAACTTGAAAGTGAGGGGGGTGATGTGATTTGCAGTGAGAGAGAGAGAGGGGGAGGAGAGAGAGAAAGAGAGAGGGGGGGGGACAGATGGTCCAGGGAGAGACGGGGACATGTATTCATGTATCAACCATGATGCGTATCTGTCTATTGAAAACGATATCTTTTTCACCAAACTACCCCTTATTTTTTCGTTTCTTTCGTTATGAAACCCTCTGGCCTCCAGTTTTGAACCAGTAGTTCTTATTATGTGTCCACGTTTCTGTTGTGTTATATTACGAGAGAAGGGATCATCTCTAATCTATGAAAATGAATTAGACCGTCCAGTTTGCTGTTTTTGTCCCACTTGGTCGAACCAAATTGTTTATTTTTTTAGAGCTCGTCTGTAATATTGACGTCGCATCGGAAATCATGTTGATCCGAAACTAGTTGATATGATTTCGAGGCGCATCTATGTTGGAATAAATGAGTTTGATGGTCTGCAGTCTTATGTTAGTCTTATGTTAGTCTATTTGCTTTTCAAGATAAATGTGTATAGAAATCATATTAACTAGTTTTCGATCAACTTGATTTTTGACAAAGTCAATTTCCATCACAAAGTTTGGAATGTGAATGGGTAATTATATCGTCAAAATAGTCCCCGAAGGCCTGAAAGAACCTATTAGAAAAATGAACTAGTTAATTCATTTTCATGAACCGGAGAGAATCTTCATAGAGTTGTGTCAACTAATCCTCTATTTGTCACTAAAATCAACTTTGTTTTATGCAATTCTCTACAAACTATGCTTTGTTTGGATTGATATTTGAAATTTTTTTTGAAAAATATTAGGGATAATAAGTGGAGAGAGATAGAGAGAGAAATATTGAGAGTAGAGAGAATCTAGAGGGAATCTTTTAAAAAATACTTTTTGAATCCTAAAGAGAACAAGACATAAATGTATGAAAGTCTTATTGATTTTTGCTCACACTAAGAATGAACACTTATGTGTATTTCCTCATTTCAAACACAGAATGCGATTGCAGTATAAACGTAGACGCATTAAAGTAAAACTAAGAGAACTGTTTTTCGCACTCCTCCTTTTACTCTTTTTCATGTATGAAAACATAAACTAATGGAAAGATAACATGGTAGATTTACAAAACTAGAGATAATAACAAGTTAAAAATAGAAATGTGGATAGAAAAAAAGTGTGGAAATTACTATCCTGTAATCAAGAGGCGAATATGAAGCACATGGATACAGGCAGTCATGTGTTGTGGCGATTTAGGCAATCTCAGTCCTATAATAAAGAGTAAGTAGGATCACGAAAAATGACCTACCAAGATACATCATCCAAAACTTGATTTAATTTGGAGTAATATATTTCTGTCACACATGTTGATTTGCTGAAGTGCACCGTGCACGGTGGACATGTTAGGTACATGGATTTTCTATGTTGGATGTAAGTTTTTGACTCGAGGGGCATGGATGATACTCCGACATTTTACTGGGGCGTGAGTGAAAAAATGTAAGATGATATTGACATACAAACAATGCATTACCAAAAATGGGTTTCTTATGTTAACCCGAAAAAGACCTTTTAACAACAATTAAGTTCTCCAAAATTAATGATTATAACTAGAGGGAAAAAGGAAGTTTATATCTTCACTGAAGACCTTTCATTTTTTCCCTCTCTTTTTTGGGAAAAAAAATGCAATTTATTCTTCTGAAATAATTGGAGTAGAGGAGCCAATTAGTGCAAGTACGACAAATTTCTCGTGTATTAACATGCGCCTTCAGGAAGCTTCTGGATTGTGTTTGGTTCTCATTAGCGGTTTTGCCTCCCTTTTAATTTGGTCATGGCCAATGAACAATATAACTGGTTTTCCGTATTATGTTTCCATCGGGTCCAATACCAAGTTGTCCGCAGAAGAAAAACCCAAAGCCAACATATGTAATTTAAAATTTTCTCAATATGATAATTAATTACCCAAGAGTCTCTTTTAGGTATAATGTTTCAAAATATTCCAAACCATTTTATTTGTCAAATTGATGGAAATCTCTGACAGCTCTATGATGGAGTATTTCTCTAACTTTTCATTGGTTTTTTGGTACCCTCCCTCCTACGGATCTCCTCACATTTTAAACGAATTAAAAATAAACTGACTTTTTATTAGTGGTGGTTTGAAAATTTTAATGTAATGATTAGAAGATTTTTATCTGCCTCTTTTTTCTTGTGTAACTAGTACTAATCTTACCCCTAATCTCCCCCCACTTGGACACTGACAGAAAGTGAAAGCTAATAGTATTTTCTGCATAAGCAAATGTCTATTTCAATGAATTAACACGTTAGTCAAAAGAAATAAGTAGTCCATGTCAATCAATTGATGAAGGTGATTTAATTAATTAGATTAGACTAGTAGCATTGAAATTAGGCAAAAGTTGATCACATGGTCTTTCTGATTAATGCTTTAGTCTTGCACATCAATTCTAATTCTCTATGGTCTGTCACATAGTTGATTGATCTTCGAAATTATTACTAATGTAATACTACAAGGTATGTCGTGCGTAAACATACAATCTAATTTCGTAAACGTCTTACCTAAAAGGAATCTGGTCCGTGCACTAATGTTTCTTGACCAGTATTTGGTTGATCGGTTTTTAACTTTGCGTACCTTTATCTGAAGAAGACTTCAACAAGGATTCGGGTAAGAATTAATGTTGTTACGAGCGCTGAATCAACTTCAAAAGTTACAATTTACCTAGCATAAACCCTATGAGGCATATAAAATTAGGGTTTGGCAGATCAGATATGTATTAATTAATTAAAATTGAAGGTTGGGGATAAGCATGATATGCTTTAATACGTAGAAGTCCCTATTTCTATTTGAGTGTGTGTTGATAAACTGATTTTTATATCACATGCAATGTGTAGGATACGTATATATAAAAGTGAAAGATATTGGAGCCTCGTAGGACCACACTTTTAAAAGTCCAAGGAGTCAATTCTGGTCATAGCCCAATTTTTCTTTTAATATCTAGTCATAGGCCAATTTGTTATTCCAACTGCTCGAATTATTGTACTTCTCAAGATGTTTTTTTTATTACAAGATATCTGAGTTAGTTTACGCGCACTTCAGATGCTTGAAGTTAAAAACCAGGCAAATCCTCGAGTGGTCACGAAGATTTGAAATGTTTGACTTCCGTGGAATTCGTACATGCGACTTTGCGGAGGACAATCAGTAGTTATTAACTTTCTCATGCTCATTTGGCCAAACTCGTTTAGGTTCATAAGATCTTTTAATCTCATTAATTTGTTAGTACTCCCTCCGTTCCATAATGTTTATCCGGTCCGCAAAACGAGGACGTAAAAATAATACAATTTTTGTGAGAAAAATTTAATTTTTTTTCAACAATTCGCTAGATAACGATGAGTTCTTTTAATTTAAGAAAAAAGATTGAATTTTTTTGTTAGAAAAGTGCATTATTTTTTAGTCTTCGTTTTGCAGAACAGACAAAAAAATTGAATTTTGTATGGATTAGATGTAAATCTGTAAAGTATTAATATATATGTTTTGCATGATTATCAAATGATTTCAGTAAAATAAACAAGTTGAGGTGCCAAGTACTGGATTTTGGAGTCTGAGAAAAAAGCATTACAGGCTTTACAGCTGTTAATTCTATATAAACAAACTTTTGGCATAAACTAATGAACAGTAGTAATTAATGCTTGGGGTGCCGAATTTAAGTCGTATATCTTCAAAACAAAAAATAAATAAAATTAAGTCGTACATGATGCAACAATTTGCATATATTTGTTGTCCTTGTATATCTTCAAAACCCTAGAGGACAATTAAATACGAACGGAAAGAATATTATTATAGCAATTTTCGTGCTATATATGCACGCGTGTAACTCTCATTATCGTTTGACCCAAAAAAATAATTACACAATACACGGGCCTCATCAAGAGATGCTACTAATTTTAAATACTACCACCATATCAGATAAATAATAAACAATCTCGCATTAGTGGAAAATAGCGTGGCTACTCGGTTGGAGAAGAGGTGAAATTGGGGGACCATCTGTCACAATTCAAAAAAGAAGGGCACAAATTCAATTGTGAGTAATATAAGTACTGTTCCAATGGCTAAAACCAGCATGCAGCATGTGGATCTGGGAGGGGTCCGATCTTATTTGTCCCGAAAATTTTCATGCCGAGGGATTTTCTAGTCGTTGGATTGTGTGATTAATTTTTTTTATGTTTCAAAAATCAATGGCCGGAAAACTTTTTAGCACAAAAATTTTCGGCACAAAAGATCTTATCTCGAACTGGGAATCAAAACCCTATCTATCTCACATTTTTCTATGAGAGAATACAAATCTAGCATTGAAGTGCGGGTTGTCTGAGTGAGTGAAGGGTTGGGACCAGAATCCCCCTAATCAGTGTCCCATTCCCGTTCTTCTAGCTGACACTTCACGTTATACCATCTCTTTCATGTGTCTGTCAAATACTCCTTAAGAAAGAGAGAGAGACATCTAGAGAGAGAGAGAGAGTGACCCCATGGGGTAACTCCGGTGTCATTAGAGTCCAGACATAGGAATCCGGAGATCCTGTGGGGTGAATTGCCCTACAGGGTTATAGTACATCATATCAATCGTTCATCTCAATAATCAATGGTTTAGATTAAAACCGGAAGAATTTGGAAACACTTTTGGACGCTTGGATGTTGCGCTACAAGTCCCTGTAGTGCAACGGTGCATTGCAAGTTTCCGAATTCCTAGAGATAAGCCATAAATCTAAACAGTTTGAGTTCGAAATTTGCCAATCTCTTGGAATTGGATTGTAAGAGAAAAATATCTTATAAAATTTTTAGTCCTGACGTAAATGACCTGTCATTCTTTGGGTCAGAGAAAAAAAAATTGAGACACGTGTCCAGGCACCCCACACTATCGAGCCAGAGATAGAGAGAGGGCGGGGGAGGGGGGAGGAACTAGGGAGTGAGGCGTCACGAGTCTATGTAACAGGAACCCCCGGGGTTGGCAGTTGGCACAGTGTTAAACTGTTAATCACTTGGCAACAGGGCCACCAAGGCTATCAAGAAGGAAAAATTATAGAGTGCTTTTCTAGTACTTTCATGTAGCATTCCATGAGTCTTTTCCACCGTATATTGGTATGGTTTCACCACCAAATAAGTGGCTTCTACATTAATTTGTAGTGAAAAAGGTCTATGAAGCACAATGTGATGGTACTCCACGAGTATTGAATAAAATCAATCCTCATGAAGTCAATAGTTTGGGACCCAACTCACACTTGTGTGCTATGATACTATCAATTCCTCAGTTAGGTAGGATAGTGCACAGGAGACTTTGTTCTAGTTTTAATTGACTCGTCCGCGGTTGGCGGTAATTGATTATAATATATATATATATATATATATACACACACATACATACACACACATTCGGGATCCGATGAGGGATCCCGCATGGTGCTACCGTGCGGGACTCCCCTTTTCCGATCGAATTGTGTCTATCCGAGCCGCTCAAAGTGATCAGAACGTGATTTTAAGGGTGCTCGTGTGAAATCAGCAAAAAAAATGATCGGGAAGGGCTTGATCCGAATAATTTTTTATTGAACGGTTCAGTAAAAAACTGCTCAAATCAAGCTCTTTCTGATTATTTGTTTTGCTGATTTCTTTCGGGTACCCTTAAAATCACGTTCTGCACACTTTGAGCGGCTCGGATCGTCGCAATTCGAACGGGAAAGGGGAGTCCCGCACCGTAAGGCCGTAAGGGATCCCTCATTGGATCCGGACTGTATATATATATATATATATATATATATATATATATATATATATATATATATATATATATATATATATATATAAAGAGCCTATCGAAACTACTCAATTAGCTAATGTGGGGCCTACTTTTGTTCATCCATTGTTTTAAAAAAATTATTAATCTTTGAAATGAAAAACAAAGATTAATCTTTGGTTCATCTATTTAATGAGAAGCCTAATTGTGCAAGGTCGGATTGAGCCCACTGTTTGTCTGTTTCCCAATCAATTCGTTTTTACGCATCCGGCCATCTGCGATTCACTGACAAGCAGTGGCAGAGTAAGAATTTTTGTCAGAAAGGGCCGACTGAATAGATATATTTCTATATAAATGTATTCTCATTATAGCATAGAGTATTTGCTTTCCAATACAATTAATTTGTACATTGAATGCATTAAAGGTGTATGAAGCGTTTTGTTCTATTTCTTAAGGCTACGTACAACCAAACTCACATGCTTATTTTTTTAATGTATGAAAGAAATTGAAAAATGAGAATGTAAAATAATTAACCTGTTTTTATCAAATCAAACCAAAATTATTTGAGCCTATGAGTAGGTATTACACTAACAGTAACAATTAATCAAAACTCAGAAATTAGATATCACATTAACAAATTCTTTAAAATTGGGGGTGGCGAGGCCCCGTCCGGTCCCAACATACCTCCGCCTTTGCCGACAAGCTCAGAGAATAAACAGTTCGGATCGTATCGAGAGACTTGAGGTGGACTTCACTTCCTCTCAAAACATACCAACAGGAATCTCAAATCTCTCCCGTTGTAGATGAGAGAAAAGAGAAACATGAGCTGACATGAGTCTCACTATAGTATGTTTTATTACAATTGGGCACGGGCAAAAGTTAGTGGTGAATCTCATGTACCCATTTTGAATAACAAGGATTTGATGGGTGTCCAAGACATTGTTTAAAAGACAACCACCAAGAATTGTCTAATGTTTGGGCTTTGTGGGTAATGTACTTTTTATTGTATCCATGCCTAATATTTTTGGTCCATCTGCGTTTTTTTCAAATGTTGATTTGAATTTTTAATTTCAATCCGAATTGTGCTTTATTGTGTCCTTTTTAGGTTTTCGAATTCACAACGTAATATGTTCAAAAAAAAAAAAAAAAAAACGAACCTGTTGTGTGACTTGGAGATGTTTGTGAGCTAGTTATTTGCTAGATTCTTGAATCCTTATTTTAAATTTGAATTACGATTAGAATTCGTAATAGTGTGTTTGGATGATAGTGCTGAATAATTTGTTCTAGAAGATTAGTGTTTGAAAGTGTAATGAGAACAATCGTGAAGGACTCATCTCTTTTCATTGGAGTTTTAGTCATCTTGTATCCATTGCTTGTGGTCCTAGTTTTTGAGCGAGGCTTTTTGCAAGTGTTGCAATTTTTGTTTGTTTTGGTCCTAAGTAGTTTAGCAAAGGTGCTGGCTTTGTTTGTGTATCAATTATTTTTCGCTTAGGTTTGGTTTTGGCTTTTCTCTGTTTGTTGTTGGTTGGTTTTTGAGATTTTGAGGTGTTCTAGTAGCTAGGTTCAGGCGTTTCTTTCCGGTGGTTCCTTTTGTTTTGATGGGTGCCTTGCCTTTCTTATGTGGGTCTCGGGTGGTGGTTATCGTTGTGCCCTTGGTTCGTTTAATTTTTGTATATATTTTTCAAAGATTAATGTACTTCTTTTGCTGAGAAAAAAAAAAGTGTAATGAGAATCCAAAAACTCCTACGAGATTATTTTTGGATTTGCATTTCTCCAGTTCATTTTCTTAACGCATTTTGACATAAGGTGTTTCACAAATCAACGGCCAAGAAGTTAGAATCCGAAATTGCAAAATCTATATTTGAGCAATGAAGCTCCCAAACACCGCTGGACTCATAGAGGGGTGGTGATAGGGTGTCCTATAAGAAAATGCTAACGATTGTCCTTTAGTAGTGTGGTAAATTTGCGCAAACATATATGGATGTCCACAAAATATGTCTTATGACTTGTTTGGATAGCGTTTTAAAAAAAAATTCTCAACTCAAAAAATACTCATTATCTATACTTTCAATCATTACTCACCCCTATTTCCAATCATTATTCTCATTTCTATCTCTATCTCTCTCCAATCATTACCCGTACTTCCAATCACTACTCTCATTTCTCTCTCCACTCATAACCCTACAAAAAATTTCAAAAATTTCTCAAAAACTCATCCAAACACAGCGTTAAGCTTTTTAATTCCAGGCCAGTTGTTTCTTCCTACAATTTTTGAAGAAGTCCTTACCGATATTCGATTGAACAAATTTTTTACAAAAGCTCACAAGAAATTTTTAAGAAAAGTCAGTGGTTTGGATCATCCTTGTAGGACCCAATACAGGCCCACCAAAAAGATATGTCCATTATTTGTTCTCACCTGTCTTTGCAAACAGACTTTTTGATTTTTTTTAATCCAATATTATATAAATCAATGTGGGTTAACGAAAAAATAGTGAGTTAACAACTATGGAGTTTGACGTCTCTCTATCGACTCAAGTCCCAAACCTCCCCTCAAAAGCCGAAAGATACAAGAAGATGGGCTGGCAAAGGCCTTTTTGGTGCAGTAAACTGTCACTTTTAGCCTATTTTTAGGTCCTTGGGGTAGGGAACTTATAGGCCCAATTAGAAGCAACCCCAGTCCAGTCCATAAACCTAGCCTTGGGGTTACCGGATCCAGTGTATTGTACTATCTCATACTACTTATTTAATCCACTTCCAAGTGGATGAACAGAATTGCACTCATGTGATGCAATCGAAAAAGCTTGTTAGAGTCAAGGGTCCGATTACAGATTCAATGAGCTATCTAAAAGTTTTGACGAAAACAATTACACAAAGTACAACGCACTAACTTCATGACACGTGATAGATTTCAACATTTCCTAGTAGTTGGATTGGGATCATGACACATGATAGATTCAATGTTTCGTGTTTTGAACGGGTAATATCCGGTAAACCTTATTAACGTACAAGTGAAGCATGCGTGCATTCTATAAGTTGAAATAGGTTCGGATTCTCCTTGGTCCAAGTTTTGGATTGAATGGGACAGTCTGAATCTGGACCATACATTGGTATAATCAATGGTTTAAATTTGCTCAGAGACTCTTAACGTACTAAAACCGAACTATTAATTGCAGCAATGGATAATTCAGATTTAGACTGCCGCATCCAATCCAAATTAAGGACCAAAGAAGATCCGATTTGAGTTGAAATATGCATTACAATGTCAGATGCAGAGGGTTATTGGGTTATGCACTACTCTTTAGTTCAGCTTGGATAAATAGGGGCAAAACCTCGCACTTGGATCAAGCATATGCACAAGGATTTGGATAAAGAAAAGAAAGGGAAATGAAAAAAAAGCTGAAAGGTCCAACCATATTGAGTTTGTATTGATTTTAAGTAAAAACAAAAGTGCTAAACCGTTGTGTTTGTTGTGCGCGTAATTCTGATCGTCCAAATATATTTTTGTTCTTCAAACAAAGAACCATTCTGAATCGTTACATATATCCTTCCAACTTTATGTTCCTTCAGTTTCCCTCCTGAAATCCATGACCCATGACTTACAACTCCGAGTATCATCATCGGAAATCGCAAGTTCCTTTCCCTACGATTTGCGACTTCCTTTCCCTTCTTTCTCTACCGTTGCCGTGTCAAAAACTCACTGTTTTCAATGAAAGGTCTATACGGCGATCTCTACGATGAACAAGGCACAAATGTGTTCCCCACAGGCACAACAATACGTCTACAGTCGAATCACCAGCCAGAGAGAAGCCATTCTTAACCAACAACTCTGAAAGTTCACCTAATGGAAACCTATTCTAATCTGTTATGCCTCAATCCAAAGCATTTAGGCATTCAGCTATGGAGGCAAGAGTGAAGTAACAACCATTTATCAGTTCCCAGAAGAATGTCAAATAACGCATACCGTAATAAGTACAACCTCAATCCAAATTCCAAAGCACCCGGCTATCAAGTTAAAAGCGTAAAGTAACCATCATATTGTAGCTCTAATTGTACATCAATAATCCATCAACCGCCACAATTTCAGTAACTACTTTCTGCCATACGAAATGAATACAGCAGTAGCTGAAAGAAGCAAACAGAAGCAACAAAGAGATAGTAACATGTTTGAATTTTCTCAAAGTCTTCCCAATCTCTCCAAACTTGAACTTGAGAAAGCAAGGACAGGACACGGACACGGACAATTATAAATCAATAGGAATATGGACACGGCAAAAGTCGAAAGTACATACAGTATATTTTTAGCCTAAGAATTCATGGTCTCAAATTTTCTACAACTGTGATTAAACACGAACATCGTGTCTGCAAACAACCAAATTGTTGAAAATCAGCATTAGTTTAGCACAAAACTAAAACTATATATGATCTATCAAAAGTGCAAATCACGAGACAAGTGACAATTTTATTATAAATTTTAACCCATCAAAAAAGTTTTTTAAAGTGTGGAGCGACAGCACGCTGTGCCCCCATACTTTTCTCAAGTGAGACATTGACACGGGAGTCCCGTTAAATTTTATCGGACCAAAACATATCCTGGTGTGTTCACAGTATACAGATACGTACTAAATTTACTGATACGGAAACTACTTAAGGTGCGTCGGTGCTTCACAGTATACGGATGCGTACTAAGTTTACTAAACCCTTGTATGTGTCTCGATGAAGAGTAGATTTCCATGTCTAAGATGAATATTGTTTAGCGACCACAATCCATGTCCAAGCCAATGTGGTTCCGAAAGAAGAAAAAATGGAATGCTTTTCAATTCAGACATCGCTCTGCAAAAAACAAGGTAAAAGCACTTCTCAGAAAAAAGAGCACAACGTGTTCTGCAGGTTAATGGGTTGAAACCTACTTCAATTAATAGGAGCTCCATAAGGAGGGAACCTAAAGAACATGTTGCCTCACCAAGGACACTTGAAGAATATCAAAGCCTGTTAGCAAATAAAGGACACTCATCCAACCTTAACGAAAAATTATCCAGCGCCCAATCCACCATTTGTGCCCTAGGCCCTTTTCCAACACCAAATTGGTGTGGAGCCCAAGACAAAGTCCGTAGGCCCCACCTCTGTGTGTGGTAGAAAAAGGGCATGGGGCACCATGTGGCAGTTCTCAAGGCCACTGAACAATCTCTTGACCTAGACGAAATTTCTCCATCCAACTAATTACAGGTCGAATAACCTATGGCCATTACACTATTTTATGATACTGAGGCTACTAAAACCAACACAAAAGAAGATTAATTATTGCTTGAGGAACCAATGAATCAGAATAGACCATAAACCACCCATGCGAACCAAAATGATATGACAATCAAGTGCAAACTGAGGATAAAGTACAATGAAATCAAACTTCTAAAAATAATAGTATTGGCCAAATCTATTCGCTAATACAGAAGAAATACTTTTAAGTCACCAACAAGAGGCATAAAATTCTATTCAGCCAACTAGCAAATGGCTTAAGACTAGTAAAATGCTCATACACATGCAATTTTACTAGAGTAATGTTGCAACTTGCAACATCTAATACCCGATAAATGTTTCTGTCACAAACAATAGGCATGACTTCTATTTAGCCACCTTGGAAATGGATTGAAACAAGTTGTAAAGGTCATACACCGGAAATTTTACCAGAGATGCCCTTCTCTTCATCCTCCACTCTATCATCATTCTCGCTATCAATGAGCTTAGAAGCGGCAGAATCACGCTGTGATGGAGCAGTGCTTGCGGCTCCAGTTACCGACTGCTGATAAAGAACACCTCCTGCAATCGTGACAAGAAGGCAAACCAAACCAAAGGGACCCGCATGTTTATCCCAAATCAACACGTTGATTAGAACAGTCAAAAACTTATTAACAACACCGGTGACAGTAAAAGCCGTGGCAGAGATCGCCTTTCTGGCAGCGAATCCAAAGAAACTGATGAGCAACCCAAACACACACGAAAGCGACACAGCAGAAAATGCATCAAACTGAAACCAGTTCTCCGATCTTGATCCCACAGCAGCGAAAACATCGGCATATTCTCCCGTAACAATCCAAAACAATGGAGCCATCATCAAAGACAACAAATTGTTGTAGAACACGAAACCCCAAGTGTTCAACCCAAGATTCATAACCATGTGTTTAATATAAACCATCTCACTCGTAATCGTGATCAAGTAAGCAAATGCCCACGAATACGCGGTGAGGGTAAAACCAGAATCTGTGGCAACATATCCGACAGCACCGCCCAAAATAATGACCAAGGAAAGAAAGGTAAGCTTTGAAGGGCATGGCTGCTTTCTAAATGCAGTATCGGCAATGGCAACCAGAAGGGGCGTCAATGATCGAAAAACTATGAATGTATCCACATTGGCATGGCGAAGAAGATTGGTGTTGGTGAAGATTGCGAGATAGAACACTACGGCCGCGGGCAGGAACTTCTTTGCGGTATCATACATGAAAGGATCATGGTGCAAAAAACCCAACTTGCCCAGAACCCACACTCCTAGAGCTGATGTTAAGTACTGCAACGCAGTTAGAAGACCTGGATAGTTGAATTTGGTAATGGCGAATTTGTTTATCACGGCAAGCAAGCTAGAACAGAGAGCATAACCAACTACAAGACTGCTGGTTGCATAGTACTGCTTAGATGCATCAAGTCGAATCGATGCCATAGCTTTACTCCCCAAAATTCAATGCTAGACGTAGTAAACCTGAACAAACTCTTTGAATGTCAGTACACAAATTTGACATTGTCATACAAATAGAGCACTAAAAGGACTTCATAGCTAAATCAGCACTGATTTGTTTCATTACAAGCAAAACCACTAATTTTGCAGAAGTGGACTACAATACAAAAATGGTATTGCTAGGGACCAAATCAAAAGAAACTTCACTATATCTGAACCCCAGAAATGTGCAAAATCCTGCTCAAATACAAGTTCGATATTACTTAGATCAGCGTTAAAATAGTTTATACTTGAGAACTCAACATAAACCCAATTATGAGTAATATACCTAGCCCTCCCCAGATTCAACGTTAAATGTAGAAACTTTTAACAAAACATGAGCTTCAACTTCAATACCCAGATGTGACATCGTACTCGAAACAGGTATGACATTGCACATGACTAGAGCAACAAATTCTTCCCACGTATCTATGCAGTACGCTTTAGTTGTTTTCCGGGGTTGTTTATGGAGGTATCAGTGTTTGTATCGGGTGCTTGCCCCGTATGTGTTTTTTGTCTTGTGTCTCTGTAATTTGATCCTCGGATTTTTGTAATATGAAAATGGCCGAGATCTTCTTCTCAAACACACACACACACACCCCTCACTAAATTTTCTTACTTTTTTTCACGTACTACAACCCCAAATTTAAAACCTCAAGGCTGGAGTAAGCATTTTTCACCAAAAACAAAAAAAAAAAGAAAAGAAAAGAAAAGAAACGAAAAGAAAGGGTCATTGCTAGATCAGTGATGAAACAAAGACTAGGGTGCGATATAGAGCTGAAATTCGAGTTGGGTACAACGTAAATCAGTGTTGAGGCAAACAAAAAGGGTGATTAATCGAAACCCTAGTGAAATGTGTACAGATCGTTGACCGACAGAGTGAATGAAAGCGAATCTGTAATTGAAATAGAGACGGTATGTAAAAAAAATAAGCCAGAGCGACAGAGAGAGAGAGAGAGAAACCTTTGCCTGTGAGAGTGTCGGCGGGTTCATCGCGACCAAGTAGAGAGAGAGAGAGAGAGAGAGAGAGAGGGAGGGAGACGCAAATGGCCCCAGCTCCCTTTCTTGATCCGGTCCGGTTTTCTGTAATCGTCAAAACCTTTTCCTATTTTGATCAATTGATTCTCACAGAGATTATGGGGATAATAACACCTTCTTAAATAATTACTTATTTCAGATTTTTAAATTCAAAAATAATGTAAATAAAAAATAATTTTTTAAATTTTTTTACACCGTATTAAAGATCTCAATGAGATCTTTCAAATAAGATCCATATTGCATATTTTTAGATTTTAATAGGGCAATCATTTTTGAATTTGAAATTATCCTTTTAAAAAATAAGTATTTACTGTATTTAGCATTCGGGAAAGGGTCCAGTCATTAAAATATGAGAATCCCAATTGCCAAGTAATTTTACTCCTTCCGTCTAATATTGTCGGTACTTTATTTTATTTTGAGATGTTTCAAAATATTAGTCCTCTCGAAAAGTGAAGTACATAAATGTGTGAATTTCCAGCATTTACCCTTCATTAAAATTAAATACTCCTTTCATCCTATTTTAAATGCTCTCTACGGAAAGTTGTGCATTTTAACTTTCAAAAAAAAGTATTTTTCAGATATTTTTGCACCGTTCAAAGTATCTTAGTCCGGGAAAAAGGAAAAGTATCTCAGTGATTACTTTCCAATGGTGCAAAAAAAATTTCAAAATTAATTCCGATTTTCTTTATTTTGAGATTAAAGTTACACGATTTTTAGTAGGAAACATTTAAAATAAGACGGAAAGAGTATAATTTTTAAAGTGGGATTAAAATGGTAATCCAGTAGTGAAAATCAATGTTCAATTTCATAGGAAAAATGCATTTAATGTTTGCCCCTTACATTAGAGTTCTCCAAAAGAGACCAACATTATGTGATGGAGAAAGTATTTTTTGGAAAAAAAAAAGTACTATTGCATATCTAAATTCGGGACAATCGAGTAGATTGCGTCAATTTTCATAAGGGTTTTAGGGTTTGATTTTTGCATGTATCCTCTTATGAGACAAAAGATAAGACTAATCGTAATAACATTCTTGATCGAAGTCGTTTATTTTGTAGGTCTTAATGCATATGTTATTCATGATCATGCAAATAATTAGATCCATCTAGCATCCGTATCCGTATCAGTTTGAACAAACCAATTATCTCTTGAGAGCAATTGAAAATCAAATTTCGACCACTCATTCCTCTGGAAATAAACATAATCATCAAAATCTTTACTAATGTCTAATCAACCTGATTTCATGTATGGGAAATCATCGCATATGACCTACAAAATGAACGATTTGAATTATTAAGAAGCACTATGGTAAATTGTATTTTGCATTACGTGATGATCGCATCGCACCGCGGGATATAGTACGAGACAATTCTTACCCACATAATATTCTTCAGCCGGCGCCGGCTCCGGCTCCGGCTCCGGCCGGTTCCTTTTTTTTCCACTACCCACTAATCTATGTAGATCCGAGACAGACATTTTTATTTTTAAAACCTAGACGACATTTCCTTGTTATTGGTCGGCTACATTCAAAGTCTTCATTTTTTAATTAAAAAACAATTTATTATGAATTTATGGGCAGAGCAAGGAAAAAGTCCACACCCACATAAAGATAAAAACACTATACTTTGAATTCTTTTACTAGCTATTTCTGGTCAAATAATTGGGTATTTATCATATAGTACCGTCTGGCAATGCCACGTGATACGCCAAAAAACGTAATGTTGAATACTCGTTATTGCCCTTTATTCCTTTTGAATTTTTTCTAAGTTGAGTCAATATTTATAAATATATTTTTATTCTTGGGCTGAAATTTTTAAGGAAAAAAAAACATTAGGGCCGAAAATAATTGGGTTAATATTAGCTGATTAGTATACACAATCTGATTTAGGACTATTATTTTGTGAAGAGCACATTTGCTATCTCCATCTTTAATTTTTCAGTCTTGCTTAAGTTATTTTTGGGAGTCAAATGTCTTATTCAAGGCCACTGATTAAAACCATAACAGCCCATTTGCCAGCCAAATAAGGTTTTGGGTGAATTAACAATGAATATGGATAAGAGGTGGATGTGATATAAGACGGGGATTAGCAAAGAGAATGAGTTTGCTTTGTAGTCTATGGATGGATAAGAGTGAATGGATAAAAATTAATATAAAAATACTTAGTTGCTCTTATATAATTCCTGATACAAAAACTATTTGGAGGGTTTTGAGAGACACATCGGTAATTCTCCACACCCGGATAAGCTAACTATGGAGGATTGAAGGAGTTTTATAGCATCTTCAAGGGAGATAACAAAATTTGATGAGCCATGTCAGCAAAAAGAACTCCAATGGATGTAGCAAACTCACTACACTGGCCATTTTCATGTAGCTCTCTCACTTTTTAAGTTTGAAGAGAGAGAAATGACGATTCAAATTGGCACATCATCAAACGTAATAATGATGATTGATGAATTAATTGACTTTGTGGGTAAGTAGGTCTTTTAAGTAAAAGGAGAAAAAAATTAAAAATAAAGGCTAAAGAGTCCCTTGGAGTCGACTCGATACAAATAGCTCTTCGACTTGCCATACATGTCACCAAAGAAAAATTGGGTATAAAAATTTGTTGCTTGGAGATGCTCTTAGCTTATACCATGGATAAACAAGGTACTAAGAGGCGAACCAAATATCGAATGAGCTTCCAGAATAAGTTTATCCCATGCCACCATTTATCCCACGCTCTTCCCCCACCTCCAAACAGGCCATAAGGCTTCAATGGTTGTTTAAACTTAGATATTTGTTTCAATTCCCTAGTTTTCAGATTTGAAATCTTCTACGTCCTTTCAACCCGGCCTGATGTGGATTCATACAACTAGTCGGGCTTTCGTATCACCTACCAGATTGTACCCAAGAATTAATCGAGATAGTGCAAGTCCATACAAACACTTGAATTATGAAACCAAAAAAAAATAGAGCCACAGATGATGGCACGAGTTTTTTTTTTTTTGTCAAAAATTGAGAAGATTATATTAGCACTCCAGTTACTTGGCAGGGAAATTCACCGTTGCGTCGGTAATGAAATTGGGTTTACCCCTACAATTAATTAGCAATGCCTTGTTGGATATGTACTCTTTAAGTGTGGATATTTGAGTATAGCACGACAAATTTTTGATGCAATGGCAGCGAAGAATGTTATCAGTTGGACTAGGTTTCTTCTCATCAGATGCTGCTGGACACTGGGTATCACCCAGAAGGATCTGAGCAATGTTCTCTGGCATGTCCTGATCACATTCTATTGTTTCCTCATTACCAGATGCGTTTCTGGAATTCATTCGTTCTGAAATTTTGTGGCTAATGTGATTCGCAATATCGCTCATGGACATAGATTGTTGCGCCTGAAGACCATTTCCTCCCCGACTTTCATTCAGCTCTATTGCACGCAAATCTATCACTGAAAATCAGACACGGGCAAAAATCCGTCATCAATAGAAACAGAAGAATGCAAATTAGCCTGTGGATTACTTTCTTCAGAAACCTTGAGAACGTGATAGTTCTAAACATCAGCATCTAAACAACATGAATATTCCGCTCCTCCATTGAAGAACAATCATAATACATGAAGGCATGCCACTTAGCCACATCTCTGGAATTTGAGGAAATTTAAAATGTCCACATCCAGATTCTACAGAACTCGGGAACATTACTAGTTTGTCATTTTTAGCTAGAGAGATTCTTTCTTCAATCTTCTGTTCTTTTGTTGTTCATGGGAGGGCTTAGTTATTGTCTTGAGCTGTAACGTATTCCAAAATCGGATAATAAATTACATGTCCCATTGTGTAATCCAAACGATAGGAAATAGGAACACAAGCATATAAGAATACAGATGTTGCTTCCCTTTTGCACCTTTTAATGATATTTTACTTCTAAAAGAAGAGTTCATTCAAGACTTTTCAGTCAGATGCAATGGTAAAAACTATCGTCTAAGGAAATAGCTCAAAGTGATAAATACTTATGGATTCACTTTTTTGGCAACACATGGTGTCTTATAGTTTCTACATATGGCTAATACGAAGATAGGTAGGTACTTAGTTTTCTTCTATGAAACACTTGGTTACGTTGGAGTTGGGACTAAATAAATGTCAACCACAAATGCAACATTTAAAAACCTTGAGTTTCAATGAATTAAATACGAATATGGAGTTCAATTTTGTACCTGAGCTAGGAGAAGGAGCTTGTGGCGACAAATGCTCTGGCACTAAACCAACAGAATTCTGTCCAATCTCAGAGGAAGATTGAGCTGCTGGGGTTGATTCCACGTCGTTGAAGCTGGAGGTGGGAGATCCTTTGGCAGAGGCTTGAAAGTCAAAATATGGTGAATCAAGAACGAAATCAGGATGCTGGCTAACAAGATTGAGATGCTTATCACACTGGATTAATCTCTCATAGTGTTTGTTTGACAGGCCTTGTGTGCACTGCAGAATGCTGCCTGCAAAAACCAAAAAGGCAAGTTTCCATAAATCTGATGTTAAAAATAGCATTCCATCACTTTGATGTTCGGAAAAAAAATGAATTTCCCATAACTTTCGCAGGTTCAGAGGGTCTGAACCTTGGCTACGAACACAAATCTAAAACAAAAGTCAAGAAAGTTTGCATTGCAGAAAAGTGTGAAAGGACAGCTTATGCACAGGAAAGAAGATATATTTCAATCAACACCCCACAGGTCAAAGGCCATTCCCGGAAGAAAAAAAAAGTTTTCACCAAAATAAGGGCAACTAGCTGGTATACCACAAGTCAAGGTATGGTGTATGTGTTCCCTAAAAGAAAGGTCAACAACGAAGCTAAACAGTGAGATCAACATGTCGTTGAGATTATCACGATGAGGAAATACACTTCCTTTCAAATGGATTGAAGACTGGGAACAAAATCTCAAAATGCAACATACTTTAGTGGCGTAGGTTAGCAGAATAAAACTGTTTTGCAGTGCAGGCTTGCTTCATGCATCCAGCTACGTGCAAACAGGAAATATGCCATATTATTGAGGATGCCACACTCTTTGCACTTGAACTACCAACTTTAAAAACGCTACTACATCAGTGTAACAGTATTTATGCTTTTCCCTGCTATATCCAAAAGGATAGCTATAGGACTTGAAAACATGAAGAAAGAGGATTGACGCTGAAACCAAATAACCATTGATAAAGTTCCCGCTTCACCTTAAGGTAAAACATTTCTCTACAATGATAATATGAAATAAAATAAAGAGTTCGAGTCCGTGTAGACGATGTTACACCAAAAAGATGAGAAGGAGAAAGGGCTGTCCATGCAACCAACACAGAGAATATATAGAAGCATTCACCGAGTGTCATGAAGGTTACAAATTCACGACAAATAAAAGTTAAACAAGTGCACACGCAAGGGCACAGTGAGAATTTTCTTTCAATGGTCGTGATACTTAATCTATAGACGTACACGCAACTTTTCACTATTTTCCAGTAGAGGAAAGTTACCATCTGAACAGAGCAAAAATGCATACCGTAAAGGGGAAAATGACAGAACACACTACAACCACAACTAAGAACTATATTTTCCAAAATTTTAGTGGTGGAAATCAAAGATTTAATTTGTGAGGAACAATTCTGCGAAACTCTCTAAAACCCCACATAACAATCCAAAATTTACCAAATCAGTGCGGTCAATTATACCGACATGGCTCCCCCAAGATAAGCCCACTGAATTTTACCCGTGCATACTGGCTTGTCCATAGTAAAATCTGCAATTGCCTGCCATAAGGTGTACTTTCTAGGCTGTGGATTGGTCTCCTTGAAGAAAAGGGGTGCCTAAGTAGCTGCAACAAACAGTACAAGCACATCACCAAAATCTAATATCTCTTCGATTAATTTGTCAAAAAGACACGAAGAGACCAAACTCTAGTCTAGCAAGTGCAATGGCACTGGCATACAGGAAGTATTACCTACTGATGCACCACAAGGTTTGAAAATATCAGAAACCGGTTTCTTATGCACAAACTCGAAGTAAAGGATTCAACCATAGCTAAAGCAATGTTAGCCTCTGGCTTAACCAAAGGTTTACGGTTATGTAAATAGGAGACACAATTACATGCCTATTGACATTTATCTCCAAAAGCACAGGCACATGAAAAAAAAAAAAAAACCCAATTCTCGAAATTCACACTAACAAGCCATAACAAAGTTTATAAAAAATGATCAAATTAATAAGTTTTGACGACCACAGAAAAGCTATAAAGATAAACGCTAGAATCGTATACAATTGGGATAAAGCTTGAGTTTTTGCATACCTGAAAATTTGAGGGCAGAATCAGTTTGCAAGAATTGACGCCGGTTTGTCAATGGAGATTCAGCGAAATACAATATATATACAGACAGAGAGAGAGAGAGGGGGGGGAGGACCGGGAGGTTGTGTTTCGAGTGTGTCAGTGCAATGGGAGGACGACAGTGATGCTCCTACCCGGCTAATTAACCCAACGCGTACTTTTTTAAGTTTATGAAGAAAGCGTGTTTGTCAACCACGCCTTATTATCCACCGGCCACAATCTTTTTCTACCTGGCCGCATTGTTTTACTCCATGGCCACAAACTATTGCTCCATAGCCGCAAACTTTTATGCCTTGTCCCATTTTACGAGGAAAGCGTGTTTGACGATGACGTTTTTTTTGTCAAAACGGCGACGACCGGGTTTCACTCAAAGCTCGCATCTTGAACGCGAGAGATTTCTAAAAAAACGACATCGTCCGTAGTCATTAGAACTTCTCATCTTGAACCTACGAAGTGCTTTGGCAAGTGTATTTGTCAAATTGTGAGCTTATTTCTGTTCATCTGTATGATCGAAATCGTTCATCTATTAGATATTGTCAAGAAAAATAAAAATTGTTAGAGATTATTTGAATCGGATACCGTTTGGTCTATTATCGAATGCGATAGAACTGAATTTTTTTTTGCGAAAATAAGTTTGGCCACACTGTATCAAACTCATTTTGACAAACGGGGTCGGAAGAATGCTGTATAGGAACTGCGACGCGAATTGGTCAAATTGCGATCTCGTTCTGATACATCTCGACGATCGAAAGGGTCCATGTTGTAGTGCTCATCGAGAAGATAAACCCAGTTGAAGATCACACTAATCGAATGCTGATTGATGCATAATCGGAGATGATTTGAGTGAACTTTTTTCTGTGAAAATAGATTTGGCCGCACATTATCAAACCCATTTTATCGAAGAATAAAGAGTAAATTCACTCCGACCGACGAAGGAAACATCCCCGGCGAAGAGGTCAGGCTTTAATCTTCCATCCTTCAAACCCCAACTCATAACCAGTAAGCTCATTTCAATTTTGTATAGATTTCATTGTTTTCTCGAAACTTCTCTCTACTCCATTCCTAGTTTGACAAAAATTGCGTTTATGTGGGAATTTCTTGCTCCATTGCGTGTTTAACTATTTAACTAAAAGTTACGGAAGAAAAGTGGGAGAGTAAAGCCTTTTGAAGTTAGAGAGGTTCAAATCGAGCTCGAATAAGCTACTACTTGGTTCATTTATCACCCTGATCCTTTGAGATCGGCTCGTCTCGTAAACTAGCTAAGCTCGAACACATTTTCGAAGCTTGTTAAGCTTTCAAACCCAAATTGATCAACCTCTTGCTTGGCTCAATCAGCTCGTTAATCACCCCTAATCCTGGGTTTGTCCAAAAATTTTCCTGAAATAGTTGTAGGTGCTCGCCTACTCGGGCTTGAGAAATTTTCCTTTTTGCCATCAATTAGCGAAAAGCATGCATTCATGAGATGTGTTATTGTGTTCTGTTGATAAAGAAGTTTACATAGTAATATCCAAAAAAAAAAAAAAAAAGAACCTTACGTATTGTAACAAGTTTAACTTTCATTGAACCAATTTGCTTATACACCTCAGAGACAACTTTTATACAAGCACCAGGCCACAAATGTCTCTTAAGTTCTGGAAATAACATAACTAAGCAAAAACAAGGCCTGTTGCAGATATTTTCGATATAGTGCTCACAGATTCATAAACTTGTATCTGTTGTGTCCACCTATAACATCTTAGTATGTCCACATACCTTATTTGATCGGATGGGTGGTGGCTTAAATTTTTTGATCTTCTCTTCCATTCCTGTTGACAATTAAGAGAGTGCAAAAATAGTTTGGTTATCCCGTGGATGTTTCCTTAGGGCCTGGATATTCATCAATTGCTTATGGGATGGCTGAAGAACTCGGACCTTTTCAGATTGAGAAAGACGAGAAGACTCTTTATTTGAACCCTTATGCTTGGAAGTTGGAACCAAGGTATGTAGGCTCCAATGATTTCTCGTTCTCATAGATAACAAAACACAGCTGCATGAGTAGTGAATATGATACCTGCTCTCTTATGATCTATGGGCCTGATGAATTCAAGATCTGTAAGTTGAGCAATAGGTTGGTAAAGGAACTGTGTGCTAAATTCGTGCACTGAAAGTTGAAGTGGCGTTAGCTTTCAATCAAACTGGGGTGAAATCTGACGGTGAGATATTCAATTGATAACATGGACAAAGCTATGATACACAGGGTATACCGTATGTCTAAATTATGACAATTTGTGATTTTCATTGTGACGATTTTTGGTTTTTTAATGCATATTTTTTATGCTAGTTACGACATTTACTTCAAAATTTACTTGTTGAACAGATTAAATAATGATACCCACAAATGTTATGACAACATCATAAATTGAAATTATCTTACCACAATGAGTCGTACCAAAAATTCTTTAACACGTATGATATTCCGTAACAAAATCAAAATATGTCGTACTAGAATCAACAATTGTTATACCCAAACAAAATACATTTGTAAAATACCGCAAATTTAGTAAAATAACCAAATTTGTTATGATAACACCTAAAACTGTCATTTTCTTACCACAACGTGTCGTATCAAAAGAAAACATATTTAAATACTACAAATTATATAACAAACCATAATTGTTATGACAATACCATAATTTGGCATTTTCAAACTCACAACTGTCATAGCAAAGGAAATTGATTAAAATATTTTGTAACAAGTCCAAAATACCACAAATTCAGTAATATAACCAAATTTGTTATGATAACACCATAAATTGACGTTTTCATACCCACAACTTGTCATATAAAAAAAATTCAATCAAAATATTCAGTTAACGATAGTTATAATTAACAAAATACCAAACCACAAATTCAGTAATATAACCAAATTTGTTATGATAACGATAACACAATAAATTAACTTTATCATACTCACAACATGTCGTATAAAAAAATTCAATCAGAATATTCAGTTAACGATAGTTATAATCGGCAAAATACCATACCATAACTAAAAATCGTTAGCGAGTATTTTTAGAATGATCGATCATAACTGTTAGAATATCAAGTCATATGATATTTAGCATTGTCACCAAAATTAGATATCGACAACTGCGTAATCGAAAAAATTTAATGTATATATCTAGATACAAGAATGAAGTTGATCGCTTATCATTAGACCCTTAATCAGACAAAAAAAAATCCTTGTACTATTGAATTTGGGTGCCGATGAAAGAGCTTTCTAAACCCTATCGAGCCAAAAAATTACGTGGATTATTTAATCAACAAATATAACAAAATCAATGGTTTTGATCATCATTATTGTGTCGCGGTTGCAAGTCAACCGTACATTCAGTTACAACAGAAAAATTGGTTTTATATCAAATATATTAAATGCACAATTCTAAATGTTCTTTTGGTACGACACATTGTGATAAGAAAATGTCAATTTTTTGTGTTGTCATAACAATTATGGTTATGTTATATAATTTGCAGTATTTTACAAATGAGGGAGAGGGAGAGAGAGAGTCAAGGAAAAGAGAATAACCTATTACTTGCTAAGCCATTTTTTCATTTTATTAATTGATTTAATAAAGGGGAATTTTTAGGCCGGCCCAAAAACTTAGGCTCGGTTTTCATTTAGTCCTGTACAATTATTTATATTTTTTATTTCAATCTTGTCCCTTCACGCGCATCAGCGTACAAAACTAGAGAGTATCTAGTATAGAAAAATTATCCAATGCTCCATGAGCACCGGTGCACCATTAAAACATTGTCTAAATTTCAAAAAGTCATATCTTTTGTTGTAGATATTCATTTTTAAAAAAAATTATATTTTTGGAACCTACTCGACGATATCTACTAAACAAGATCCATATTGAATATGAAATTATGAAATATTAAAAAAATACCATTTGCTATGAGAAAATTTTATGAGAACTGTTTCTATGAGAATTGTCTATGAGAACTATTCTATGAGAACTGTCTCTATGAAAACTGTTTCGGACAAAAATACCCTTAGTTATATGAACTGACTATGAGAACTGTCAATTCTCATAGTCAGTTTTATGAGAACTGCCAATTTTTATAGTCACTTCTATGAGAATTGGCTATGAGAAGTGACTATTCTCATAAAGAACTAGCTTTGTGAACTGGTTATGAGAACTGGCTATGTGAATTGAAAAATACAAACTTCACATAGTCTTACCACACACTAAAATACACAGTTTTCATAAAATATATAGTTCTCATAGAAAATACACAGTTCAAATAGTCTCACCACATGCTAAAAAATATAGTTCTTATAGAAAAAAACACAGTTCTCATGGACAATAACAGTTCTCATAGAAAAAAATATAGTTTTCATAGAAAAAATACAGTTCTCATAGACAGTTCTTATAGAAAATATACAGTTCTCATACAAAATACACAGTTTTTATAGGGAGTTCTCATAGAAAATACACAATTCTCATAGAAGATACACAGTTCTCATGAACACCACACAGTTCTCATAGAAACATACGCAGTTCTCATAGGCAGTTCTCATGAACAACAAACAGTTCTCATAGAAAAATATATAGTTTCAATGAACAACACGCAGTTCTCATGAACAACACATAATTCTCATAAAAAAATACACAGTTCTCATAAAAATACACACATGAACAAAAATTGAACAAAAGCAAAAAGGGTAATCAAAATTAAATACAGTTATAAATGTTCTCACCGCCATGTCTTAAAAAAGTAATAGTTCACATAGGTAATAAATTGATTTAGAATTGAATTTTTAGTTAGCTTTATGTGCGCCAAAGCATTGCTATATACTGATTACAATTCAATTGCTCAAATAACTTTGGGAAAAAATACCCTTGGCTATGTGAACTAGCTATGAGAATTGCCAATTCTCATAGTCAGTTTTATAATAATTGCTCGGCTATGTGAGCTGAACTATGAGAACTGAAAAATACACAATTCAAATAGTTAGTTTTATAATAATTACTAGTTTTCATAGTTAATTTTATGAGAATTGGCTATGAGAAATGACTGTTCTCATAGAGAATTAATTTTGTGAACTAGTTATAAGAACTGGATTATGTGAATTGACTATGTGAACTAAAAAATACACAGTTCATATAGTCTTACCACATACTAAAATACACCGTTCTCATAAAAAATATATAATTTTCATAGAAAATACACGATTCTAATAGAAAGTTCTTATAGACAATACACAGTTCTCATAGAAAAATACGTAATTCTCATAGAAAAATACACAATTCTCATAGATAGTTCTCATGAACAACACACAGTTCTCATAGAAAAATATACAGTTCTCATAAATAGTTCTCATGAATAACACACAATTTTCATAGAAAAATACACAGTTCTCATAGAAAATACACACACGAACAAAAATTAAACAAAAATAAAAAGGTAATTAAAATCAAATATAGTTATAAATGTTCTCACCGCCATGTCTTAAAAAAATAATCAAAATAAAAAAGTAATAGTTCACATAGGAAATAAATAAATTTAGAATTGAATTTTTAACTACCAAATCTCATAATCAGTTCTATGAGAACTGGCTATGTGAACTGAGTTATGAGAATTGACTATGTGAACTGTCAATTCTCATCGTCAGTTTTATGAGAACTGAAAAATACATAGTTCAAATAGTCTCACCACACACTAAAATACACGGTTCTCATAGAAAATACATAGTTCTCATAGAAAATACACAATTCTCATAAACAGTTCTTGTGAACAATGCATAGTTCTCATAGAAAAATACATAGTTCTCATGAACAATACACAGTTCACATAGACAATATATAGACAATTCTCATAGAAAAATACACAGTTCTCATAGAAAATACACACGAAGACAAAAATTGGGAAAAAAACAAAAAATGTAATCAATTCGGACAAAAACCATGATAGAATTAATTTGAAGTCTAAAATTCATGTACGACCAAATTTGAACTTTAAATTATCACAAACTAAACCTTGATACCAGAATGGACTGCCTTCCCACATTTTAAACCCAATAAACATCATCAAAATTCTCTAGTAAGAAAACAAAAAAGCATTAAAATGGTTAGGACGTGGTTTGACACAGCAGACGATGGCCACGACGCAAATCCAAGATTTAGTAATCGTTGCTCGAAGATCGTCAAATCGCAGTGCTGGATATATTTTTGAATTACCTTTTCGGTTCACCCGTCGAGTCTGATCACTCGACTGAAATTGATGGAATCACAAATTAATCACAATAACACACTCGCTGCCAGCGAAGTGAAGAAAAAGACGAAGAAGATGAAATCGATGGCACCATCTGCTCAAAATAAAACTTGAAGAAGGCAGTCTCGACCTCCTTCGCAGTTTTGGCGACGTCGAGTGACTCTACGGCATGTCTCCAGAGCAGCTGTGCAAGGAGATCTCCTAGTTCGACGCACTCATCGTCAGGAGTGGTACCAAGGTCTCGCGAGAGGTGTTCCTGGCCGCCAATGGCCGCCTGAAGGTACGAGATCAATGAGGGCTTTGATGTAGGCACTGGAAGGTGTGGACGATGGCGCGGTGGTCGGTGGCCTAGGGAAAGGGGGGAGGGACGGGGGAGGCAGGGATTGAGTGGGGTTGCGACGGCGTCTGTGGGCTGGTGGAGCTGATCGATGGAGGAGGAGGTGGGGACGCGCGGGGTGGATAGAGAGAGAGGGAAAGGAGATCCATTGTAGAGAGAGAGCAGTCGATTTGTTGGGTTTGGGGTATAAAAGTCAGTACGCAATATATCCGAGCCATCCAGGTTCGGTAAAAATATTTTAGGGTTGGTTTCAAACCGAAGCTAAAAGACAGGGGTGGTCTCTAATTTTCTATTTAATAAATGGGTGGTCCGGATTATTCACTTTTAAATTCAAGAGTTTAAAATCATGGTGTGTATGATACACCCCCTAATAAGAGGTGTGTACCATAAGACTACCCTGATAACATAGATGATATAGTTCTGAAGCTTTCATTTGAAGTTGAGTCAGCTGTCAATGAATTGGGCTCTTTGGCTGCATTACTTGATTTTTTCACTTGGATTATTGGCAAAAAAATACAAGAAGAGAAAATAAAGGAAAATGAACATAAGGAAAAAGTAGTATTTTCTCAAGGTCTTTGTGTTTTGCGATTGAACATGAAGACAGGAGCCAATGCTTAAATAAAGGTGAGAGAAGGCGTTGGGCTCATTTTGGCACAAGTCAGACACGTGGGAAGTGTGGACTGATGCTGAGAGGGTGTGCAAGACCCGACGCGGCTGACACATGTCGCTACCTCGTCCGGACAGGTTGGAAATTCAGGTGACAAATCAGCATACACGTTGGTTCAACTATTAAAAGCATCTTTGTGCATAAAATTCAGAATAGTGTAAGATTTTTGTGCAGACTTGTGCGACAATGAAAACTCAAAAAAGGAGTTTCTTTTTTTTTTTTTTTTTTCAGGACAGAGCATGTGAGGTACATTATATATGGACCATAAATGGGAATATGACTGGGGAATGAAGAGCAATTTAGTCACTTCAACAATTTTGTGCGTATGGGTTATGTTGCAGATTGGATATTTTTACAATTATATTTGGCACCGAAGCACTTGAACGGTCAAGTGTCGTCCGTTTACGTTCGTGAAACGGTCGAAAATTCAAATTAGGAAGCAATATTTATTGGGGTCGGGAATTATCCAATACACGCACAAATTTTGATATCACAACATAGCGGAGTGTAATGCGTATGATCGATAAGCTACGTTGTAGTCATTCATTTCAACCTTGATTGCACCAAAAAGTTTAAGAATGAAAATGCTAAAAGCAAGCTTTATAAGTTGCAATGCAACAAACACCTTTAAGCTCATGGCATCCCATCATTGGTTTTTGTAGAGGCTATATACATATGAAGATTGGCCTCTCTCTACAGGAGGATGGGCATTCTGTTTATTACTATATGATTTTTCTGAAACTTTTTATCACTTGGTTCTCAACAAAAATAGAAAAAGAAAGTGTTATCTCTTGTTATCTTCTTCGTGATTCAATTTATTTCGTACCTATTTACAGAAGGAAAACATAGATATATGTATTATAGTTTGCAGCTGCATGAAGATCTTATAGCAAGTCCATCTCGTATCCTATGTCATACCAAAGTTAAAAAAAAGTTTTGAGAATGACAAAATCCGATCCTCTCCACCATGTTGCCAAATTTTGACAAATCTCATCCTTGGTGCCAAAGTTGGCATGAAATTTTACACTAATCAAATCACCTTGGGACAATATGTTCCCTTAGTTCTTCATAATTGGTGACAAATTTTGTATCACTAACCAGTAGATTGATTAGCTAAAGGCGTTGTAGCCCAATGGTATTTTCTGGTCCTTCCCTTGCGGGATGCTAGGATTCGATCCTCATCAAGACCGTTTGTGGCTCAGGACTATGGACAATCTTTGAATCCTTGTAGACGAACTAATTCTCCACAACCCCGGTGAAGAACTAGTTGATTGATTAAGGATAATGAGTCTTAATATCAACCTCAGTAACGCAACAATGATATGTTGTTTAACAAATACTTAGATTGGAAAACCAAAAATTAAGCTAAGTGGACATGAATTTGGATTTCCGATAAATGTTTGGAAAACAATTTTTGCAATCTACTCTTCGATAACCATAATCCAAAAATTATCTCGTAGTGTGTTTTGGAAAACGTGCTGTATGTATTTTTGAACTAGACGAAGATTGAAGTGGTTATATCAAATTAAAGGTGAAGAGATTAAAAAAAAGGAAAAAAAGAGAAGGAAATTGAGTGGTGATAAAATATTTTTTTAAAGGGTTCCTAAAAAAGATTACCTCAATCCAATATAGATAAGAGCTGTTTCAGAATTCATAGGGTGTTTTAGAATTCATAAGGTACCTTACGAATTCTGAATCAGCCCTTACCGATAGGGGTGTTCAAGAAAACCGTCCGAACCATAAAACCGGTCCAATCCTGACCGAACCGTCCTATTTGGTTCGGTTCTGCGGTTCTGCGGTCAGGTTATGGTTCCAAAAAAATAAGAATCGTTAATTTTGGTTCGGTTACTGGTTCTCAATTAAAGAACCGTGGTTAGAACTAGACTGGACCGTTTAGAACTAATATATATATAATTATATAAAAATAAATATATGTGTAGAGATTGGTCTACTTTTTAAACATGGAAGAAGTTAATGCTGCTGATTTAAGAGGTGTTTTGGGCATTGGAGCTGTTGTTCTTTACTTCAAGACGTGCTGCTATATTTTATAGTTTATGATATAGGTTTAATTTTAGTCGTAAATATAATGGGTCATTAATGTTTTTTTGTCGCTGAATTTAATTATTCCATAAGTGGTTTTGGCTACTTTTTGGTGGTTTTCGTCAATGTTTTTCGGTCGAGTGTCAAGTATTTCATGAACCATATTGGGTTTTGATTCTTAATAAAATGTCTATTATTATTTTATGAGTTATTTGATGCTTTAAAATTCTAATTTTATGAGTTTATATTTTGTGAAGAAGTGTTTGGATGCTAATTGGATAGAACCGGAACCAAACCAAAATCGGACCGATTTTGCGATTTGGTTCTGGTTAGCTTCCACGCATATATTGGTTAGGTTCTAGTTCCCAATTTCTTAGAACCGTTGGAAATGGTTTAGTTACTGGTTTTCTAGAAAACCGGACAAATCCGGACCGTGTACACCCCTACTTACCAATATCGAATAGAACTAATTATTTTCAGAAGCCCATATCAGAAGCCCATAAAAAATTAAAAATAATTTGTGATTTGAATTAGCACACCTCACAAAAATCAAAGAAATTATTAATTTCTTGCTTACAAAACATAGCATAAAACGTTTTGTTTCTTACAAAAAAAAGGTGCTGTTTTCAGGGACAGTAAATTAAATTTGGAAATTAATTTTGCCACTTTTTCTTTTAATGTGTCACGCCCTGGGTTTTCAACATATTAATAATGGTATTTCTAATAAAAGTCCTTCGCAAAAGTACAGCATAATACCCCAAAATATTTCCCATAACTCAAACAAGAGTACAAACAAGTCCAAAGTTTACAATAATGGCATACCGGCCCCAAATTCCATAGTTAAATAAAAGACGGCAAGTTTAGAGATTACATAGTTTTCAAGTCAAAAGATTAGCTCAAAATTACAATTACATCTCCCAAAAGAATTTTACAAAGATGTCAAAGTAATTCTTCCATGTTAGCTTTCAAAATGATGAAGTCATATGCACGTCAAGTACTCCACATCAATGCCCTTGAGATGTACCTGAAAAGAATAATAGGTTGAGCTACACTAGCCCAGTAGAGAAATCTTTGCTCAAACTATATGCATATGAGATGGATAATGCACCGAGATGAATATTGACGACAAAAAAAAAGTTTCCCACATGAACAAGGGCAAGAGGATAAGACTCGATAATCACACCATTCACATTCACGTCGCTTAGTATTTGCTAAGTTCTCCGTTTCCATTTTGTCAAGTGTCCTCGATTTCATTTCCGGGCATTTGGGACCCCGTGCGTCTCGCATTCATTCCGGCATCTCACCATGTGGTGGATCCGTGGCTTTCTTGTGCACTTCCGGGCATTTGGGACCCCGTGCGTCCCGTTTCCGGCATCCCACCTCGTAGTGGTTCCGTGGCTTTCTTCGTATCGTTCTATCGTTCTAAATTGTGATTTTTCGTTCTACAAGTCTCAATACCGTAAAGTATGTCATATGTCAAGTCCATATCCTTCATATAACATGCCACAATGCTCACATAATAACCCAAATGCATAAACAAAGGAAACAAGTATCATATTCATTTGGTTTTACGCTTATCCTTATTATAACGAGGTCCAAAAGAATAGGGACGAACAACGAGTCGTTGGAACACGAGCAACAGAGTTTAGAGATGACTAGAATGTGATTGGGGAGTGTTAGAGGTGATCGGGAGCCAATACAATTGCCGAATGATCAATAGAGTTCAAAAATAATTTTCTGAGTCATAGGTACCAATACCTCAAAAAGTAAGTATTGATACCAAACCAATCCAGAGAGCAATTCGAGATCAATGTATTGATACCTCAAAAAGTAGGTATTGATACTAAGGTATTGATACCTAAAAAAAAATGGTATTGATACCAAGCCAATCCAGAGAGCAATCCGAGATTAAGGTATTGATACCTCAAAAAGTAGGTATTGGTACCACTGTTTGACAGTGGACGATTTGCAGAAAATCAAGAACGAGCATAACTTCGAAATCCAACCAACTACAGCCCGATTTTAGCACACAATCAACTCATAAACATGTAGAGAGAGTAAGAATTCCCTACCTCGCCTTGGAGAACGAAACCCAACGGGATTTAATCGAGCCCTAGCCTTGAAATCCAAAATCCTCCGAGAATACTCCTCTCCGAGCTATATCCAACGAGATACGAGCTCAATAACTAGAGTGGGTGAAGGATTGAAGGTTATTTGTCATGGGTTTTGAGTGAGGAGTGAAGTTTTGGGTGTTGGAGGAGGAGAGAGAGAGAGTGCCGAGAGAAAGGGAGAGATCGGGAGATTGAGGGAGAGTGTGAGGAGTATTTTACTCCTCTACACACACACCCACACATATATATACTACCTACACTCAAATTGCACATGCCCCCTCCTACAAACAATTCCATCACATTCACCCCAACTCACTTAAACAAAAAAAAAAAAATTCCATATTTCCTCATTTATAATATCGAATAAAACCTTTTATTAATTTTTGAAAATACGGGTCTTTACACCCTATCCTCCTTAAAGAAATTTCGTCCTCGAAATTTATAACCATAATCAACAAGGTATGCAACATTTAGATATGCACCAATTGTAATACTAAACACCATGCAACACTGTCATAATCATAAGCCTTAGTTCGAAGACTCACATTGATTCAAACCGGAAATAAGTTCGGATACTTCTCCCTAACCTCATCTTCTCGTTCCCAAGTCGACTCTTCCTTGCCTTGGTTACTCCACAAGACTCGCACTAATGGTATTGTCTTACCCCTCAACACTTGATCGCGCGAATCTAGGATACGAATTGGTTCTTCTCCATATGACACATCGGCTTCTAGTTCAAGCTCAGACCATTCTAAGACATGTGACGGGTCCGGTTCGTATTTCCTCAACATGGACACGTGAAACACGTCATGCACTCCCGAAAGTTTTGGTGGCAAAGCCAGGCGATACGCTACATCCCCGATCTTTTCAATGATGTCAAACGGCCCAATATAACGTGGTGAAAGCTTCCCTTTCTTCCCAAAACGTAACAAACCTCGACGCGGTGATACTTTAAGAAAAACATGATCCCCTTCCTCAAATGATAACGGTCGGCGACGACGATCGGCATAGTTCTTTTGCCTACTTTGCGCGGTCAACAATCTTTGGCGAATTACTTTGACTTGTTCGGTCGTTCTTTCTTGAGCTTCCAAAAGACGTTGGCGAATTGCTTTTATGCTCTCAGATGTCTCCTTAATTATATCCGGCCCTACTGATGTAGCCTCGCCTAATTCGGTCCAACACACGGGTGATCTACACGGTCTCCCATATAAAGCCTCATATGGTGCCATCTCGATACTCGATTGATAACTATTATTGTACGCGAACTCGGCTAACGGCAAATGATCCTCCCAACTACCCCGAAAATCCATGACACAAGCCCGAAGCATGTCCTCCAAAATTTGAATCGTCCGCTCAGATTGACCATCGGTTTGAGGATGATACGCGGTACTAAACAAAAGATTGGTGCCAAGAGCGCCCTGTAAACTTTGCCAAAAGCGCGCGGTAAACCTCGGATCTCGATCGGATACGATAGAAACAGGAATTCCATGGAGACGGATAATCTCCCTAATGTACAATCGGCTAAGCGTGTCAATCGAATCGGTAACTTGGATGGGTAAGAAGTGAGCGGTTTTGGTCAAACGGTCCACAATCACCCATATAGCATCGTGTCCCCTAGGCGACTTTGGTAAACCTGTAACAAAATCCATAGTCACGTTCTCCCATTTCCACTCGGCCACTGGCAACGGTTGTAACTCTCCCGCGGGTCGTTGATGTTCGGCTTTCACTTGTTGGCACGTGAGGCACTTAGACACGAAAATAACAACATCCCTCTTCATCCCGGACCACCAAAATTGTCTACGCAAATCATGATACATTTTCGTCCCTCCCGGATGAACGGCTAACGGAGAATGATGGAACTCTCGCAAAATTTCTTCCCGACACGAAATGGGTACGAACAATTTTCCTTGATAACGTAAGCCTCCATCGGTATGAATCATCCACCCTTCTTGAGCCTTCCCACTCAGGAATTTGGTACGAAGTTCCTCCGCTTCCTCGTCGTGTTGTTGTGCTTCAATGACTCGATTCGACAAAGAAGTTTGAACGGTCAAATTGCATAAAGTAACCCCATCCTGAACTTCCTCAAAGTGCAACGCGCAGAATCCTAGATCATTCATCATTTTCCACTCGTGAATCGCAAGACTCGCAAGGTGTGTTGGTTTTCTACTCAATGCATCGGCCACTACATTTGCCTTCCCCGGGTGATATTGCAAATCAAAGTCGTAGTCCTCCAAGTGTTCCATCCAACGTCGTTGTCGTAGGTTAAGCTCTTTTTGGGAGAATAGGTATTTCAAACTCTTATGATCGGAAAAGACCTCAAATCTCTCACCGTACAAGTAATGACGCCAACTCTTCAACGCAAATACAACGGCCGCAAGTTCTAAGTCGTGCGTAGGATAATTTCGCTCGTGAGTTTTCAATTGTCGTGACCCATACGCCACTACTCGCCCCGATTGCATCAAAACGCACCCAAGCCCTTCTTTCGAAGCATCACAATAAACGGAGTAGCCAACTCCACGTTCGGGCACAATTAAAACTGGCGCAGTCGTCAATCGCTTCTTTAACTCCTCAAAAGCCGTCTCACACGCGTCACTCCAAACAAAACGTGTCCCTTTCCGTGTCAACCTAGTCATAGGTGCCGCTAGACGTGAAAAGTCTTGAACGAAACGACGATAATACCCTGCCAAACCCAAGAAACTACGAATCTCGAATACATTTTTCGGTCGCTGCCAATTCATAACGGACTGTATCTTCTCCGGATCTATGGACACTCCACCATTCGAAACCACGTGACCCAAGAATTTGACTTCGGACAACCAAAACTCGCATTTACTAAGCTTCGCATACAAACGGTGCTCTCTTAAGAGTTCAAGAACAATAGTGAGATGAGATTGGTGTTCCTCCACCGAAGGTGAGTATATGAGAATGTCGTCTACAAAAACGACCACGAAGCGATCAAGGTAGGCACGGAAGATACGGTTCATTAAGTCCATGAAAGTAGCCGGCGCATTCGTCAACCCAAAAGGCATAACTACAAACTCGTAATGACCATAACGTGTACGAAAGGCGGTTTTCGGAATATCCTCTCTTCGGACTCTTAATTGATGATAACCGGACCTCAAATCGATTTTTGAAAAACAAGTTGCACCTCGAAGTTGATCAAATAAGTCGTCGATTCTAGGCATTGGATACTTATTCTTAACGGTGACACGGTTGAGCTTACGATAATCGATACATAAACGAAGTGAACCATCCTTCTTTTGCGCAAAAAGTGCCGGTGCTCCCCACGGAGATGTACTCGGGCGAATAAACCCTAAATTTTCCAATTCCTGTAACTGGACCTTTAATTCCCTAAGTTCGGCGGGAGCAAAACGATAAGGTGGTACAGAGATTGGTGCGGTACCGGGAAGCAACTCGATAGTAAACTCGACTTCTCTCTCGGGAGGTAAACCGGGTAACTCCTCCGGAAACACATCCGGGAAATTGCAAACAACAAGCGGCAACTCCCCACGCGCGGACACATCCTCATTTAGAGTCAAACTCGCCAACAAAGAATAAATGGACTCCCGCTCTCGAGACCCACAAAGGTACGGCTCCAACGGTTCCCGACGCTCCCCAAAGAACTCAAAACAAGCACCCTCAGGCGGACAAATACGAACTCGACGCTTGAAGCAATCAATGGTGGCATGAAACATAGATAACCAATCCATTCCCAGAATAAGGTCAAAGCCCGACATTCCCAACACAATGAAATCAAAGGTGAAGCGGCGATCATGAATAAGGAGTTCACAGTTTCGACAAATACGATCCAAATGCGTTCTACCCCCCAAGGGTGTCTCGACATACAACGGTGGGCTAAGATTTTCGGTTTCCAACTCCAAAGCACATACAAACGATGCAGCAATAAATGAATGAGATGCTCCAGAATCAAAGAGTACTTTTGCAAATGAATTAAACAAGAGGAATGTACCCCTCACAACAGAAGCCTCTGGAGCATGAGAAGTGACTGGAGGTGGTGGAATAGCAGAAGTGATGGCGAAAGCCCTTCCTTGAGTAGTCTGATTCTGCACAAATCCTCCCCGTTGTCCTGAAGCCTGAGAAGGAGAAGAAGAACTCGCACCCCTTTCATTTTGAGAACCCTGGACGGTAGTGGTCTGACGAAAATGTGGTTGTTGCTGCCTCTGCGTACCCCTGAATGACTGCTGGCTAAACCCATGCCCTGACCCTGGCTGCTGCACGGAACCCGACTCACTACGAACACTTCTCACTCTACGAGGACAATCCTTGGCTAGATGGCTAAACTCCCCACACACATAACACTCCTTCGACCTACAATCTGCACGAAAGTGGCCCAGCTGACCACAACGGTGACACGTAACCGCTGGCCTGGAATGAGCTCCTCGAACACCAGAAGAAATGGTAGACGCCCTAACATTCGGTTGGCTTTGAGTTGCAGAAGACGACTCCCTTAGCCTTTTCCTCCCCTGGCTCCCAAAAGTCCCCGAAGAACTAGCGGTAATGGTCGGTTGCTTAGGTTCCCAAACTCCCCTATTTCTCTGAGACTCCTTTGGTATTTCGACACTTCTCGCGCATTCAACAACCTCGGAATATCTCATCTTATGCTGAGCCACTACCAATCTCTTTACAGAAGAATGCAAACCCCTCTCGAAGCGTCGACACTTCCTATCCTCGGTTGCTACTAGCTCGGGAGCAAATCGTGACAAGGACTGAAACCTCAATGCGTATTCAGAAACGGTCATATTACCCTGCTCAAGCTTCTCAAATTGATCCCTCAATTGGTCACGAGATGAGTCTGGAAAATACTGACTCGCAAATAGATCCTCGAATTCGGCCCACGTCAAATTTTCAACATCGGGCTCATTCGCCTGAGCCGCGGTCCTAGCTGCCCTCCTCGCGTCCTTCCGACTTTCTAAAATAGATTCCCACCATTCACCGGCCTCTCCGACAAGTTGAACGGCCACAATACTCACACGCAAGTCATCTTCGGTAATCTTAAGAGCGGTGAAGTTCTTACGAATTTGAGCCAACCAGTGGTCGGCCACGAGGGGGTCACTACTTGCCCCATCAAACAAAGGTGGATTTAGACGGCTGAATTCTCGCATGGCAACTAAGGCCCGACTGTCCGCATTGTCCCTAGGAGGAGGTTGCAAGAAGTTAGCGGCTGCAAGTGCCGCGACAATATCCCTAGCAAGAGGGTTCTGAACATTCCGCACCCTTGGATTTGGCCTGGCCCCCAATTCTGCATCCCCATGCAAAGCTTCCCCATGCTGGCTAACCTCGTCTTCTAACGGTTCCTCACGGCCACGACCACGGCCACGGCCACGGCCACGAGCACCCCTATTCCCAGCTCCACCCCTCCTATTGCTGCGTTTCAGAGGCATCTAGCTACAAAGGTTAAGAGAGAAAACTATCAACCGCAATATATCAATTATGAGGTCAAACCCCCAACTTCCCAACACGGGTTAACAACTCTGCGCCACTCTACGGTAAGGAAAATGTAATGCCACATATTCCATGAATGCCAATCACACAAGCACATGCATGTCATGTAAAATGATGCAATGCTTTTTGAACCCATGAGACTAAGTCTCCCCACGGTCTCGAGGTATTCTAAAACTATGGCTTTGATACCAAGTTGTCACGCCCTGGGTTTTCAACATATTAATAATGGTATTTCTAATAAAAGTCCTTCGCAAAAGTACAGCATAATACCCCAAAATATTTCCCATAACTCAAACAAGAGTACAAACAAGTCCAAAGTTTACAATAATGGCATACCGGCCCCAAATTCCATAGTTAAATAAAAGACGGCAAGTTTAGAGATTACATAGTTTTCAAGTCAAAAGATTAGCTCAAAATTACAATTACATCTCCCAAAAGAATTTTACAAAGATGTCAAAGTAATTCTTCCATGTTAGCTTTCAAAATGATGAAGTCATATGCACGTCAAGTACTCCACATCAATGCCCTTGAGATGTACCTGAAAAGAATAATAGGTTGAGCTACACTAGCCCAGTAGAGAAATCTTTGCTCAAACTATATGCATATGAGATGGATAATGCACCGAGATGAATATTGACGACAAAAAAAAAGTTTCCCACATGAACAAGGGCAAGAGGATAAGACTCGATAATCACACCATTCACATTCACGTCGCTTAGTATTTGCTAAGTTCTCCGTTTCCATTTTGTCAAGTGTCCTCGATTTCATTTCCGGGCATTTGGGACCCCGTGCGTCTCGCATTCATTCCGGCATCTCACCATGTGGTGGATCCGTGGCTTTCTTGTGCACTTCCGGGCATTTGGGACCCCGTGCGTCCCGTTTCCGGCATCCCACCTCGTAGTGGTTCCGTGGCTTTCTTCGTATCGTTCTATCGTTCTAAATTGTGATTTTTCGTTCTACAAGTCTCAATACCGTAAAGTATGTCATATGTCAAGTCCATATCCTTCATATAACATGCCACAATGCTCACATAATAACCCAAATGCATAAACAAAGGAAACAAGTATCATATTCATTTGGTTTTACGCTTATCCTTATTATAACGAGGTCCAAAAGAATAGGGACGAACAACGAGTCGTTGGAACACGAGCAACAGAGTTTAGAGATGACTAGAATGTGATTGGGGAGTGTTAGAGGTGATCGGGAGCCAATACAATTGCCGAATGATCAATAGAGTTCAAAAATAATTTTCTGAGTCATAGGTACCAATACCTCAAAAAGTAAGTATTGATACCAAACCAATCCAGAGAGCAATTCGAGATCAATGTATTGATACCTCAAAAAGTAGGTATTGATACTAAGGTATTGATACCTAAAAAAAAATGGTATTGATACCAAGCCAATCCAGAGAGCAATCCGAGATTAAGGTATTGATACCTCAAAAAGTAGGTATTGGTACCACTGTTTGACAGTGGACGATTTGCAGAAAAATCAAGAACGAGCATAACTTCGAAATCCAACCAACTACAGCCCGATTTTAGCACACAATCAACTCATAAACATGTAGAGAGAGTAAGAATTCCCTACCTCGCCTTGGAGAACGAAACCCAACGGGATTTAATCGAGCCCTAGCCTTGAAATCCAAAATCCTCCGAGAATACTCCTCTCCGAGCTATATCCAACGAGATACGAGCTCAATAACTAGAGTGGGTGAAGGATTGAAGGTTATTTGTCATGGGTTTTGAGTGAGGAGTGAAGTTTTGGGTGTTGGAGGAGGAGAGAGAGAGAGAGTGCCGAGAGAAAGGGAGAGATCGGGAGATTGAGGGAGAGTGTGAGGAGTATTTTACTCCTCTACACACACACCCACACATATATATACTACCTACACTCAAATTGCACATGCCCCCTCCTACAAACAATTCCATCACATTCACCCCAACTCACTTAAACAAAAAAAAAAAAATTCCATATTTCCTCATTTATAATATCGAATAAAACCTTTTATTAATTTTTGAAAATACGGGTCTTTACATAATGTCACTCATCTTTTCTCACAAAATAATTATTTAATAAACACGTAAAAGGAGGTGACATTAACTAAAATGGGAGGGGCAAAATCACTTCCCAGGAATCTCCCCCCAATCTCCCCCCAATCCTTTCGTTATCCGTCACACTCATGGCCCGTTTGGACGGAGGATTTGATTTTGGATGGATATGTAATGAGGACGGATTTGAGAGTGGATATGTAACGAGTGGTGATATGTAATGAGGGTGACTCCACCTCTTAACAATGATGGATTTGTAATGAGATGTTTGGATAATTTTTTGAGAAATGAGATTTGAATGGTGAAATATGATGAGATTAGATGTCAAATGATTGAATCACCCTCCTTGATTTTGTAATGCTCCAAATTGGTTTATTTCATTAATTAGAAAAAATAGTATTTACCATTAATTTGAGGATAAAATAAATTTATTTTTAATTTATAATGCTTAAACCATATATTTAATAGGTTGCTGATTTTACCACTCCCCCTTGAAGATTTTTGGTGCAAAAATAAATTTATAAGAGAGTGACGCTAAAAAAAAAAAAGGAGTGCAAAATCATTTTTTATTTGATAAACAATTATTATTTCCCAAAAAGAAAACGCAATAGGAAAAAGGAAAAAAAAAACCAAAGCTGTTCATATGTGTATATTAAGGCTCTGTTTGGAACTTATGGAAATGAAATTAAAGAACAGAAAATTAAAAAAATTTCCCTTTCATTGTTTGATTAGAAGAGAAAGAGAGAAGAAAATAAAAATTTTAAGTTCAGTAAATAATAAATTTTTCCTCTCATTTTTCATCCTTTTTCTTTTCCTTTCCTTTCTTGTCTTTTCTACAAGTTCTAAACAGAACTTATTATCAGTATGCACACACACACATCCGCTTCCAAAAATCCCACCGACGTATCCCCATCCACCACCGCCTCCCCTCTCCTCCCAACCCCCTCCCCGGCCTCCACTCCGACGATCGGCGACGTCCTTCTGCTCCGACGATCGGCGACCCCCTCCTCCGACGATCGGAAACCTCCTTGTTCTCCGACGCCGACGATCTCTGCGAGGTATCACTCCTCTCCTTCTCCTCCTCCTCCTCTATCTTCTTCGGTTTGGTTTCTGCGCTCCACAAACGCGTGATGACAAAAAGCAAGGGTGAAATGGTCATTATACAGCCCCGCATGTACCCCTGTCGTTGGCTAATCCGGCCACAGGTGGATTTGTAGTCCGAAGTCCCCGAATCAGGGGCAAATCGGGGTGGATTTTTTCGCTTCCAAAGACCGGAGAAGAGGAGAGCCTGGACTTCATCTCCAGCCGCATCACAAATCTGGGGCCATATCCACCAGCCAAACAGGCTGTCACTTCCTCTTCCTTTCATTCCGCTAAACAAATTGCGTCCGAAAAAAACCTAAACGGGTTTAGGGCGAAAAAACCCTAAACCCAGAGGGCTCCTCAGACACAGAGGGACCCCTCTCTTTCTTCTCAGATGGAGCCCCAGCCCCCGCCTCCGGCCCACATGCTCGAGGGGGGCCCACATGCTCGAGGGCTCAAGTGGTCAAACAGACTAGTCGTTTGAGTTGAGTGACAAGAGTGCTCTCAACGCTCTCAGATGGAGCCCCCGCCTCCGGCCCACATGCTCGAGGGGGGCCCACATGCTCGAGGGCTCAAGTGGTCAAATAGACTAGTCGTTTGAGTTGAGTGACAAGAGTGCTCTCAACGCTTTTCAGGGCCTTAAAAACCTTAAAGACCTGCAGGATGGAGAAAGTCGTCGATTGCCATATAACCGATGGCTGCGATGTCTCATCGAGAGTCGAGAGGACTGGGTACACGCCTACACGGTGCCTCGATTATTCAAAGCAATTTTTGCTGGGTGGGAAAATGAGGGATCTGGGAGGTTATACATTAAAAATGTGTTCTATTCCGTTTACATGTAACTTTTTCAATTTTTTCTCTATTCGTGCATTTCTTAATTTAATATGCATTTGATATTTTTTTGATTTGATTAATTTTTTCTATTAGAAACATTATCCTCGGATTGAAGCACGCTTACTCACTTGGCTAGACAACTTGTTGATAAGAAAACATAATTACTGCATTAGTTGTTTGATTAGTCAGTGTTTAATTTCCTGATTACATTTTGTGAATTTGGTGAATGGATCGATGGGGCTTCTTTTTCCTGCAAAAGGATAATTTTTGATTGTTTGCATAAATTAATCTCTTTGTTCATGGCATCACAATATGTACATCAAATTCCCAAGACAAAATTTTAGGACTTTTTGGTTCTCCATGTTTGGTTAATCCGTGTTTGACTGTGGAAAGTTCTAAAGTTGGGACAATATTAGTTGTTCGGCTAGTCAGTGCGTTTGATTGCTTGAGTACATTTTGTGAATCAGATTTTTGGGGCGGGAGTTCGAAGGGACATGCTTGAATTTGGTGAATGGACCGATGGGGCTTCTTTTTCCTGCAAAAGGAAGGATAATTTCATTGATTGTTTGCATAAATTAATCTCCTTGTCCAGAGCATCACAACATGTACATCAAATTCCCAAGACAAAACTTTTTGATACTCCATGTGTGCATATTGATGTTTGGTTAATCCGTGTTTGACTGTAGAAAGTTCTAAAGTTGGGACAGTATTAGTTGTTCGGCTAGTCAGTGTGTTTGATTGCCTGTGTACATTTTGTGAATCAAATTTTAGGGCGGGAGTTCGAAGAGACATGCTTGATTTGGGCGATTTGATGTGCCGCACCCTCCTCCTCCATCGTGAAGATAAATCAAAAACACATCTAGATATGGAGAGACTTCCGGAAGAGGTGGTCACTTTCATTCGTAAACTTCGCCAAGTCAACATATTAGCTTTTTGTGAATCATTTGTCAGTATTATGCATTTTCTTTCATTAATTTTCGTATTTTTGTTTCTCTATAGCAAACCCGATTACTTGGAGTGGCTTCTAGACGACTCCGTCTTTTGGACCAGTGCCCAAAAGTCCACATTCATGTGAAAATTGTGGGACCGGATGGACTCCTTGCAAACTATTGACTCTGAAGACCTTGATTTATACATGGGTAGACAGTATCCTCACTGGAAGAGCAGCTTGATCCTTATCATCAATCCAGCCAAGTCGAGGAACATATCGAGTTTGAGCGTTTGGAACATTTCATAGGACACACACTCGTTACAAGGAGAAAGATGCTGTAACGGGCATAGCTCATATATACCGGGTGCCTCGAGCACTACGACTCCAAGACAAATGTTGCGGTACGGTTATTTCGGCCAACAGTTTCTTCTTCCTTGTCTTTTTTTGTTTTGTTTTTATTTGCTTCTTCCCAATTCGCTTGGTACTCCCTTTATCCCTTTGTCTCAGACTGGAAATGTATTATCATATCTGCTCTAAGGCTTGACAATTGAAGATTGTGGCAAATATCTACATCATAGTTATGGTAAAGTTTTCGTATTAAACAAAGGGAAACGTAATCATAGTTATGAGAGGCAAAGGGATAAAGGGAGTACCAAGCGAATTGGTATGTCCATCAAATCGACAAGGAAGAAGTAGATTAAAACAAAACAAAAAAAAGACAAGAAGAAACTGTTGACTGAAATAACCGTACCGCAACATTTGTCTTGGAGTCATTGGAGTCATAGTGCTCGAGTCACCCCCGGTATATATGAGCTATGCCCGTTGCAGCATCTTCCTCCTTGTAACGAGTGTGTGTCCTATGAAATGTTCCAAACGCTCAAACTCGATATGTTCCTCGACTTGGCTGGATTGATGATCAAGGATCAAGCTGCTCTTCAAGTGAGTATACTGTCTACCCATGTATAAATCAAGGTCTTAAGAGTCAATAGTTTGCAAGGAGTCCATCCGGTTCCACAGTTTTCGCATGAATGTGGACTTTTGGGCACCGATCCAAAAGGCGGAGTCATCTAGAAGCCATTCCAAGTAATCGGGTTTGTTACAAAAATACGAAAATTAATGAAAGAAAATGCATAATACTAACAAATGATTTACAAAAAACTTACAATCTGTTGACTTGGCGAAGTTTACGAATGAAAGTGACCAACTCTTCCAGAAGTCTCTCCGTATCTAGATGTGTTTCTGATTTATCTTCACGATGGAGGAGGAGGGTGCGGCACATCAAATCGCTCAAATCAAGCATGACTCTTTGAACTCCCACCCTAATTCAGTGTCCAATTATGGGTTTGTTTGCGTCAAAATAATGGAGAACATACTCTGCTATTGTTTGTACCTGGCTTATTCGTTGTCCAAATACTGCTTTATGTTAGACATTTATTGCCATTGGCTGAAGACTATTGATGTTACGTTTGTGTTTTTAGTCTTGTGCAAACTTAACCATGGACTGTTGCAATGTCAGTGTTCCATGTATTATATCATGGCTGGTGTTGTGGCTTTCTATCTGACATCTACTTGACGACCCTCCAAAGATCCATTTTGTATTATCAGGTGCAGTTTCTTGCAAAATTAATGAATTTAGGATGGTTTCAGACTTTAAGTAGTTAGGCTTTGCTGGTAATTTGCCAGAGGGTTGTATTGTTGTCTCTGACTCTTTGTAAACGGTGTCAGGTTACACTGGAAAATATGATACCGAGTTGCAGGGATAATTTGATCAACTTGACATGATTACCGTGACACCGTCACATAGATTGTCATTGTCTATGAAGGTTTCATCTGCTATAATCTTTTAAACCTCGTATGGATCATGTGGCATTTGGTACTGCATTTTTCTTTAAAACAGTTAGAAGTTTCTGATTTCGTCGTGAATTGTTAATTGGCTTATACATTAGCGTATACTTGTTCAGAACGTATCATTAGTCCTCGCAAGAACCTTTATTGTAGGTTCCATCTCTGAGCAGATGCTGGTGACTGCATTTCAGCCAAATCCTACTTAACTAGAAACTTAAGCTAGATGAGCAATTTCTCACAGCTCCCTTCCTTGCTTCAAGGGAGATGGGAATTGGTACTTTGTAAGGCCATGTTCTTCTTTGGAGTGCTTACATCTTTATGCAAGTTGAATATTGGTGCTCCTGAATCGTAATTGCACATTGAAGGGGTCCTTGTTTTGGTCCTGCTACAAGGCTCCACAGTCATCATCTCCCCAATCTAAAGTTTGTTGGCCCCACATGTAATGGTCCTCCAAATTTATATTGAATCTAAGATAAGTTTTTTTTTTTTTTTTGTAGGGATGAACAGTTGGCGTATCTACTCAGCAAGAAGGATTATTAGAATACCATTGTTGTAGATGATAGGTAATATCGTCTTGCTATCATTTCTTGTTTATGACTTATGTTTGTCTAGTTGAAAGGTTGTTCAATATCGGCTTGTTGCATAAACAAACAAAACCCGATCATTATTTTAAAGCTCTCCAGATTTACTCAAGCACTTATTGTCATAGGATGCTCAACTACCCAACGGAGAAGCTCAACGCTTGCAGATATGAGGTATCGACCATATCAGAGATTCAAGTCCTGTCCTTGAGAGCAATCAGCATCAAGAACTCCGCTACTTTTTGTTTTTCCTGATATTCAACAAAAAATTTATTGGGTTTTGCTTACGTTGTTTGCTTACACCGTCTTGAAAGATTTCTTGTTTAATTCAACTTGTTAACTCAGCACATCAAGTTGTTTCTGTGAGTTATGCTAGATAGTTTGCTGTTCGGAAAAAATGATGGAATAGGTTGTTTTGGAGGGTAATGTTTAGTCTTTTTTTTCCTGAGAAAAGATAAGGGGGATGGAGGGCTGAAATTACTCGGTCCATTACCATCCCTAACTACCCCATTGAGGACACCCAAGGTCCTTGGTAGCCAAAAGGAAAAAAAAAAAAAAAAGGCTACCCGATTAGGATTTCGATGAACGACTTGGTTTAGAAATGGCTAACTCAAATGTTGCCTTCCGTAAATTTTTCTGTCCATTACCATTCCTAACTCTACTTCATATGTTGCCTTCCGTTGTCAAGCAGCGGTGAGTTTTAAAAATGGCATCCACTGGCTTTCAATTTCGTTCTTCCGACTCACTTGCTGACTTTTAGTTGCCCCCCAATAATATTGACATCGTTGTACTGACTGTCAGGAGTTGGGGCTCGCCTGGCAATTGGAGTAATTTGAGGGAGCTCGGGTGTAATATATGAAATGAGAAGTGGTTAGCAAGTCGTTTAATAAGTAGTTAGGTAATGTCATGTTCTGTTATTTTCGGTAATAGGTAAGGAGTTTGGGAGGGGAAAGTAGTTAGCTTAACCAGAATCTTCTGTACCCCTCTTTCTGCTGTACATCAACTTAACCTCCACCATTTCAGGTCTTGGGCAATTCATTCAATAAAGCTAAGCATTAGTGTAGAATCTCTTTGTGAATTTCCATTTCTGGTTTCCTTTGTTTTATTAGAGCATCTCCAACAGAGTAATCAAAATTCTAGCCATTTTGCTTAGGAAAAATGAGTTAGCTAGCCACCAAATGGTTGAGACACCCAACAGCCAAGGCAAAAGAGATTACAGCTGTCAAATACAGTAAAAGTGAACACAACTGTCAAACCAGGACTTCCCAAGACTTCCCAGATCTCGCCTCTCAGGTTGAGGTTCCCATGGACTTCCCAATTCTCTCCAACGAAACCCCAAACCCAAATCTAGAAAGGTGGAAAATCAGTCGATTTTAATCTCAATTTCCAAGCTACATGAAAGGAATCGAGCGTCCAAAGCCACCAAGATCAGTCAATTTTGATTTTGGGCTACAAAAACAGGAACCGACCTTGGATTTTGCAAATCAGATGTTCATCTTCACTAGTCTTCACAACGACGATGAGAAATCACGTCTTCACTGACTCGTGGGAGTAGGACATCTCGTCGCCGGTGGTCGCCGGTGTGTTTTGGGGGAGAGAGAAAGGAGCAGAGGGCAAGCGAGCCTTTCATACCTCGCTGGTCGAGGCGAGGGGCTGAAGCGAGGGAGCAAACTGGCGAGGGGCTGCCGAGTCTGCTGGAAACCGGAAAAGAGGAGTTTGGCTGGCCACTTAGACCTCGCCGAATCCTCAACCCACTGCCTTTCATAACCCCTTTTTTGGTAACAAGGTTTTTGTTTCCAATCTTTGCATCATGTCATTCCCATTGTTTCTAATTTGACCACTAGGTTTATCTCCTTCAGTGTCTCAAAAGGCTGAGAAGGCTTTGGTCGGAGGCAGCCCCATCTTTTATTTTGTTTTGGTGGCTAATGAATCTGTGAATTTTATGCGAAAGAGAATTGAGCCAGAGATTATTGTGCGGTAGATATGGAGACGTTTATGATTACATTCATTGTGATTCCTTGCTTCATGTTTAGCTTGATTGACGATGAGAGTAGGGGGACGTGATTTGGATGTAATAGGTGTTATTGTAGTGGTTTGTAATTTGGTGTTTGGTAGTTTGTGGGATATTTTGAATGGAGGATCTTTGCGGCTGATTGTCTAAAATGATGATACCTATCCCAAAGAATTTCTCTTTACTGGTAGGTCGACCAAGTCACCAAGTTGCCAAAATACCTCTCATCTCTTAAAACAAGTTTGTTAATGCCCTCACATCGTAGCCAGGTATTGAAGAGAAGAGATCTAAATCTTTGTAAAATTTTGCAGTGCATAGAAAGCCAAGGAGTGGGAAGATCTCTTCATTTGTTTCAAAGAAAATGGAATAATCAGACTATCCTGTCTTTGTAAGTCTTCTCATGTGCGTGAAATGACAATTTCTTTTGCTAGGTTTTGATTTCTCAAATTTTCTTAAGAGACATGAGTTAGAAGTAGGGATGAAAGCTTTAGGCCATCTTTATTACCAGTCGACCCAAAAATAGTATTTTTGAACATGGTGTACGTTTTAGTTGAACAAAAATATATGTTGTAGATGTAAATATTCTGACCACAATTGAAGAAGAGAAGAACAAACTTCAAAAGCTGCAACAAGAGTAAGTACATAACATAGGACATTTGTCGACTTGAGATACAAAATGTTCGTCTGTACTCTCCTATGCGTTATTTTTGTTTTTCAAATTGCTTTGGGTGTCCTCTTTTTGCTTAAGTAGGGAGGAGGAACTTCTAGCACAAAAGAGATCACAGCGGAAGATAATGGGGAATCCATGACTATCGGGAATCCATGACTATCTTTCTCCAATTGATATTGAAAATACAAGTGAGGAGGAAGACGAGAAAATAGTAAGCATATATCTTGAACTCACTTGCCTCGAGCTAACAGTTTTTTTAATATATCAATGGTTAAAAATTATAAGGTATCGAGCTAACAGTTTTTTTAATATATCAATGGTTGAAAATTATAAGGTAGCTCCTTGGGATCTTTGGGTGATCTGGTGTGGATGGCTGTTATATTTTTTAGGTGGGGTGTGAAGATGATGAGTTGGGATTGAGAGAGGATTAGGTGTAGTTAGGGCTGTAAATGAACCGAGTAGCTCGCGAGCTTGGCTCGGTTCGGCTCGTTAAGACTCGGCTCGTTTAGTAAACGAGCTGAGCTCGAGTATTCGGCTCGTTCAACAAAAGGTCGGCTCATTAAGGGAGACTCGACTCGATTAAAGAGGCTCGTTTAGTAAATGACTAAACTCGGCTCGTTAAGGCTTGAGCCGAGCTCGAGCTCGAGTTTTTGGCTCGTTAAGCAAACGAACCGAGCTCGAGCTCGCCGAAGCTCGGCTCGGCTCGGCTCATTTACACCCCTAGGTGTAGTTGAGGTTAGGATTAGTGTCTCAGTCACATTGTTACATAACTGACAATGTAGATAAATAAGATTGGATTTTTAAAACTTCTTTCTTGTTGCAAGTGTTAGGTGACACTGGGTACATAAAGTATGTTACGATTGACGGTTTGCAAAGATGTTTCAAAGAACTTAGCTATCAATTCCCAGGTTTTTAGGGAAAAAGAGTGAGAAGATGAGTTTTTCAAGAAGAGTAAAGATCCTTTGATTCTGGTTTCCTTTGTTTTATTAGAGCATCTCCAACAGAGTAATCAAAATTCTAGCCATTTTGCTTAGGAAAAATGAGTTAGCTAGCCACCAAATGGTTGAGACACCCAACAGCCAAGGCAAAAGAGATTACAGCTGTCAAATACAGTAAAAGTGAACACAACTGTCAAACCAGGACTTCCCAAGACTTCCCAGATCTCGCCTCTCAGGTTGAGGTTCCCATGGACTTCCCAATTCTCTCCAACGAAACCCCAAACCCAAATCTAGAAAGGTGGAAAATCAGTCGATTTAATCTCAATTTCCAAGCTACATGAAAGGAATCGAGCGTCCAAAGCCACCAAGATCAGTCAATTTTGATTTTGGGCTACAAAAACAGGAACCGACCTTGGATTTTGCAAATCAGATGTTCATCTTCACTAGTCTTCACAACGACGAATGAGAAATCACGTCTTCACTGACTCGTGGGAGTAGGACATCTCGTCGCCGGTGGTCGCCGGTGTGTTTTGGGGGAGAGAGAAAGGAGCAGAGGGCAAGCGAGCCTTTCATACCTCGCTGGTCGAGGCGAGGGGCTGAAGCGAGGGAGCAAACTGGCGAGGGGCTGCCGAGTCTGCTGGAAACCGGAAAAGAGGAGTTTGGCTGGCCACTTAGACCTCGCCGAATCCTCAACCCACTGCCTTTCATAACCCCTTTTTTGGTAACAAGGTTTTTGTTTCCAATCTTTGCATCATGTCATTCCCATTGTTTCTAATTTGACCACTAGGTTTATCTCCTTCAGTGTCTCAAAAGGCTGAGAAGGCTTTGGTCGGAGGCAGCCCCATCTTTTATTTTGTTTTGGTGGCTAATGAATCTGTGAATTTTATGCGAAAGAGAATTGAGCCAGAGATTATTGTGCGGTAGATATGGAGACGTTTATGATTACATTCATTGTGATTCCTTGCTTCATGTTTAGCTTGATTGACGATGAGAGTAGGGGGACGTGATTTGGATGTAATAGGTGTTATTGTAGTGGTTTATAATTTGGTGTTTGGTAGTTTGTGGGATATTTTGAATGGAGGATCTTTGCGGCTGATTGTCTAAAATGATGATACCTATCCCAAAGAATTTCTCTTTACTGGTAGGTCGACCAAGTCACCAAGTTGCCAAAATACCTCTCATCTCTTAAAACAAGTTTGTTAATGCCCTCACATCGTAGCCAGGTATTGAAGAGAAGAGATCTAAATCTTTGTAAAATTTTGCAGTGCATAGAAAGCCAAGGAGTGGGAAGATCTCTTCATTTGTTTCAAAGAAAATGGAATAATCAGACTATCCTGTCTTTGTAAGTCTTCTCATGTGCGTGAAATGACAATTTCTTTTGCTAGGTTTTGATTTCTCAAATTTTCTTAAGAGACATGAGTTAGAAGTAGGGATGAAAGCTTTAGGCCATCTTTATTACCAGTCGACCCAAAAATAGTATTTTTGAACATGGTGTACGTTTTAGTTGAACAAAAATATATGTTGTAGATGTAAATATTCTGACCACAATTGAAGAAGAGAAGAACAAACTTCAAAAGCTGCAACAAGAGTAAGTACATAACATAGGACATTTGTCGACTTGAGATACAAAATGTTCGTCTGTACTCTCCTATGCGTTATTTTTGTTTTTCAAATTGCTTTGGGTGTCCTCTTTTTGCTTAAGTAGGGAGGAGGAACTTCTAGCACAAAAGAGATCACAGCGGAAGATAATGGGGAATCCATGACTATCGGGAATCCATGACTATCTTTCTCCAATTGATATTGAAAATACAAGTGAGGAGGAAGACGAGAAAATAGTAAGCATATATCTTGAACTCACTTGCCTCGAGCTAACAGTTTTTTTAATATATCAATGGTTAAAAATTATAAGGTATCGAGCTAACAGTTTTTTTAATATATCAATGGTTGAAAATTATAAGGTAGCTCCTTGGGATCTTTGGGTGATCTGGTGTGGATGGCTGTTATATTTTTTAGGTGGGGTGTGAAGATGATGAGTTGGGATTGAGAGAGGATTAGGTGTAGTTAGGGCTGTAAATGAACCGAGTAGCTCGCGAGCTTGGCTCGGTTCGGCTCGTTTAGTAAACGAGCTGAGCTCGAGTATTCGGCTCGTTCAACAAAAGGTCGGCTCATTAAGGGAGACTCGACTCGATTAAAGAGGCTCGTTTAGTAAATGACTAAACTCGGCTCGTTAAGGCTTGAGCCGAGCTCGAGCTCGAGTTTTTGGCTCGTTAAGCAAACGAACCGAGCTCGAGCTCGCCGAAGCTCGGCTCGGCTCGGCTCGGCTCATTTACACCCCTAGGTGTAGTTGAGGTTAGGATTAGTGTCTCAGTCACATTGTTACATAACTGACAATGTAGATAAATAAGATTGGATTTTTAAAACTTCTTTCTTGTTGCAAGTGTTAGGTGACACTGGGTACATAAAGTATGTTACGATTGACGGTTTGCAAAGATGTTTCAAAGAACTTAGCTATCAATTCCCAGGTTTTTAGGGAAAAAGAGTGAGAAGATGAGTTTTTCAAGAAGAGTAAAGATCCTTTGATTTGAGGGAGAAAATGGAACAGGTAAACCACCACAACCCCCCCCCCCCCCCCCCCCCCCCCCCCCCCCGGCTCTCTCTCTTTGATCAATTTTTTTTGGTTCCATTTAAAAAATTAGGGAAGTGACTTAAACTGAAACATGGAAAAAAAAAACCAAGCTATAAAGTTCTATGACGCTGGATTTTGTAAATGGGACGAAAGAAAAGGTAAAAATGATAAAACCGAAGGGATACAGATTTCACCTCCCACTGTTAAAACCTAAGGGATGCAGATTTCACCACCTAAAGATTAGCGGGAATACAAGGTGTAAGGATCACTCACCACTCTAAAGAATCCACCCAAGAGATACAGAAACGGGGAACAAGAAGTAATGTACTTCTGACAAGCCAAAGGCTATTTTAATTTAACACTCAAAAACTCCTCATTCATTCGTAGCAACAGAATTTCTAGACTACTTGGAACAATCCTCCAAAAATAGGAAAAACACTTACTTTTTCAAGACACAAATTAAAAAAGACTTGACCATAGACCAATTGAAATAGGTGTTTGACTCTTGAAATAGATAACTTGGAACAAGTAGATATATAACTTGACTTTCTACAAACTAGGAAGAATCTTAAGAACTTAAAAGACACCTAGGAACTTAAATAGACTCTTCGCTCAACGCAATGACTTCTTTAATGACTTCGAGGACTTTGACCGGCATCATTCTATTGGGTGGATCTGTATTTAATTACCTCATATTATTGTAATTTTTGTTACCTTAGGCTTTGAACCTTATGAATTCATGTGCAATGCCTATGATGGAAGAGTTTCAAGATGTAGCCTTCTCATATGGTGTTAGGTTATAAATATTGTGTTAGCATACTTTTTCAGTCCTAGCTTTTGATTCAGCACAATTGTGTTTTTAATTTAACATTCATGTTTCTCATCCAAAAGTGTTTTTGTCCAGCTTCTTTCCAATCAAATCATCATGTACCCAATACTTGTAATTCAAAATTAGCAACAAAATCACAGGCAAAGAGTAGCCAATTGCTTTAATTGAGAACAGCAATAACTACACGGTTAGCTTCATATATCCAAGTGATTTACCTAAAAAAACCTTTGAAACAACATCATTTTGCAGAGAAACATGATTTCGAAGGAGACATGCCTATTCTTAAATGTATGGAATTTTTTGGAAGCTTTTAATTTTGCATGTTTAGAAGCTAACAGAATCTTCTATTGCGTAGATTTCATCTCTAGCCATTTCCTGGGCACTCAGTTGTTGGACGAAGCTGAGCAACCTGTTTAAGGAAGGTGGTTGTTGCTGCTATCATGTTTGTGCTCCTTTAATGCACTGAAAGAGATCTTATATGTGCTGCATTTATTGTTGTAGTCATGCCATCCAGCATGGTTTGTGTTGCATTTGATTTGTTAGTGTCTCCTTGTCGTTTCACGCTCTTACTGAAAAACCATAGTGAATCCCCTAAGAGCTAAGAACCAAAGGTGAGTTATATTTCCTTGTGCCTTCCTTTTTGTTACTTTTTCAAATCTTGGAAATATGGGCTCAGAGATTCTCTAGCTAACAATTCATATGTAAGCATGTGCTGAATAGCCAGCCAAAAGTTCTGTTAAAAATTTTAGAACTTCTTCGTTCTCTATTAACTCTCAGTATTAAATCTCATTGGTATGTATGTTCAAACTCAACACCATGCTTATGCAATCTTCGGATGGCTCAAAGGGCGGATGTTTTTGGGCACTACTCTTTCTCCCAATTTGAGCGTTTCGTAGGCAGGACAAACTTAGTGGATTCAGAAAGGGGAAATATAACCTGGCATAACTATTAAATAATACTCCCTCCATCTCAAAATGCTTATCCAGTCCGCAAAACAGAGTGTTAAAAATAATGCAATTTTTTCAAGGAAAAATTCAAACTTTTTTCACAAATTAAAAATACTCATTGATATCTAGTAAGTTGTTAAATTTTTTTTGATTTTTTCTTGAAAAAATTGTATTATTTTTAACACTCCGTTTTGTGAACCGGACAAACATTTTGGGACGGAGGGAGTATATCTCAAGAAGGAAGAGAATATTGGAGCTTCTTCCAGATGAGAGTTTGGCAATAATTGTTGCTGCCCCTGTGAAGATGATGATCGATGTTGTGCCTTACACATATCGACAGGATGCTGATTATTACGGGCTATCAACAGCCTGGCGGTGTAGCGGTCTTAGGCCATGATTATGGTTTATGCATGTTTATGCCAGAAGCAAGCCCTGAAGTATGTTCAGAGTGTTGTGCTATGGCTTTTTCTTTTGCTGCAATTTCCTTAAGCCCTGAAGTATCAAATAGCCTTGGGATTGTGTTGGTTTATCCACTGTGTCGAGACGGTTGGTCAGAACATGAAAATTGCAAGTGCACTTATTTACCATCCTAAATCCTCTTATATTCTATTTCACACAATTTAGAAATAGTATTTTTAGATGACCATTATCCAATGGTCAATCCAATGCAGACCATTCCAAAGGATTTCGTCAGTTTGTTCATGTTCTGACTGAAGGTATAGTTACTCTGCATTGGTGTACTGAAACATATTACGCCAAAATAGAGAATTATGAAATTACACTAGGGTGGCACGTAATTGCATTTGTGCTAGGCCTCCAACAAGAATACAGAATCTTGTTTGGTTACATCGGCCACACAATCTTTGATAAGCACATATTTGGGCCGCATTTTCTGGAGATTGATGAGGGAGAATATAAACGGATAAACCTTTCATCCATACAACTGCTGATCCAGATTGGGGTCCAATGTTCAAGTTGTGCAGACCGGATTCTTGCAAGTATTTCCTTCTGCTATTATGCACACATTATATGTATACGTTGTTAATTTGAGTACATCCCTTTATGCCACAAATGAAATTTGAACATCCATTAACCCAAAAATGCCAACGGAGCTTGAATCTCACCTCCGATTAAGCAAGCAATTGGTGTCATATGACTTCTACAAAACGGTTAGTTAAAAATTCCTATTATAATGAAACTCAACTATCTCATCCTATTGTTCATTATCCATCAACCTCACACCTCAGTGCATTTGTTTGCAGTACCTTCCCTGCAATTTTAATAACTATTTGGTGGAATATGGCTTCAACAAGGTCCTTCTCACTTCTGGAACAAGGACATGGCCTATTAATTGCAATAAAGGAAGATTCAAAGGGCAATATTGGCTTGATTTTCTAAACGCTCACTCTCAAGATGCTGGCAGAGTCATCGTCTTCACTTTCGATATGTGCACTAAAAAGATTCATGTTCTCATAGTTGGTCCAAAAAATGTTGAACAAATCTTCACATGGTACTAATGGTATCATCAAAACATGTCAGCATGTTGGCCATTGTAAAGAGTGCACCACATTTTAATAGCTTGATAGCTGCAACTCTCGTAAGTGTTTGGTCTTCGGAATAGGTTTAGTTAGATGCCCGGGCTAAGCTTTAAGAATAATTTGCAATGAGTTTAATGTTTTCCATTTGAAGCAATACATCCGTGGTTATGAACAGGAAAGGAAAAAAATGAAAGGAAAACTTTTTGTCTGCAGAAAGAAGTGAAGGAAGATTTATGGATCTGTATGCCTATGTGAAAGGAATGAAAGTGATGCATTTTAATAGAGTTGATCTGATTAGAAAAAAAGAGTAATGTTACATATTATATCAGCTTGGCTATTAAATATGACTATAATTTCTCAATCAATACAGTGACCAACAAGTCGAACCGACGCACGTAGCGCGTCGGCATCTCACTAGTATATATTACAATGGGCACAGTTCATTAACAAAAATTGTTCCAAACACAGTAGTTTGACATCTGTAGCACCAAATGCAACAATAATTTGTAATTTTTATTTAGAAGAAACTGAAAGTCAAGTCTAAGTCCTAATTCCTTGAACGGAAGCCAGATCACATAACGAATTGAAATCAGAATAATTTTTCTGACTTTTCTGTATCCATTCTACTGCTTTGCACCCTGTTCAAGCTAAATCAAAGCTTTTGTTCCTGCAATATTCAATCCCGCCGTGGCAATTTCTAACACCAGTTGCCTCAGCACCCAACTTCTTTCTAGACTCCCGGCCCTTTTTAACAATAGTTGCCTCAGCACTCGACTTCTTTCTATCATCCTTAGAGACTCCAGCCCACCTATTGCCGCCACAAGTTTTGTGACTGGCATCAATTGTTGCATAACAACTGACTCAGAGAAAGGTTGCTCTGATCCAATGGAGGTTCAGAGAAAACTCCAGATTATTTATTCCGTAAAGAAAACTCCAGATTTTATGCAGTACTTGGAAAGGAAGAGAAAAACAAGTGTTCATCGCTTCACCATGATCAGCATAGAGTTCAAGAGAAGAAATACAATGGTATTTTTCTTGAATTGGGGCTGAATCTAAGTTTTGTTCTGATTGAGAAGACCTGTGGAAAAAGGGTGAGACGGAGAAGTCACGGAGTCGTGGGGTTTTAATTACCTCAGCCCTTCTAAACGCCGTCCCACTTGAAAAGCACAAGGGTTTTTGATCTTAGCCCTTGAGTGGATTCATAAATGAGCTTGTCCACTTGTGCTTGAAACATTGAGAAGGTGGTGAAGGAGAAACCAAGGATAAAACAGATCCCAATGTCAAAACAAGTCTAGAAACCCAATCTTTTCTTAGACAACTATACAAGCAGCTTCTTCTTGTTCTTGGTTCTGTTCCTGTTCTTGTTCCTCCCCTTCTTCTTTTCCTCCTCGCAGCCGTTGCTGCTGCTGCTGCTACGGTTGGCTGAAGTTATGCTCCCATCCTTGCTTATGCCTTTTGTTTCGCTTTTTTCAGATGGAAAGCTTTCAAATACAATTAAAGCAAAATATGAGTTCCCAGACCCAAAAAAATCTATGGATAATGGATGCAGATAAATAATGACCTTGAAGTACATGAATCCAGAGCATGTACATACCGACTGTTAGAGAAAGCAAGGAGAAACCTTGAGACAATGTTGTCCTCCTCCTTAAGAATCAAGGGACAAATCTATTCAATAATCAACGTCAAATAGCCGAACTATAGTAGTTGGGTAAGATAACAGTTTCCAAATGTTTTGACCTACCACCATCTCTGTAAAGTTTCAACAGGATTTTTATCCTTAAAATTTCGTTATCTAACAAAAAATGGCGAATCTAATATGCGATATTAAAGAAGAACCCATAATGGTGATATATGTTTTTTTGGCCTATGTTACATGCATTCTTATAAATATTTACAGAATCTATGCCGATCAATCAACACTCAATTTAGGGCGTGAGATCCATGTCTGAGATGTACTCAGTTGGACTTGGACATTTACCTAGCATGCATAATTTGGAGTTCGAACGGGGTAGAACTTCAACTTCTATAATGAGCACGAAATTGCATTGGGACATTTACCAATATTTCATTTATAAAATACGGAACCTGGATATTTTGGCGTGTTCCCATGCCCGTGAGACTCGTATCTGCACCCAACACCCATGCCCAGACCAATGTAACGTTAGGTTACATGGATTGGCATTTAGATGGCAGCCACGAATGAGTCATGACTCGTGTGACGATACAAACTCAATTACATGACTCAAATGAAAATGGCGTAGCCGAGAAAGGGTATCAGTGGCGGGCCGGGGGAAAGTGAAACTACTAAACACGTCACTTTGTCTCGAGGAAGAAATTTTTTCATCTCTACTTTTAGCCTTTTAGGGTGTGACACAGCTACATTAATTTTCTTTTGAAGTAATTCTTTGATAATTAAGAAACAAGTGTTTAACTAACAAATTAACTTTAATTACATCTTAACAATTTACAAGAATAGCAACTCCGACCAAATCATCTTCAACGGAGAGAGAAGTTGAGTTTCGTGTAGGTTTGAAGACGAGAAAGAGAGAACAAAAGAAAGGGGGTGGAAGGGGGCCTGGCTTTGCATGCATTTAATGGTGATTGAAATAGTGAAAGCATGGTATTTGGAGAGCAGGCATTGTAATATATACATAAACAAACCAAAAATACTTTAAAAACTTAAATAGCTCTAGTAGCTCTATTTACCAACATTATCAACAAAGTCTCGTTTATAACCATAAATACGGATTAAAAAAAACATAAGACACAAGATTCTACAATTATCTTATATCTTGAAAGCTAAGAAATATCAATTGTGTGCAACAACAACAAAAATTTAATCTGCACAACATTAATTCCTTGACATTCTTTTGAGGAAAACAGGGGCGAATAGTCTGGCACGGAACCTTTTATAGATTTGCTCTACTTAGTTCATCCCTAATATATATTTATTAAGATCAAGATGATATGACCAGATTTTTCTGACTATTATCAACAAAAGTTTTCGTAGAAGATGAATCTTGCAACATAGTTGTATTTTCTTAAAAAGAATTGTTCGTGGACACCAAAAAACCAAAAGTAGTTAATATTGTGAATATTACTTTCATACATTTAAACCACAGATCATTGACATGGAGGCGACAGCATTGAGAGATAAGATAAGAAACGATATTGATACTGATGTATCCTTGATTTTCTATCAATTTTTTATTTTCCTGTCTTTTTGAGTGCTGTTTTGTTTGGAAAATAGTAATAGGTGTTCTACCATTGGCTATAGTGGGCTGAGTTTTCAAATTAAATTTTAAAATAAATTACAACTAGTAGTAACATTTAGTGAAAATATTTCAGGGTATTCAGCTGCACACCCATCCTCGAGTGTAACCACTACTAGGTCAGGTGACATCTCACTGGGCGTAGATTGCCTCCGCCATGGATTTATTCAGAACAACATAATGAGCGAGGAAGGTAACTAAATATATGTTATCCTAACACCACCACTCAACTATAGACATACTTGCAAGATGAAGTTCAGCAAAATAAATACTACTGTACGCAGCAGAGTCTCCGACGAAAAACTTGAAAAGTCCGTCCAAAAATCATTGAGTAAACGATGCCTCTTTTTAGATTGGTAATCTTCCATCTTGTTTGATTCATAAAGTTTTTATGCAAAAGGTACGCTAACAAAACGAAACAAAAAATTGTCATGACAAGCAGTCGTTGAAGACTAATATAGGTGGCTTTCATTCATTGGTGATATTCCTTGAGTTGTATGGTCACTAAAGGTCACTAAAGAAAAGGCAGTAGCTACCAGCATATCTAACTCGAAGTTTTACATTCTTGCGACACACCCATGTTAAAGGTTGCCGAATCGATGAATCAGTTTCCTAATCAAGTGAATAGTTCGATTAACGTCGTACAAAACCTGAGGGACTAGATCAGGTCATTTGGGCCCGGAAACCAAAAATTACCTTTTTCTTTATTTATTTTTACCGTTTGCAACACAGTGAAGGGTACCCTTGTCCCTCGCAAGCTAAGAAGCACTAACACATAAAAGAAGGTGCCTTGTTCGTGCTCGATGCCAGACACCAACTGCCGACTGGTGTCCCTCTAACAAGTATGTCAAGTACTCTTTTTTCCTGTGTCCATTATACGAAAAATAAACACCTTAATTCGGACCAAGTGTCCGACACTCTTTCAGAGACGTGCCTCACATTCTTTAGTGCTATGATTTTTAAGAAATAAATAAGTGGTTAATGCTTCTTTGACACTTGCAACTTCGGAACTTGACATATGGCTATGGTATACGATGTTAGAAAAAAAGTAATTTGCAACTCTTAAAGATTTCTTTAGGATGCGTAATCGTGCCTATGCCTTACTTTTAAAGGACTTCTTGAGCAACACGACATCAAGCAGGCAGAACCACGGTGATTGGTAATTGTTTACGAATGTCCACCTAATGCCACCACCCAATTGCAACAACAAAAAAAAACACTAGAGAAAAACGAGCCCTAGGTAGATGAGTCCTTACAAGTCCAACATGACTGAGTAACGCAAAATCAACAATTGGAAACACGCAGGAAACAAATATACATAAATGATTTGCAGTACCATGTCCTCCGAGAAATTTTTAATTAATATACCCAAGTTAAGAGAGAATTCTTAGCAGTAGTAAAACAAGGGGGAGAAAACATATTGAATGGGTGATACTGTGGTGCGATGGAAAATGCAAATACAATTCAAAACGGAGGAACTCGAATTATTAAAAACGAGGAACGAATGAAGAGGAGAAAGAGAGGGCTTACACTGGCAAGCAGTTGATCAAACAGGATCCCAAAGCATTGTAATAGGACACAGACAGAGTTTCCGCCACGAAGTCCACTCCGCCAGTGGTGGGGTTTGGTTGTTTAGACATGTTGAGTATGGCGCAACTGACCAAAAGCTTAGGTTCTTTGCCGGTGATGCGAGGTTCACCATGGAGGCGAGGAATGACCCCGGCCCAAATCACGGCTAACTTAGAGTTACCCATGGAGACCAAAAAAGATTCAGGTCCAGGCAGGGGTAAGGGCTTCTTCTCCTCGATGTTTTTGTTATCGAAACGCACAGTCTGGACTTTATTTTTCGGATTAGAAATGTCGAGACCCATCATAGATCTCGCCTTCCAGTAATCCAAACAGTAGAGAATCCCATCTACCAGCGCGGACGTCGTCTTACCAATGCCCAGATTTGATTTGGAAAAAGTGCCCCATGAATCCAACTCAATATTATAATAGTATAGGTCGGGCAAAATCTTGCAATGAAACAGAATCTTATTATTCTCCATCCCGTTGTTTTTATCCAAAACAGCGTGACAACCAGTTACGATAGGAAAGAAGTTTTCGATAGGAAATAAGTTTGCTTCTCGCAACGCAGTCCAACAAGACTTGCGTTCGTCAAACACCTCGCCATTTTTTCCCAACACGTACAGCTTACCGTCGACAGTGACAGGGAAAGGGTTGTGTCTTGTCTTCTTCATGGGACAGCCTTTCTTCCAGCCATCGGAGGGACGACGCGTGTCGATGTAGTAAACGTCGTCCTGAAGGGAGCCGTCGTCGTCACCGCCGACAACGTATATGGTGGAGCCGATGACGCCGCAGCCGGAGTCCCACAGATGTATTGGTGGTTTGGAGAGAAAAGGGCTGACGAGTTTGTCCTCCTTAGGCGTCTTCGAGTTGATTACGTACCATTCGTACGCGAAACCTCTTTGTACACGAAGGTATATGGACGGATCTGGTGGTGTCCCCTGACCACCGGGGTTTGAGTCCATCGCCGTCGACATCCACACAGAGAGGATTTACCTATATCACGATGTATACAAAACGAGTTAGGATTTCCTTTATAAATTTGGGGATCGGGGATCATGTCTTCCAGATGTGTGCCACCTGGCGCATACCAATCCAACGGCCTAGAAACTTACGGCCTGTTTGGAAGCCGGATTTGTACGAGCCCAGATTTGGAGCCCTAGCCCCACTTAAATTCGGTGTATGGGAGGCCAAAATCATACCCGGATTTGTTTCCGGATTTGGGTGAGATAGGATTACAAATCCGTCTACTGGTGGATTAGCCACCAACAGGGTACCCCCTGTCGTTGTTATATCCGGGAGCCCAAAGACGAACACGCCCTCTTAACACCACAGATCTGGAGAGAGAGACGATCGGAGGGGAGATGATCGACAGCGGTGGCAACGGTGGCGTTCGGAGAAGACAAGGGGTTGCAGAGCATCAGGGTTGGGTGAATGACCAGTGGGTTTCAAAGGATGGGGTTATGTATAATTATGTATATGTACATACATAAGAGCATCTCTAATGGAGATATATTTTGGAACCGGATGGATAGTTATTTAAGATGAAAAAAGTGGTTAAAAATTAAATAAATACAAAATAGAACCCACCACTCTTCAATGGTGAAGTGAAATGCAAAAAATAAATGGATAATTAACTAACTTTCCCTCCTCTTTAATTTTCCCCAAGTTTCTAACCCTAATTCAAATTCTACTTCCGTTGAAAAATAATTTTGATATCCGATAATCGAGGACTTAAAAAAAATTATTCCGAAAAAAAAAGAAGAAGTTCCGTCCCAATTTTAATTTTACTTCTCATCCACTTTACTCTCTCTCTCTCGTTCCACAGATAAAGATCCAACTTTACTCTCTCTCTCTCTCTCTCTCTCTCTCTTCCTTCTACAGATCACCGCCGTCTCTCTCTCTCTTCTCTGGTTCTACAAACAGCCTCTCTCTATGTGGTTCATAGAACACAGCCCCTCTCTCTCTCTCTCTGAACGGAAGGGAAATCTTGGCTAGAAGGGCACAACCAACGAGGGTTTCAGGAGGGCACAGCTGGCAACATGCATCTGGGCCGTTCATGGATCATCAAGAATCGGGGTCGGAGACAGTGATCTCCGGATTCCGGCGTGTTCTTCCAAATTCTGACGACTTTCCGATAAAATCAAATAACTCCGACTATCCAAAATTCTGGTAGAATCAGTCGGGTGATGACCTGTCAATTATAGCTGTAGTCAAATGGGGATGGAAATATCCATCTCCTTTTCCATCTCTGCCATTTTACCACCCGATTTGTTCCATTTTATATCCCCATTGGAGCCATTGGAGGGGTTTTTTTTTTTTTGCATGATTGTATTTTAAGTATAGCAACTTGTTTTCATCCCCTATTGGAGATGCTCTAACTCTTCCTCACTTTCCAATTACATTTCAAAGATTTTTTTTTATAATTAATATTGTTTCTAATATAAATTATGGTTTACTTTTAACTTGTGTTGGAAAAAATATTTTATAAAATAAAATTAAGGTTAAACATTTTGTATTCTAAAATGAAATTATTTTATTCTAAAATTAATTGTAATATCTATTTATTTTAATTTATATGAAATAAACAAATTTTGAAAACTAAAAATTCAAAGTGGGGGCAATTAAGTCATTTCACATCTTATCCTAATATATCCACCCTCCAAATCTCCCATCTCAAAAAATTATCCAAATGTCTCATTACAAACCACCTTGAGGTGGAGTCACCCTTGTAACGCCCCGATATTTTAAACGAATATCGGCAGCATTAATTATTATTTTTCGAAAAAAATTTCTTTGGTCAACCAAATATACACAGATGTACCAACATAGGGATTTCTTTATTTTTAATCCAAATTGAAAATAATAAACTTTTTTTCAAAGGGAAACATTTGTCTGACAAACATTGGGCCAACTCCTCTTGGAAGATACTAACTCAAAAAAAAAAATTACTTAATTAACCTAAACAAAATCTGACATTTTATTGAAATAACTTCCGAGCGACTCTAATCTTGATACAGATCCCAAGCATACTCGGTCTTCACCAATAGTACTCCTCTTGTGTCAAACTGCTCCACCATTGAATCCTGCATCATTTGGCAAATTGATCGTCAAAGTAACCAATTTACCAGGATACAAATGTATCCGTGAGTGATAATTCACACAGTAGAATAATCTTAACCCGACCAACCCCTTACTTTACAGCTAAGCAGTTTTATCTCAATTCATATGAAAATAATAGAACAAGAAGTATTCAATAAGTAAATTCATTAACAAGCCTTTCAATTATTATTATTATTATTTTTTTTATCTCGCATTTCAAAATCATTCCTGCGCCATAGTATCCATCGCCATTCGAACTCAAAATTTTGTTGAACATATTTTAAACGCTCCGCTACCTTCAATATCACGATGTACTAGTAGACTATCCTCACAATTTTAGGTCCATCAGGCTGCCTTCAAGGTCCTGTTAAGCTACTCTCAATACTTGAGGTCCCACCAATCTATCCCTGAGGTCTTACTTGGCCACCCTCACAATTCTAGTCCATCAGGCTGCCCTCAAGATCCTGTTAGGCTACCCTCAATACCTGAGGTCCTGCCACGCTATCCCTGAGGTTTTGCTTGGCCACCATAGCTACACTAGGTCTTTCAGGCTACCCTCAAAGTCCTACCAGGCTACCCCCGATTAATACAAGATCCTGTCAGGCCACCCCCGAGGTCCTGCTAAGCCCACAACCTTTCATCTGTTTTCCTTTTCCATTAACCATAACAACGTTTACATAATTTATCATTGAAACCACCAAGCGAATCTAAGTCCAATCCAACAAATACAACAATCATGAATCCATAATCAATAAACATGATACATTTCTATGTCAAAGCCAACATAGCAATTGATATTGTGCGTGTAAATAATCCCTTAGTATTTTATGACTAGGCCGATGCCCATACATTACTAAATGTGCGAGCAATTTTATTAAACAAGTGAATTAACTTAACTTGTTAATGTTATTAACAAAACTAATCATGATTTCCACACATTTTAATAAGAAAAGGACAACTTGTTATAGTCCGAAATTCTAAAGTCATAAACACAAGGATTAAGGTTAACGAGTTATTAATACATTTGGGGTCAAAATCACTGCACTTGAATAGCTCCTGGTGATTTGACTGTAATATCAGTGTCATCTTCTTCAAATTTCCAAAGTTTAACAGTGGCATACGAACAACTGGGTTCCTGTCCGGCCCACGCCGATTTCGTTTCTTTTTAATTACCACTAACATATCAAAGCATAAATATACTTAGGGAGAGATAGGAGAAGGATTATAATATCTCGGTTCCGGCCGAAAAAGCGGGCAATGGTTCCGGACAATTTTCGGTCGATCGGAGAAGACGACGGAGCGCGGGACCTCGTGGATGGCTCAGGAACGGTTTGAGTTGATTGCGAATCGGTTTTGGGACGCTCGAGGACTGGGCTACACATGGGTAACCTGAATTTGGTGTCCGGCTAGTGTGGAACCTGAACCCACCGGGTTTCTTTCTCTAGACTTCCATCGCCGGAGCTCCGAGTTTCCTCCATCCTCTATTCTTTTCTCCTCTGGAATTACAGTGGCGTGTGGTGTGTGAATTTTGGGATGGGGAAGGGAGGTGTATGTATAGAGGAGCCATGGAGGAGAAAGAGTGGGGTGCAAGATTAATTCAAGTGTGAAGGCATTAATGGTAAAGGATGAGATGTAGAAGAGATAAAGGAGGTTTTTTTTTTTTTCTTTGGGGGGTTTGTCACGCCCTCGATTTTTAACATAAATAATAATACCATTTTTAAATACAAACCCTCGCAATAGTACATACGATAGCCCCCAAATACATTATAGTTTCCGAATCCACAGTATTGTCCAACCGATACAGTATTCCAAAAATAAAGAAAACAATACAATGCAATTTGTTTTACGAAGACATGCAAGTACTTCCAAAATATATATATATAGAGTTAGGTTCCGGTGAGGGATCCCTCATTTTATTAAAATGAGGGACTCTCCTTCCCGATTGAATTTCGATGATCCGAGCCGCTCAAAGTGATCAGAACGTGATTTTAAGGGTCCCCATGAGAAATCAGCAAAAAAAATGACCGGGAAGGGCTTCATCCGAGCAGTTTTCATTGAACGGTTCAAAAAAAACTGCTCGGATGATGCCCTTCCCGGTCATTTTTTTTGCTGATTTCTCGCGGGAACCCTTAAAATTACGTTCTGCACACATTGAACGGTTCGGATTTTCAAAATTTGATCTGAAAATGAAAGTCCCTTATTTTAACAAAATGAGGGATCCCTCACTTGAAAATTCCTCTATATATATATATATATATATATATATATAACTTTAGCTTGTGATGTCTGCATGCACTTCACACCCTCCAAGACTGTGTCCCTGAAGTGTACCTGAATATGGTAGGGTGAGCTACACTAGCGCAGCAGGAAAATCTATACACAAGCTATCTGAAAATGCGATGAATCATGCACCTAGAGTGAGTGAATACGATGAGATCTACAAAGAAACATGGGTCTTCCACCACAAACGAGCATATTACAACCAGAGAATCATGATTTCATAAAGATAACCCTAATAGCTCACACGTCAAACTAGAAGCAAAAATCGACTCGAATTATTCCAATTAGACCACAACTTGTCATCAATCGTCATTTGTCCATCGCTACGCAATTACTCCATTCTACCTTGATCTATACAAATATGTGATGATCATGCACCAACAGTGGTACGTGAGCAACATTACAACGAACCCCAAGATGCTAATGACAATGAGTATATCTATCAGCAGAACAACACGAACATATCATTGGATTTCCTTTTTGTACATAATTGATTTGTGTTTTATTTCTCAAGTATTAGCCACTCCATGCAACAAGAACTAGTTTTCTTGATTTGTACCGAACAAGAGGCTCAATGAAGAAGGATAGTAATCCAAGATACAGTTCAAAGTCGAATGACAAGCCAAATATTAGATTAACAACTTTATCTCTCTTTTCATTTCTCAAGCAACACAGGTCATAAGTCTAGCTCAACCAATCAACAATACGTGATATGTGATGCAAAGCAATGCACCGGGTAATGTTGGGCCCCGTAACCCTCGCCAAGGTCCCACCAAGAAGGTGAACCGGGCTCCGTCCATATTGACGTGAATTCCGGGCGGTGTTGGGTCCCGTAACCCTCGCCAAAGTCCCATCAAGAAGGTGAATCGGGCTCCGTCCATATTGACGTGAATTCCGGGCGGTGTTGGGTCCCGTAACCCTCGCCAAGGTCCCACCAAGAAGGTGAACCGGGCTCTGTCCATATTGACGTGAATTCCGGGCGGTGTTGGGTCCCGTAACCCTCGTCAAGGTCCCACCAAGAAGGTGAACCGGGCTCCGTCCATATTGACGTGAATTTCGGGCGGTGTTGGGTCCCGTAACCCTCGCCAAGGTCCCACCAAGAAGGTGAACCGGGCTCCGTCCATATTGACCTGAATTCCGGGCGGTGTTGGGTCCCGTAACCCTCGCCAAGGTCCCACCAAGAAGGTGAACCGGACTCCGTCTATATTGACGTGAATTCCAGGCGGTGTTGGGCCCCGTAACCCTCGTCGACATCCGAAGTTGGATACGACTCCATCCATTGTCCATATGCTATGACATGCCACACCACGATACATACAAAGTTCGATATCACACATAGCCATAACACTCGAATCATATGTCCATAAACATCCTTCATTATGCACAATCCATCCATAATCAATCTCACACCCATTATCGAGTTAAAACGATTATACAACATCATTAAAAATTGCATACTCAATATTTTTCAATAATTCCAATGCCAAAATATCACCAACTTACCAATCTTTAAAACCCATAAGGACCCATAACCAATACCGTCATTTAACCATAACAAACGATGAAAAACGCAGCCCTGTACGCCGCCCGAATTTTCAGATTTCAGTTCAATCTTCTAAAAATCACTATAAATCGAATTCTTAATACTTTTAAACGATTCTAGTCCCAAAAGTTGTGTGAGTGAACGAAGCTTAAAAGGTATGAAGGAACCCTAGTCAAATCTGAACTCCAAGGATGGTTAAACAGGCATTTATCGAAGCAATACGAATCTGTCACGCATCAACGTGACAGATTGACACATCTCTACTCAAACGATCATAACTTTTGGTGTACTAAGAGTTTTAAGGCGATTCAAGTGGCAATACAAAGCTGACTTCAAGACCTCGAAATCGATATAAAGTTTACATGAATCGGACATCAGACGAGAAAGTTACAGCCATTTGAAGTTGGGCGCAAACCGAAAACGAGCAGAAACCGAGACAGATTCGTGACCAAACTTCTAAAATCCACCATTAATTCAATTCTCAACGGTTTCAAGTGATTCCAGCGGCATTAGAACGGGCCTTAAGTCTACTCTATTCCATACGAAGGAACCAAAATTAAATTCTAAGCTTAAGAAGGCGTAAAACCCCGAAAACAAAGACCCTATTCTGCAGATTTTCGGAAATGGAAGAAACAACCACAAACAACGAAACAAGGCACGATCTAAGTACATAAACATCGTATAAATGCATAACGAGGGTAAGAAATCCCTACCTCATGGGTTTTGAGCAAAACCCGACCCTTTAACCAAGTCAACCGAGCTCCCACGCGGTCCGATCAAGATTTTTCTTGGATATTCGGAAAGCCCGTGCTCCGTATAGTAATTTTAATTCTTGGACTTTGTCCGGAATCACGCTCTTAGGTGTTGAGATCGAAGAGAGAAGGGAGGAGAGAGTTTTGGAGGAGAGGAGGAGAGAGTTTGGCCGAGAGAGTGAGAAAAAGAGAAAATGGGAGAAAGTAGTCTCCTGGGGAAATTATTGGCATGGGGAGTAATCACATGCTCCCACCACACACACATGCGCACCTCTCGTACAATTACTCTTATATCTTTCCACAAAGATGTCACACCGAATATCCGAACCGTCTATCTCAACGGGCCGTACATTAACAAAGGAAAAATAAAATACAGCCTAAAAAAAAAATTCACGGGTCTCTACAGGGTTAAAGGATGAGATGTAGAAGAGATAAAGGTGCAAGATTAATAGGTGGTGGAGAGAGAGAGAGAGCAGAATTTTTTTGAAGGAATGAAGGTGGTGGAAAATGTTATGATACATGCGGCACACCATACACATATAGAATTTTAAACAATTCGATTTAAACAAATATAGAGTATGATTTATAATTAATTAACTAATTTAATAAAGAAATAATTTTTGTATAAAATTATAATTTAACTTATTAAATTTTTCGGATCATTATAACATATGGGTTTAAAAAAAATTATTGATAGATACTAGTCAGAAAAATTTTAAATGTAAAATTTTATTTGAAAAAAAAATTAGGGCAAAAATTAGGGTTGTTACAACTCTTCTTAACATATCACCTCTCATTATATATCCACCTTCAAATCTACACTAATTCTATATCCATCCAAAACAGATCCTCCATTGAAATGGGCCGTTATTAGATCACCGACTTGTGGAGCTATTCCATGCTTGCCCGCCCACCCACCCAGTATGGTTACTATGGTATGGTATGGTTGAGCACAAAACAAAACCTTGATCACTCACGGTCACAGGTAGGGCTTTAAACGAGCCGAGCCAAGTTGAATTTTGTCGAGCTCAAGCTCGGCTCGTTTAGTAAACATTGAGTCGAGTCTCCCTTAACAAGTTGAGCTAGTGTCTGTTGGGAGCTTATCTGATGCTCGGCCTGTCACTACGTGCTCAAGGCCCAATTTGTATTAGAGCAACGGTAAAGAGTCCACCGCATTATTTGGGCTCATTATACATTAAATGACTCATATCCACTTAAAAGGCTAAGCCTTGTACGTTGTGAGTCATCCAATTGTATATTACGGTCCAATTTTTTTTTCTATTTATCCGATGTGGAACTTAACGTTCACACATGTTCTAACAAATTTGTTTGTTGTGCCAAACACGAAATTGAGAGTATAAAAAATCAACAAGTGATAAACCCATATCATGAGCATATAATGTTAGTATAGAATTTTCAGCTGAGCTAGTGTAGCTTAATCCCCCATTATTTTCAGGTGCGAACCCAAGATCATAGCTTGCATGCTTGGAGTACATAGATGTGGAAAAATCTTTTGAAAGCTAACTGAAGAAGTTACTTAGCCATCTTTTAACTTTCTTTTAGTGTTGTGTTTATAACTTTAATTACAATTTTTTGACCATGGAATATTGTAAACTCTTAACTTTTTTTTGATACTTAGTACTTATGTTGATTTGGGCCATTAAGCCAATCATGTAATCTTTTAGACACTATTGGACATAGAGGTGCAATTTATGGATATGGAAATGTCAAACTCTTTTGAAGTACCGTATGAATTATTGTGAGAATTTTTATTATGCAAATCCTTTATATTTATTTTAAAAATCGAGAGCGTGACACAGATTGGTCGTTTTCTTTATATACATCAACTAGAATAACGTTACCATGAAATCAAATTACCGTTACCATGGAATCCAAAAATATAGCTGAATGCACGATCATTTGGACGTGGTCTGCTTAATTGGAACTTGAAAGTGGACCTTATGCAGTACTTGTTTGACCAAAAAAAAGAAAGTGGACCTCGTGCATTTGTATGGTACCATTTGAGATAATCTACCAAAAAAATCATATTTAATCTCTGCTTTAGAACTCCGAAAAGCCAAGGCACATAGTGTATTTTTATATTTTCCAGGAATTTGAAGAAATCACTTTTATTGCATTAAAATAAGTTTTTTAAATTTCAGCAATTTTTGGTAAAAGAAATTAAATAAACATCTTATTTAAAAGACTTATTTAGGTATCCATCCCTGTAACGACCCCAATTTTTAACCCAATTTTTTTTTCCTAAATATAATACTATTAGAATTATTTTTCTTAATGCAATTTTTTTTAAACTACAATTATGCATGCAATATATACATTCATTCTTTTTAAATTTTTTCCTACACACACATGCGTGCTTGTACATTCCTTCTCCTCCCTCACTTCAAACTCGTTCTCTCCACTCAGTCTCTACTTCCTCCCTAACCCTAAAATCAAGCCTAATTCGTTCATTCCAAATCCCATGAATCCAACCCCATTAAATTCACTTTTATCCTATTCCACCAAAATTCTCCTATAAATACCCCACCCCATTGACTCACGAAAATACCACGATATTTCCCACACTCCACCGACCAGAAAAGAAGAGAAAAACAGAAGAAACCCAAGCTCCAATCAATGGAGTTTTAGAGAGAGATAGAAAGAGAGAGAAAAATGGGTTTTGTACCAAGACCAGACCGAAATCCAATTCGATCGTTCCAAACTCTTTCCACAACTCCTAACATCACCAAACATCGCCCAATTCGACCCCACGGTCTCCCAATCAAAGAACCCGAACTCTTCTTTCCCAAAATTCAAGATTCGTTTTTAAATCAATTCGATCCGATTCAAGGTATTATAATCCATTCCAACCTCTTCTCCAAGTATATTAAGTGTTTATATGCTTAACCCTATGTCCCGAACGAAAAAAATATAGTTCACTGCGCGTTTTCTGCCGCATTCACCAATTTGATATTATTTTTGAGCCTGACATTTTATTTGTAATTATTTACGAAGAAGATGACCCTTATAATATTTATTTTACAATCTTTATGATATTAATATTATAAAAAACTACTGACTTGTTATTATTTTATTACAATGTAATATCAACTTAGTATAAAATGTATTAATTATATCAGTTTAATTTATCTGGTAGATTGAGTTGGTTTTAAATGTTTCGAAACAACTTCGCGACCTCCCGAACACCATTTTTGACATCCGGATTATTTTTTCTAGACTTTTCACACTCTAAAGATTATAACTTGTTAAGATCATATATTTTTTTATTTAATTATCTATTTATTAAATTATTTATTAGTTATCCATCAAAGTTTACCAACGAAAAATCTTTGCAACATTCTAAACAACGTTTTAACACCTAAACTTATTTTTTCTGGACTCCTTGCATCTCAAAGATGATATCTTGTTAAATTAATAGTTTTTTTATTTAATTTACTATTTATTGTTATTTCTACAGTGTTCCCAATCAAAATTAATTTACGTCTTTATAAACCATATTATTAATGCCCGAGTAATTTTATTTAGACTCCTTACATTTCGAAGATGAAACTTTGTTAATCTCAACATATTTTAATTAGTAACTATTTATTATCTATTTACTTCACTTTCGGCCACTTTATTTAACGTCTTTATTTAAATTAATTCTGCGACTCTTCGAACCCAACTTTTGACACTCTACTGGTTGCATATGATCTTTAGGACTCTTATTAAGGTCATGTTAATTATTCTAATATTTTACCTAATTAATGCATTTAATGAGTTTTTAATTAATCTAATTACTTGAAAATAATTAACAGGAGCTTAGAAAAATATTTTTTTAAATTCTTTTAAAAAGTTTTTACTTATTATCATCTGGTCATGCGATATTAAGGGCAATGGTCCATTCATAAAACGTTGCGTGATTGCATTGCTTACTAATTGTTTTAATTATTATTCGTTTTAATTGTATATTGCACTGATACTTGATTTGAATGCTAGATTAGACCCTAGAGACATGTGGTGGTATGCGAATAGAATTCACCTAGTCGACGCTAGGTAATGGATGAATTGGAAAGTTTTATTTTTAGATTGCCTGCAAGCGTGATTTTGAGATGTGATGAGATTTGTGATAAGATTGAAACTGGCGTGTGTCCAGTGATGAATTGATAAACTGGCGTGTGTCTAGTGATGATGGTGAAGTGGTATATAAGATAGGCAAACCCTAGTTGTGATTCAGGTATGATAAGCTTTCTCCTTGTTGTAGTTATTAGGGTGCACACTCGGTATATAACTTAAGTGTACCTGCGGCAGCAAAGGGAAGTGACCTCATGGGACCGAGCATGACTAGCGGTTGGGGGAGGAAAAATCTCGCGGAGAGATCTTAGATTTCACATTAGGATAATGAATAGTAATAAATTGGTGTTTGTAAATTTTTATTCTACACTTTCGCATTATTATTATCTTGTTGCTTGTTAGCTGTAAAGTAAGAGGGGTGGTTGGGTTGGATTATTCTACTGGGTGATTTATCACTCACGGATCCGTCTGTATCCTGACAAATCGTTGCTTCGGCGATCAATTTGCCAGAGAGCGCAGGATTCACTGGAGATGATTCAAAGATGGTGCAGTTCGACACGGAAAGAATATCAGGAACGAAGATCGAGTATGCATCAGATTTGTATCAAGCCTAGAGTCAGCTCTGAAGTTAATGTATTTTGAATTCGTAAATTTATCTTGTGACTGTAATAGCTAAACTTTATTTTGAAAAATTATATTTATTTAGCAAATTTTCTTAAAATTTTATTTTATATTGCTTCCGAAAAATCGGGGCGTTACAATCCCTGATGTCACCATTATGTTCCCTCCCTGGAAAATGAATTGTTGCCACATTATATCCGTAGTTATTATATTATTCTCCCTTTCTCTCTTCATTTATTACCTACCATTTATTACACCCTACGTATTACCTTACCTACACATTTTTTAATATGATCAATTTTGAAATAATTTATGTTTTTTGATGAATTATTTCTTCAAAATTACCATGAAACATATTTTTTTTTAAACATGGGATATTCAAATCGACAACATTTTTCACGGATTATTCATGCACCATATAACATATTTCGGCACATAGTGGATTTTCAAACTAACAAAAAAAATGCCCATTGACATAACTCCAAAAGCACAGGCACATGAAAAAAAAAAAACTCAATTCTCGAAATTCACACTAATAACAAGCCGTAACAAAGTTTACAAAAAATATCAAATTAATAAATTTTGATGCCCACAGAAAAGTTAAAGCTATATAGATAAGTGAAGCCAGAATCGTATACAATTGGGATAAAGTTTGAGCTCTTGTAGACTTGAAAAATATGATGCCAGAATCAATTTGTAAGGATTGACGTCAGTGTGTGAATGAAAATTCAGTGAAACACAATATGGAGAGAGAGAGAGAGAGAGAGAGAGGTGTTACGAGTCTCTCAGTGGCATGAGAGGACGACGGTCGATTCTCCTACCCGGCTAATTAACCAACGCTTTTCTTTTACGAGGAAGAAAAAAAGTGTTTGGGAACCACACCTTTTTATCCACTGGCCGCAATCTTGTGCTACCAGGCCTCGTTGTTTTACTTCTTGCCCACAAACTATTGCTCTCTTGCCGCAAACTTTTGTTCCTTGTCCCATTTTATGAAGAAAGTGTGTTTATCAACGACGTCAAATTATTTTTTGTCAAAACGGTAACGACTGAGTTTCACTCAAAGCTCGCACCTTGAACGTGAGAGATTTCTAAAAAAATGATGCCGTCCGTACTCATTGGGACTTCACAAGAAAATGTATATTCGTCAAATCGTGAGCTCATTTTTGTTTATCTCTATGATCGAAAATATTCGAAATCGTTATGCTGTGTTTGATTTGTCTTTTGAAAAATAGTAGAGGTAATAAGTGGAGAGAGATAGAGAGAGAAATGTTGGAAGTAGGGAGAATCTAGAGAAATTTTTTTGAAAAATGCTTTTAAAAAAGCAAAGAGAACAAGGCATTAATCTTTTAGATATGGTCAAGAAAAAAAACCTTGTTAAAGATCATTTGAATCGAATACCATTTGATCTATTATCAAATGCGACAGAAACCTATTTTGACAAACGGACTCGGAAGAATATTCTATAAGAACTGCGATGCGAATCGGTCAAATTGTGATCTCGTTCTGATTTATCTCGATGATCGAAAGGGTTCATGTTGTAGAGCTCGTCAAGAAGATGAACCCTGTAGAAGATCATACTAATCGAATTGCATAATCGGAGACGATTTGAGTGAAATCTTTTCTGTGAAAATAGATTTGGATGCACAGTATCAAATCAAATCCAATTTATCAAAGAATAAAGGGTAAATTCACTCCAACCGACGAAGGAACGACCCCGACGAAGAGGTCAGGCTTTAATCTTCCATCCTTCAAACCCTAAATTGTAACCAGTAAGCTCATTTCATTTTTTTTTATAGATTTCATTTCATTGTCTTCTCTAAACTTCTCTCTTCTCCATTCCTAGTTTGACAAAAATTGTGTTTATGTGGGAATTTCTTGTTCCATTGCGTGTTTAAATTGAGGCAATTGTCAATTAATTTAACTAAAAGTTACAAAAGAAAAGTGGGAGAAAGCCTTTTGAAGCTCCTTAGAGCTCCTTAAGAGGTTCAAACCGAGCTCGAATAAGCTTCTACTCGGCTCATTTATCACCTCTAATCCTTTGAGATCGGCTTGTCTCATAAACTAGCTAAACTTAGAACACATTTTCGAAGCTTGTTAAGTTTTCAAACCCAACTTGATCAACCTTTTGCTTGGCTCAATCGGCTGTTAATCACCCCTAATCCTGGGTTCGTCCAAAAAATTTCCTGAAAATAGTTGTATGTGCTCGCCTACTCGGGCTTGAGAAATTTTCCATTTTGCCATCAATTAGCGAAAAGCATGCATTCATGAGATGTGTTATTGTGTTCTGTTGAAAAAGAACTTTACGTAGTAAGATCAAAAAAAAAAAAAAAAAAGAACCTTACGTAGTGTAATAAGTACTTTAACTTCATTTAACCAATTTGCTTATACACCTCACAGACAACTTTTATACAAGCACCAGGCCACAAATGTCTCTTAAGTTGTTGAAATAACATAACTAAGTGACACAAGGCCTGTTGCAGATATTTTTGATATAGTGCTCACATATTCATAAACTTGTATCTATTGTGTCCACCTATAACGTCGTAGTATGTCCGCATACCTTATTTGATCGGATGGGTGGTGGTTTAAATTTTTTGATCTTCTCTTCCATTCCTGTTGACAATTAAGAGAGTACGAAAATAGTTTGGTTATCCCGTGGATGTTTCCTTAGGGCCTGGATGTTCATCAATTGCTTATGGGATGGCTGAAGAACTCGGGCCTTTTCACATTGAGAAAGACGAGAAGACTCTTTATTTGAACCCTTATGCTTGGAAGTTGGAACCAAGGCATGTAGGCTCCAATGATTTCTCGTTCTCTTATATAACAAAACACAGCTACATGAGTAGTGAATATGATATCTGCTTTCTTATGATCTATGGGCCTGATGAATTCAAGATCTGTAAGTTGAGCAATAGGTTGGTAAAGGAACTGTGTGCTAAATTCCTGCACTGAAAGTTGAAGTGGCTTGAGCTTTGAATCAAACTGTGGTGAAATCTGCGGTGAGATATTCAATTGATAACATAGATGATATAGTTCTGAAGCTTTCATTTATAGTTGAGTCAGCTGTCAATGAATTGGGCTCTTCGGCTGCATTACTTGATTTTTTCACTTGGATTATTAGCACAAAAATACGAGAAGAGAAAATAAATGAAAATGAACATGAGGAAAAAGTGGTATTGGAACGATGAAGTATAACCCAAGCCAAAAGTGGTTTGATTTTTTCACTTACTCCTACATTCTTATTTCATATCATGCTTTCCCTCTCCAGGACACTATGTTCGACTGCTAAGCCAAGCCATATCAAGGTACAACTCAGCAGGAAGTGAAAAACAATTAACTTGAAGGGATACATGGTATGTGATGTTCTTAATATTTTTCTTGAATTTGCCCTCATGAAGCAACTTTGAAAAGTAAAAGGGATATGTAACGCAGGTTGGAAATGCTTTAATGGATGATTATCATGACCATTTGAGGCTTGTTCGAGTTTATGTGGTCAGCTGGCATGATTTCCAATGAGTCATATGAGCAGTTGAATTTGTTATGCGATTCCCAGACATTTATCCACCCCTCTGGGCAGTTTGATAAGGCTCTGGATATGGCTTCTGAGGAACCTCGAGAAATTGATCCATATAGCATCCTCATTCCTCCGTGCACTGCTACTTCTAGCTCGTCCAGTCAGCAAAAGAAGAGATGGCGCGTAAGTACGGACACACTGAACATACCAATTGAATTAGTTAGAAGAATAACTCCCTCTTTCTATATGTTGTGCATGAATGAATATTTTCGTGTTCACAAGTTCTTTGCTTTCCCAGCATACCGTGGTTCTTGGAAAATCCTAATGGTAGGCTAGTTGGTTGGTTCCGATAAAATTTGGGAACTCCTACCTCTTTTAAAATATTTCAAATTTGGTGTATATTAATTTCTTTGCAAAACATTTTGTCTAATCCTTAAACCTGTTCTTTCCTATAAACCCTCCGGAAACCTTCCATGGTAGATGAAGCAGAGGAAATGATTGAAAAGATACCAAAAGAAAAGAACAAAATTTTAGGTCCGGTTTTCGTTTGCCAATATTGTGAATCATCCCTTTCATCATATTATGTTTCCTTTCCAATGTTTGCATATGCATTATGTTGGGTTTTGCCCATGTGGTGTTAATGCTGTTTGGAAAAAGAAAAGGCTATAGTGATTTGTTTGGTGTTGGCCGAGATAATTAATGATCAAGGGAATTAAGAGAGTATAAGTCAGTTGTGTTATTGGAAGTGCTTAATTAAGCCGGCTGTGCATAGAGTAATTGTGGTAATTGATTCCAAGAAGTCTTTGTTGTGCTGCATCCAGATTCTTCCTGGCAGATGAAGGGTATTTTTTGTGCTAGCTTTATTCAAGCCTATTGATAGGGCCTACTGTGCCGTGTGTGAGTAGAATGAGAAAAAGGCAGAGTTCACCAAGAAAAGTCATTTTTCTTTGTGTGCATGTGTGAGACAAAAGCAAAGTGATGTACAGTGTGCGAGAGAGAGAATATTGTGTGAGGCTTAGGGAGATAAAAATACTGAAAGCTTGTGAGCTAGAGTAGGGTATTTTGTATCTCATTGTACTCATCCAATATTAGTGGAAGTTGTTTTCTCTCCATGGACGTACCCGAGTTTGGGGAACCACGTAATCTTGTGTCTCTTTTGTGTGTGATTATTTTTTCGTTACGCTTTCATTGTGCGCACTACTACAATAATAGATAAATACCACACTAAGGAGGTTTATAAAGATCACAGTTATCAGTGAAAGTGTGATAAAAAGTTGTAGACTAACTTTTTAATCTTAGTTTAAATCAAAAGCTGAGATAAAAAGTGGTGATTAGCCACGGAAAAGAGCAAGATAATAGATCTCACTCTTGCGACGAGATAAATTGAAAAAGACCTCACCCTTATAGTGTGATAGAAGACTTTAAGACCTCACTCTTGCGGTGAGATAAAAGAAAAAAGACCTCATCCTTGCGGCGTGATAAAAAGCTTTGGCACAAAAAAGAGCGAGATAAAAGATCTCGCTTTTGTGGTGTGATAAAAGACGGTGATAAAAACCGAAATTTTTGCGTGGGCGCTGCTTCTCTCATTTAGGCGCGAATTGAAAAGTTTTGTGCTCAAAACGACGTCATTCACATTAGCCCAAAATAAGCCCTAGTTACCCTCTCCACTCACCCGTTGAAGCTCAGTACTCATTCTCCTAGCCGGCCTCTACAGTACACGTTTCATCTCCATCCCCATCCTCACCTGCTGCCGCCTCTTCGCCCCCATCCTCACTCGCTGCCGCCGCCTTATCTCTCTCCACCACCACTGTGAAGGAAGAAATGGCGCACTCCCTCTCGCGAGTTTGTTATCAGAGAGAGAGAGAGAGAGAGAGAGAGAGAGAGAGAGAGTGCGATCTTCAAATGGAGAAGTCGATCAATCGAAATGGAAAATTCCTAAACCCAACAGGTATTGTTCTTCTCTCTCTCTAAAGATTTTATCTGTTCTTTGCAAATCAACAGGTATTTATGCAGTTTAAGTGTTTGCAAGCATTTTGGTTTAGGTTTTTAGTTATTGCTCTTGAAATTTTTTGATCTGCTTGAAGTTTTGGCTTCCCCAGTTCTTATAGATTTATGGTGTACTTAAGATCTAAAATACATATTAACAACTTGACAACCACGACCTGGAGATTACGATTGTTGTGCACTTTAGGTTTATGCCCATCCTCATTTACTATCCATTTCAAGAGTGTGTTTCGTGCTTGGGCGGCTAATCAAGCAACCAATGGTGGAATCCGTATAAAAAGTTAAAAACACCCAAATGACCAAACCAAACCCTCAACATGCATAAGACCCAGTAAAAGATATGGAAAAAATACAAGGAAAAGATTGAGTGGTCAGTGATATGGTGAGGTGGTGAGTAAAGCTCCAGAGTCAAGAAATGATCAATTGAGCAAATGGGAGTGCTTAATTGGTTAGCGAACCATAACTCAGTCCTAAACTTGCACTGAATCCCGGATTACTTTCTTCAGACACTTAGAGCAGTATGGAGGGAAAAAAACACGAGTGAAGATGCAAGAGTGCACCCAAATTGCAGCAATGCATCAAAATCCTTATCGTGATTGTAGTGATCAATCAACAAAATCTAGTACTTATGTTATATTTCCTGTATATAGTTCTATAACTAAGAGAAAGCGTCCGTTTATAGAAGTTTTTTGTTCTAGTTTTCATAGTTGCTTGTAGTTTGATTTTTTTGGGTCGAGATTATATTAGTGTTCATTCCCCTCCCGAATGAATTCTTTGAGGAAAGGCAAAAAGGGAGAAACGGATAAACATAGAGATCGGTCCTTGGTGTTAAGTTCATTCTCTTGAAACAAATGGTAAGTTCTCTTTCCGTGCATTTTTGTTAGCTCTATTCATTCACACAAATTTATATCCAACAGAATTTAAACATGAGTTATTGTTTTCAATAGAATTTTTTTTTTCTGGCTTACTCTTGTCACCTACTTCTTCCATGTGCTTTTAAGTACTGACATGTACTGCGTAGTTGAAACACTCCATCAGTAGTGGCTGCACCTTTGTTATCACCCAAAAGTTTCGAGTCTGAGCTCTTCTCCGCGCTTACGCTAAGTTGTTTTGGAGTATTTTTTTTCTTTATCCGATAACTCAAAGTATCTTGGCCTGCTTATACGCTTTTCGACTGACCAATCCCACAGTCCTCTTTCTTTTGGAGTATCTAGTTGTTGCTTGGGTGGAGAGATAAGTCTTTCCAGTGTTACCACACAAGAAAAGAAGATCTCTCTAGGATCTGTTGACTTAGTTCTAGGGTTCTTATTTGTGCTTCTATTGTCAGCAACTCCTGGAAAAGGAGCAATGCTGGACATGGTGTAGCCTCAGTCTTGGGATTAGGTCTTGTTAGTATTGTTGTTGTCACTGATATGTTGCTCTCATGCTCTGTATTGATGTAGACTTGTTTCTGCCTAATAAAAACATATAACATGTAGGCACTTCATCCACGCTATGTGATGTGCTCATAGACCTTTTTCTGCCTAAACAGACCATATGAAATGCAGGCACTTCATCCAAAATCGATCAAAGTTTAAACATAGTACAACCAAAAAATGATTCTGTTGCTATAATTGGACAGTGTGGACTACCACCACTTTTGTGCGATCACTGTTATTTTTGTTCCCTGCAGTTATTGTCTGATCTAGTTCCTAATAGAAAGCGCTGAAGAAACTTTGAAAAATTATCATAAGACTTTTTCTATCAATGTGACATAGTGAGCCACAAAGTTCCTTTAATCAAGTGTAGTAGTAAAATTGAGAGAATTGCAGAAAATTCTACCTATTTTATCTGGCTCGATTGTGAATAACTGGTTCTCTTCTGCTGGTTTACCCGCTTCTTAGTAAATCCAATGCAGAACATCCTTAAAATGTAGGTGTCAGTTGTTTTCACATCCACATGAGCCTCGATCAATGTTTGCAACTTGCGTACCAGAGACCTAAGCTTGTCTGTTGTAAAATCCATTCCCTAAGATTGCCAAAACAGTTATTAGTATATAATTATTACCAGGCATCTTGGAAGTTGGGAAACCATTCAAAAAACAAGGGTATAGGAAAATCCATTAAACAACATATGAACACTAATTGTCCCTCTCTATTTCATCAATCAATCAACTCTTTAATTTTAACCTTGATGTTGCTAAATAGTGGCTAGCTCAGTGGGATAGAAATGGTAGGTATAAGATCTTGATATAAGCTGATTAACTAGAATTTTCTGTATCGTCATGTCGATGTCCTTAGAGAGCTTCTGTACTTTGTTCCTTTATTTGGAAAATGGTTTAGTGGAAGAACATGCAATAGTGTGGCGCTATCGTAGCCTGTCCCATGATTCATATTCTTGCTTTGAAATATCCAGGTGTCAACTAATTTGCGAATGTAGAAGATGGAGTAAAGCATTGTGCCTTGCAATCAATTATGTGTTCATTGGACTGTTTGTTCTTATGCTTAAGAAATTTGTTGTTACTGCAGTTTATTTAGTAATCCTAACACCTTCAGAAATTTGTTGTTATGGGGCTTTGTGTCGGCTTTAATTGGAGCCTCGGCTAGATGATTAGTTCTCATGCTTTTGAATGGCTGAATCCACCTGCTATTTGTTTCAAAACATGATCATACTCATGCAATCATAAAGTCATGTTAATCCCTTTCTCTCGCACTCACGTGCACGCAATCACTTTTTCATCTATTCGGTGCCCATGTCACTCCAACCATGTACTTCCACGTGCCTAGACGTGGAAATCATTCACGTTGTGAGGAGAAGCAAAAGAGCCTATTGCAGATTGTTTCTCAAATGCAAGTTCAGCTTGATGCAATAGCACAACACATGCCTCACACACCAAAATCTGATAATATTGGTTCAAACACTCTTAGAAGTGACAATCTCGGAAGTCCACAAGTTAATAATTTTGCAATGGACAATTGGGGGAGAACCAAGGAGGACATGTCACCTCCAAACCCCACACCAAAAGTCAAGAAGGTGCAACTTTTTATTAGCATTAAGTGTATTTTTTACCTTGTTCATGCGCTGTCATTTTTTGGGTAGTGTCTAATTTCCTAACTTGTGTGTAGGGCAAGCAATGTAAACTGGTAGTAGGATCCATCAATAACATTGTTGCTCTTGGCACGGCATATGAGAAAGCGGAACCCAATGAAGAAGTTCATATGGTACCACTAGAGGAGAGCAATCTGCGCGTGTCAATTGATGTTGTTAAAGTAGGAGAGGCCTTTCTTCCTATACCTATCCCTAAAGGGCTGCATTCTGTAGGGGTGGCTACTGTAGGAGAGGCGGTTGGGTTTCATGTAGCATGGCCCAAAAGCCTTATATTGTTTGCCCCTGAGGTATACATATTATTATGGTTTTGTACATGTCGAATTTGAATTACTAGACTACAAATTAATTAATATTGTTACTTATGGGGAAATGTTTGCATTAGATTGGTTCGAAAAAACCTGGCATGTTTGGAAATGAGGTATAACGTGCTCTCCTAAAATTAAATTGCCTTACTTGGTTTACTATGGAAAATCTTTAACTTAGAGAGCTTTACTAGTATTTTTCTTTCAATGTTAAAAGTTGTTTATCCTTGTGCACCCTGTCAATTTTTAATGTAGGCGACGCCAAAAAACCAAGATTATAGAAATAATTTGGAGTTACCGAACATCAATAAGGTGTAACTTTATTACCACGAAGTTTATTTTTCACATCGTTCATGCATTGTCAATTTATGATTAGTGTGACCTAATTTCCTATCTTCTTGTTGTAGAGCCAGCAATGTAGACTAGTAGTGGGATCAGTCAATAACATTGTTGCTCTTGGTACGATGTTTTGGAAGAGTGGACCGAATGAACTTCTTCATACAGTACCACTAGGTGAGGACCATATGCGCGTGTCAATTGATGTTGTGAAGGTAAAAGATGCCCTTCTTCCTATACCTATCTCCGAAGAGGTGGCTACTGTAGGAGATGCAGTTGGTTGTTTTGTAGCTTGGCCCAAAGACCTTATATTTTTTGCCCCGAGGTATAATATCATTATGCTTTTTTCCATGTCGAATTTGAATTACTTGACTACTAATTAATTGTTACTTTTTGAAAATGTTTGGCTTAGGTTGCTTCAAAAAAACCCAGCATGGTTGGGAATGAGGTATAACGTGCTATCTTAAAAGCTTTATGATGATTTATTGTTATAAGCTAAGTTGGCTTACATTGGTTTTCTTTTTGGGAAATGTTTGGCTTAGGCTGTTTATAAAAAACCTCGCACGACTGGAAATAAGGTATAATGTGCTATCTTAAAAGGTTTATAATGATTTCTTTATGCAATTTAAGTTAGCTTACAATGGTTTACTTTGGAATTCCTTTCACGTAGAATGGTTCGAAACATCATGGAGTGGTTCGTCGTGAAGTGGTCGGCGATGAGGTAAAAAGTAACACTTTAAATTATTTATTACTATTTTTCGAAAAAAGTTGAGAGTAACTTGTACTTCTGCATTATGTCCAATATGACTAGGTGACTTCAAAAAATGTGGAGTGGGAATGTAATTTGGAATGCATTGAATTATTTACCACATTGACCAAGCGCACCGATAAGATGGAAGCTATTCAAATTCCTATAGATGATGACATATTTGGTGCGGAGGTTTATGCTCAACTGCAAAAAGTTGACATGGAGTACATATGTCATATGAAAGAAGTATCTGCGACATGCATAATGTTATACATAAGGTAAGAGTTATTGCATACATCTTTTAATGGTTGTAGAAGTATGTAGTGGTTATAAATTTTGTTTCATTCTTTTCCAGACAACTCTATTCGGGTATCAAGGTTTCCAATATGGATACAAGATTTGCATTTGTTAACCCATGCTCCCTCAGTGAAAATTATAAGACTAGTGAAGCTTCAAAGCCCGGAATGCTTGCAAGTCGACTTGAAAATGTCAAGAATGACCAATTGCTTTTGGTTCCTTGTAATATTGGGTAAATTTCGCAGATCTACACATTGTTCCTCTTAATTTGCTTTTGTTTTGTTCTATTTCTACTAATTATGTCTTGTTTCATATTAGGGTCCATTGGGTATTGTGCGTCATTGATTTGTCGTCTTCAATAGTGTACTACATGGATTCAGTTAATAAGGAAGTCCACTCACCCCTTAGACTCTTGATTAAGACGTAAGTTTTTGGACTTTGAGCATTATTGCTTGAGCCCTTTCCTTAATTATATTATGTTGATAGTACTTACAAGTATTGCCTCCTTGAAGTGCATTCAAAATCTATGATAGCTGTAAGGGAGTACGGAGTAGTCAAATTATTAATTGGAAAACAGTTGAGGTATCAATGCAATCTCTCTCCTTTTGACTTTTTTTGGGAATTGTTTTTATGTTTTTTCTGATTGAAATTATCGTATTTGTCTACAGTGCCCGAAACAACCTACAAACGTGGAATGTGGGTTCTATGTAATGAAATACATGAAAGATTTGATTAGAGATGAGAGGATCTTATGCAGAGGAAATGTGAGACTTATTTTTAACTTGTATTTCTTTATATTGCTTTATGAATAGAATTGTTAACTTGTAAGTATTTTTTTTTCAATTTATTGCAGTTCAATGGAAAAAAAATTTACACGAAAGCCGAAATTGATGAAGTGTGAGCCAAGTGGATAAAGACCGTCATGAACGAAATATAATCAACTTATACATGTAAGTTACCTCTTCGTTTGTTTAGATGGCTTTGATCAAGAATGTAGGTTGTAGCTTGTTAATTGTGTTGCATTGGGAGTGTTGAGATTAGTTTCAAGCTTTGGAAATGTTGGTCATTTGCTTGGAGCTATTTTATGAGCTCCTTTGTGAACATTCATTTGACTAGCAACTCTCCTACTCACCTTCAACATCTCATATCTCAAATGCACTCTGCATTTGCTATGAAGGAACTTGGTTCTCTTTCCTATTTTCTGGGTATTGCTATTCAATCTTGTGCTAAGGGCCTTTTCTTATCTCAGTCTAAATATGCTAGAGAAATCCTCCACAAAGCTGGTCTTGCTGATTGTAAGCCCTGCATTTCTCCTTCAATGATCAAGCCTACCTCCTCTTCTGTGTCCTCTGCCCCCTTTGCTTTTCTAGTTCTTTTTAGGAGTATTGTAGGTGCTCTCCAATATCTCACTATTACTTGTCCCGATCTTGCTTTTGCGGTCAACCAAGCTTACCAACATATGCATTTTCCTACCGTTGGTGACTTTGCAGCAGTGAAACGATTGCTCAGATATCTTAAGGGTACTATTGATCATGGTCTGATTTATCAACCTTCCTCATTTGAGCTTCATGCTTTCTCTGATTCTGATTGGGGTGGGGACTGCTCTGCCCTCAAGTCTTCTTCTGGCTGTTGTGTGTATCTTGGTGACAATCTTATTTCCTGGTCTGCAAAGAAGTAGACAACCGTTTCTCGTTCCTCTACCGAGGCTGAGTATCGCTCTCTTGCTCACACTGCTGCTGAATTGAGTTGGCTTCAAATGCTTCTTCGTGACCTTCATATTCCGGTTACTTCCACTTCGGTGTTGTAGTGTGATAACACCTCTGTTATTGCCTTGGCCATGAATATGATAAGAGTACTGAATCTAATGTATCCTCACAGTAGAATGGTGGGTCTAGTTACACCATAGTAACTGTGGTAAGTCGATTAGGAATCAGTTAGTGGAAGTATGTAGTGGAGTGGATGTGCTAGTTGTTGATAGCTGTATTAGTTCAAGTAGTTCGTCTTTACTCTTGTATAAAGTTGTATTCTGTATAAATTCCTGAATCAAGAATGGATCTTTTCTAAATCTCTTTAACAAAGATGTCCAATATCATCTAAAATAAACTTAGACCAAGCATTTGGCCCTGTACACAAAATTTTAGAATGGCAATCTGCCAAGAGGAGTTATATTTCAAACCCAACTCTTCAAGTTGAAATTGGATGTGTTTCGGGCTCAGATTAAACAGGCCATCGGGCCTAATTCGAGGCAAATAGGAGCCCTTGCTAACCGGATTGTAGCTTTTAAAACTTTTTCATACGCGGAACGCCTACTACAATCTACGAATCCGATGCTTCGGCAATGGAATTGTCCCGTGCCTTTTCGTTCTTTATGCCACATAATTCTGTGTTCTTGCGGGTCAGATACCGTTATCCTCACTATATTTAGATGTTATAAGAATGTTTGTTGACATGCAAATGAAATTTTGCCTGCATGTTTGAGCTTAAACCAGTCGTATCTATGGTTAGTAGTATTCATGACAGCCAGGCCTTGTTCTTTGGTTCTTCAGTTGTTGTTTCACTTTCTCTGTCGTGGTCCATAGATACTATGTTTCTTGTTGGAAACTAGGTAGCATTTTGGATATGGCACATTGTCTTAAAAAGGAGAAGACTTTTTTATTATGTTGATTTTGCTGTTGCCATGATGCTGATGTGAAGTGCTCTATTATCCTGCTGCTAACTTCTCTTGATGTGGCTTCTTTTTGCTTGGAGTTCTTGATCTTATATATGCCTGAGTTTGGTTCTAAAGATATGTTTTCTGCTGGATTAATTTAGGCATGCTCTTAGAATGACGAAGTACTTGAAATTGGCTTTAGAGAATGACGAAGTGCTTGAAATTGGCTTCAGAGAATGACGAAGTGCTATTCGTTATAGCTTAGGACATAACTCCATGCTTGTGGTTCAAGTTTTCTTTGTCTTTTTTGTTGTTAAAGCTTTTGTTATGCATTTTTTATGCATTTTCAGAAATTTGATTGATCTTATATTGAAAGTTGGCTTTCTGGCACCATGTTTCTATCTGTGATATGTTTTGGGCAAGATGCAGTATCATTTATGCATATTTCGTATGGTAATGTCTTTTGTTTTGGAGAAGATAGCTGCGGGTTGAATACATATTTTACGTGTATTTATTATTGGTTACAGATTCAGGCATTTTTTAAATGCAAAAAAAAAAAGAGTATCTTTCAATCACGGTTTTAGACTGTGATAATAAGAACATTTAATCACGCTTTTAGACGAAAACCATGATCTAGAAACCACAAAAGACCACGCCTAGCTAGCTATTTTCCATCTCATTTTTTAGACATGAAAGATCACAGTTTTTGGTGGTGATTGTTATCTACATACAATCACGGTTTTTTAAGAAAAGCGTGATCAAAAACCCAGGATGCAACACGCGGATGAGTTTCCATCTCGGTTTTGCCTAGAAACGATCACACCTTTTGGGTGTGATTGTTTTTATCTTTCAATCAGGGTTTATAACAGTGATAAAAAAGAGTGATTTACAATCACACTCAAATCTATCACGGTAGCGCGAGTGTGATGGAAAACTAACAATCACTGCAAATAGCTGTGATTGTTATGCTTTATTGTAGTAGTGGCGGGTGATCGGGTATTTTATACCCACCACATTATGGCATCATCATCCATCTATCTACACCGCCCTTAATCCTTACTCTTTTTCCAGATGAGTCAAGTTGTTTTTGTCTTGTGTTAGCACCACAGTCTTGAAGTTATCAGAAGGTTGGGGGAAAAATGCATCTTTGTGCTTGCATAGTTAAGTTAGGAACGCTACATACACTACAAAATCTCACTACACCATCCCAAAAAAAAAAACGAAAATCCCAAAAATCAAAACACATCCCCTCTCTCCCACCACCACTACGACCACCATCACCAGTTCAACACCATCACCGACGCCAAGGGCCGCCCTGCCACCGCCAGTACGACGCCATCTTCCTCTCTCTCCTCGACTCTAAGCTCCATTCTATCCTTTCACCTTCACCATCACCACTACAACCACCATCAACACCGACACCCACCACAACCGGAGAGAGGGGCAAATTGATTTGGAGTTTTCTTCAGAGGCTTTCTTCAGAGAAGAAATTAGGTACTTACCTGGGGAGAGGAGTTGGGGAGACAAGGGGTGATTTCGGCAATCGTTGGTGGCGGTGTCGTCGGTGGTCGGGTTGGACAAGCCAGAAGTGGTGGCGGTGGTGGTGTACTGGTGTGCTTGGTCTGGCGACGATGGAGATGGTAGTGTCGGACCGGCGTCGGTGGGTGGGTGCCGGTTGTGGTGGGCATTGGTGGGAGATGATGGTCGTAGCGGTGGTGAGAGAGAGGGGATCCCTGGTTTCAGCGTTCTATTTTTTTTTGGAACCTCCCCAATACGACATCGTTTTTGGAGGTAGTGGATGATGTAGTGAGATTTTGTAGTGCACGTAGCATTCCTCTGAGTTCTATTTGTGTGAAGATGCTATATGTTCTCTTTTTGGCTCCATATTTTTCTCAACTACTCTCACAGTTTAGCATATTAATCAAACAATTACACTGAAGATATATCCAACATATCATTATTGCAAAGAAACTCTCAAGTGGGATAGAGAAACCCAGATTATAAGGTGAGAGATGTCTGCCTTGTGACATTCGTACGTAGTTTATTGGATGATTGCGTTTCTTTTTCAATGCGGGTGTTGAGGCAAATGTTATGAAGATGTTGATCAGAAATTTGCATGACAGGTGCTCAAGAAATCTCCAGCTATTTGGACAAGCAAGCTTATGAACTCCAATCCTCTCCAAAGCAATTAATGACGAAAGTATCCTGGAAGGCACAACAATTTGACTTGCCAACTTGCACTGGTAAGCTGCTGTAACACACTCTTTGGTAATTTTCACACAATTGAGTGATGAACTTAGTAGAAAATTATATGATATATAGTTTTATAGAGATGCATCCAAGCAAAGACGAATCCATGTATGGGCATATGGGGGCTACGGCTCCTGTGTCGTTTTGGGATTTTTTTTTCAAATTTTAATATTAAAATTAGTTGTTTTTTCTTTTTTGTTAAGATCATCTAGAATATGTCCCTTTCAGAGTGTTAGAAAAATATAACCATAGTGCGGAAGCGAGTGGTTCGGGTTACCTTGCGAACTTTAACTGAACCGGACCTTGGTGTGGATGGATTACGAACTCTCGGTCACATACCAAATCAGCAACAAATTCCTGCGATGGAGTGATACTACGAGGATCGAGTATCACCTTCTATTCCACGGTGCAAAAGCTCGGATTGTTCTTCAATGGTAGAGAGAGAGAGAGAACTATCAAAGAGAGAGTGAGTTTCCCAGAACTCTATACTTTTGTATACCTCTGGTGTATTAGTGTATATTATTGTGTGTATATCTTGTGTATGTTCTTTATGAACATCCTGCAGAAAATAAATAAAGAGAACATCCTAGATGCTTTAGAAGTCTTCTAATCGTAAGAGATTAGAATTACTTCAACTTCTCCTATCTTATCTACAAGATGAGATATGACTCTCTAATATATGGGTCACCGGGTCATGCCTACATGGGCGACCCGATTTGGTCCCGGACCGACCCCAAATTCCAACACAGAGCACTCAAGTCACAGAGATTGACTCATGCTGTCATGCCTGTTCTTTTCCTCATAAGTAAAAAAATATACTAGCAGACTTATTATAACAACAAAGGAAATCACATGCGTAACTGAAACATTATTTTATGTCCTGCATATAAAATAAAGAAGCTCTAGTTTGAAATGGCTATATTATAATTATTAAGTTTGGGTTTTCTAATTCACCGTACCTAAACATATGCCGGTTTCATTGAGAAGACAATTGTATCGATGCATATCGGGTCTCAACAGCCATTTCATCTGCAAATACCAGTATGGAAAGTCTGAAATCCCGTTATGTATCAGCCAGTAGGATCATATTTAACGGCCATATTTAGAACATTAATTCACGATCGTCCAATATGTGATCTGCATTGTGTCATGGGTCGCATGATGAGTTATGAGCATTACATAGAAAAGTTCATTACATCAATTCCTTCAATTTCCCACCACTAAAGGAGTTCATCTTCATCATTAGCTAGATAAACCTTAGACAATAATACATAGCCTCAAATCGTAGCATGGCTTACAAAATGTTTAGGATTCTAAGGGAGAAAAATACCCAGGAATAGAGTTGGAACGCAGCCTCTTGAAGTCACTCTATCAAGAATATTTAGTTCTAATTGTTTAACCACCATTCATGCAGCTGGAGCATAATCATAATCACTGTCGTCATCGTCATCATCACCCTCCAAGGGTGCTGCAGGGGCATAGTCATAGACTCGTAATCTCCATCATCGTCGTCGCCGCCATCTCCTTCCATGCATGCTACCGGGGCATAGTCATATCCGTCGTCGCCATCGTCATCCCCGTCCGGATGCTTCTTGCACCACGAAACAATGACCGTCGAAATGAGTGGCATTATGCTTTCTCTGGAAAATTTTGAGAAGGAAAAGAGAAGTTGGACTAGTGTTTTTTCTTCAAGGTCTTTGTGTTCTGCAATTGAACATGAAGACAGGAGCCAATGCTTAAATAAAGGTGAGAGAAGGTGTTGGGCTCATTTTGACGCAAGGCAGACACGTGGGAAGTGTGGACTGATGCTGAGAGGGTGTGCAAGACCCGACACGGCTGACACATGTCGCTATCTCGTCCGGACAGGTTGGAAATTCAGGAGACAAATCAGCATACACGTTGGTGCAACCATTAAAAGCATCTTTGTGCATAAAATTCAGAATAGTGTAAGATTTTTGTGCAGACTTGTGTGACAATACAACAACAATATAACAGAACCCATTTAGTCTCCAATCATTGGGGGTATGGGCGGGGATGATTGGAGATAGACCTAATCTTTGGCAATATATGCACAAAGTGACTTGTGTGACAATGAAAACTCAAAAAAAAGGTGTCTTTTTCAGGACAGAGCATGTGAGGTACATTATGGACCATAAATGGGAATATGACTGGGGAATATGAAGAGCAATTTAGTCACTTCAACATTTCGGTGCGTATGGGTTATGTTGCAGATTGGATATTTTTACAATTATATTTGGCACCGAAGCACTTGAACGGTCAAGTGTCGTCCATTTACGTTTGTGAAACGGTCGAAAATTCAAAATAGGAAGCAATATTTATCGGGATCGGGAATTATCCAATCCATGTACAAATTTTGATATCACAATATAACGGAGTGTAATGCGTATGATCGATAAGCTACGTTGTAGTCTTTCATTTCAACCTTGATTGCACCAAAAAGTTTAAGAACGAAAAAGCTAAAAGCTAGCTTTATACAGTAAGTTGCAACAAAAACCCCTAAGATCATGGCATCCCATCATTGGTTTTTGTAGAGGCTATACATATGAAGATTAGCCTCTCTCTACAGGAGGATGGGCATTCTGTTTACTATGATTTTTCTGAAACTTATCACTTGGTTCTCAACCAAAAAAAGAAAGAAGTGTAATCTCTTGTTATCTTCTTCGCGATTCAATTTATTTCATACCTATTTACAAAAGGAAAACATAGATGTATGTATTGTAGTTTGCAGCTGCATGAAGATCTTATGGCAAGTCCATCTTGTATCCTATGTCATAACGAAGTTAAAAAAAAAGTATTGAGAATGACAGAATCCTCTCCACCATGGTGCCAAATTCAATCCCAAATTTTGACAAATCTCATCCTTGGTGCCAAAATTGGCATGAAATTTTACACTAATCAAATCACCTTGGGACAATATGTTCCCTGAGTTCCTCATAATTGGTGACAAAAATTGTATCACTAACCAATAGATTGATTAGCTAAAGGCGTTGTAGCCCAATGATATTTTCTGGTCCTTCCCTTGCGGGATGCTAGGATTCAAACCTCGTCAGGATTGTTTTGTGGCTCAGTGTGATTGGGGCTTAAATCCTCTAATTTGCGGCTTTTATATATTTAAGTCGTCATTTTTATTCGATATTGCACGTAAGGTATTTTTGTGAATATTTTAGGTCAAACGTGCTGAACGCCAATGGACGCTCCGGCATGTGTGGCCAAGCATCGAAGTACCCAACGGCACTCATTTCCATGCAAGCGGAATCTAACGGTACCTCAAGAAACCTCGGAGGTCACCCGGTGGTCAAGATGGTCATGAAGCATGCCAAGGCTTCGGAAAGAAGGCAAATGCATTAGGGTTAGCTCTCGAGGGCATCTGAGAATCCAAGGCCACATGGCATACCTCCGCCAAGTTCCGTTGGTCAAGGAATCGAGCATCGCATGGCCGTCGGGTCACCACAAGGCTTGGAGACTCAAGCTGCACCTGTTCTGTAGTTTTCACAGCATGGTATCAGTACCTCAAAAATATGGTACCGGTACCTTTTTCTGACAGAAGAAGACAGTTCAATAGGTTCCGATACCTCAAAACATTGGTACCGGTACCTTTGCTCTTCGACCAGCTTTTTGTGCTGAATATTTCAACCTTCCATTTATGGAAAGTTTTTTCTTTTAACATATTTCTGGAATATTTTAAGGACCTTTTGGTCCATTGTATGACTGATTTGTAAGGCCTATAAGTAGCTTTGTAAGCCATTATGTAAGCACATACACTTTAAGTCTTTTTATGTTTTAGAGCTCCATAGTTATTTCTTTCAAGCTTTTGTCTTAAATTCCTCAACAACTCAAGTAAGTAGTGGTTGAATGATTAATTCTCAAGTGTTAATGTTGTAGCTACAAGTTGGATCTCTATATAAATCAAGTTTATTTTAGCTTTTATTGGTGAATCATGTTTTCTTTGCTTAACTCTATTTCTAGTCTTTTTGCTATGAGTAAGTAGTTTATAGGTTTGGTCATGGGGTGAGGCACTCTATGTTTCAGTGGTTTAAATGGTTTCTCTAGCTTTAGCTTAATTTCAAGATTTTTGAATGAATTAAACCCATGATGTCTAGCATTGATCATGGGGTCGGTGGCTTCTTTGATCATGAAGTCTATTGCCTTATGCTACGTGCTTGAAAATCCTACGCATGCGAACGATTCTTTTTTGTCTCTCACTTGCGTTAAATGAGTTTAATTTGAATAAGAGCCTTGGGTGGAGTAAGTTACAAGAGTCTTCAGCTTTTATTTTTTCTAGTGGAATCCGGACGGTTTCGGTCCACTCATGAGTTATATGAAGAAATCGTTTGATGGCTAAGTCGTGGGTAAATCGATCCCTTTGACTCGACCATTGTTAATTTAGTTTATTTCCAAGTTTAAATATTGTCATTTGAATCAAACACCAAAGTTGGCCGCTTGAACGCCGCAACTCTTACGCTACATCTATTCCGAATTCGCTTAAGAAGATTTCTCTATGGGAATAATTCCGGTCTTCCGGTTTATATGCTTTCAACATCCTAGCCCTATGCTTGGGGTGTGAACCTATTTAAGAGGTTAGGTTGCGGATTAAGCACAGGTCTATGGACAGTCTTTGAATTCTCGTGAAATAACTTACTAACTCTCCACAACCTTGCTGATGTACTGCTTGGCAAAAAAGAACTAGTTAATTGATTAAGGATAATTGGTCTTAATATCAACCTCAGTAACGCAACAATGATATGTTGTTTAACAAATACTTAGATTGGAAAACCAAAAATTAAGCTAAGCGGACATGAATTTGAATTTCCGATAAATGTTTGGAAAACAATTTTTGCAATCTACTCTTCGATAACCATACTCCAAAAAATTATCTTGTAGTGTGTTTTGGAAAACGTGCTGTATGTATTTTTGAACTAAACGAAGATCGAAGGGGGTATATCAAATTAAAGCGGCAAAGAGATTAAAAAAAAAAAAAAAAGAAGAGAGAAGGAAATTGAGTGGTGATAAAATATTTTTTTTAAAGGGTTCCTAAAAAAGATTACCTCAATCCAATATAGGTAAGAGCTGTTTCAGAATTCGTAGGGTGTTTTAGAATTCGTAAGGTACCTTACGAATTCTGAATCAGCCTCTACCGATATAGGATAGAACTAATTATTTTCATAAGCCCATAAAAATTAAAAATAATTTGTGATTTGAATTAGCACGCCCCACAAAAATCAAAGAAATTACGAAACATGGCATAAATGGTGTGTTTCTTACAAAAAAAAATGGTGCTGTTTTCAGGGACAACCCCTAAATTAAATAGATTAAATTTGGAAATTGATTCTAGCGTTCCCTTTTCTTTAATGTTACTTCTTTTATCTCATAAAATAAATTATCTACTAAAGATAAAAAAAAAGAGGTGAGATTAACAAGATTTGGAGGGGCAAAATCACTCCCCTTAGAATTCCAACTCCCTCCGCCCCGCCCCGCCTTTCGTTATCCGTCACACTCCTTCCTCTTTATATTCCGCCGAACGTCCGAAAAAACCGTAAACTCAGAGGGCTCCTCCTCCGAAAAACCCTAGACACAGAGGGACCCCTTTGTTTTTTCTCAGATGCAGCCCCAGCCCCCGCCTCCGGCCTATACGGTTCACAGACCGCACGTTGAATACCGGCTTATGCTCGAGGGCGACGAGGGCTCAACAGACTTGTCGTCAACTTTAGAAGGCGGCGAAAGCGGCTATTTTCAAGTGACAAGGGTGCGATGTCCCACCACTCTCGAGGCTTCTCAGCTATGCAGGGCCCTGAAGACCTGCAGTATGGAGAAGGTCGTGGATTGCCACATGACCGATGGGTGCGACGTCTTAATCGAGAGGACCGGGTGCACGGTCCCTCAAATATTCGAAAGAATTTTTACTGAGTGGAAAAATGAAGGACCTCGGAGGAAGAGCTGGTGGTTACACGTTAAAAACGAGTTCTATTCTGTTTACAGGTAATTTTCTAATTTTTTCTCTATTCGTGCATTTAATGCATATTTTTTTTTCGATTTGATTAGTTTTTTCTTGTAGAAACATTATGCTCGGATTGAAGCATGCTTACTTACTTGGCTACTACTGTGGTAAACTGAATACGGACGGAGTATCCGTTACAATTGTTGACGGAGCATCCGTTACAATTGTTGATAAGATAAAAACAAAGTTGCGTTTTTTGCAATCGGGTGGTAAGAATACTCATCCTGCTCGCATTAGTTGTTGGGTTGGTCAGTGTTTAATTTCCTGATTACATTTTGTGAATTTAGTGAATGGATCGATGGGGCTTCTTTTTCCTGCAAAAGGATAATTTCATTGATTGTTTGCATAAATTAATCTCTTTGTTCGGAGCATCACAACATGTATATCAAATTCCCAAGACAAAATTCTGGTTCTCCATGTTTCTGTGTGCATATTAATGTTTGGTTAATCCTTGTTTGACTGTGGAAAGTTATAAAGTTGGGACATTATTAGTTGAATAAAGTTGGGACATTATTAGTTGAATGTAAATCAGATTTTAGGGAGGGAGTTAAAGGAGACCTGCTTGATTTGAGCGGTTTGATGTGCGACACCCTCCTCCTCCATCGTGAAGATAAATCAGAAACACATCTACATTCCGAGGGAATTCCGGAAGAGTTGGTCACTTTCATTCGTAAACTTCGCCAAGTCAACATATTGTAAGTTTTTTGTGAATCATTCATAAGTCATTTGTCAATATTATGCATTTTCTTTCATTAATTTTTGTATTTTTGTTTCTCTGTAGCGAACCCAATTACTTGGAGTGGCTTCTAGATGACTCCGCCTTTTGGACCGGTGCCCAAAAGTCCACATTCATTCGAAAACTGTGGGACCGGATGAATTCCTTGCATACTATTGACTCTGAAGACCTTAATTTATACATGCGTAGACGGTATCCTCACTGGAGGAGCAGCTTGATCCTTGATCATCAATCCATTCAAGTCGAGGAACATATCGAGTTTGAGCGTTCGGAACATTTTAAGAGGACATACGCTCTTCACAATGAGGAAAATGCTGCAACGGGCATACCTCATATATACCGGGGGTGCCTCGAGCACTACGACTCCAAGATAAATGTTAAGGTACGGTTATTTTGGCCAACAGTTTCTTCTTCCACTTCATGTTGATAATAGTATCTCCACGCATTTAATCATACCTGTATTGGGGATGCATGGGATCAACTCAACTAGTAGATAACAAGTGTTTTGGATTGTCAGAATAGGAAAGGCAAGGAGAAGGTCAGTGAAATAGCTGACACGATTCTTTCCAAGGGTGTATGTTCTGAATTGAGGATGGCGTGTGAGTGGTATTGGTGGCATACGGAAGAAGGGCCGTTTGTTAGGTAATAAAGTTGAGGATTTGCTCTTCTTTTGTAGTCTTTCTCATTTGAATGATGGCTTTTTCACTCGTTAGCTTGTCAAAATAAAGGGTTCTGGTAATAATTCTTCTCGCATTCAGTTTTACACAAACATTACCAAGTAGATGTGTGGTTAGTATTTAGTATTGATGACCTCGTTCTCTTGTATTGATCTTTCTGTTGTTTCTGGTCTATTGTATGATCAGATGACTTGGACAACCTGATTCAGTGTCCAATTTTGGGTTCGTTTGTGTCAAAATAATCGAGAACATCCTCTGCTATTGTCTATCCCTGGCATATTCATTGTCCCAATACTCCTTTATGGTAGACATTTATTGCCATTGGCTGAAGACTACTGATGTCACGTTTGTGTTTTTAGTCTTCTGCAAACTTAAACATGGACTATTGCAATGTCGGTGATCCATGTATTATATCATGGCTGGTGTTGTGGCTTTCTATCTGACACCTACATGACGACCCTCCAAAGATCCATTTTGTATTATCAGGTGCAGTTTCTTGCAAAATTAATGAAGTGAGGATGGTTTCAGACTTTTAAGTAGTTAGGCTTTGCTGGTAATTTGCTAGAGCGTTGTATTGTCGTCTCTGGCTCTTTGTAAATGGTGTCAAGTTACATTGGAAAATATGATACCCAGTTGCAGGGATAATTTGATCAACTTGACATGATTACTGTCACATAGATTGTCATTGTCTATGAAGGCTTCACCTGCTATAATCTTTTAAACCTCGTATGGATCATGTGGCATTTGGTACTGCATTTTTCTTTATAACAGTTAGAAGTTTCTGATTTTGTCGTGAATTGTTAATTGGCTTATACATTAGCGTATACTTGTTCAGAACGTATCATTAGTTCTCGCAAGAACCTTTATTGTAGGCTCCATCTCTGAGCAGATGCTTGTAACTGCATTTCAGCCAAATCCTACGTGACTAGAAACTTAAGCTAGATGAGCAATTTCTCACAGCTCCCTTCCTTGCTTCAAGGGAGATGGGAATTGGTACTTTGTAAGGCCATGTTCTTCTTTGGAGTGCTTACGTCTTTATGCAAGTTGAATATTGGTGCTCCTGTATCGTAATTGCACATTGAAGGGGTCCTTGTTTTGGTCCTGCTACAAGGCTCCACAGTCATCATCTCCCCAATCTAAAGTTTGTTGGCCCCACATGTAATGGTCCTCCAAATTTATATTGAATCTAAGATGAGTTTTTTTTGTTTGTTTGTAGGGATGAACAGTTGGCGTATCTACTCAGCAAGAAGGATTTTTAGAATACCATTGTTGTAGATGATAGGTAATATCGTCTTGCTATCATTTCTTGTTTATGACTTATGTTTGGCTAGTCGAAAACTTGTTCAATATTGGCTTGTTGCATAAACAGACAAAACCCGATCATTATTTTAAAGCTCTCCAGATTTACTCCAGCACTTGTTGTCATAGGATGCTCAACTACCCAACGGAGAAGCTCAACGCTTGCAGATATGAGGTATCGACCATATTAGAGATTCGAGTCCTGTCCTTGAGAGCAATCAGCATCGAGAACTCCGCTACTTTTTGTTTCTCCTGATATTCAACAGAATGTTTTAATGGGTTTTGCTTACGTTGTTTGCTTACAACTTCTTGAGAGATTTCTCGTTTAATTCAACTTATTAACTCAGCACATCAAGTTGTTTCTGTGAGTTATGCTAGATAGTTTGCTGTTCGGAAAAAAGGATGGAATAGGTGGTTTTGGAGGGTAATGTTTAGAGTCTCCAGGTATCTGAAGCCGAAATCTTCCCTGGTGCAGTAATCTACTTATGTTTGGCTAGTCGAAAGCTTGTTCAATATCAGCTTGTTGCATAAACAAACAAAACCCGATCATTATTTTAAAGCTCTCCAGATTTACTCTAGGGCTTATTGTCATAGGATGCTCAACTACCCAACGGAGAAGCTCAACGCTTGCAGATATGAGGTATCGACCATACTAGAGATTCGAGTCCTGTCCTTGAGAGCAATCAGCATCGAGAACTCCACTACTTTTTGTTTTTCCTGATATTCAACAGAATGTTTTAATGGGTTTTGCTTACGTTGTTTGCTTACACCGTCTTGAAAGATTTCTTGTTTAATTCAACTTATTAACTCAGCACATCAAGTTGTTTTTGTGAGTTATGCTAGATAGTCTGCTGTTCGGAAAAAAGGATGGAATAGGTGGTTTTGGAGGGTAATGTTTAGTCTCCAGGTATCTGAAGCCGAAATCTTCCCTGGTGCAGTAGTCTATTTCTGCATCCCAGTTTTTTGTTTCCTCTCTTGTTGGATGATTTGGTGTATTTGTTAGCACCCTGAGTTATCTACTCTATGCTAAGTGTGATACAGCTACGGTAAAAAAACTTGCTTACAATTGCATGGTGAGGCTGTGCTGGTAGTCTTACCATTTGGTCAGCTTAAAATTCAGTACATATTTTACTTTTTATTTTGAGGAACAGAAAACATAAAACAGTACGTTATGGTAGGGTTAGGTTATTATCACCACTGCCATCCGGATAGGGGTATTTTTTTTCCTGAGAAAAGATTAGGGGGATGGAGGGCTGAAATTACTCGGTCCATTACCATCCCTAACTACCCCATCGAGGACACCCTAGGTCCTCGGTAGCCAAAAGAAAAAAAAAAGGCTACCCGATTAGGGTTTCGATGAACGACTCGATTTAGAAATGGCTAACTCAAATGTTGCCTTCAGTAAATTTACCAGTCCATTACCATTCCTAACTCTACTTCATATGTTGCCTTCTGTCATCGAGCAGCGGTGAGTTTTAAAAATGGCATCCACTGGCTTTCAATTTTGTTCTTCCGACTCACTTGCTGACTTTTAGTTGCCGCCTAATAATATTGACATCATTGTATTGACTGTTCGGAGTTGGGGCTTGTCTGGCAATTGGAGTAATTTGAGGGAGCTCGGGTGTAATATATGAAATGAGAAGTGGTTTGCAAGTCGTTTAAGTAGTTAGTTAGGAATTGTCTATGTTCTGTTATTTTCGGTAATAGGTAGGGAGTTTGGGAGGGGAAAGTAGTTAGCTTAACCAGAATCTTCTGTCCCCCTCTCTCTGCTGTACTTCTCTTCAACTTAGCCTCCACCATTTCAGGTCTCGGACAAATCATTGAATAAAGCTATGCATTAGTGTAGAATCTCTTTGTGAATTTCCATTTCTGGTTTCCTTTGTTTTATTACTGATCATTATCTTGTCGTGTACCGCAATTTGGAACCATGTTCATAATTAATAGGAAAAAAACTGCACATTGTATCAAAGTGTGTGTTGTTTCAATATATGAGGACAAGGTGAGTGATTTTTTTCAGGTGTATGTTGCTCCTTGAATAGAATAATGTTGCACCTCAAATGAAATTTGTGTGTGAAATGTATTGCCCCCAAGTAGAACGAGTTGAGGATCGACAAGCCGTTAGGCCATAAAACACACACAACGCACCCAGCAGTAGTGACGTTGCTGATCCAAAGTAAAAACGAGCAAAAGGGAGCAGAGAGAAGGGAGGATGCGGTAAAGGGAGAGGAGAATGGGGAGAGAGAGCGCTAAAGATATAGATGTCGACCGGCCGGGAGGGAAATCGTACCGACGGCCACCGGACGGCCGATCCGAGCCGTCCAAAAATTCTATAAAAATAAACTGAGGGACCTAACGTGAGAATCAACGGCATCCGAGCTGTGTAGGGTGCTTGATCCGAGCACCCATTTTTCTTGTATATACACCTTTTTTTTGTGTATATATATAGTATATATGAAAAAGGGGTGCTCAGATTAAGTATTTTACATACTTCGGATGCCGTTGATTTTCGCGTTGGGTCCCTCGGTTTTTTTTTAAAGAATTTTTGGATGGCTCGGATCGGCCGTCCGGTGGCCGGAGATGGCCCGGCGCGGCTGTCGGTACGATTTCGCTCCCCGGCCGGTCAGTGTATATAGCAGCACTCGAAAGAGAGGGAGAAGATCCAAAGTAAAAACGAGCAAAAGGGAGCGGAGAGAAGGGAGGAAGCCGTAATGGGAGAGAAGGGGGAGAAGAGAGGGAGAAGATAAGAGGAAGAGATTCTCGTATGTCTATATTCCAACAAAACAATCTGGTAGGGCTTGTGTTGTGAGGCCGAATGAGATACCTAGTAATAACACCCCAAAATAATTGTAGTGAACAGTTGGAGAAGTAATTAATGGTAAATGGTAAGAGCTTTGTGTACAAGAACCCAGTTCGCGCTAGAATTCTGTTCACCCATGACAGAGTTCATTAAACTGCTGGAACAGAAACTGAAAATTGTATCAAAGCACAATTGAGAGAGGTATGGTATAAAGACATCTAATTTCACATTGAACACAGAACATACACCACCATATTACTCGGTTCACGGACAATTTATATGCCCCAAATCTGACAATGTAGATGCGAATCTACACAAAATGTTCTTACTACCTTCTACTTATAAATTTTCTTCTTTTCTACTCGGGGGTGGGGGGTTATTCTAGCCTCCACAGAAATATGGTGTGCAAGTCCAGCTACCTTTAAGTTCACATTACATCTCAAAATTGTGTCCTCTAGCAAACATTAGAACCAAGCCTTCATGCCCCAAATTGTGTGCAAGTGGGATCATCTACCCATTCAACCGCTGATCGATAGGAGAACTTCGCAACACCCACTACTCCAACTTGATCCTGTGACACGGAAAAATAGGAGAAATAAATCTCACAAATTTCATGAGAGTAGCTTACTTTTACGACAAGAAACAGATTCACGTTTTTGCACCAAGCCAATCCGTTAAAATGACTTGGCGCTCATTAAACAATTCGATGCAGTTCGCAAAGGGGGGAAACCAAAAAAAAAAAAAAAGGTCACTTGATTGTCTACACCAATTAAGTTGAATTATTGTCAATTTTATAGAAAGATTTCCTGATTCGATTACGGATATGTCCTTGCATTGGTAGACAATGACCTTGTCAGCCAGTTACCGCAAGATAACATCATAGTTAGGTATCACAGAAGAATAGTTGCTAGTGTGCATTGTCGTCAAATCCAAATATCCAAAGACGAGTCAATCTTTCTGCTATATCAGTAAAAGTAGAAGAAACCAAGACATCAAGCAGATGTAAAATACAACCAATTCGAAACTACTGCAGATAAAAAACTATCTTTGTCTGCAGGATAAATCTAGAGAACATGCATAAATTAGGCACGAAAGCTATAACAATCCCTCAGCGAACAAATTTTGACAAGCTTATGGACAAACGAAGCTTCATGTGTAGTACTGGGCTCCGGATCAACATAGCTGTCCAGCATTGAGCCTCTTATCTCTTGGGCTTTCATCTGAAACTTTCTTAGCTTCTTCCTTTTTTTTGATCCGCGACTTTCTTAGCTTCTTCAAAATCTTATCCGTAGTGGCAGATTTCTTTTTTTCCAATCGCATCTGAACACAAATTCTTGTTAGTAAAGGCTAAAGTTTCTGATGATACTACCTCTAAGTTTTGTCACCCTTTCAAACTTCACGTTAGGCATTCATGCTATTGCCTAAAAAGTACTACTTGTAGAAAATAGGAAACTATTAGAAGTAAGCAAATGTTTGAGTTTAGGAAACCTTACTCCTGGAAACAAGGATATGTAAGGAACATCATAACAACATTTGACTGTATATTAGAATGACTGGAGCATATATTAACCTCAAGTTTTCGGATTGCTGCCTCAGCTTTTGCCTTTTGCAAGTTCTCCCATGCAGCGATCTTGGGTTTCCATCATCAAAAATTACGGAATAGCCTTTTTGCAAGAGTTGTCCAACACTAAAGAGATTTTGAGTAAGATTTGGAACATAAAGAACATCACCAATAAGCTTACTGTTACCTCCCTTTGTGCGGACAGAAATTACTCCTTTGCCTTCAGCACTTTGCATCTTTCCATCTCCAAGTTTCAACTGCGAAGCAAAGTTCTGATCAAGCTCCACAAAGATATCACGATTCCCTGTCATGTGGTTGCTGCACCCACTGTCCAAGTACCAAACATCCTGAGATTCTTGCTGGACATTCATGCAAGAAAAATGTTGTTCGGGTTCATTTGTTGTGAAATTTGCTTCAGCACTTTCCTTTTTCTGTTGAAACCAGCAATCCCTTTGAGAGTGATTAGGATTTCTGCATTTCTTGCATTTGAATCGACTATCTTTTGTCTGGTGATTAGACCTTTTGCAAATGCGGCAACTAGAGTTGTAATTACCAGCTCTTTGTTGCGGATTACCAGATCTTTGTTGCTGATTTTCTCCTCTTTGATTTGCTTTGCCCTCACCTTCATTTTGGTTCGGCTGCCCGTTCATCTTCTTTTGGAATGACCCTCCTTTTTTCGCTTGCTCTTGCTTGTTTGCCTTGTTGTTGTTGAAATGGAGTTTGGATTGAAAAGCTTGATCGATGGTTTGGCTCGACGACCTGTTAATTCTCTGCTCATGTGCTTGGAGTGAACCCATTAGTTCAAACATAGTCTTTTTTGACAAGTCTTTAGCTTCTTCTATGGCAGCAACACAATGATCAAATTTTGGAGGTAAACTCCTGAGTATTTTCTCGATCACCTTTTTATCTTGAATGGCTTCACCATGGCTTTCAATTTGATTGACAATCTCAGCAACTCTAGAGAGAAAATCTCTAATGCATTCGTTTTCTTTCATCAATAAGTTATCAAAATCTCTCCACAAAGATTGCAGCTTTATGGAAACAATTTTTTCATTTCCTTGAAACTCATCTTTCAACACATCCCATGCTTCTTTTGCACTCTTTGCATTAAAAATTCTAGGATAGATTGATTTGCTTACCCCTTGTTTGATGTAGCGGAGTGCCGTTGCGTCTTTTTTCTTGTTCTCCTTATGCTGCTTTTGTGCTGCTTGTGTCGCAACTTCTGGTTGATCTGGCACGCCTTTCTCGACAACTTCCCACACGTCTTCAGATACGAAAAAATTCTCCATTTCGCTACTCCAGTAGTCATAGTGTTCTCCTTCAAAGATAGAGACTTGACTTGGAGAATATCTAAACATGGTAGGGGCTGGAATTGATGCCATCAGTAGCACTAGGAAGGAAAATAAGGAATGAAGCGGATACTAAACAAGCTCTGATACCAAATTTGTTGGGGACAGCGGAAGTGTGAGTGGATGAGAGTGAGCAAAAGATGTGACGGAAAAATAAAAAGATGAGAATAGACTTTGATGCTAAGTAGAAAATCTGGAATTGCAAGGATTTTATTCAATATCAAGCTTTGGGATTACAATGATTTTTTTTTGAACTTGCAGTGCTGCTGCTCCTGCACATACAAAGTGATTTTTGGGATCTTTTGGAATGATTTCGTGTGTACTTTTTCTGCACAATCAGCATCTCTATTTATACTTGTTGTAAGACATCTCCAGAATTTTCTCCACATAGACTTTTCATCTCCAAAGCTTCTTTGGGAGTTAAAACATCACTTTGGACTTATCTCTTTTGACTGACCTTTCCAGATTTTTCCATTACTTAAGACTCTTGGAAAATTACAAATGAACTTCCAACACTTGTAACTGTGACTCTTTTGTCCACCCGAACATCCCTGATTTCCAATTTAGCAGAGTGGTTGTTGTAAAGGCTCCAAAACGGGCAGGATTGATGGAGGAGAGGTAGAGAATGATAACCTATCCTTGGGCGATGCGGCTGAGGAGCACGTGCTATCCGCAGGACTCATCTGTGTCGCCATATCCCGACACGAAACAATATGAGAAACCGTGGTTTCGGCGTCTTTGGTGCCATCAAGCTTCGCATCTACATTTGATCCAACAGTGACAAGCATTATAAAGGAAGATATTTACAAATGTTCATCATAAGAAAAATTTAGCCACTAGAACCTAAGTCGCATCAACATGGACGCGCAACATAGGAAGCGGATCCCCTGTTTGACCCTCATCCGGACAAGGGCATGTTCGACCCTCTCTCGGTCGTTGATCTCCCAAATCAACGGCTGAGATGAGCCGAGCACTTTTTGGAGCAAAAGGACGTTATTTTGGAGCAAAAAGTGCTTGGCTCATCTCAGCCGTTGATTTGCAAGATCAACGGCCGAGAGAGGATCGGACAGGGCCCTGTCCGGGTGGGGGTCGGACAAGGGATCCGGTGTCCGCAACACAACATCGGTTCTTCGACACAATAACCAAAAAAAATGGAAGAAAGTGCATTGGGAGCACGTTAAAATAACATACTTTATGTGTTTCTATTATAGGCCTGAGTGTTTAAAGAATGCTAATGAGAAACCGAAAATAAGGTTCTAATTATTGTTTAGTACTATAAATGCCTTCCTTCAAATTAAGTTGCCACTACATCATGCACAAAAGCATTATCATCCTATTCCTCATATTGTTATCTATCAACAATCATCTATTACACAAAAAGAAATATTCCGGCCCTAAGCTTTAAACTTGATTCTTTGGGAAAATTTCAAAATACCCCAAACCTTTACACCAAAATTCAATTAGACTCCCAACCTTTTAAAAACTTCAATTTTACTCCCAACGTTATCTTCCGTTAATCAAAACGCCCCCTTCCGTCCGAATGACTAACGGATTTCGTTAAAGGCTCCGTTAAATATCGTTCCGATCGAATTTTGATGATCCAAGCTGCTCAATGTGTTCAAAACGTGATTTAAAGGCTAAAGTTTCTGATGATACTGTTGGAAAGCGGAAGCGGCACAAATTCATGCACTGAACAAACTCAACTTTTATTGATTCTAACATTTACAAAATTACACCTCTCTCACTCACACCTCACAACTCTATTTCTCACATTGACTGATGGTGGCAGGAGTCCCCCGCAGGGGCTCCCTGATTCTCTCTTCCTCTTTGCTCTCTTCTACTCTTTTTCTCTTTCACTTCCCACACATTTTCTCTCTCAATACAACCTGTATTTTATGTAGGAACTCCTACAATTGTTCATAGCCATGCGAAGGCTTCCAATTCAAGCGTGGGCTGCCAATTCCACGAATTCGGCAGAGCCTAATCCATTCCACAAAGTCCACAAAGGCTGCCAAGCCTTCCTATTTTCACATGTGGGAACCCACTCCAATAATTAAGATTAAATATCCACAACAGATACTACCTCTAAGTTTTGTCACCCTTTCAAACTTCACGTTAGGCATTCTGCTACTGCCTAAAAAGGACTACTTGTAGAAAATAGGAAACTATTAGAAGTAAGAAAATCTTTGAGTTGAGGAAACCTTACTCCCGGAAACAGGGATATGTAAGGAACTTCATAACAACATTTGACTGTATATTAGAATGACTGGAGCTTATATTAACCTCGAGTTTCTGGACTGCTGCCTCAACTTTTGCCTTTTGCAAGTTCTCCCATGCAGCGATCTTGGCTTCCTCCTTTTGGAGCCAGGGCAACAAACGTAACATCAAGTTAAGCTTTTACACGTATAATGCATATTGGTAGCAAAACCAAGCAGGACACTCTCCTGGACCTGTTAGCTGCATGGGTACCATGTTAGGTGCCAAAAGGGTCTTAACTATCTTGATAGAGAGCTCTTATCCAACCCACTTACATGTTTCCTAATCTTTCTTACACAATACGAATTACCTAGAGTCCATGTTATTGTCGGAAGAATGATTAACCAATGCTAGGTGAGATGGGAAGAAGTCCATGTGCTCGGCGGAGATGGGGGAAACTAAACAGACTCATTGGATCCGGTTGAAGAAATGGTTGTGATAGTCACCGGAGAAGAAGAGAGCTCTTGGAAGCAAGAACCTTCGGACTATGGGTGGTGTGTGAGAACCAAAATAGCTCTTCTATGTGATGTATGTTCCTTGTCATTGATAAATTACTAATCTGTCGATTATGTCTCAGGAGCATCTACCTCTAATTTGGAGTTTCATGGAGCCTTAATATTTGGTTTTATTAGGCTTGTTTACTTGAAATCATGGAGAACATGGTAACTAATATGGCGGTTTCCCATGACCAAATGATTGGCAGGGCAGAGGGACAGCACGATTTTGAAACACAGTGAAAACATCTATGAAATGAGAGGTTCACGTGGACCCTAACACTATCCAACTTAAGGAATTCCAGTGTTGGTGAGGTTGGTCTCTCAAGGGCCTGTTTGCCTCAATTTCTCATTTGCTTATCGCTTAAAGATAAGCAACCAAGTGAATAAGTTTGTTTGGGGGGGGGGGGGGGGGGGGGGGGGGTGGGGGGGGGTCCTTGCATTGTTTAATTGCTCATTCAAAGAAATCAACATTTTTCCTTATACACAAGCAAAGTGGATACCAACCATTTTGCTTATTCCTGGTATTGGTATTCCAATTCGGCTTTTTAGTTGCTTATTTGAGAGAGTAAGAAACTAAGCACTTGGTAATTTCGTTGATGAGAACGCAAAGCAATAAAACATATATACTTCGATATGTCCCTTGTTGCCTTTGAAATATCCCAAGTCGAAGTTAAGTCCTTCAACAACTGGCAATTTGTTCTGCATCGTTCTCGCTCCATGTTTTTCGGACTGCCTTGTAATTGTGACTCTTTTGTCCACCTGGACATCCCTGATTTCCAATTTAGCAAAGTGGTTGTTGTAAAGGCTCCAAAATGGGCAGGATTGATGGAGGAGAGGTAGAGAATGATAACCTATCCTTGGGTGATGCAGCTGAGGAGCACGTGCTATCTGCAGGACTCATCTGTGTCGCCATATCCCGACACGAAACAACACAAGAATCCGTGGTTTCGGAATCTTTGGTGCCATCAAGCTTCGCATCTACATTTGATCCAACAGTGACAAGCATTATAAAGGAACATATTTACAAATGTTCATCATAAGAAAAATTTAGCCACTAGAACCTAAGTCGCATCAACATGGACACGCAACACAACATCGGTTCTTCAACACAGTAACCAAAAAAAATGGAAGAAAGTGCGTTGGGGGCAAGTTAAAATAACATACTTTATGTGTTTCTATTATAGGCCTGAGTGTTTAAAGAAAGCTAATGAGAAACGGAAAAAAAAGGTTCTAATTATTGTTTAGTACCATAAATGCCTTCCTTCAAATTAAGTTGCCACTACATCATGCACAAAAGCATTATCATCCTATTCCTCGTGTTGTTATCTATCAACAACCATCTATTACACAAAAAGAAAGATTCCGGCCCTAAGCTTTAAACTTGATTCTTTCTAGTTCATTTAACACTCTTAAAAAGTCCAACAAGTGTTTTGAGTGTGTTCTAAAGAAGTGCAATTTTGTTCACCCTCCTTAAAAGAGGGTGAACATTACTCTCCATATTGGTTGAAATAGTGTAGGTCCCACCTATGCAATACACTTTTTGTGGTGGGATCCACTCTATTTCAACTAATAGGAAGGAGGGTAATATTCACCCTCTTAAGTGAAGGGTGACCAAAAGTACAAAACTCAACTCGTTCTAAAGTGTACCCCAAGTGTCTAGTGAACAACATTGGAAAAACATTCGGAATGCTTTTGAGTTGAGTGTCGGAAATGCGTCCCAAGAGCTTGCAACAAGTGTCAGTGTTCGACACCGGTACGTGACCACCGTCAAGGTGTCCGTGGTGTCAAAGGTTCCCCTAGGCGAGGTGTTCGTGCTTCATAAACCAGAAACATCATCCCTTTCGATGATATAGGCTAAAAGTGTTAGTAACTTAGTATAGTTATTGGTGTTATGGGCGCTATAAAAATGATCTATCATTAATTAAATTCATCATGACAACTCCCTTGAGCATTTGCCTTTTAAGAATACAAGGGTGGAAATCTTTCTCCCTTTATCATTCGCTTAAATTTAGTGATCATGGCGGCATGTGCAGAAATATATTAACCAAAATATATTAGCCTAATCCAAAAATGGCCTAAATACCATTACCATCAGTTTGCTAGCCTGCACAATACATAGCCACCTCGAGCCACCGATCCCAAATACTGATACAGAAGACACGGTATAAATATGGATGTGTCTGTTTGTGTTTGTATGTTTGGACGTGTTTTTGGTAACACAACATACTCGTACACAAATGTTACACGCACTAACTCCAGCCATTGTATGATCAACAATAATTTTCACTATTTCCACCTCTTCCCCCACCCCCTCACTACCTAGCGACATAACCATAACATCTGTAGCAACCACCATCAACCCCCTCACCTCCGTCCAAAACTACTTCAGCACCAGTACTACAAACAATATCAACAAAATCTCATATATTACCATAAATACAGCGATAAAAAAAAACATAATAAAACACAAGATTCTACAATTATCCTCGAGGAGTTTTTATATCTTGAAAGTTAAGAAATATCAATTGTGTCCAAAAAAAAATAAATTTTTTTTTTTTTTTGCTCGGCAAACGGAACTTTTTATTAAACTCGAAAGGGTACATCGACGAGGAAACCAAAAGTACAAAGATCTATCCAACCAAAGTTGGATAAAACACCCTCAAATACTTACTCTACACCTTCACTTTTCGTATCCCATCCAAATAACCTTTAAAATCCTCCACCGTGTAAATCTTGATGTCAAACTTAGCCTTCATCCACATGGCTGCTCTAGTTTTGACTAACTCCACCACTTCCGAAGCCTGGGTTGTTGCTCCGTTGAAGATATAATCATTCCTTGTTAACCAGATGGACCAAAGAGTTGCATAAAAACAGACTTCCCACGTAGCTTTCTCCAAGTTGCGAAACCTATTCCCAAACCACCAAAGCGCTAACTCTGCTACTGAGGATGGGCATGCCCACTGTAGGTTCCACCATTCCAGAATTCCTGACCATACTACCCACGCAAATCGACAGTGTAGGAGAAGATGTTGAGGGGTATATTTTCCCTTAAAACAACTGAGATTCAAAACTCCTTACTTGTCATTGGATTACAACCTTCAATCAACAGAATGACGAAAGGTAGACTGTATCCCTCACTTGCTAAAGTTCTCCTAAAGGAAGGAGAACCCAATGATGCGAGCACTTCAACTTTGAAGTTTGAAGAATCAAATAGTCCTGTGAACAAACAGCAGCTGTTCACTTCGATAAGAAAAATCACCATCCTACAATAATAGATGTGGGAGACCTATCACCACACAAAGATTCGTTCAACCTGAACCCTTGGTCATGACTCATACTAACATCATATTAGATCAAAGGCTTCGAATTTACAACCAAAACAATACTGTTATACTGTATATGACAGTGCCAACAATAACTAAATGCCTCAAAAGTTGGAACTATATACAACACCTCGTCCTCGTTCATCTTTCCTACTAAACCAGGGTCAAAGACAACACCTCTCTCCCTGTCTCTCCAAGTCTAAACCATGTTTGATTAGGTAAGAACTTGAGGGAACAGTGTAGTAATTAAAAGATGGAGGCGTCTTAATCTTTTGGTCTCTTACTATGTCTGCAAATAGCATGAACTAAACCGCATAGGATAAGGTAAGAACTTGAGGAAACAGGTTAAAAGATGGAGGTGTCTCAATTCTTAAGTCTCTTACTATGTGTGCAAAGAGAATGTACTGATATTCCTCAAATAAAACTTACCATAAGAATTGTGACAGATTAATACATAACAAAACTGAGAACAGAATATCATATCCCGTGATTCTGAGAAACGATTTAAGGAGGAATCAATCAAGTAACAATTTCCTGAGCATAATCCAATACCATGATCGGGACACAAAGCGAAGTTCGGTTTGGTTTGGTTTATATTAAACCAAAAGACGATCCTTTGCAATACGACTTACCTATATCTGGCAACCTGCAGAAAATGCTCCAGTTTGCCATTCTCATCAGGCCGGAAAGTTTATTGGCAAGGTTGGCACGAAGTGATTAATCAATGCTTAATTGTCAGCCGATCATTCATCAACGACGGTTTATACATCGTTAGTTTCCCAAAGCTATGGGGCATTATTCCAAGGAGGATCTCCAATGCAACTTCTACACAGACCCAGTATTAGCTGTAGTTGTTGCTTAGTAGATATGAAGGCTATGTGGGGAAGGTTATGTTTAGTTGCTGGTGCATTTCTGAATTCTGAGGAGGAATAGCAAGTTCTTGATTGCTGGTCTTGATAGCTGCTAGCAAAAACCTAATTAACTTTTTGACAAATGAAGTCTTTGATCTGATGTATGTATGAAGTCTCATTTGATTTTGCACAAAGGGTACTAGCAAGTTTTTGATGGCAGGCCTCAGTCATTGGTGTTGGCATATATACAAAAACCTCATTTATTTTTTGACAAATGTTGCCTCTAATCTAGTTCTGGTGTACTGCTCAACTTGATGTTTTTAACTTAGAAGTAGTAAAAATTGGTGTTGAAGTAACTTTGATGCAAGCTCTCAGCCCATGTGAATAATCTACACTAAGGATGAGGCCAGGATGTAGCATTTGATATTTAGGCTTTCAATTATCATTATGGGTTTTATCCGTGTCCCGTGTTCGTATTTGTGTTTGTGCTTCTTAGAGCAACACTATGTTCTTTTCTTGATAACTGAGCTAGGCCCTACTGGTTCATGTGAGGTTAGGTTACTTCACTATTGCCCTTGTAATGTGGAACTGGAACTGTGGAAGTATCAAACCATGCTTGTATCCTTTGCCTTTGCATTCTGCATTATTAAAGACTAGTGCTATTAATGACGTGCAAAGCACGTCGACTTGTGCTCACTAAGTATTTTTATTGGAGCAATGGACTGAACTGAACGTGGTTTGAGGTTTGTTAGAGATCATAGTGGCAAAATCCACTGGTTCTATTCAATTTGCTGAATTGTTCTTTTGTTGTTTCATCAATTTGTAACAACCAATCATGCTGAATGAGTGGGAAGGTATTTCTAAACCTGCGGTGATATTTTATTATACTCAAAGAAGTCATGGAGATGGTATGTTACATAGGTTTGCAGGGTTTTGCATATTGATAAGCTGTAAAACAAAAGCGTAATGAACTTGGATTGCACCAAAGACGGTGATTATTTATGGGTCTTCTAAAAGTACTGATTTCTTGAAAGCATGAGCAGTTGTATCAATGATGGCCGTTTTGTGTTGCATTGTGTGGTGCCTGTATTTCTTCCTGGACGTCATCGTATTTCTAGGCAATGCCGTTGTTCAACTAATGTATTGTACTTTTCAGCTCGAATCAGCCCAACCTTCCAACTGTCTAACATCAGCTGAAAACACTTAAACAAGAAAATTTCAGGGTCAAAAGAAGATTTAGAACATAAATTTTATTATTGTATGAGCATTAGCATTTGGCATACTAATCAAGATCAAACGGATTCTTGTTTGTTTTATTATCACTATGCAGGTCGGACTTTTTTTCATTTATTTTCAAAATGAAGTCTTATGCTTACCATTTAGAAAAAAGAAACTCATAATGTTGATTGCTGGTAAGAAGGGAAGATTGATGATACCAGAAATTAAAAGGGACACACAATGAAGATGAGAACTTACTTCGTTCCCCACCTCCTTCATGTGAATACTGATCATAAAGTGGAGATAAACCTTCCAGTTCCTTTTGTTGCTCAGATTCCTCTTCTTTCAGTCTGTGATGACACTGTTGCATTGGAGCGCACCCCTCTTCCATCCAAGAAAGCCTCTGATTTTCAGAGAGAATGCTTAGACAACATGCTTTTCAGCGAATGCCTCTCGCGTCTAGACTCGGAAGCTGCTCTCAACCTTTCTGTTTCTATCTCAGCTTCCTCCCTCTTGGCCTTAGATAACCTTACTTTCTTCAAAAGCATTTGCTTTTCTGCAGTGTCCAAGTGAGTTTGGTCTACGTGAGTAACCTCGGGCTTTGCCTAAGCAACCGATCTTTCAGCTCTCTGCATCCCCGGAGTTCTTCAAATGCATGAGCTGTTGTTTTGGGCAACACGAGCGTAGAGGATGCTACACTTGAAGAAGTAGCATTCTAAACCCCAGGCTCCTCAGAATGGATTATAGACTTGGTGATGTCATGACGGAGAGGTGGGGCTTTCCTCGGCGAATGATGAGCACCAACAACACCATCTTGGGATTTTCTGGCTTGAAATAATCCTTTAGGCTCCAGTGGCTCGTGTAGATGAGCTTTCTGATCAAAAGATCCAGGCCAGCAGTTATCTGTGCAAAAGACCGCTAGACGACAGAGTAGTTACAAACTGGCGAAAGCTCCACCGTTATGAACCATTTAGAGCTTCTCCCCATAATAATATGCGGTGCCGACCATTAACGCAACAGTAGCACCTTGCACAACCACACGAGCTCTCATTAGATGCTGACCCAATTGAATTGCCCATTCAGAAACTGATTAAACCAGCAGTGAGGACCCCTGCGGTGATAAATGCACCTGAAAAAACACAAACATACCATATAGTTCAGCCATGCCATTGAGAAAGAGCTGCGAGAGACAATTTCTTAGGACACTATCTACTTTGGATGGTAAAAGAAGTAAAGATCTGTGTCATTAGCTATTCTTAGTTCTCCCTCGAAATCTAGTTTTTTTTTTTTTTTTTTTTTTCAATTTAAGTAATAATGCTAGTAAAAGAGTTGTAAGGTGTCTAGACAAGGAAAATGATACATCCTAGATTTATCCTTTCTCCATCAATAATTAGTTCCGTCTGGTCGACCCATCTAATCTCACGCGGGTGCACGGTAGGCTTTTCACGTAGATTCCTTTAACATCTTGTGCCATCATGTGGAGTCCGTAGGTGGAGAAGCAAGAGATCCCACACATCATGCAGTGCACCCAGAACGTCTCTCCAAGTGCATTTCCAGAACGATTTCCAACATATGATCGCTATTGGGAAAAATCAGCACAATAGCAGAGGAAGAAAAGAGAACGATGAACAAGAAACCTGGAACTGAGAATCCCTCTTCAAAAGAAAGTTGCATCCATGTACCGAAAAAGGCATTTAACAAGGACATAGATTTGTTGGGAAGGGGAAGAGTGAAGCTTATACTCATAGATGTTCAATCTAGAAATTATTCTTTCCTCCTTCCTCTTTGCCTGATGGAATTCACTGCATAGGCTGCATGGTAACATTCTACTCAACTCAACAGACCTTTGTCTCACTTATATTTGGTTCCAAGTGTCGTTTGACACCGCTACACTTGGCTCAGCACTTGAGAAAGAACATGATTACCTAAAGCTTAATTGAGGACATAAGATTCCAAATGTAGTCAAACAGGAGCAAACAAATAGTAGTAATGGCATCAAAGATTGGATATTTTTTCTCTAGGTGCTACTGGAAATATTATGGTATCACGTTGATGTTTTGAAAAGTTGATTTTGGTAGGTCTTGTAGAACTAAAAACCAGCATTAATCATTTTCAAAAAAAAAAAAACCAGCATTAATAATGACTTCTTGAATAAGCCTATTGAATGAAATCTTTGCCTGACACTGTCCTTTATCACCCCAATCAATGCCCTCCTAGGTCTTCCAAGTTTCCAACTATTTCTTTGCCACTGTCTTTTATTAGTGCCGCATCTCAATTCATCCTGATAGATTTATCTCTAATTTTCTATTTTCTTGTAATGCCAACAGCCATTTCAATATTCTCGCAAATATATTCTCCCTAACCACACAACATGGTGCATACAGCATAGCAGAACTTATATCAGGCTTATTAAATGTATCCTTTCAACTTCATTACTAAATTCCACTAAAAAAAAAACTTCATTGCTACCCCGTGATCACGCAACATTTCTGATGCACATCTCTTTCATCCATCCCTCCCTAATTTCAAGATTTACATCCTCCAAAAGTTGTCCACCTTTCTGAGTAAATGACCAAGATATCGAAAGTCTCCACCCTTGAGTATCAGCAGCCTACAAAGTTTTACTCAATCTTCATCTTAATCTAGCTCTGCTAAGGTCAGCAAATTCAAAATATGATAGGCTTCCTAAGGACAAGGGATAGCAGTAGATAAAAAGTTTTCTACCATTTTTTTTTTTTAGCCAAGGTTTTCCATTTCAGAGATTTCAATATGTTTCTTAGCATGCATGTCTCCCCTAAACATTAACAAAAATGTAGCTGCTTTGATTCAGTTGTTTTGTATTACATCAGTGGAGTAGCCAGAAATTTATGTAAGTGGGGGCATCTTTTAAACACATTTCAACCAAAAACATTTGTACTAAGCAACGTGAAAACGTTTGTGCTAAGAATTGAAAAACCTAACATATTTATTAATATATAAATTACATAGAATATGAAAACAATTGAATTGCTTGAATTGTCTTAGCGGATCAAGTCTGAAAGTAATTCAATACAAAATATTTAGCAATATCGCTCCCATTGTTAATACTATTGCTAAAGTATAAAAAGTATAACCTATTGGTTAGGCATTTTTGAATTTTGAACATTATGCATTAGAGAGTTTCAAATAGTAAGTGGTGGCTATTTTTCTCATTAGACATCTTATTTCGCTAGTGTAATGACAATGTTCAAATATATGAAACAAAAAATTGAGAATGAAATGATATTCGACATGCCTTAGAAAAATTAAAAGTAAATTTATAAAATACAATTAAAAAAATAAAAAACAAAAAAAATATTTTAAAATCTTCAATTTAAAAAAAAAATTGAGTGGGGGCACGTGCCCCCGCTCGTCCCATGGTCCCTCCGCCACTGTATTACATGAGCTTTAATGCTGTTTCATTTTTTATTGGTATTCTACATCAAATTTAATGATGGGCAACAAGATCTAGACAATAAGGCCAATTTTTCTCCTGGATGAATGTCTGCCTCATCGTGGCTCGTGATTGGTCCTTACGCTTCTCCTTATGCAATTTATAATCACTCCGAACAATTGGTTTACGTTAATGGCATTATAATTTTGGAAGAATTTTGATTAGGTTATCATAATCAGTTAAATATTCATTCAGGCCTGATGATAGGATTAGTATGGATCATGTCTCTAAGTTTTTGGTTGATGGTGCTTGGTGTAGGCATTCCTAGAAAGGGATAAAACCGAATAATTTTTTGACCATCGATTCAGAGCCGTGCCTTCAGGCACAGACATACGTTAGTTGTACCATATAAAATAGGGTATTATTTACAAGTCAGTGGCCAAGTCAAAATTTGTTCGAAATGAACCATTAAAAAGTTTTGTACCATATAAGACCAATAAAATCTTTCAGCTATCCTTACAAAAAATTAAAAACCACATTTGTCCCTTGGACACCATCTCACTCCCTATCTCATAAACAATCTCACCATCATCTCACTCTCCATCTCACCAATGCTCATAGAGACTCGTTCTCCATCCGTCTGGCTTGCCATTTGCTTATTGTCCAGCTTTTACCTTCATCATTCAAAAATCGAGAGACTAAACCAGCTCTATACTGGTCAATGTCAATCTTCGACAATGTTTTTGGAATTGGCTTGTCGTGCGCCAATACTTCCATGAGCATGCAGACGATAACCCCACAATCAACCCTGTAGAATTTCGTGAGAAATAAGAGAAGTTGATACGGAGGTTTTTGCAAACTGCTGTATGTAGAAGTTGTATGTTGTTTCGAAGCTTACAATGTATTTTCATGTTGTGGAGCATGTTAAGGTGAGCAGATTGGAGCATCAAAATTCTGTTCTTCAAAGAGTATTTTGGTACCCGTACTTTGGTTCTTCAGCTCAGCATGCCTGTCCTTCATATAATTCTCCACGTATTTTTTCTACATTTAGAAAGCACAATATTACTGGTGTTGATATTGTTCATGAATGGATTTATCAGTATTAGCATATATAGAATTATGAAGTGTACCACAAAGGTAGCGTCTTTCAGAAGTGGATCTTTGCCGTCTCTCTTTCTCAAAGAATCATTGTGCATCCAATTTTTTTTTCTAACATCAAAGAAAAGAACGGTCCAACGATACGATGTAATTTTTAGCGGTATGCCCCCGTTGCTATTCATAGGGAATACCAAGTACCGATAGTATTTAGTCCCATGTTGCCGGATGTTTTCAAACACACGATGAAGCTTCTCATCGAGCAAAACTGCTCTCATGTCGCTGTTCTCGGTGTGCAGTATAGTTTGTTGCATTGAAAAAACATTTAAGGACAGTAGACGGATAATCATATATAACCTTAAATAGACAGGCATTTACGAAAGTTAAATAGACGTTTCTTTTCCATATGGTGCATGGAAAATATGCAACTTTACCGTGCTTTAAATTATATTTATCCATCCGGATCGTAAACATACGAGTGAGACCGTCGATCATCTGTATTAGTTTTTATTTTTAGGTAAGAACAGAATCGACTAATATGTACACATATAGTTTACTAGCATGATATAAAATAGGATTGTCATACCCAGTTTGAGACGTTCCCTCCTTGCAAGAGTTTCATTATGTCTTCCAGAGGTACAACTTCTCTCGTCACATCATTGGTTCAGACAGTGCAACTATTATCACATGTGTGACATTATATGATCACATTTATGGTAAAAAATCAAAAAATATGACATAATATGTACGCTTCAGTTATCACATGTATGGTCAAAATCATCACATATACATTATAAGTGAATAAATCAACATCTCTCGTTAGGTTGTTGGTCCAGAAGTCAAATGGAAGCACCAGCTAATGTAATGCAATCTTTTCATATCAGATTATATGAGTAGTATATTTACTTGGGATCTGCGTCAGTGCAGCTAACAATTTGGTGCAATAAGGTCACATCGGTATACGGGAGCAAGCGAATCAACGGTGCTTGATTAGGATTCCACTTTTGTTTCGATTTAATCTTTTCCCCCTTTTTCAAATCAGAGCAGACACGCCATTCTGTTGAAGGGCCTTGCGGCGTCTAACACTCTGGCGTCTAACACTCTTCTAGTCAGAAACAGTGAGTCGAAATCCCACCGCCATTCTTCTCCTCCTCCTCCGTCTTCTTCTTCTTCTCCTCCTCCTCCTCCTCCTCCTCCTCCTCCTTCTGCACCTTCTTCTTCTTCATCCACATTTTCTATTTCTTGTTTCTCTCCCCCGGCATCCTCTTCTGTGGCCTTTGATTCCTTCTTGCTCACATCTTCACCTGTCTGTTTTAAGAAGAGAAAAAAAACAACACTTATAATTGTAAACTTATTACCTACAAAGGAAGATAAAATAGCATGCATATATAACCTAATATATTTGACATACCTGGTATGTTTGTGTTACAGAATATGTCACAAAATCATCAATAATATCTCCGACCACTTCCAGTTTTTCTTCGGCAATGTCTTTCTCTATGAGCATGCCACCAATCTGTAAAGTCACGTTTTCGTGCTCTAGGTGGTATTTATCAAATTGTGCAGAAATGCCTTCGAATCCGAAACCAGGTGTTGTGGTTTGTGGATGTTTTGTAATCCTTCTCCTAAGATCAGAAATTGTGGCATTTTTCTCCTTCTTTTCCCTCCGAACCTTAAAAATTATATGGTCCTTTTCCGCATTATCCTTCATCAACTTTCTGATTACCACTTCATTCTGCTCAATATCCGTCACCTCATCACTTGTATCCTCCACGACCACATCGCCCGACTTGTTAAGTTCCGTCTTCAACTTAGGAGCCTTCCCATCAGCCTCGTGTTCGGGGACCGTGGAAAACCTGTACAAATCACCGTCAAATAGCCGAACTATGGTAGTTGGGTAAGGTAACAGTTTCCAAATGTTTTGACCTACCACCATCTCTGTAAAGTTTCAATGGGATTTTTATCCTTAAATTTCGTTATCTAACAAAAAATGGCAAATCTAATATGTGATATTAAAGAAGAACCTCTAATGGTGATATATGTTTTTTTGGCCTATGTTCCATGCATTCTTCTAAATATTTACAGAATCTGTGCCGGTCAATCTTGTACTCAGTTGGACTTGGACATTTACCTAGCATGCATAATTTGGAGTTCGAACGGGCAGAACTTCAACTTCTATAATGAGCACGAAATTGCATTGGGACCTTTACCAATATTTCACTTACAAAATACGGAATCAGGATATTTTGGCAGGTTCCCATGCCCATGAGACACGTATCTGCACCCAACATAGCCCATTGGCATTTAGATGGCAGCCACAAATGGGTCATGACTCATGTGACGATACAAACTCAATTACGACTCAAATGTAAATGGCATAGCCGAGAATGGGTATCAGTGGAGGGCTGGGGGAAAGTGAAACTACTAAACACGTCGTTTTGTCTCGAGGAAGATATTTTTTCATCTCTACTTTTAGCCTTTTAGGGTGTGACACAGCTACATTAATTTTCTTTTGAAGTAATTCTTTGATAATTAAGAAACAAGTGTTTAACTAACAAATTAACTTTAATTACATCTTAACAAGAATAGCAAAAGAAAGGGGGTGGAAAGAGAGAACAAAAGAAAGGGGGTGGAAGGGGGCCTGGCTTTGCATGCATTTAATGGTGATTGAAATAGTGAGAGCATGGTATTTGGAGAGCAGGCATTGTAATAAATACATAAACAAACCAAAAATACTTTAAAAACTTAAATAGCTCTAGCAGCTCTATTTACCAACATTATCGACAAAGTCTCATTTATTACCATAAATACAGATTAAAAAAAACATAAAACACAAGATTCTACAATTATCCTTGTGGAGTTTTTATATCTTGAAAGCTAAGAAATATCAATTGTGTACAACAACAAAAAAAATTTAATCTGCACAACATTAATTCCTTGACATTCTTTTGAGGAAAACAGGGGCAAATAGTTTGGCACGGATCCTTTTATAGATTTGCTCTACTTAGTTCATCCCTAATATATATTTATTAAGATCAAGATGATATGACCAGATTTTTCTGACTATTAAACAAAAGTTTTCGTAGAAGTTGAATCTTGCAACATGGTTGTATTTTCTTAAAAAGAATTGTTCGCGGACACCAAAAAAACAAAAGTAGTTAATATTGTGAATATTACTTTCATACATTTAAACCACAGATCATTGACATGGAGGCAACAGCATTGAGAGATAAGATAAGAAACGATATTGATACTGATGTATCCTTGATTTTCTATCAATGTTTTATTTTCCCATCTTTCTGAGTGCTGTTTTGTTTGGAAAATAGCAATAGGTGTTTCTACCATTGGCTATAGTGGGCTGAGTTTTCAAATAAATTACAACTAGTAGTAACATTTAGTGAAAATATTTCAGGGTATTCAGCTGCACACCCATCCTCAAGTGTAACCACTACTAGGTCAGGTGACATCTCACTGGGCGTAGATTGCCTCCGACATGGATTTATTAAGAACAACATAATGAGCGAGGAAGGTAACTAAATATATGTTATCCTAACACCACCACTCAACTATAGACATATTTGCAAGATGACGTTCAGCAAAATAAATACTACCGTACGCAGCAGAGTCCCCGACGAAAAACTTGAAAAGTTAATCATTGAGTAAAGGATGCCTCTTTTTAGATTCGTAATTTTCTATCTTGTTTGATTCATAAAGTTTTTATGCAAAAGGTTCGCTAACAAAACGAAACAAAAAATTGTCATGACAAGCAGTCGTTGAAGACTAATATAGGTGGCTTTCATTCATTGGTGATATTCCTTGAGTTGTATGGTCACTAAAGAAAAGGCAGTAGCTACCATCATATCTAACTCGAAGTTTTACATTCTTGCGACACACCCATGTTAAAGGTTGCCGAATCGATGAATCAGTTTCCGAATCAAGTGAAGAGTTCGATTCCCATCGAAACGGGAATCGTACAAAACCTGAGGGACTGGATCAGGTCATTTGGGCCCGGAAACCAAAAATTGCCTTTTTCTTTATTTATTTTTGCCGTTTGCAACACAGTGAAGAGTACCCTCGTCCCTCGCAAGCTTAGAAGCACTAACACATAAAAGAAGGTGCCTTGTTCGCACTAGACGCCAGACACCGACTGCCAACTGGTGTCCCTCTAACAAGTATGTCAAGTACTCTTTTTTCCTGTGTCCATTATATGAAAAATAAAAACCATAATTCGGACAAGTGTCCGACACTCTTTCAGAGACGTGCCTCACATTCTTTGGTGCTATGATTTTTAAGAAATAAATAATCGCAACTTCGGAACTTGACATATGGCTATGGTATACGAAGTTAGAAAAAAAGTAATTTTATTGGAAACTCTTAAAAGATTTCTTTAGGATGCGTAATCGTGCCTATGCCTTACTTTTAAAGGACTTCTTGAGCGACACGTCAATCTGGATTCTCCAATCATCCAACTTCAAGCAGGCAGAACCACGGTGATTGGTAATTGTTTACGAATGTCTACCTATTGCCACCACCCAATTGCAACAAAAAAAAAAAAAAAAAAAAAAAAAAACACCAGAGAAAAACAAGCCCTACAAAAAAAAAAAAAAAAAAAAACACCAGAGAAAAACAAGCCCTAGGTAGATGAGTCCTTACAAGTCCAACATGAATGAGTAACGCAAAATCAACCATTGGAAACACGCAGGAAACAAATATACATAAATGATTTGCAGTACCATGTCCTCCGAGAAATTAATTAATATACCCAATTTAAGAGAGAATTCTTAGCAGTAGTAAAACAAGGGGAAGAAAACATATTGAATGGTTGATACTGTGGTGCGATGGAAATGCAAATACAATTCAAAACGGAGGAACTTGAATTATTAAAAACGAGGAACGAATGAAGAGGAGAAAGAGAGGACTTACACTGGCAAGCAGTTGATCAAACAGGATCCCAAAGCATTGTAATAGGACACAGACAGAGTTTCCGCCACGAAGTCCACTCCGCCAGTGGTGGGGTTTGGTTGTTTAGACATGTTGAGTATGGCGCAACTGACCAAAAGCTTAGGTTCTTTGTCGGTGATGCGAGGTTCACCAGGAAGGCGAGGAATGACCCCGGCCCAAATCACGGCTAACTTAGAGTTTCCCATGGGGACCAAAAAACCACGAGGACCAGGAGAAGATTCAGGTCCAGGCTGGGGTAAGGGCTTCTTCTCCTTGATGTTTTTGTTCTCGAAACCAAGAACAATCTGGAGTTCATTTTTCGGATTAGAAATGTCGAGACCAAACATAAATCCCGCCTTCCAGTAATCCAAACAGTAGAGAATCCCATCTACCAGCGCGGAAGTCTTCTTACCAATGCCCAGATTTGATTTGGAAAAAGTGCCCCATGAATCCAACTCAATATTATAATAGTATAGGTCGGGCAAAATCTTGCAATGAAACAGAATCTTATTATTCTCCATCCCGTTGTTTTTATCCAAAACAGCGTGACCACCAGTTACGATAGGAAAGAAGTTTTCGATAGGAAATAAGTTTGCTTCTCGCAACGCAGTCCAACAAGACTTGCGTTCGTCAAACACCTCGCCATTTTTTCCCAACACGTACAGCTTACCGTCGACGGTGACGGGGAAAGGGTTGTGTCTTGTCCTCTTCATGGGACAGCCTTTCTTCCAGCCATCGGAGGGACGACGCGTGTCGATGTAGTAAACGTCGTCCTGAAGGGAGCCGTCGTCGTCACCGCCGACAACGTATATGGTGGAGCCGATGACGCCGCAGCCGGAGTCCCACAGATGTATTGGTGGTTTGGGGAGAAAAGGGCTGACGAGTTTGTCCTCCTCAGGCGTCTTCGAGTTGATTACGTACCATTCGTACGCGAAACCTCTTTGTACACGAAGGTATATGGACGGATCTGGTGGTGTCCCCTGACCACCGGGGTTTGAGTCCATCGCCGTCGACATCCAGAGAGAGAGAGGATTTACCTGTATCACGATGCATACAAAACGAGTTAGGGTTTCCTTTATAAATTTGGGGATCGGGGATCATGTCTTCCAGATGTGTGCCACCTGGCGCATACCAATCCAACGGCCTAGAAACTTACGGCCTGTTTGGAAGCCGGATTTGTACGAGCCCCGATTTGGAGCCCTAGCCCCACTTAAATTCGGTGGCTGGGAGGCCAAAATCATACCCGGATTTGGGCGAGGAGAAATTATTCGATGCCCCAAGGGCAATGACAGGTGTTGCCTCCCACCTTTATTTTTTTTTTTTATTTTATCCGCAGGTGCCTCCCACTTAAATATCTACTGACACGCGTTTTCTTCTCATCTGTCTCACTAGACACAGCCTTTTCTCTAAAATTAAGTGTTTCAAATTTCAATCCGTTTAAATGGGTGAGAAGATTTTATTTTTTTATTATTTAATTCTAAAGGGTCATAATTAAATTTTGACTATAGGGCTCTCGTTGATTAATCCTAAAAAAGTCGTAGAATCAAATATCTCTTAGGACTAACCAACGAGAGCCATAGAGTCAAAATTTAATTATGACCCTTTAGAATTAAATGATCAGATAAATAAAATCTTCTCACCCATTCAAACGGATTGAAATTTGGAACATTTAATTTTTCAACATTCAGTTTATATATTAAAAAATATGATTAAAAAATTAAGTGCTTCAAATTTCAATCCGTTTGAATGGGTGAGAAGATTTTATTTATCTGATCATTTAATTCTAAAAGGTCATAATTAAATTTTGACTATAGGACTCTCGTTAATTAACCCTAAGAAAGTCGTAGAATCAAATATCTTTTAGGACTAACCAACGAGAGCTATATAGTCAAAATTTAATTATGACCTTTTAGAATTAAATGATCAGATAAATAAAATCTTCTCACCCATTCAAACGGATTGAAATTTGAAGCACTTAATTTTTTAACCATATTTTTTAATATATAAATTGAATGTTGAAAAATTAAATGTTCCAAATTTCAATCCGTTTGAATGGGTGAGAAGATTTTATTTATCTGATCATTTAATTCTAAAGGGTCATAATTAAATTTTGACTCTATGGCTCTCGTTGGTTAGTCCTAAGAGATATTTGATTCTACGACTTTTTTAGGATTAATCAACGAGAGCCCTATAGTCAAAATTTAATTATGACCCTTTAGAATTAAATGATAAAAAAATAAAATCTTCTCACCCATTTAAACGGATTGAAATTTGAAACACTTAATTTTAGAGAAAAAGCTGTGTCTAGTGGGACAGGTGAGAAGAAAACGCGTGTCAGTAGATATTTAAGTGGGAGGCACCTTCGGATAAAAAAAAAAAAAAACAAAGGTGGGAGGCAACACCTGTCATTGCCCTTGGGGCATCGAATAATTTCTCGGGAGTCCAAAGACAAACACGCCCTCTTAACACAACTGATCTGGAGAGAGAGACGGTCGGAGGGGAGATGATCGACGGCGGCGGCAATGGTGGTGTTCGGAGAAGACAAGGGGTTGCAGAGCATCAGGGTTGGGTGAATGACCAGTGGGTTTCAGAGGATGGGGTTTTTTTCTGACAATTAATTGTATCTTCCAAATTTGGTACGGCGATATTACCTAAATAGCCTCCACCAAACCAGTTTTGGTACTTCCTCCCCTTGGTTTTAGATGCACAAGGAGTAATTAAACAGCGTACACGTGGATGTGGATTGTTCATTCGTTTCTCCATACATGAACCAAAGAAATCTCCATTTTTACCTTTACATTTATACATTACAGAAGAACCACGAGAAGATACAGAAGCACAAACGCCCATAGTGGTGACGCCGCTCCATTGGCGTTCTTCATTTTCGCTGCGGTGGTTGATTTTGCTTGCAAGACGCGCAGGTCAGTTCAGTTACTACACTCTAAGACTCTAATTTCATGATGAACACTTCAATTTCCTGTTTTTGGCTTCTATTCACTTGCATGTACGTACCATTCATATTCTTGAAAGGAAAAATTCAGGGGAAACGAACTCTGGATTGCTATTTTTCCTATACTTTGCTTGACCGTTTTTGCATGTCATTGCTTACCCATTTTCTTTCTACGTTGATATGGTGTCTTTGTAGTTTAATGCTTCATGTATTTCTTCTGTTTTTTTTTTGGATTTATGGAGTGATGGGAACCAGCTGTTTGATTGATTGCCTCGATGAGTATTACTTTTTGGAGAAGATCCAAAACACAAGCTAGACGTTGAAAAAGAATATAGTGGCGAGTTATACCAAGATAGGAATTTTGGGTTATGGAAAAAATATCTGATAGGGTTTCACTTACCTTCAAGTTTCAAAAATTGGTGCATTGTGCATTCACTGGTAGTTTAGTAAAGATAACAAAGCTTGGAAAATTTAACCAAAAACTTTTGAAACGGTTGTAGGAGAGCTACAAAAATGGTCTGACAATAAGTTCCACAAGAACTGTAATGTTATCGAAAAATAAGTCCCATTATGTAACTCTTTTAGTTTTGTGATGAACTTGTAGAAGTATTAATTCTTTTTTGAAAGAGTGTAATTGAGTTTAGATATGGTCAATTAAGTATAGGATAGTTAAGGTAGTTTTCATCAGTAGTGTTTGCATGTAGAAGTGCAGATTATTAGTTGCAGTGGAGAGATAGATTCCAGATTTCAGAGAATTAAATAGACGATGAAGTGCAAGAATTGCAGAATTGATGGAGATGAGAAGCATCTGCTAATAGGCAGCTATTGCCTTTGGAAGAACAACAAAGAGTTGCTGGTACTCAGACTTGATTGCTCAATTAGATCAGATTAGATTAAATTCACATCCTTATTTTTTATGTGCGCAGTAGATAGTGGCAATGGGATTAGTGTTGGTGAAACAAAGCGAAAGAGGGAGAGTGTGCTATAGCTAGATGGGGAAACCAATGAAGCAAACAAATGCCCTCACGGATTATACTATAGATGGAGGAAAGAGCAAAATACTTTTCAACTCTCATCACTCAGTGGAAATATTCCCCAAGGAACTGTACGAAAGGATTTGTGGAATGGTTCCTCTCTAACATTGAACTTGGTTAGCATTTTTCGCATTCCCTATCACTTAACCCTCAACTTTGTAGAGTCTTAGATAGATTAAGCAATATGTATGCAACCTTATAGTTCTATTTGCCTTTGCTTCAAACCATTTCTTTAACAACCATGGTGTTTCAAACCATTTCTTTAACAACCACAAGTACCAAATTTGCCAACTATATCAACCTCTTCCAAAAAGATGACAATCTTACAAATCCTCCAGAAGAAACTCTGGGATCACCATAACCGCAGGAAATTGCTTGGAACTTTTTGGCACATATAAATCGCCTCAAAACTTTATTTTAGTATGTTTTAGGCGTCCTGTTCAACACAAGCACCCAAGCACCACAACTGTATAGATCTAAAGTATCTAACTAGGGATGTTATAATGGATTGTGCCCTCCTTTTGGTAACAACTGTTAGTATCCCTCCTACATTTATGCTTTTAGAAACTAATGACGTTTGGTGCTGATGGAGCAAAACCCAACGTATCCACACCTGTATATGTGCTAAATTTAATGACCTCCTGTCCGTTGCTTTTTTTTTTTTCCAATTTCTTTGTATTGGGCCAAGGCATGCAATCATCTCACTAGTCTAATATAAATTATGGTTTACTTTTAACTTGTGTCGGAATCAATATTTTCTAAAATAAAATTAAGGTTAAACATTTTGTATTCTAAAATGAAATTATTTTTATTCTAAAATTAATGGTAATATCTATACATTTTAATTCATATTTGGAACATTAAAAATTCAAAGTGGGGGCAATTAAGTCATTTCACACCTTATCCTATTATATCCACCCTCCAAATCTCTCATCTCAAAAAATTATCCAAACACCTCATTACAAATCTACCATTCTTAAGAGGTGGGGTCAGCCTTCTTAACATATCACCCCTCATTATATATCCATCTTCAAATACACCCTAGTTCTGTATCCACCCAAAACAAATCCTCCATCCAAACGGGCCGTTATTAGATCATCGACTCGTGGAGTTATTCCATGCCTGCCCGCCCACCTAGCCACCCAGCCAGCATGGTTATGGTATGGTATGGTATGGTTGAGTACAAACCAAAACCTGGATCACTCACGGTCACGGGTAAGGCTTTAGCCGAGTCAAGTTGAACTTTGTTGAGCTCAAGCTCGGCTCGTTTAGCAAATCAGCAAAATCTAGATTTCAAGCTCGGCTTATTTAGTAAACGAGTCAACAACTTGATCTCAAACTCGGCTTGAGCCTTAATGAGTCGAGTTTAGTCATTTACTAAACAAACCTCTTTAATTGAGTCGAGTCTCCCTTAACGAGTTGAGCTAGTGTCTGTTGGGAATTTATCTGATGCATCGACCTGCCACTGCGTGCTTAAGGCCCAATTTGTATTGGAGTAACGGTAAAGAGTCCACCGCATTATTTGGGCTCATTATACATTGAATGACTCATATCCACTTAAAAGGTTAAGCCTTGTACGTCGTGAGTCATCCAATTGTATATTAAGGTCCAATTTTTTTTCTATTTATCCGATGTGGGACTCAACATTCATACATGTTCTAACAAATTTGTTTGTTGTGCAGAACACGAAATTGAGAGTATAACAAATCAACAAGCGATAAACTCCTATCATGAGCATATAACGTTAGTGTAGAATTTCCTACTGGGCTAGTATAGCTCAATCCCTCATTATTTTCAGGTGCGAACCCAAGACCATAGCTTGCATACTTGGAGTGCATAGATGTGGAAAAATCTTTTGAAAGCTAACTGAAGGAGTTAGCCATCTTTTAACTTTCTTTTGGAAGATGTCTTTGTAACTTTAATTACAATTCATTGACCATGGAATATTGTAAACTCTTAACTCTCTTTTGATACTTAGTACTTGCGTTGATTTGGGCCATTGAGCCAATAATGTAATCTTCTAGAAACTTAGAGGTGCAACTTATGGAAATGAAAATGTCAAACTCTTTTGGAGTACCATATGAATTATTTGTGAGGATTTTTATTATGCAAATAATTTATATTTATCTTGAAAATCGAGAGCGTGACACAGGTTGGTTGTTTTCTTCATATACATCAATTAGAATATCGTTACCATAAAATCCAATTACTGTTACCATGGAATCCAAAAATATAGCTGAATGCACGATCATTTGGACGTGGTCAGCCAAATTGAAACTTGAAAGTGGACCTTACCAAGTATCCATTTGACCAAAAAAACAGAAAGAAAGTGGACCTTATGCATTTGTATGGTACCATTTGAGATAATCTACCAAAAAAATCATATTTAATCTCTGCTTTAGAAGTCCGAAAAGTCAAGGCCAGCCTTGTTTGGTGAGCCATTGAAGTTGCTCCGGACCATATTTGGCATTTAGTTAATTTGGCCAACTATTCATTTGTCGCAAGAAATTTTTTGCCTCACGGTGCATTTTTATTATTTTCAGGAATTTGAAGAAATCACTTTATTGCATTAAAATAAGTTTTTTAAATTTCAGCAATTTTATGTAAAAGAAATTAAATAAACATCTTATTTAGAAGACTTATTTAGGTGTCCATCCATGATGTCACAATTATGTTCCCTCCCTGAAAATACATTGTTGCCACATTATACCCGTAGTTATTATATTATTCTCCCTTTCTCTCTTCATTTATTACACCCTACGTATAACCTTACCTACAAATTTTTGAATATGATCAATTTTGAAATAATTTATGTTTTTTGATGAATTATTTCTGCAAAATTACCATGAAACATATTTTTTTTAAAACATTGGATATTCAAATCGACTACATTTTTCATGGATTATTTATGCACCATAAAACATATTTTGGCATAGTGGATTTTCAAAGAGCATATTAGTCCAAATAAAACAACCCCATATGAGCTTTAGTCCAGCCTAAGTTTTTATGATGTGTAGAGTCCATTATTAAAAATATTTTAGAGTCTAGAGTCCGTGAAAAGACAAAATTGCATTTAATGAGACAAGGGCTTTGTTTGGTAACACAAAAAATTGTCTTTTTTAATTTAATTGTCTTAAATGAGAAAATGGCCTTGTTTGGCTAACACAAAATATGCCTTTTTTCGTATTTTCCGATCTTGTTGTACTTTCATAGAGTACGGATTTTAGGCACTTTCATAGGGTACCCTAGGGTTTTAGGCACTTTCATAGGGTTTTATGGTTCACTTTCCTATTATAGGATTTTAGCAGTTTATGCACTTTCATAGGGTACCCTAGGGTTTTAGGCTCTTTCATATATAGGGTACCCTAAGGTTTTAGACACTTTCATAGGGTATCTTAGGGTTTTAGGTACTTTCAAAGCCAGTCAACCTTGGTCAACGCCAATCAACCTTGGGAGGGGTTTTTTTTTCAAATACTGGACAGAATGTCTTTTAGACTTTACAGGAAAATATTTATGTCCTTATTATAGCAAAAACTCTTATAGTATGTCCTCTTACTCAATTTGCCCAAAAAAGATGCCCATTGACATAACTCCAAAAGCACATGCACATGAAAAAAAAAAAAAAAAAACCCTCAATTCTCGAAATTCACACTAACAAGCCGTAACAAAGTTTACAAAAAATATCAAATTAATAAGTTTTGACGCCCACAGGAAAGCTAAAGCTATATAGATGAGTGAGGCCAGAATCTTATACAATTGGGATAAAGCTTGAGCATTTGTAGACCTGAAAAATATGAGGTCAGAATCATTTTACAAGAATTGACGCCAGTTTTTGAATGGAGATTTAGTGAAATACAATATGGAGATGGGGGGGGGGTTTGTGTTACGAGTCTCTCAGTGGCATGGGAGGACGACCGTGGATGCTCCTACCCAGCTAATTAACCAACGCTTTTCTTTTATGAGGAAAGCGTGTTTGGGAACCACACCTTTTATGAGGAAAGCGTGTTTGGGAACCACACCTTTTTATCCACTAGCCGCAATCTTGTGCTACCAGGCCGCGTTGTTTTACTTCTTGGCCACAAACTATCGCTCCCTGGCCGTAAACTTTTGTTCCTTGTCCCATTTTACGAAGAAAGTGTGTTTATCAATGACGTCGTATTTTTATTTTTTATTTTTGTCAAAACGGCGACGACCGGGTTTCACTCAAAGCTCGCACCTTGAACGCGAGAGATTTCTCAAACAACGATGTCGTCCGTACTCATTGGGACTTCACATCTTGAACTTGCGAAGTCCCTTGAAAACGTATATTCGTCCCTTAAAAAAGTATATTCGTCAAATCGTGAGCTCATTTCTGTTCATCTCTATGATCGAAATTGTTAATCTTTTAGATATGGTCAAGAAAGAAAACCTTCTTGAAGATCATTTGAATCGAATACCATTTGGTCTATTATCGAATGCGATAGAAGTGAATTTGTTTTTGCGAAAATAAGTTTGGCCACACTGTATCAAACCTATATTGACAAACGGCCTCGGAAGAATGCTCTATAAGAACTGCGACGCGAAACGGTCAAATTGTAATCTCGTTCTGATTTGTCTCGATGATCGAAAGGGTTCATGTTGTAGAGCTCGTCAAGAAGATAAACCCTGTAGAAGATCATACTAATCGAATACTGATTGATGCATAATCGGAGATGATTTGAGTGAAATTTTTTCTGTGAAAATAGATTTGGCTGCACAGTATCAAATCCAATTTGTTAAAGAATAAAGGGTAAATTCACTCTGACCGACGAAGGAACGACCCCGACGAAGAGGTCAGTCTTAATCTGCCATCGTTCAACACTAACTCATAACCAGTAAGCTAATTTCAATTTTGTATAGATTTCATTGTTTACAATTGTGTTTATATGAGATTTCATGGTCACTTGGATTTTAATCTGCGACAACAAGGAATTTCTTACTCCATTGCATGTTTAAATTGAGGCAATTGTCAATTACAGAAGAAAAGTGGGAGAGTAAAGGTAAAGCCTTCACTTTTTGAAGCTTGTTAGAGGTGCAAACCAAGCTCGAATAAGCTACTACTCGGCTAATTTATCACCTCTAATTCTTTGAGATTTTCTGGTCTCAAACTATTTAAGCTTGAACACATTTTCGAAGCTTGTTAGGCAAGCACATACAACTACTTTCATTAGCAAAAAGCATGCATTCATGAGATGTGTTATCGTGCTCTGTGGACAAAGAACCTTACATAGTGTAATAAGTTTAACGTCATTGAACCAATTTGCTTATACACCTCACAGACCGCTTTTTCACAAGCACCAGGCCACAAATCTCTCCTTAGTTCTGGAAATAACATAACTAAGAGAGAACAAGGCCTGTTGCAGATTTTTTGGATATAGTGCTCGCATATTCATAAACTTGTATATATTGTGTCCACCTATAACACCTTAGTATGTCCACATACCTTATTTGATCGGATGGGTGGTGGTTTAAATTTTTTGATCTTCTCTTCCATTCCTGTTGACATTTAAGTGAGTACTATTTTAAAAAAATAGTTTGGTTATCCCATGGGTGTTTCCTGTTTGACAATTGTTTGATATTCTTTGCTTTCCCAGCGTACTGAGGTTCTTGGAAAATCCTAATGGTAGGCTAGTTGGTCAGTTCCAATAAAATTTGGCACCCGTACCTGTGGTAATATTTCAAATTTGATGTATATTATTTCTTTGCAAAACGTTTTGTCTAATCTGTAAACCTGTTGCCTATCAAAAAAAAATCTGTAAACCTGTTCTTTCCTATAAACACTCTGGAAACCTTCCAGCTTCCACGGTAGATGGCAGAGGAAATAATTGAAAACATACCAAAAGAAAATAACGAAATTTTAGGTCCGATATATGGTGCTTTGCTGATTGCTTGCAGAATCTATGGCAATGTTGACCTTGCGCTAGACGACTTGTGGAAATGGACTATAGTGGTTCAAGTCTTCATACTCTCATGGCCAATATCTATGCATCTGCTGACAGATGGGTGGCCAATATCTCTGCATCTGCTGACAGATGGGAAGATGTAACAAAGGTGAAGGCGAAAATGAAAGCAATTGGAGTCAAGAAGGCGTCTGGGTGTAGTTCAATTGAAGTTGATGGTTGTGTTCATGAGTTCCTAGTTGGCGATGCGTCTCATCGAAAAATGAAGGAAGTCCATGCCATGCTGGATGGCATCACTAGACCGTTTTCAGGCTTAGAAGATATTGAAATGGAAGCAGATAACAAAGTTGCAGGATATTTTGGGAAGCCTGAATGGTGATTTTCTATATAGTATTAGCAAAGAGGTTTTTATTCCAGAATATATGAATAAAATTGAGAGTTGGATATCTGTTTAAAGTCATGTGGAATATTCATATTTTGAAAATGGGTTGACACCACTCCCAGGAGAGGGCATAAGTTATTCCTAAGACGGGCACACTGAGGCGATGTTATGAAGATGTTGATCTGTAATGTGCATGACAAGTGCTGAGGAAAGTCCAGCTACTTGGGCACGCAAGACAACAAATTGTAATGTTGTCCAAATGGTTCACTGGCAAACAGAGTAGAAGGCAACACCAACTTGTTTTAAAAGCCCATTCCGCAACGCAAAAAAAACCCTTATTTTTTAAGAAGGCAATTCCAAGCTCAAAAATTATGGGCTTATTGAAATCTAAAAATATGCAATATGGATCTTATTTGAAAGATCTCATCTCGATCTTTTATACAATGCAAAAAAATTTGAAAATTATTTTTCATTTACATTATTTTTTAGTTTGAAAATGTGAAATAAGCTGCTTATTTTTTAAGAAGGTTTCTGGAACGGGGCCTCAACAAGGTTGCGCTTGGTAAGCTGATTTACTACGTGTAGGTAATTTTTCATAGATTGATTGAACTGCTTCATAGAAACTGCGAACGGCGAATCATATACATTTCATGCTGAAATCTGAACAATGGACATGCTTATCTACTCTGCATCCTTGAAGATGTTTATGTACTCTGCATCAAATGTTCCTTTTAGTCATGAATTTCCCCTTTCTTTGTGTGGTAATTTGTATCTTGTAAATGTCATGGAGGACATGTGCTATGATGTTGAATAGAGAAACAATAGTCTTGGGTCAGCTAAGTCATCTCTGAAACTGGAAAATCCAGGATTTGGATGAATTTAAACTGCTAGCAAAGTGCTGCAGAAAGTCATTTTCATGATGTGTATGTACTCAACACCTTATAATTAATATGTGGCGGTAGGACTACAAAAAAAAAAAAAAAAAGGGTATCATAGACTCATTGAGTGAGATATAGCATCCTCCTAGATGCATGCATGTACAGCAAGTTTGTGGCCTAATAGTTGACCAAAGCCAGAGAAATGCTAACCCTTACCATTTGTGCTAAGCCTTGGCTTTAGGTTTCCTTCTTGGATGGTATGTAAGATTATCCCTTAATCTGAGGGGGAAGTCTCTTAGACCTATTGCAACCTTAGTCAACAACTGTTTTAGCTGTGACAACCAGAAATAGGAAATATCTGAGCTTCCTATTGTTTGCAAAGGAAAACAATTTCTTTAGTCGATTGGTTTGTGATAGCAATAAAGAAACTAAGAAAGTTTATGTCACAAATATCTAGTACCTTTACTTCAGATTCTGAGGTTTCTAGTTTTTGGTTCCCCCTTCTTCTATATTTAGAAATTTGTTCTTGGGTAATGGCACAATTCATTGGACGCTATCAGAGCACTTAACTCACCTATTGGTTAGTACCTACAAACTTTCCCATGAAATTTAATAGCAAACAGCAACCATTCTCCAAAATGGTCCAGTATCTATCACGTAGCACTACGGTACTATATTATTGACATATCATGCCTTTCAAATTATAACCATTTCTCTAAGTGGGAACTTATAATTTTACTGTGATTATTATATCGAAAAACATAAAACCACAGGACTTGCATTATGTCATGGTTTGTATGATGATTTGTAAGATGACGTGAAGTCAATTAATATATCATCTTTTTTCGCTTGTACTATATCGGCATTCATCATCAGCATTAGCAAGACCTCAAGCTACTAATATATGTGCCTCACATCCTGCATAGCTAAAGAAAGTTTTGGGCTCATGGAAAAAGAACCCCAGGAAAAGGGTTAGAAGCCAGAAACAGCTTTTTTGTAGTCACCTCATCGAATAAATACTACTAATAGTCGACCATCCACTTATGCAGCCAGAGTAGAGTTAAAGCCACTGTCATTATCATTGTCATCCTCAGTGGAAGCTGCAGGGGCATAGTCATAGTCTCCGTCATCATCATCACCATCTCCTTCCATGCCTGCTGACAGGGCAGGATAGTATCCTTCATCACCATTTGGATTCTTCTTGCAACATGTCCACGAGGACCATGACACATTAGCTTTGGAAATGGGAGACATTTTCTTTTCTAGGGAAATTTTGGTGAAGAAAAGAAAAATGGGACTTGTGGTGTTGTCCTAAGGTCTTTTTTGTTTGGACTGAGCATGGCTTGGAGGTGAAACCAATGCTTATATCAGCAGAAGGGAAGGTGTTGGGCTCATGTTGGCACAAGCTAGCCACATGGGAAGTGTGGAGTGTTACTTGAAGGGCGTGCGAGACACGACGCAAGCAACATGTGGAGCCATATCGTCCAGCCACCTAGGAATTCGGGTGACCATACACGTTGGTGCACCAATAAGGTGATACAAATTTTAACAGTAACGAAGCATCTTTTCTGCATGGTCGGGTCAGATATATCAGAGAAGAGTAGGATTTTTGTGCAGGTTGGTGAGTCGTGACAATGAAAGCTCAAATAAATATGGTGCATTATTCTTCAGGAATGGGTTTGAAGGGCTACTTTAGTCATGTTAGTAACTGTCTCTATCTACGTCGTTGAAAAAAATTGCCTGTTGATCTATGTGGCACAGCAACATTCTAGAGTTGCTTCAACAAGAACTTTCTAATTTTTGCTAGAGAAAAGGCCATGTATTCAGATGTAATTAGCAATCTTTTGCAACATTGTAGAGTTGCTCATGAGCGACAAGAGCTAACCAACTTGTGGTAGAGAAAAGCCCATTTATTCCAACGTTTTTAGCTTAGGGAGTAAGGTTCTCGGTATAATGTTACCACTATAAATTTGATAATTCTAATGATCAGAAAAAGAACCTAATGTGACTTCAGTTTTTAGTTTGCCAATGCTATGAATCATGCCCATCATCATATATATTATGTTTCCTTTCTAATGTTTGTATATGCATTATGGCATCGTCGTCCATCTACACCGCCCTTAATCCTTACTCTTCGTCCTGATGAGTCGAGTTGTTTTTGTCTTGTATTAGCACCACAGGCTTGAAGTTATTAGAAGGTCGGGGGGAAAAATCTTTGTTCTTCCATAGTTCTATTTTTGTGAAGATGCTATACGTTCTATTTGTCACTTCATATTTTTCTCAACTACTCTCACAGTTTAGCATATTAAGCAAACAATTGCGCTGAAGATATATCCAACATATCATTATTGCGAAGAAACTCTCAAGTGGGATAGAGAAACCCAGGTTATAAGGTGAGAGATGTCTGCCTTGTGGCATTCGTACGTAGTTTATTGGATGGATGATATTGCGTTTCTTTTTCAAATGCGGGTGTTGAGGCATGATCAGAAATTTGCATGACGGGTGCTCAAGAAATCTCTAGCTATTTGGACAAGCAAGCTTATGAACTCCAATCCTCTCCAAAGCAATTAATGACAAAAGTATCCTGGAAGGCACGACAATTTGACTTGCCAACTTGCACTGGTAAGCTGCTGCAACACACTCTTTGGTAATTTTCACACAATTGAGTGAAGAACTTGGTAGAAAATTTTATGATATATAGTTTTATAGAGATGCATCCAAGTCATGAATTTCTGCCTTCATGGGTGGAGCTCTAGTTGTGAAAAAACCCCAAAGATGGGAGTCGATTTTCATTTTTTTCCCTCAAGGATCAAGAACTAAGTTGAGAAGTAGTACTCTTGTTTTCCCAACTTTTGTTGTTACATATAATTTGATAACTGTTACCGATGTTCAATATACATGATCCTATATTCATGATGTTTCTATTTGTCATGTCAAAGTTGATTTCGGTATGGAATTTGAAATCTGACATCGGCTGTGTCTTTTTGAATGACCCACTGAATGAAAATTTTGGTTGCGCCACTCTCCGCCTTTGGTTGTGGAGTAATTCGTACCTTGTAAATTAATGCTTCAGAGAATTAACGTTGTGTCAGTTGCATAGAAAGGCAAATGTTTGGATCAAACAATATTAGCTCTTGGGCGGGTAGTAATGTATTCCTTCCCTTTTTTAAGTTGGTTTAGGCACAAGAATAGTAAAAGGGAGGGTCTCATCTTTATGAGGAAAACTAGGTCAAGGTCAAGTGTGTCAAATGGCTAGTCCCTTTATCAGATTCTATAAGGGTTTTTTTTTTAAAACTAGTTTTGGTTCCCTCATTTTCTTCTCTGTTTTTAAATCTTTTGTTCTTGGTGTGCATGGGTCCCTTTTAGAGCACTCAAGTCACAGAGATTTGACTCATGCTGTCATGCCTGTTCTTTTCCTCATAAATAAAAAATATACTAGCAGACTTAGTACAACACCAAAGGAAATCACATGCGTAACTGAAACATTATTTTATCTCATGCATATAAAAATAAAGAAGCTCTAGTATGAAATGGTTATATTAAAATTATTAAGTTTTGGTTTTCTGATTCACTGTACCTAAACATACGCCGGTTTCACTGAGATGACAATTGTATCGATGCATATTGGGCCTCAACATCCATTTCATCTGCAAATACCAGTATGGAAAGTCTGAAATCCTGTTATATATCAGCCGGTAGGAAATATTTAACGGCCATATGTAGAACATCCGTGATCGTCCAATATATGATTTGCATTATGTCATGGGTTGCATGATGAGTTATGAGCATTACATAGAAAAGTTCATTACATCAATGCCTTCAATGTCCCACGACTAGAAGGTGGTTCATCTTCATTAGCTAGATATAAACCTTAGACACCAATACATAGCCTCAAATTGTAGCATGGCCTACAAAATGTAAAAATACCCAGGAATAGAGTTGGAATGCAGCCTCTTGACGTCACTCTATCAAGAATATTTAGTTCTAATTATTTAACCACCATTCATGCAGCTGGAGCATAATCATAATCGCCGTCGTCATCGTCGTCATCACCCTCCAAGGGTGCTGCAGGGGCATAGTCGTAATCTCCATCGTCGTCGTCGTCGTCGCCATCTCCTTCCATGCATGCTGCCGGGGCATAGTCATATCCGTCGTCGCCATCGTCATCCCCGTCTGGATGCTTCTTGCACCAGAACACAATGACCGTCGAAATGAGAGGCATTATGTTTTCTCTGGAAAATTTTGAGAAGGAAAAGAAAAGTGTTGGACTGGTGTTTTTTTCTCAAGGTCTTTGTGTTTTGCGATTGAACATGAAGACAGGAGCCAATGCTTAAATAAAGGTGAGAGAAGGTGTTGGGCTCATTTTGGCACAAGTCAGACACGTGGGAAGTGTGGACTGATGCTGAGAGGGTGTGCGAGACCCGACACAGCCGACACGTGGCACTACCTCGTCTGGACAGGTAGGAAATTCAGCTTACAAATCAGCATACACGTTGGTGCAACTGTTAAAAGCATCTTTGTGCATAAAATCAGGATAGTGTTAAGATTTTTTTGCAGACTTGCGTGACAATGAAAACTCAAAAAAGGTGGCTTTTTCAGGACAGAGCATGTGAGGTACATTATGGACTATAAATGGGAATATGATTAGGAATTGGAAGAGCAATTTATGCTGTGTTTGGATTGCGTTTTGAAAAGTTTTTTGAAAAATAGTAGGAGTAATGAGTGGAGAGAGATAGAGAGAGAAATAGTAAAAATAGGGGGAATCTAGGAGGAATCTAGGGGGAATTTTTTGAAAAATTCTTTTTAAAAAGAGAAGAGAACAAGGCATTAGCCACTTCAACAATTCTGTGCGTATGGGTTTTGTTGCAGATTAGATATTCGTACAATTATATTTGGCACTGGAGCACTTGAACGGTCAAGTGTCGTCCGTTAACGTTCGTGAAATGGTCAAAAATTCCAATTACGAAGCAATATGTATCGGGAATTATCCGATACACGTACAAATTTTGATATAACCAATATAGCGGAGTGTAATGATATTATTAGAGTACTAAAAAACCAATACGTAACTCTGGTCAATAAGCTATGTTGTAGTCTTCATTTCAACCTTGATTGCACCAAAAAGTTAAGAATGAAAAAGCTAAAAGCTGGCTTTATAAGTAATTAAAGGAAAATGATACTTATTTATTTATTTTTAACCTTGATTGCACCAAAAATTATTGGTTTTTGTAGAGGCTATACATATGAAGATTGGCCTCTCTATACAGGAGGATGGGCATTTGATTTTTCTGAAACTTTTTCTCACTTGGTACTCAATTTTTTATTTTTTATTTTTATCACTTGTTATCTTCTTCTTCGTGATTCAATTTATTTCGTACCTATTTACAGAAGGGGAAACATAGATGTATGACTCCTTTTCATTGAGGAAAGGCACAAACCACACACAATCTAACCCCTAGGCCCTCCACTTTCGCACCATTACAAAATCAGATTAAGGCATTCACAACCTACATTTAAGTGGACTACAATCCAGTCCTAGCATGCCCGAGCTAACCATTAGCACCTATGAGTGTGTTGAAGCCTTTGATGCAGAGGGGAGAAACAAAACTCTGGTAATTTCGAAGTACCAAAGAATCAATAGAAACACAAGAAAAAATGAAAGAGTAAATTTTAGCTCCTGCTGTTAGGACTGACTTAGAGGATAAGCAAGAGAAGCATGCGCTTTGAGAACTCCAAAAAGGCTAAAAATGAGGGCCCAAAAAATTCTAGGACCTATATATATATATATATATATATATGGCCCCCAAAAACATTCTCTAAGTCTGCTTCACACAAAATATGCTCAATTGAAATTTAGGAGCTACAAAATAGGCCCAACGGTAGAATACACTGATTATCAACTTCCATAGGCCATAACCCATTAGAATACGTTTGGTTCAATAGAATGGAATAGACAATGGAATGAAATGGACAATGCATAGAATGGAAGTGAGAAGATTAATTTTCAAATGATGGATTTTGAGTTATTGTAATGGTTACATTTTTTTGGGATAACTATATGCTTATATTTTGTAATGGTAAATCTTTTGTAATGGTTTTTTTATGAAACTCTTTGTAGACCAATTTTTGTATGAAAAGTATAGGGAGGCCTTGTGCAAAGGTTCGCTTTCGACCTCCATAACTTATGAGTCGGCCCTGCCTACTGTGTAATTCCATTTTCCCTTCCTTTCCCTCAATAAGTCCAATACTTAGACAGGGCTTTAAAACGGTACACAAGGGTGCCATAAGAACCCAGAAAACCAACTTTCATGGACCTTGGGTGTCCTAGCCAACTTTGACACACCTCAACTAGTCCAAACCATTTGCTCACCATAAAGAAGTAGCTTTCTTTCAACTCAAGTGTCTAGGCTAGCTTACACACACCTTGATTAAACCTGGGGCCCAATTCCACTGTCTTACTGACAAATCACAAAGTCTTCCTTAATCTAGGATTTGTACATCAATATTCTGATTCTAGCTCAGTTTTTCGCGTCTTACCTCAGGGCTGGCTTAGAGGATAGGTGAGAGAAGTATGCGCTTCGAACACCCCAAAAAGGCTAATAATGAGGGCCCAAAAATTCTAGGACCCCTATATATATATATATATATATGGCCCCAAATTTTTTTTTCTCGAAGTCTCCTTCACACAAAATATGCTCAATTGAAATTTAGGAGCCACGTCCAACGGTGGAATGCACTGATTATCAACTCCCATAGGCCATAACCCATTAGGATACATTTGGTTCAATAGAATGGAATAGACGATGGAATGGAATTGAGAAGATTAATTTTCAAAGGATGGATTTTGAGATATTGTAATGGTTGCATTTTTTTGGGATAACTATATGCTTATATTTTGTAATGGTAAATCTTTTGTAATGGTTTTTTTTATGAAACTCTTTGTAGACCAACTTTTGAATGGAAAATATAGGGAAGCTTCATGCAAGAGGTTTGTTTTTGGCCTCCAAAATTTATGAGCCGGCCCTGCCTACTGCGTCATTCCATTTTCCTTTCCTTTCCCTCAATGAGTCCAATACTTAGACAGGGCTTTAAAGCAGTACACAAGGGTGCCATAAGAACCCAAAAAATCAAGTTTCCTGGACCTTAGGTGTCCGAGCCAGCTTTGACGCACCTCAACTATTCCAAACCATTTGCTCACCATAAAGAAGTAGTTTTCTTTCAACTCAAGTGTCCAGACTAGCTTACATGCACCTTGACTAAACCTGGGGCCCAATTCCACCGTCTTACTGACAAATCACGAAGTCTTCCTTAATCTAGGATTTGTACATAAATATTCTGAGGCTTTGACAAAGATTATCCTTTACTCACAAATCTGGTACTTTCCAACAAAAAGAAACAAAAGCTAAAAATTCAACTCCATGATACAAGTACACAAGGATCAACGCCAACAAAAAAAGTTCTACTTAAAGTGCAAGTCATATTCTCTACTTAAAAGGCAAACCAAAGATTCTATGAACCAATTCCAAATGCAAGTTACTGATCTCACTGTGGCTCTACCTTTGCTGGCAGAAATGCCCCACTGTAAACAAAGAGGCTTTCATCGCTATAAGGATGGTCGTACCCTTTAATTGCCCCTTCATAGCTAGCTGATGTGGATGCAGAGTCAGCATTGGGATTCAAACCGGCGATTTGCATGATGCTCTCAATCTCTTTCACCACCTCACCCATCGTAGGCCTCTCCGCTCCTGCTTCTTCAACGCACCTCAGTGCCAGGTCCACAAACTTCTCTAAACCTCCCAATGTGATGCCCAAAATGGCTGGGTCAATAATTTCTTGGAGGTTATATCCGACTTTTGTCCTGTCCATTTTCTGCCTCACCTCCCTTACAATGTATTTTCCTTTATCGATCGGCTGTCTTGCAGTGATCAGCTCCAGCATTACCACTCCATAGCTGTAGACATCACTCTTTTCGGTCAGTTGTTGGGTCATGTAATATTCAGGATCCATATAACCCTGCACCAGCAAAATACTCGAATTGTAGTCAAGAATCCTTAGCAATATCATGGATCTTCAAAGAACTTAGGGTTAGTTAAATTGTTGAATATCACATACTCCATATATAAAGAGGGATTCCTTCTTTATCATCCGCAAGGAATTACATTTTTCTCATCAAAAACAAAAAGAAAATATGAGTGCTTCCTTGTGGCTCCATAAATTTGTGAATAGTGCAAATTTTTCTATTATATATGAGGGCTTCCTTGCGTAACGTGGACTTGAGTGGAGGTGTCAACAGCGGGTACATGTCTGAGTGTGGGAGTTTCCTGATTCCCATGTCTTAAGAGCACATGGTGAAGAGAGAACATGCACTACTCATCTTTGTTAATACGCATATGTTACTTTCAGTGTGAAACTATGGTTATAGTAAGACACTGAGCATTATAAACCGTATAAAAGGTCATGTATAGTCTCATGGTGGACTCAAATTACTGGACATGTCGGGTAAATGTCAAACTACATAGAACATACACGAATCTCCAACAGACCTTGTGATTTGTTTTACTTTAGGTTGTGGACCGGAAAGGAGCCAATACTTCAACCGGCTAACACTGGACCGAAAAATGATAAAAAGGAAATAGGTAGGTATAGGAAGAAACTACAGAATCCTCATAGTTATCCTATATTTTGAATACAAGATAGAGGTTTCACTGCTGGTTTTTCAAATCAGGGTTGTGAAGAAAATTACTCACCATTGTACCCTTGACTTGAGTGGTAACATGACCTTTTTCTGGATCACCAAGGAGCTTGGATAGACCAAAATCAGCAACTTTTGCATTCAAGCGGTCATCCAGTAAGATATTGTTCGATTTGATGTCCCTATGTATGATAGGAGGGTTAGCAAGCTCGTGTAGATATTGCAAACCTCTTGCTGTTCCTAGGGCTATTCGAAGCCGCCTCATCCAATCCAACTTGATTCCTGACTTCCCTGCATAAGTAACATGCATTTTTATCCCCTTGAATGCAGGTGACCGCATAGTCTTGTTGTGTAGTTAACAAATTCTGGGGATCCCCCCCTCTTTTTGCTATTGAAGTTATGTGAATGCTAATTGTATGGAGAATCTTGCATTCTAATCGTTGTGATTTTCTTTGTTGCTTGTTCAGCTACAATCAACTCATGCAAGGTACCCAATTTTTTCAGTATAAGAACTACCTAATTCTATGATACAACCGACGTTACAATAATGCATTTCTCTAATAGCTTGAGCTTTTGGGTAAGTTGGTGAATATAACAATTTAACAACCTCGTAACAAGGTGATAACAAACATGAAGATTGCCATTACCGATAGTGGCCATATAATAGCAACCGACTTTAAAGCAAGAAGCATCAGTGTCTCTAATTATGAAGAATTTTTTTTTTTTGATCGCTAGAAGTTAATATTGTTAGAATAGTTAGATTAACACTTTGGAGGAGGAGATGAGCTCCTGACCTCATTTCTCCTAGGACTTAAGTGCACCCCCGATGCCGTTGGGCCAAAGGCCTCTTAGCCTCCAATTATGAAGAATTAACGAGTATTTAAGGATCTGTTTTGATTTCCTTGAAAATAAAAACAATAATCGTTGTCATATTGGTGTCTACAAAGATGGGTTGTTTTTGTAAAAATTCTTTCTTTGGAAGTTGTTTACCATTCAAGTTTTCTGTGTAGTCTGGCAAAACTACAACAGAAAAAACAGAAAACAAACATGATACCAAACAGGCCCAAAGTACCTGAAAGACTCTCCTTCAGGGTACCATTTGGAATATACTCATACACTAACATCTGTTCGCCATGCTCAAAACAGAAACCCACGAGGCTGACAACGTTTTTATGATGTACCCTGGATAGAAGCTCAATCTCAGTCTTGAATTCGGGACCACCCTGCAATGATCCTGTTTGAGCCCGTTTGACAGCAACCAGTTGTCCATTGGGAAGAATTCCTCTGTACACCTATAAATCAAATGAAATGTGAGCATAAGAAGCTATGCAGCACCGTGGACTACTCTTCAGAAATTTCATGACATGGAAGAATTTTTTTGTTCCAGATGATATCAGGAACTGAAACATAATCCAACATATAGTTGGTTTACAGAATTTTCAGGAATGACTTTCCAAGTACATGATTGTACTTGATTATCAATGAACGTCTGGATATATGATGCACCTACTCTAAAGTCAAGGAGGTAAAACACTCCATATGATTCTACTGAGCTTCACTAACTTATTCTGTGTAACAAGAATGTGGAAATTTAACCTTCCCGTATCCGCCAGTTCCGATATCGTTGGTTTCTGAAAAATTGTTTGTGTATTTCTTAAGCTCTTCAAATGAGAAGGGCTTAGCTCCTCTTAACTGAGGAACATCTCCGCTGTTTTTATTTGGGTCCCAAGAAGCTGCATGAGAATGACATTTAGGCAATAAGTAGAACCGAAGAATACAATTTAACTTAAGCAAATTATACGTGTCTAAAAACAAAAAACTACAAACTAAAGGAAATAACTAGTTAAGATTAGCTCCAAGTTTACCAAAAGGATTGTTCTGTTTATCAGCTGTTTCAGCTCTTCTCTTTTGACGGAAAGCATAAATTCCCGCAAGGAGGGCGATTAGCACTAGGACAGAACCACCAATTGCCGATCCGATAATTATGGCAGTACTTGATGACTTGTGAGTTCCTGTGGATCCTTTTGGATGAAAAAGGAGAAAGAGAGCTCAGAATGATACATTACATAACAGAATAGGTAACATATTGAGTATCATATTTGAGTTAACACCTTCAAAACATGAATATGGGCCACCAATGAAAGAAAAGGGTCCGAAATTGTGGGGAGGCTTGAAAGTTTGGTTGCTCAACACAAACCCAATTCCAGAAATTCCTGTTCGATTGAAAGCCTCTTGACCCGCTGGAGGAAAAACTTCTAGTCTCAACACAAAGTAATTATCCGTATTTGTAGCCGGATTACTGAGGGAAACTGAATCTACCGGGAGTAGATGTGAGTGAAAAAACTTCATCAGGGAGTCCGTGAGAGATGTGTAGATAGTTGAGTTTCCAAGGTCTGAAAAGGAAGGAGCTCTGAAGTATAGAGTACCCACGTATGCATACGCACATCTACAGTTGGGGCTTGAGAGTTTATATGCAATGCATGTTGCAGGAATACAATTGTTTTTTGGTGTCGAATATGGGGAATTAGTCTCTTGAAGGTCACAGTATGCGCTTGTCCCTTCAGTTTCCTGACAAATTGGATTTCCCGCGAGTCTGCAGAAAATTTAAAAAAAATATAACATTTAGCTTATAAAATGTAGAGTACATATTAGTTTTCCCACAAACTGTTGGTGATCAAATGGCAAAAAGGTCAAATAATATAGCTTACTGCTTACATAAGTTTAATTTTGAATCCCTGTTTCTGTTTAAAGTCAACTATAATATTGTTCTGCAAATCTATGAGTTGAAGTTGGTCGCTATAGCTGGAGCCGACATCCAAAGTGCCAGTAAGCTGGTTGTTCCTCAATAACCTGAGACAACACACCAGAACAAGTTTTTCAAGAGAATCAACTGTGATAAAACGAAGGGAGGGTAAGTCATTTTTTTTTAATCACTTGGGTTTCTATACTATATAGTAAACACAGTTTTGGTAGCCGTTTTGTGATATGAGATTGAACTGAAACCCCTTTTTGTTTGGGTAAGCAATAAGAATGTATGAACTGATACTCACAGAGTCTGTAACTGAGGAAGGGTGAAGAAGCGGACCGGAATTTGACCTTGAAGTCCTGTGTTTTCCATCACTCTGAATATATTTAAAAACATATAATAGTGAATCCTCAAAAGCTGAAACATGAGTGAGTCAAAGGATTAAGAGAAGAACAACCTGGACTAAACTACTAAACTAAATTAGAAGGCTATTCTCACGTTCTTTATTCCACGCAGGCATTTAAAACTTAAAATATGAAGTTAATGAAAAATATGAGGCCTTTTATGAAACAACTTCATGTATTTTGCTTATTGGAACATACTGGGGGAGGAAAAGGAGTATGTACAATCACAGGGCTAGCTCAGACATGCTGGTAGAATCACAAAATATGAGGCTGTGAAACTGTGTATCACACATTGGTAGGCCAACATCTCAGGGTGGCGAACGAGTGCTGGTAAAAAGAAGAGGCCAGTCGCAATTAGAGACTACATCTACCATAGAAGGTACTTGCTATTTAATGGAATATGTTATCACTAATTCAAGGACCATCTCTACCAGTACCTACTTTTCCCCCACACAAATGCTTGATTGCTTGACAAGTAGAGGAGAAAAGATAGTTCATGAAACAAATTCCACCACCCAAAGTTCAGAAAAACGAGAGGGCATTGGTTGGCGGCTGTAATATGGCTCAGTTTTCAGCAACAAAGCCCAAGAGAACACCAGAAGGAGTGAAATGTTTCAAGTGCAAGTACTCCAAACACTAAAAAAGACCAAACATACATGATTAAGTTTGTGTGAGGAGGCATAAGTGAAATATGCTAAACATAAGGTACCAGATACAGCTAAATAGTGCCAAAGGGCCCTATATCATACATTAAACAGTTCAGAGGTTTTTTTGTTAAGTTCAAGTTGTGTGCTTTTGTCAGTGCATGCGTGTATCTGTGTAAGGAAAGAGAAAGACATACAGTGTTGTCAAGGATTGTAAATCAGAAAACCATGGAGGAAAGTCGGATACATCAAACGTGTTATTGCTCATATCCCTGCAAGTAACATTTAGGTCAAAAACGGTGATATTAAAAAGTAGTCCTTAGCACATGTAGTATGTAAACAGGTAACCAAGAAGATAGGGAGAAATATACAACCGATTTGAAAGGGAAAACAAGAATATAACTAGGCTATCCTTTACAAAGATTGCTAAGGATAATGGTGGCTACTTACACATAGTTGAGAACACTCATGCCAGTAAGATTGGGCAAGGAGCCAGTCAGTTGATTATTGGACAAGAACCTGCAGGAGGACAATCAAAAGCCTTTCAGAGTAAGATAAAAATCTAAAGCTGCATAACCTGACTTACTGGAAACAAGAGTAGATTTTAAGAGGATAGTTTTTATGTTTGTCTTCTTACAGCTCGCTGACATTTACAAGGTTGTTGAGGTTTGATGGTACAGGTCCAGTTAATGAGTTCCTGTCAAGGCGTCTGTAATAACACGAGACATTAGACTCCACTGACGTCATTAGCACTCACAGCTAGTACGGGTGCTACAAATTCTAATGAGGTACATGACAGAGATACTCACAGCACCTCCAAAGTCTGCACAAGTCCCACCGTCGAAGGGATGCTGCCGCTGAGACTGTTGTTCTCGAAAAGCCTGCCAAATTGATCGAGATGAAGATACTAAAATCATTGTCCAAATGATTATATCTTGTATAGGAATCGGGTGGCCCATAAACTAAATCCGTAATTCTCATTATAACATTAAGAGGTTCAGCAAAATGACATGCACTCTCTCTCTCTCTCTCTCTCTCTCTCTCTCTCTCTCTCTCTCTCTCTCTCTCTCTCTCTCTCTCTCTCTCTCTCTCTCTCATTTAGTACACAAACAAATGCAAGTTCCTGTATAATTGGATATCATTTCCTCTCGCATGCCAAAAAATGGAAAAGAAAACTTATTGCTGCTTATTCTTGCTGCAAAGATGAGCAAGAATAAGCAGAGAACATTATGCACCTGATTATGTAAAAATAGCGAAATCAATGAACTTACACGTGTATCAGAGTCATTTTTGAACTGAAAAGTTGAGATGGGATTTCACCGGAGAGTTGATTCTTTCCAAAGTGACTAAACACATAAGGAACTCAAGGTCTTTAGTATGTTGAAAACTTGAAATGGACATGTATAGGACTAATTAGCTTTAAACCACACGTGCGAACACAAATTTTAAACAAAAAAACTTAACATACAAGTGCTTCGCTTTAGTCAGCATGTCCAGACCAGGTGTGGTTGCGTCAGAGACAGGGATAGGTCCAGAAAGCTTATTGTCAGCTAGATCAAGCCAATAAAGATTTGATAGATGACCAAGTTGGGGTGGTATTGGTCCACTGAAGCTGTTGGAATTTAGAGACCTGAAAGAATCCAATATGAGTATTGAAATATAAGCTTAAAACATAGAACCGTACGGTACATAGCTACTCATAACCCAACATTCAGAACAATTCAGCTGAAATTTTCGCAACAGAAACATTTGAAAAGTTGGATGACATCAATGCAAAGAATAGACCTTTGCATGAAGATACCAACGAGAAAAAAGAATTTGTCAAAATTTTCTCCTTCAAAAGCATGAAGGAGTGAGTGCGGCCAGAGTGGTCAGAGGGTGTGAGGCTCATTGTAACTAGCATTCCACAGGAATCACAGGAAGCTTAAGTATACTTACAAGTTACAAGTCCTTGCACATGACTTGACTAAATTTACAGGGCGCTGCTAAAATTTGCAATACCATCAAATTAATGCCTGACGTAAAATTCATTTCAGCTCAAAAAGATTGAGGAAGCAGTCAATTATTTTGTCAAATGTTTGTGCAAGGTTTAGTTACTTTCCGTTTCAAATGTCCAAATATGTGGGAGGGCGAATTGTAAGGACCCGTATTTTTTTCGGATATTATTTAAACGTTTTATAAATATAAAAAAAAAATAAATAAATAAATAAAATAAAATGTGAAATTGATTGAATTTATTTTAGTTGTGGGTCAATGTGCAAAAGTTTGAAATATATGGGTGTTAGTGTGATAAGGTGCATGTGTGTATAAGTGTGTGTGTGCCAGGGGAAAATTAATTCCCAAAACCCCATCCCATTCTCTCTCCCGTTCTCTCTCTCGGCTCTCTCTACCTCTCTCACTCCCTCACCCAAAAACGCATCTCCAAATTCAAAACCCACAACAAATAACCTCCAAACCTTCATCCATTCGCGTTGTTGAGCTTGAAATTTCGTGGGTTTCGCTTGGAGGAGGAGATTCGGTTGATTTTGAAGTTTTCGGAGTCTAGGGCTTGATCAATCGCTTGGGTTTCGATCGAATCACTTGAGGTAGGAAATTCTATCTCTCTTTATATGTTTTATGAGTGATTTGGTGCATGAATCGTGCTTGTAATGTCGTGTTTAAGTTTAGATTGAAAATTCGTAGTTGCTGTCAGAATTGTCTGTTCTTCCTAAATTCCTACCGGTAGGCTCGTTCTTTCTACCGGTAGAACGTCGTTACTTTACCAGAAAATCGACTCCCTACCGGTAGGAGCTTTTTCCCTACCGGTAGAACGATTGAGAAATTTCGTCAACCAGCTCAAACGTATAGCAGCAGCTCAAAAGCTGCTCAATGTACCATTCTTCTACCGGTAGGAATTCCTTACCTACCGGTAGGTCAAGCACGGATTCGAATGTTGGCCCTTCTGTTTCCAAGTTCTACCGGTAGGACTTGCTTGCCTACCGGTAGGTTGCGTGAATTGGAGTTTCTACCGGTAGGACTCGTTTACCTACCGGTAGGTCTAGGTTCTACCGGAATGTTGCCCTTTCTGTCTTCGAGTTCTACCGGAATGTTGCCCTTTCTGTCTTCGAGTTCTACCGGTAGGACTTGCCTGCCTACCGGTAGGAGAGTAAGAGTTTGAGCTGCTTTCAGCTGCTTCTTTGAGCTGCTGCAGTATGTTTCAGCTGCTTCCCTATATCTTTCAACTCCCATGTCGAAGTTTTTCTTTGACGCTAATGAGTTTGTTTATGCATCCTTTCAAATGTTTTAGTGAGTATTACTCGTTTCTCACTTAGAGTGACATCCAATGGACTAGAGTGAACATGTCTAGGGATTTGATGAGTAGTATTGCAATCCGTTTTCTCTCTCTCTCGACTCGTAAAATTCTTAGATTCCTTTAGTACATGCTTTTGCGGACTCCGAGTATAGAAACTAGATAATCGAGCATCGTTGAGTCTAGTCGTGGGTTGATATGTGGTATACGAAGGTACGGGGGTGTACTTAGGGGTACGGTGAGGACGTGTGTATTTGAGTATATGCGATATGGTAGATTGTTGGTCTTATAATACCATGTGATTGATTAAATGGTCTTTGGATTTGATTGAATGAATGGATGTTTGTGAAATGGGAGGCGGAATGAAAGTGAATAACTAATGGACAGAGTATTGTAGGAATTTATGTATGGGCTTAGTACGTCATGTAAGTTGCGGGTATGTAAACTAAAGAGGAGGCATAAATGTGTACATTTGTGGAGTTGCGTAATGATTAATTAAAAATTCAGTGGTATAACCGTCAAAGGGATAATGAAATTGTTTATGAAATGTTATCGATTGTGAAAAGTGTGAAAGGTGACCCAAGTGGTCGTTATTGAGGGAAAAGACTCGGGGTGACCCTGCGCTCGAGGGAACTAGACCCGAGGTGACCCAACTGATTCATATTATTGGAGGAAAAGACTTGGGGTGACCCTGCGCTCGAGGGAACTAGACCCAAGGTGACCCCACCTGATTATTGTTATTGAGGGAAAAGACTCGGGGTGACCCTGCGCTTGAGGGAACTAGACCCGAGGTGACCCTAGTGATTATTTGATGGGAAATACCGGATTAAAGGAAAAGAAAGGTTTTGCAATAAAGGGATTTAATAAAGATCAATGTGGACACGAGAAAGATTGTACTACCGTACGAAGAATAATAAAATGTTTTGATTTGATTATAGTCAAATGTGGAACGACGTGAGTTTAACAACATAACTAGTTAAAGAAGTAAACGGCTTGTGGCATTGATGTGAAGTCTAGGACTCTTAGGCGATAATTCGCAGTTTGTTGGTAGTCATTTGTGGTATAGGCGTATCTGTCAGTACTCATTCATTCTCGGTGCATGGTTCATTCAAATTGCATATAGCTTGAGTTTAGAATTTTCTACTGGGCTAGTGTAGCTCAACCAAATCTTTCTTTTCAGGTTCTGATGCCGGGCAATAGATTGCATGCATTGTATGCTTGACAGTAAAGACTCTTGGAAGCTGACATCACTGGTTATTTCGTCATCGTTGTGAAGATCTCATTTTGTTAAAGATAATTTTGTAATTAATTACTACTGAATTTTCTTTTGACCAAAGTTGTAATTATCTAAACTTAAGGATTTGTTTGTAAATTAAACCAGTGGGAAACTCTTTTGGGTAATGTATATGATATGCGAGGTTTCTCTTTTATTGAAATGTATTACTTAATTATGTTGAAAATCGAGGGCGTGACACGAATTATACTTATTCAAACAATAATTGTAGAGCCTCAAAGAAACTCTAAGATACCATAAGCTTGTAACAACTTAGTTTAGAAATTTAGTTTGTTCCGTCGTTCGTTCGCACTATAGTCATGTCACTTGGAAATACAAGCCCGATGCTGCATAAGAAAAATGGCAAAGTTCAAACACTTACAAAATGACCAGCTGCTGCAGAGATCCTATTGTTCCAGGAATAGGACCGCCGAAACCGCTGCCAACCAGGATTCTAGCATGCAAGTGGGAGCAAATTTGGTTAGTAACATGGTAGCTAAGTACATTTCAATTTGTATACGCACCAATATCTGTCTCCTTAATCAGCCACTGTGTGAATACAGTCAAAATGATCTTACAGGTTTGTGAGCTTCTTCAAATTTCCAATCGATGCAGGAATAGGTCCAGTCAAGTCCTTATTGTATGACAGATCCCTAAGGAAGAAGCTAATAGTCAGATTTTTCCTAGCAAAAACATAACAACTCCGAACAGCTACTACAAATAGATTAGCAACCGAGTGCCCAGGCAGTACTTCATATCATGCCAATCAGGCATAAAAACAGAAGAATGCATATCATCACATAATCTAGCGTCTCATGAACGCCTCATACAGCCAAGGATATTAAGCCACCGTCTGTTTCGACGTTAAAGGTTATTCTGGGGGTGAAAAAGTTTTCCAAAAGAACATAAAAACAACTCTCACATAAACAAAATGAAAACAGCAAACATTGCAAGAGAACTTGTCAAAGTTGCATTTTTATAAACCGATCAAGGTGCATTTTGATAAATCAAACAAAATAAGAAAATCAATAGCACCAGATCCTGGTTTTAAGAAGTGCAAATTAACTGCACCAAATCATGGTAAATGACTTCCAAACGTTTACGCCATAAGTTGTTCCACACCAATTTTATCTGACACATTTCTGCACAATATTCTTTTCACTTTGTATGATCCAAACACGAGAAACTACCAAATGTAAGGTACTTTTTGCAAAAGTATTTTATGTTGAAGCAAAAGGAGCATAAGTGGTAAATGAATGATGATTCATTAGTTAGCACTGATCTAATTAAGGGGGAAAGATGGACTAGAAAATGCAACACTTACAGAGTCCGTAATTCAGATAACGATCCAATGTCTCCAGGCAGCGTCCCAGTTAAACCCACACTAGCTAACGTACTGGAATTAAACAACTGATGGTTAATCTCAATTTGACTATTGCAGAAAAAGTAACCCAAAGTAAGCATTGTAAAAAGACCTGATGGGGACTTACATAGCTGTGACGCGGAAATTGGTGCACCGAACTCCTTCCCAACCGCTGCCACAAGGATCCGACCCAATCCAATTGGGTGGTGTGTTGTGCCAGACATCTTTGAGAGACGTCAAAGCAGCAACTACATCATAAACAAAATGGATTTCAAGCATCAAATGACACTCCTCAAACAGAAAACACAAACTCTCCATTCCATTCCTTGTAGAAGATAGACTTCATAATGGAGTTCTGTTAAAGAACAGCTTTCTAGCTCACAAACAAAGATCAAATTTTGGTTTCGGTCTGTAGTTTTCGTTAGTTATGGAAGCGTTTCTAAACATTTGAAAAATGTAACAGGAACGTAATGGTAATGCATCAAGAATTTGGGAATGTATGAAACTATTAGAACTGTGGCTCATATGTTTATGAAGAGATACTAAGGAGTTCTAGAAAAAGAATAGTACCCCGCGGTAAGGAATGGTATCGTACAAGGGAATTTTTGAGATACAGGTCAAATACCAGCTTAGGGTTAGAATAGAGTATGTATTGTAAACCTTATTTTGTACTATGATAATAAAAATAGAAACCGCTCTCGCTCCCGTGGACGTACCCGGTATTGGGGAACCACGTATATCGCTGTGTTAATTTTTTTACTATTTTATACTCGTAAATCGTGTGCGTGTGTGTCGATCCTAACAGAAACCATCTAAAGAATATTTTGAATACTTCTGATGACTGTCGTACCAACTCAATGTTTTGCTATGTTCCATGGTACTTCGAAATTTTCCAGCGTGCTTCGGTATGGGTCATTGAAAACATTTGAATTTCGGGACTCCCCTAATATTTCATTTTTGATATCCAAGGAAACCAAAATGCTTTGGAATTTTCAATGTAAATGAAACGAAATGTTGTTCGGCTCACCCTCTTCTAATATTTCATTTGACCACTAATTTTCTAGTTGAAGGCACTGCCCTGGTATTCATACTACCAGTTCTAATCTATCAGTATTATGATTGCTCAATAACTATGAAGCACAGACACCTCTAGAGGTCGACGTATTGCAGTGTCGGACATAGGGACACGGCGGGGACCCATATGGGACTTTAATTTAAATTTTTGAGAGGGACATGGCGGGGTCGAAGTGTAATTTAAAAAAAAATGGGATCAAACTATAATTTTTAAAATTTTCAGAGGTCAAACTATAATTTTTCAATATGGTTGTATTGAATTTATGGATGTCTTTTTTTTTTTTTTTTGAATGGTACTGGAACTATGGATTTTTCATTTTGCCCACATTTTGCTATTTAAACTTGAGAAAAAATTTAAAATCTATATAAATAAATATACACGTGGTGTGTCCCCTGCCGTATCCGCGTCCCTATTTTTTTATAATTCTCGTGTCCATACATCATAGCTTAATAATCAAGCTTATTCGATACATCACTTAAAGAATTCTGACATCAAAAGCTAGCTTATGAAGGAACACCAAATATGAAGGCCATTCAGAACATGGGAATAAAACTATGCATTCTAGAAGTGTGATTTGGCTCTATTTGCTTGTCAAGAAATTGGCGCATGAAAATTAAATTTGAGTGAAAGGAAATGAAGGAAAAGGAATTGTAGTTCTCTGTACGCGTCCATTTGATAAATGAAATTGTGAGAAAGTCGAAAAATAGCAGTTCAATCGTGTAGTGAAGTAGCGTAAAAACAAACGATTCCTGCAAAAACTTGCATATTTTTGCAGGACAACAAATCCTAGTGGGAAAGTTATAGACGTGTATCCCACAACTTCACGACTTTCCTGCTTAATGAACGCATAAAAAGTACTGTACAAGAGAGTTGAATCAAAAACTTTGAACTTGGCCTCTCAAATTTAAACAGCATCCACCGGGGAAGGTCAGTTTATAAATTCTCAAATTGGGAATAAACAGAAGGATGGTGATACTGCCACGAACACTTCTTTTAGTGCCACGACAGTGACTTCATGTGTTACAATTGTACCCCAAGTCCTTCTCTCTCATCTCTCTCCCACGCTCATGCCTCCCCTGCTCCTTCTCCAACTCTCTGATCATTTGCTCGTTTTCTACTCACCCATTCCAATCGCTTGTACTCTTTTTTCACTTGTGAAATTCCCAATCGGTGCTTCTCAATCTTTGACAACCGAACAGAGCAAAGGCCAATGGGTTTGCGTCTGCTTTGGTGATGATGACGGTGATAACTTTCGTTTATCAATGATCATTGAAATTGAGCAGCACAACCATAGTCATCAATTAATAATTTCTATAGTACGCTAATAAGGCTATCTTTCCCCGACATCATATATGGAGAGTGGAGACACACACAGAGATGGAAAATTGCGTTTTTTCTACTTACCCCCCCTACAAAAAAAAAAAGTGTTGTACTTCTCTCTGGTATCTATAATCTGTATTAATTGTGGGTTTGGGAGAGGGACATCATTCAATTATGAAAGGAGATTGAATGGATCAAGGAATTTTTTTGCTTTCTCCTCAGCCAATAAAAAAGAGAGAAGAATGGAACGGCGGAGGAGGAGAGGATATGGGCCCGTTGTGTTGACGGTGAAGGTGAAGGCCATTGAAGGCGAAGGGAAGCAGGGAGATAAAAGACATATGATTTGTTCTGTTTGAGTTTGATTGACAAATTTGGAAGAGAGAGAGAGAGAGAGAGAGAGAGAGAGCAGATGAGGGAGGAGAAAAGTTTTCTTTGCTAGCGTGGGGAAATGAGTGAATAAGCAAAACATGTCGTGTCACTAAAAAAAAAGAAGAAGCATCGTAGCTTTATCATGCCATGGTTTTCCTCTCCTTCAACTGGCAATAATCTTCAGAAGAAATTAATGAGAAGGTCTGAAGAGAAAGAAGCCTACCATGTCTTCTTTCAAAATACTACTAATCAAGTAATGGAAATACTACTACGAACTGATTCTGAAGCTCTCTTATATCAAAAAATAGTAGTAATATAACTAGAGATTTCAAGAAACTTTTAAAAAGTTTGGACAGAGGAATTGAACTTACAGTCCTGATTTGTCTGTGCTGCTACAAGTAAAATTGAAATGGAAATAACCAGCAGAGAGACATGAAATCTTGAACCCATTTTTTTCTCTACGAAAAAAGACCCATACAGAAGAACCACTTCAGAAAACACCCAAAATATTTCTCTCACTCAGTTCCTGTTTATCACTTTTAAGACTCTTGAAAATGGAGTAGTTAATTTCTTTATGGTACCCACATTCTCATTGAATGCATTCAATAAATACACAACTGTAATGCATTCAAGCGTGGCCCCCCAACTCGACCAAAGTTTTCAACTATAAATATTAGAGAAATGTTATGTACAAAAAAAATGAGTAAAAAATTGATTCTTAAAGTGTACATAAACGATTCAGAACACTATGCAAGAGTAAATAATTGATCCTTAAAGTGTACATAAACGGTTCAGATGCACTATGCCTGCATAGTGCATTTAAACTGTTCATGTACGCTTTAAGGATCAATTTTTTGCCCATTTTCTTGTTCATAGCACTCCTCTAAATATTAAGGGAAATGCTGCACACAAAGAAAAAATACCCTTTAAGACCCTTAAAGTTGGTGTGGGCCCACCCACCCACCCAACTCATTCAATTTTCAATTTTTTTTTTTTATTCTCGGGGCCAGCCCTTCAATTTTCATTTCATTTTGGAGCCCGCCAAAACTAAAATCGTTGCAAAATTCAACACCAATTCTCTACAATCTCTAAGTAGTTCTGTCAAAATCACTCCGGCAACAATCTTTTGAATTTAGAGTCGAAGAAATGAGAGATTCGCCAAATGAGATAAATGAATTAACAGATATTCAAGTATCTTCTGGGATTGAGATCCATTCATTCTTACATATTGTAATATACCTTCAATCTTTGAAGAGCAATTCCCTGCTTTTTGTTCTATTTTCTTGATTATATTTGCTCATGATATCAGGGGTCTATACTTTGAAGCCACTTACACTATTTTTTTTTTTTTTATGTTTTGATTTCTTGAGCATTTCCTCTGAACTGAGTGCTTTGGTTCTACTTGCAGTGCAGGAGAAGGGGAAGGGGGAGATGAGGAGAGAGAGAGAATAGAAATGAGGACTGGCCTGAGAAGAAAAAAAGAAAAGAAAATTAAATGAGTTGGTGGGTGGGTGGACCCCACACCAACTTTAAGGGTCTTTTTTTCTTTATATTTAGCATTTTCCAAATATTAATATTCCATAAACGTTGACAAGTGACAACACTAGGATCTAAATTCATGTTACACGCCAAAAATTTTATATTACTTTCATATATGACCTATCAAATCCATAATCAAATAAGGGGAAAAAAAAAACCTCAAGTTGGTTTTTTCAACTATGTATATATAGACTGTTTATATATTAAAATATTAAGTGTTTTAATTTTTAATTCTTTTAAGTTGGTGCGAAAATCTTATTTTTTTGATCATTTTATTCTAAAGGGTCATAATTAATTTTTGACTTTAAGGCTCTTGTTAGTTAGTCCTGAGAGATATTTAATTCTACGACTTTCTTAGGACCGACTAACGAGAGCTTAAGAGTCAAAAATTAATTATGGTTCTTTAGGATAAAATGATCAAAAAATAAGATTTTCGTACTGATTCAAACGAATTAAAAATTGAAACACTTAATTTTTTTTTATTGGCTTTCTACCAAACAGGACCTTTTGACTTTGTCATTGCATCCCCAAAATAGTGACATTTTGAGTCGCTATAACCCTGTGGTGACTATGTGCCCGCTCATGGATGAGTTCAATAATTCTAGGAATTACTGACTAGATTTCCCTTGGGTCATTTTCATTTATGTTATGTTTGGATTGATGTTTAAAATTTTTTTTGAAAAATAGTAAAGGTAATAAGTAGAGAGTGATAGAGAGAGAAATGTTGAAAGTATAGAAAATCTAGGGAGAATTTTTTAAAAAATTCTTTTTGAATTGTAAAGAGAACAAAGCATTAAGCATTTAATGAAAAAAACAAGTTGCGACCTGTACAACATATAAATCAAACCTTTCTAAAGAGGACCACTACTTTTTTTTGAGTCGGCGACTTAGAGGGAACCCGGGGCCGTGCTGTGCTCTCCAAGAGACAGTACAATTCTGTCCCGGCTTTCCGGGGCCCATTTAAGTCTCATTTCGATGATCGAAAACGTTCATATCTTAGAGCTCGTTGAGTAGAACAACTATGCAAAAAAAGTCAGCTTGATTGAATATCATTAAGTACTTGATTGTAACATTTTTATTTTGAAAAGAATAGATCCAAAACACTGAATCAAATCTAGGACGTGCCATAGAGATCCCATAGTGCGCCAACGCACCGAGGGATTATAGGGCACCTCATTGTACTCATCAAATTTCCATCATCATTATCGATGATTTGAATTGTTTTGTTCATAGAATACGTTGAATAGATCATTCAATAAAAAAAGTTGAATTGAGCGAATTTTATTTGCCCCTAAATAAATCAGACAATATATATCAAGTATAGACAAATCTATCTATCTAATCATGTACGTGATAACTATACGAAAGCTAAAAGTAAACCCACAAGTCTTGAAAGTCCTTTTGATACTTTAGCCCTCGAAGAAAAAATCTCTAATTTTTTTTTTTACCAACGGCATAGTGGGGAGTTGGTAAATTAACAAGTAAAGGGTCTGTTTTGATGGGGTATTGTGAAGGGGATTGTGATATCCCCTTTTAATTCATGGGCCCCAGTTGAACACCCCGTTTGGAAAGCCAAAATGGAGGGTGGATATCTCTTTAGCCCCTCCTCCCTCCACAGCACCTGCTAATACCGGTTGAGGGGTATTACCGACGGGCTACCTTCGACCAGTTGCTGTGGAATCCCCCCTAAACTCCCTCTATTTCGGACGATTCTATCCCTTGTAATCCCCCTTTCCCACCCTGAGGTACCCATTTCGATTAGTGAGTTATAGGTTGATTTCTTTGTGCTTTTTCTGTTGCTACTCTTCCCGCGCTGTCTCTGTTGCTATTTATATTCCATGGCAGTGTTAGGTTCAATTTTGTATTCTAGGGTTTTGTGGGTTTCGACTGGTAATGGTATGTACGGGTTTTCGATTCCATGGTTTTTCGATTTTGTTTCAGATTTTTTAGGGTGAAGATTATGAAACCCAAACCCTAGGTCTTGATTTTTTGGTGTAGATTATGAAACTCCAAACCCTAAATTACAATTTTTTAGAGCAAGATGAACTGGTTTTTGAACCTTGATGGAGTGTTTTAAAGCCTGCACAAAGCTCATCATCGAAATGAAGCACGTGATAGAAATTAATTTCCAATAAGTGGTATATCACGTTATTTATCAGAGAGAGAGAGAGAGTAGCTGCATCTTATTTTGGTAATGGTGTCATGAGAAGAAAACCCTAGTTTAACTGGAGGTATGTAGTACTAATAAAGGCAGAGAACATGCCATTTCGAGACAAAAAACGTCAATTTGCAGCTAACTGGTTATTACGTAATTCTGCTAACAAGCGTCAAAACAAGCAACTGACACAAATTGACGCACTGAATTGGTCGATTATGATGGTATAGAACTTTGCAGATCAAATGCAATAGCCATAGATCAGAGTCTATTAAATTAAAGTTGAATACGCTGAATTTGAATTTGGGAAAATCATATCTTACGGTTTCGACTTGGATCTGCGACACAATTTGAACTCCATCTCGGTTCACCAGGAGATCTCAGTCCATAAACGTTCCTAATTCAGTTCTGCACAAAAATCCACGCAGAATTTTTTTTTTTTCTCGAGGAGTACCATGCAGAAATGTTATACAGAGAAACAGCAAGATATGTAATTACGTATTAATATATCACTACAAGAAAAATTGCATTGGGTGACAAATGAAAATCGTCGCAACTTGTATGTTTTTCGTCACAAATAATATAGGTGACGAAAAAAAAATTGTCGACTAAAGGTTGTCGAGGATTCCTACCTGGTGACGAAATCTATTTTTGGTCACCATATTTTTGGTCACCTATAGTGCCTTTTGGTGACGAAAAATTTCGTCACGGAAAAATGACTTGGTGACGAAATTTTCTTTGTCACCTATTGTGCTTTTTTTATGACAAAAAATTTTGTCACAAATTATTTCCTTTGGCTCGTCAAAGGTGACCCATCGGTGACGAAATTTTTCGTTGTGAAAGACATTCTTATATGTGAAAAAAATCTCACTTTCTTGCTCTTGCGGGGTTTCGAACCTGAGTCTCCTAAGTTTTGCACGCAAGTTTTAACCAACTACACCACACAAACTTTTCAGCATATGTTTGAAAATATCTGATATATAACATATACATTGAACATTAAAATATATTTTGAACGGCATTTTGAACTATTAAACATTAAAATTAGCAATTTTAATAAACATGAAAGTCGTAGCTCTTTATGTTATTATTCAAACCCAATTTAAATTATCTCAATCGTAGTTCTGAGCAAAGAGTTATGCCCGAAATATATTTGGTGACAAAGCGTAATTCATAAATTTCGTCACCAAATGATAAATTTTTCGTCACTGAAAACGTAAAAAGAAGACGAAAATATTTTTCATCTCCAAATTGATTCATTTGGCGACAAAATATTTTTTCTGTCACCGAATAGTTGTCTTTGGCGACAAAAAATAATTTCGTCTCCTTTTTTACTCTTTTGGCAACGAAAATTTTATTTCGTCGCCAAATAGGAGCCTTTGGTGACAAAAATTGCTAAATAGTTATAATTGATGACAAAATAATTTCGTCAAGGAAGTTATCAAAACAGTGACGAATTTATTTTTTTGTCGCTAAATATACTCATTTAGCGACGAAATTAAATTTTGTCGCCACTTTTTCGTCACTAAACATACTTTTTCTTGTAGTGATACACCTATACACATCCGTATGTAATCACACAGACACACACACATACATTTTTGTTTGTTGGAATTTCTACCATATGGACTAAGTCACTAAGGTACACAGTCACCACTTAGCTTTCATTGTTTAAATTGGATGATCCGACTAAAGAGATATGCCTATTGCCAAATTGGAAGTTGATGCATCCACTACAATGACCATTTCTACTTTAAGACGCGGTCGCATCTGGTTTGCGCATTACTTACTTGAAAGCAACAAGTGATGTTCCATCAATACAATTCACCTAGTTAAATTGGAGTTGGATATTCAAGTATTCTAGTACCGACCATGGGGGAGGGAAATCGTACCGACGGTCGCCGGCGGGCCATCTCTGGCCCACCGGACGGCTGATCCGAGCCGTCCAAAAATTTAAAAAAAAAAACCGATGGGGCCTACGCGGGAATCAACGGCATCCGAGATGTGTAGGGTGCTTGATCTAAGCATCCTTTTTTGGTGTATATATGTATATACGTGTATATACACGAAAAAGGGGTGCTCGGATCAAGCACCCTACACACCTCGGATGCCATTGATTCCAGCGTAGGCCCCATCGGTTTTTTTTTTAGAATTTTTGGACGGCTCGGATCGGCCGTCCGGTGGCCGGAGACGGCCCTCCGGCGGCCGTCCGTACGATTTCTCTCCTCCGTGGTCGGTACATATAGCAGTTCTCTTGTTATTGTTTGCTATATATATACCATTTATACGGGTGGCATTGGGAAGAAAGAAAGGATATTCCAAATCTAGATGACGGTCATATTTTCACCTTTGTGTAGTATGTCATGTCTAGTACCTGAAACATTTCTCATTCATCTATCCTAATATCTATTCTAATATATAAAGGGAGGGCATCTTTGGTGTCTCCTCCCTTTGTCATCTATTTTCCTTTCCATAAGTGCCCTTTCAAGTATAAAATAAAACAGTTAATTGTGAGGATATTTAAGACATTTTAACCCAAAAAACAGTTACCACCCCACTGTCCAAATGTCCTCAATACACCCCTTTTCCCTCCAACTGCTCTATCCAACATCATCTACACCCACGTTGTACAAAACTTTTAACAGTTTCCCTCATGAAATTTCAGAACTCTTTCCGTTGTTCCAATGCAAAAGCTCTGCTTCAATTAAGGTACTCTCTCTCTCTCTCTCTCTCTCTCTCTCTCTCTCTCTCAAAAGTAGTAGTCAAATGCTACTATTACAGAAGAAGACAAACCTGTTTCAATTCAGTAAAAAGAATTCATCAAAGATGACTGTTTTTGCATGACAACCGGTTAATCGACTTGAACGGATGTAATGGAGCGGCAAAGATTTATTTGTGGGAAATTCTTTGGAATTTGAAAGCCCAAAGATTGAGAAACCGAGAAAGGGAAAAAGAGAGAAGGCGTGTGAAGTGGGCATGATGTGGAAGAGGAAACTGACATTGAACGGTTGTGTTTTTATTTATTTATTTATTTACACTTTCCGTCAGTTTTTGAATACCTCTTGCTAGAATCAGTATTTGGGTTTGGATCTTCTATTTTAAATTTCCTGTTTTTCCCTTTAGTGTATCCTCTACAATTTGCTTAAAAATAGAGGAACTGTGTTTTTACTCAGCACATTTAAGAACACTAGGGGCCGGGACACACTATGCGTGTGCAAGTCGGATTTTGTCAAAATTTGCACAACTTCCCATTTGATTGAATTTTTACAAAATCCGACTTGCACACGCATCGCGTGTGTCCCGGCCCCTAGTTATTATAGATTGCTGGCCTTTTGTATTTGAATGAGAGTAAAACATTTTTCTAAAATCAGCTTATCAAGCTTTGGTCTCAATAACTTGAAGTCAGCACTTCTTCGAAGTCAAGTTTAAGTCTCTTAATAGACTCAAACCCCATATCTCTCCTTGAAAATCAAAGAGTACAACCAGACGAGTTAAGAGTCATATCTTGGGTGAAGAAAAAAACTTTCAAAGTAAGTGTAAATTTACGGATGAGTTTGATAATCCATAAGAGAATGGAGGAATTACTGACTAGATCTTGTGGAATTAATTTCCTGAGTCATTTTCATTGAAGCATTTAATTTTAATCAAACAAGTTGTGAATTGTACAATGTTTTAATCACATCTTGCCGTTAAAGAAAACAAGACTACCTGCTAATGTTGGCCCAAGCGGTAGAGGTTAATTTTTTGTCTTTTGATTTACCGATGCAATTGTCCCCTCCTTACTTGTACTTTTCTGACAGCAAATCTTTCAGCGAAATGATTTTGACATTTTTTTTTTTAACGTCACTCTTTTGCAAGTGTATTTTTGGTATAGTGAGCAGAGGTTAATTTTCTGTCTTTTGGTTTACCGATGCAATTGTCCCCTCCTTACTTGTACTCTTCTGACAACAAACCTTTTAGATAGGGGAAATGATTTTGCCACTCCTTTTTTTGTTAACGCCACTTTCCTGCAAGTATATTTGCCTAATAAAATTGTTAAAGAAAAAGGAAGTAGAAAAACCTGAAGAATATACAACAGCAACAACATATATGTATACGCTTATGGGTGTGGCTGGGGAATGTATGAACACCAAAATTGCAGAGCGCTTTTGAATCTTTCCTGGGATTCCCTCACTTGAGTATGCCAATAAACTTGTAATTCAATAGCACTTCTTCACTTCTTTCATATGGAAAGTAAAGATTCGATTTTCGTCAAAAGCGCGCGTGCTTGGTGCGGTGGTTGATGCCCTTTGAATTTATCCATATAACGCTACAACGCCTAACGATACCTCTTTTCCATCATCTTAATAATAGGCTAGACATCTATCAGAATAAGAAAACACTACAAAGAAAATGGGGAGTATCTAAAAATACAATTTTGCTGCAACTAGAAACACATGCACGCACACAAATACTCCCAAGTCCCAAATAATAGACCCCTAGTCAATCTTCTAGGTACAGGTTCAGGCGGCCCATTTTGGAGAAGGTCCGGCTTCTCTATCGCCCAAAGCGTAGGAAGTGTTGTATCTTGACCGTCCATCTAGACAATTAATTGTTCAGACTTCAGATTTATTTTAAGACTCTTCCTAGTAAAATTTTATCGGTACCCAAGAAATAATTGAGGTGTTCGTAAGTTAGTCCGAACACCAGAATTATCAAAGAATGTAAAAATCTTTTCTTATCGAGAAGAGCCTTTTAATAAATCCGTACTAATTAAAATTACATTTGGAGGGACGGAGATGCAGTGCAAACTTACACGGCAGAGCTGAGAAGTCAAGATTCTTTAAGAATATTACGAAGTGCAAATAGACCCTGACAAGGAAACCTAGAGGTTGGCTTGATAGTGAAGAATCATTCAAATTATTTCAACTCAATCGTTATCTTGTAACACCACTCACACAGAGGGAGACTTGTACTGTTATACATACACAGGACCACCTCATGTAAGAGGCGTTATCAAAAACAGTTGTATCCCAAAAAAAAGTTTCATTATGGGTCTGTTATCTCTCTCTCTCTCTCTCTCTCTCTCTCTCTCTCTCTCCTATAATCAGGAACGAATTTAGATTTTTTTTTTTCCTTGTGACAAAGTTGGAAAAGCACATCAGACTATACTAAGAGTTGGGAAAAATTTATATTAGCATCTGATCTTTCACGCAAATTACACATGGATTTCTGATCTTAACAAAATATCACATAAACACCTGACGTATTAAAAAATTCATCAATTAAACTCCTACTGTTAACCTCCGTCCAAAAACTAACGGAAAACATGTTTCTCTCTCCAATTTTGCTACCCACACTGTCTTTTTTTCACATATTTTGCACAAATTTTTTGTGGGGTCTATTTTTGGATCCCACACAAATTATCCGATCTGTTCACTAATTCTAAAATATTTTTTCAAGCAATCTTGCAAAAAATCAGTTCTATAAAATAAATGTAAGTGTATGATCTAATTGTACAACTTTTCATTCATAATTCTAGATTAAAAATTTGAATACAAATTTGTAAGATTGGATCAAACACTTACATTTACCCCGTTGAGCTTATTTGTTTACAGGGCCACGCAAAAAATATTTTGAAACTAATGAAATGATCTGATCATTTTTAGGGACCCAAAAGTGGGCCCCACAAAAAATCTAAGTAATACTAATCTGTGTGGGTATACTGGGTAGTTTTTAGGGACCCAAAAGTGGGCCCCACAAAAAATCTAAGTAATACTAATCTGTGTGGGTATACTGGATAGTGTTAGTTGCTCCGGCAAAAAATAAATTAAAAAAAAACAACTCAGCACTATGCGGGAAAGAAAAAAGGAAAATAATAACGCAGACGAAAAGATTTGTATTATAATTTTTTTTTGTGGGGGACCCAAAAGTGAACCGATCCGCTCATCAATCTTTTTTTTTTTTTTGCATGACCCTATAAAAAATCAGCTCAACGGAATAATTATAAGTGTTAGATCAAATCTTACAACTTTTCATGCAGAATTTTAATCCTAAATTTTGAATAAAAAGTTGTACGATTGGATCACACACTTACATTTATTTGATGGAGCTGATTTTTGCAAGGGTTTTCAAAAAAATATTTTTGACATAATCAATGGCTCGGATAATATGTATGGGACCCAAAAATGGGCTCCAAAAAAAAAAGTGCAGAATCTTTGAAAAAAAGTTAGCGTGGGTAGCAAAATTGGAGAGAAACATGTTTTCCGTTTGTTTTTGGACGGAGATTAATGGTAGGGGTTTAATTGATGAGTTCTTTAATGCGTTAGGTGTTTATGTGATATTTGGTTAAGGTCAGATGTCTATGTGTGAAAGATCAGATGCTAATATGAAATTTTTCCTTATGTTAAATATTTCACAAATAGACTATTCTGTTGCAACGGTTAGATACTTGTGTTCTATGCATGAGGTCTCGTCTTTGATGTTCTATGCATGAGGTCTCGTGTTTGATGATTGACCTCTTTGTTTTTCAACGCAAATTCGTTCAACTTATAAATAATGGCCTTTGAACCTAAGGCGTAGAGTATCAAACTCGCGACCTAAGGTACGGGGTTTGAGTCGCTCAGCATCCTTTTGGAGAGAGAGAAAGACTATGCCACCCTTTTGGAGAGAGAGAGAGAGACCGCGACCGCACCACCCTTTTGGGGAGCGGGATGGGATGTACTATTTGTGTAGACACCCCCGTTCCAAACATATGGGCGAACAAATACACAGAAATGGAGATACACAAACTAACTCAAGGTGAAATTATTAGTCGGGGAGTATTGTCACGTGATATTCTTTCGGACAACTCCACCATACACACTGCTAAGTGCATGGACTCTACACGAATGTATGGCTTCTAGAATGGTCTGGAGCACCACGTGACGATGCTCAACTATTGAATAATTACACTCAAAAGGCCCTAACATGCACAGATCGACTCAAAAAGCCCTAATTTTGGCTGGGCCGGTTCTATTTTTTTAGTTCATGGCTTGAGAGATTCTCTCCATAAAATTCCATGTCTTAAAAAGTCTGGGAAAATGATGGCCCAGGACGTATTTTGATAATTAATCCCCGTCAAAGACATGCTAAGAACAATTGTTAATACTGAAAATGTCCTTAGGAGGTATTAATTATCAAAACACGTCATTGACCGTCATTTTCCCCTTAAGTCATTCCCAAAATCCCACCCGCGCATTTGATTAATTATAAGTTGGGTTTTGATAACGTAAAACTAAATTGCCGGTCTCTTTTCACTATTTCGAGTATCTCAATGAATTGTCCATATCTTTTTAATTCATTAGTTTCTAAATGCATTTTGTACAAAGATAATAAGAGGGTCGCACTACAGGGTGCAGGGGCTTTGTACGTGAATGTAGTCTTCCATTGAGCTGTATCGAACTACTGTGACAATTTCACAACATGAGAACTTCATTGGTTTATGCATTTGCCAAACATATATGGAACTACACATTTACTATCTTCCATCCAAAACCAGAAACAAGAAATTAAAAATAAAAAAAAAAACCATAAACTATTCTTTGCAAAACAAGCGCGTTCCGAATTTCACAAAAACTTTTTCAAATAATGCGCCTGAATCACCAAACTTTTTCCCAAAAGTTCTGATTTCATTCAGCCGCATCTTTTCTAATGGGATAATTACAAAATAAAACTTAAACGTAGCCCTAATCCCAGATTCATCTAATTTCAAGAAATCGAATTGAAGCCAAGTCAAACGAACGATCCTGGACAAGAGCCTAGTTATAGTTCAAGAAGTAATCACAATGCCACTAGACATAAATCCATTCCTAACACAACTAAACAGTAACCTAGATCTAATACGGTATACAGCATAGTTACATAAATGAGAAAACAGATCCGCAGGTTAAGTCCTACTGACAAAACACGCAACTTGATGGGGAGATTATAGTCAAATAAAGCAACCTTGCTCTTATTCTTAATCTACTCCTTGGACGATTTGTTGATAAGTGACTTGTGGATATGAGGAATCACACCTCCGCCGGCTATGGTTCCTTTGATGAGAGTGTCGAGCTCTTCATCTCCTCGGATTGCAAGCTGCAAATGCCTGGGAGTGATACGTTTCACTTTCAGATCCTTACTCGCATTTCCAGCTAGCTCCAACACCTCTGCAGTTAAGTACTCCAAGATAGCTGCTGTGTACACAGCGGCCGTGGCTCCCACTCTACCATGTGCGGTGGTCCTAGTTTTCAGTATACGATGGATCCGGCCGACTGGAAACTGCACAATGTTAACCAGATTAATTTTTACATTAATATCAAGGTAAAAATTACAACACAGAACTCCAGAGCACTCATGACAATATTCTTTGATATCGCAAACAGGGAAAAAGGTACAACAGAGGAGGAGGACAAGAGTCCACCGAAATTCATAGGGAAAATACAATATTGAAAAGAAGTCAGAGACAGAATAACAGCATCCCTTTAAAAGGAGACACCGCCACCCAAAAGAACATAGGTGATGATAGTTCAATGTAGAAATTTTCTAGATCCAGTATACACAATAGATTAACCAGGAAAAAAAAAAAGTATACACCTTAGAAATGGCCAGACATTGACCTATGAGACAGACATAAGTAAATATTAGGATGACTGAGGAGAAATCTTGCAGGCGGGGAACTGATATCTGAAAGAACTTCATCTTTGCAAAGCCAAAAAACTAATAAAAAGACATGTCAGATAACAATAAGGTGAGGACATGACAAGTAGATTTCATTTCAAGTTTGTCGACGAGAGTTAGAAGAGTAGAGTTCATCGGTCTCTTGGACCTTGGTTTATAGAAGTTTGAGAATCTGTCTACCGCAAGGGGCAAAGCGGCCGCCATAATTTTGAAGGTTCTGTGTCTGTTATTAAAACCTCTCAAACTCCATTAAACTGGATTATGCAACGGAACACTAAGTTCATATGTGGTGCCCATTATCCACAGGATGCATATTCATTAACTCAAAATATAATTTACAGCACAGAAATACTGGACCATTGGGAGATAACATTTAGCAGTGGTCCAGAGACCCAGTTTATATTGGTCTACAGAATGATCCATGAGACTGGTTAAAGAAATCTCTCTGGCTAGATAAATTTGATATCAGAAAGTAGTTCTTTCTTGCTTTGGATTGTAGCTGATTAAGTATTATTAAGACAACAGATGTCCAGGGTTGGAATGGACAAAACGACAAAATATGCAGTGAAGGTTTGTCAAGTTCAAAGAGTTGAGTAACATGAGTGCACCAATCTCTTGGTTTAGGATGTTTTGGTTTGTGCTGTCTAAGTAATATGGGTCCCCTATTATACACAATTGCTAAATCAAATCCTAATTTTTTGAATGTGGTTCCTGCACTGTTTAGTCTATCAACCAAAAAAGCTCCATCAAAAGTAGAATAAGCAAAAGAAACATCACAGGTCAATTTTACAGGTAGGTAAGAAGCACTGTACAAGAAATCTACCGGAATAAATACAGATCAAAAACATTATTTTTATTCAACATCTTCTAGCGCTCCACCTGTATCTACCCTGACATAAACAAAAAGTTATTGTTTCCCACTCATTCAAGTAATGATAACAAAGTTAAGCCAATTAAACCTACTTCCACATAATTTTGGGGTGGTTTTTTGAATGTTACTTATAATTTTATGTAATACAGAATAAGTTATCGACTTATTGTAGCATCAAAATCATCAAGAATGAAGCTTTCTCTAACCAGCACCTCCATTTGGAAGCAAACATGCCATTCTGCTTTTTACAACGACCAAACCTCTTGCTAAAAACTACCCATAACCCTACCATAGTCAACAGATTGATGGATGTCAACATAAAACAGACAGACAGATACAAGTTTAGCAAAATTCTAAGCTCGACAGGACACTACCACAACGATTTGGACAAATAAAGCTTTAGTAATACTAATTGGAATCTGAGGTATGTGAACTGAGCACTCAAAGCAATTCTTCGACTATCCTAAGATGAATTGCTAAGCATCCTTCTCTCTCTTTCCGGCAGATAATTAAATGGATATCTCTGAGCTCTCAATCCAATACTCCATGAAGTTGGACATTCCGGACATCACCATACAAATTAAGATCAAAAGTTGATAATTCCGTCCTCATGGTTTCCAAGATCCTAACAAAGGGTTAGATTTTGGAGACCTGGCTTTACTCCACCACTTTATACATTAGGACCAAGGTCAAAATATACATTGGGCTCCAAGTGCATTAATGTGTCAGAACAGATAATCTTTTTTTTTTTTGATAAGTAAATAATTATATTGTCAGAACAGATAATCTATCTTATTCTTACCTCAGCCACCCAGTTGAAAGTTGCTTTTGCTTATAACCCTGAAAGGCTGTCCCTTTGTAGCCTAAAGGATAGGTTTATAACATATAATCATTTCGTTAGGGAAGCTTCATCCGTGAAGCTCAGTCTCGATAATATGGACTACAAACTAAGCTGTTGGATGTCCTCCACTGGTCAGAGCCATTTTAGCAATGCTAAAACTCATCTTTTGCCTAGCCACAGTGAGACTTCACCAGTGCAATGCCATTTTCGTAAACCCAACTCCCGTGTCAAATTTAACCATTGGTTTAATTTGCAAAATATCTCGCGGTAGTAATTTAGCTTTGATGAGAAAGGAAAATTTTGCAAAAAAGCTAATTTGGCTAGAATTTTGCCTTGCCGCTGGAAAGGGAATCTTGGAATGGTAGTGCCAAAAAAATGCCTTTGCAAGCATTTTGCCTTGCCGTTGGAGTTGCTGGAAGGTCAATCAAGACCATCATATATTCTCGTACATGAGAAACCTTACTAAGAACAATAGAGTGGATACATAAAGGAAGCAATCCACACAAATACTCCTACTTTACAACACATGGTTGAATCGGATTCATGAAATCCAGAAACAAAATTAATATTTAAATCTAGAATGCATCAAATCAGACTTTAACAGAAATAGAATCAACAGGGTCTTAGAACCTTGTCTTACTGGAGTTACTGCAAAGATGAAAGAGATTAACCTGAAAGCCATCCCCAAAGGGTTGTGTTGCACAAGTTTCCTAGAAACTATGTATCCCATTTCCTTTATACTATGTCAGCTAATAGAACTAAGGATGGACTGGAGGGAAGAAGAGTTGAGAGGGGCCCCTGCTCCTACTCACTTTTCAATACTCACCTTTACTTTAGAAATCGCCCCTCTAAGACCTAATAAAATCCTCAGTTTTTTTTTTGTTCAATTTGGCCCTCCCTATTGGTGTTCTCCATGTTAGACCATTTTTCCCTCTCTAGCTCTCTTCTCCAGCCCACCCTTCCCTTGTTATTGTACTGCCTCAGATTTCTTCAGCTTCTCTCCTTCTCTATTTGGGTTCAAATTTCTTCTCCTACTACTCTCCATCTTCCTGTCTTGTAAGTCGTAACCATAATAATTACCTGTATCTACCACTACCTGTCCCATAGCTGGATATCTCACACCACTATGCCGTTGCCCATTTGTAATTATAAGCAAGATTTTCCCCACCAAATGAAAGTCGTGACTCCACATAAACTGTTTATGTAAGCTTCAGTTATGTCGGACCATAATGATTTAGTTTCAATGAGTTGACAATTTGGCTAGACTTTTAAAAAATGTCTTGGCAAGCATTTTGCCTTGCTGTTGAAGTTGTTGGAAGTGATAAACAAGACCAAGGTACATTTTACATGAGTACCCTGACTGAAAACACTAATGGCCTTATAGAATGAACTCACAAAATATGTCCAAAAGTCTATTTTAATTTAGAATCCTAGATCTCGAGTGCAATCAAATTAGATTTTAATGGAGATAAAATCAACGGTATAGTAGAGCCTTATTTTGCTGGAGTTTAAACTACAAAATTGAAAGAGACTCACTTGAAAGCCATCCATGAAGAGTTGCATAAATCGTGTTGGTCAAGTTTCCTAAAAACTATGTAATCCCATTTTGTTTATATACTCATAACTCAGCTGGTAAAACAAGGGAATAAGGGTCGTGGGGGGCCCTTGCTCCTTACTTTTCAAAACTCACAATTTTACTATTGACAATCCGCCACAAAGACCCAATAAAATCCTTAATTTCGTCTTTTTTGACTTCGCCCCCAATTGGTTTTTCCACGTTAGACCATTTTTCGTCTCACTCTCCCTCCAGCCCTTCTTTTCTTTTTATTGTTCTTGAAGTTCTTCCCCAGTTCTCTTCAGCTTCTCTCCCTCGCTACTTGGCTTCAAGTTTCTTCTCATCCTACTCTCCTTCCTCTCTCGTAACCAGAACCATTACCTTTACAACTTAAACCCCTACCAGGCTACCGCTAACTGGCCCATAGCTCGTTATCTATGCCATATAGTTATAGACAAGATTTTGCCCCCACCGAATGAAAATCATGACTGCCCTAGACTGTTTACGTAAGCATCGGTTACATCGTACCAATTCAAGCATTAAGTCCCCATCAACTACGGCCGACTACATGAATCAATAGTCCATGTTGAGTTATGTCAGGGCATCATGTACCATGAATCAATTGGGGTGTGATACCTCTCTCTCCCAATCAATTGGGGTCGGATACATAAATCTCTCATTCAGTTCTTGTCAAGGGGCATCATGTTCCGTGATTTCCAGACAATACTAGATCTTTCTGAGCTACTGCCTCTAAAGTCAACCCTGGTCTACCCTCCCCTAAATGCTACCATATGGATATACTGATCAATCTTCTATACAAGTTTACAGTAAATCCAACTCCAACATAGATCTACGTGTCTAACGTACTAAACAGCGAAACTAACCCTAAGTCTACTCGAAAACAGGAAAATCTCGAGAAAAATCAGGACTTGCGAGCAAAAATCAAAACAAACGTGGAAAAACGGTAAATTATAAGGCGTCGACTGAGAAGTTTAGGTACAAACAAAAAGAAGCCCATATATATAAATATACAGAAGCGTAGAGAGAGAGAGAGAGAGAGACCTGGAGGCCGGCGCGGGAGGAACGAGAGGTGGGCTGCTTCTTCTTGTCCTTGTCTTTGTCTTTGTCTTTGTTGCTGGGGGCTTTCCCCATTGTCAAACCCTTGGCTCCTTTTCCCGACATCTTCTATACCCGAGGGAGCTCTATCTCCCGGTCTCTCTCTTAGAAATTACGCGGTCGGCAGTCGGAGGAGAACAGTGACGGAGAGAGAGAGAGAGGGAGAGAGAGAGAGAGAAGAGAGAGAGAATCGGAGGAAGGGTGAGGGGGAAGCAAAAATGGGAGGAGTTGGAGTGATCCTTACGCTCTGCTCTTTCAGAATTTGGTTTTCACGGCCGTGGCTCTGTGTGCTTGTAACGTGTTCCACAGAGGTGGATGTAGATAGGAGTTTTAGGCGTGTATATAGCAGCATCCCCCTAGGAACACTTGGCTGTCCACGGGTCTGTCCCCGTTGGGTTCGGATCGGGTTTGACCCGACCAGCCAAACTTCTGATTTTCCATATTCCCACCCGAGCTGGACCAAAGTCCTTGTTTGGTTTGTATTTTTGAAAGTTATTTTTGATGTAGTAAGTGAAGAGAGATAAAGAGAACAAGATATTAAGAAACGTGTAGAGAGAAAAATAAAATGAATTGAGATGCGAATCAAATAAGATTGGGTTGGGGTTAGGTTGGGTTGGCCCCACGATTAACATCAACGAGAGGTCGTTGCACTGGTTGTCCCTTCCTATCCTTTTAAAAACTGAACAAAAAAGAAGAGTTTGTTGTATTGTGGCAAATAATACGGAGTACTAAACCAAATCAAAACCCAGTTTTCCGAAAGGAAATTGAAATCTACACTTCCTTTTTTCACATCTACACTTCTTTTTTTGTCTTCTAGCAAAAAAATTACATACACTTTCAACACTAAAATCCAAAAAAGGGAATGTAGATGTCAAAAAAAGGAGTGTAGATTTCAATTTCCTTTCCGAAATTCAACTAGTATTCCGAAAACCAACGAACCCTTTTTTCCATTTCTGATCCAACCAACACTTAAGAGCTAAAGAGCATCCGCATCACCTTCTCTAAATTTAAGACCAAATTATACTTTAAAAAGTCAATTTATTATTTTATCTACTCATTTTTAAAATATCTACAACATCAGACTATCTATATTAAAGTTATTCCATTAAAAATATTGTTTCTTTATACTATTTTTTTATTCCATGAATGCAAAAGTAATACCTTGTGATCAGTATCAATTGAATGCAAAAGCAAAGCTACCGAGGGTGAGTTCTTCTAAATTTAAAAAAAAAATAAGTTATTTTGTTCTTATTTAAATTTTTTTTTTTGCATTTGTTAGTTTTGCGCCCTACATTGGAAAAGTAATTTTTTTTTTACTTTTACCCAAGTATTTTGAAAAATAACCATTTTTAGCAAAGTAAGTGAAATAAGTTGACTTATTTTGCTAAAAAATGATTATTTCCCAAAATACCCGGGTAAAAGTATTTTTTTTTTTACTTTTCCGATTTCACTCGTCGAAACGAATCAAGATTCCGCTTGATGGTTGAGCAAGGCCGATGCACATGATTTTTCAAAATTCAAGTCACTATTTTAGCCAAGGACTAGTAGAGAAACTAATGCGGATGCTCTTAAAAAGGAAATTATACTCAACCCTAAACTGGAGATTACATAAAAGCTATAGAAAAGTGCACCAGTCTCGGAAGTTAATAAGTCATAACGCCAAAGAAGGAAAAAAACAATATAAGGTTGCACCAGTCCATAGCAAGGGGAATAAAGAACTTGTACATAAAGAGGGCATACAATAAGGCTCGACAAATTGAAAAACAAAAAAAGCCGGGAAATATGGCAAGCGAAAAGATCGAATAAAATTTTAAGCCATCTCATGCACTTGCCACCTCTTCTTTCTGTCCAGTCCTTCCCTCATCAGCAATGTGGAACCCCTCAATCTTGCGCGAAACATCATCTGCAGTGACATTGACCTTTCCGGTCAACCCATTTGCCGAAACAGTCTCAACATCATCTAGGGTTTGTTGCCCTGTCTGCCATATTCTAATGGTTCCGTCCTCAGATCCTGATGCATATGATTCCCCTCCGGGTGAGAAGCGAACACAGTGGACTGGACCGTGGTGACCCTTGTTGCATGCTGCATCAAGGTATAGCAGGCAGTAGAATTAATTCTTAATGCCATTCTAGGATAACACAGCATGTTTTGTAATGTATTACGTTTTCCTGTTTCCATTTTCCTGAAAACAAGAAAACTAGTTTGTCGAACCAAACTGAAAACATCGTAATTTCAGGACATAGCAACATCAGGATTTCAGACTTTTGAAAACTGTTTTTGCATATGAATTACTGACATGGAAATGCTGAGTGCCTTTGAACGTCCATTGTTTTCTGAAAAGTAAAAAAGACCTTTAAAAGTTCAATAAGCAGCTAGAAGACCAAGCCGGAAATCAGCCCAATACATGATCTAGCGGGTATGGTGCCTTGATAGATTTTAAACTTAAGCAAACAGCCTGAGAAGAGATGTTAATTCAAACTTGTAATTCCAGTGAATTATTTATTGCAGAGCACGTACCAATCTCTTCACCAGTATGGAAATCAAAAACACGTATCCACATATCTTCTCCACCAGCAATAAACTTGAACCCAAATTTTGGTTCTAGAGAAGCAGATTCTACCGTGCATGGCATGTTGTAGCTTTTCACCAATCCGAAGCTGAAAGAAAGACAAAGCATGAATATAATATATTCAGAAGATTTTAAACAGACCAATCTCGCTTGGAACTTACTGATTTGCATCCCAAAACTTGACTGTAAACCCATCAGCAGTAGTGATGTAACGGCCATCTTGACTCACTTCAGCACTAGTCACAGGTGATTTGGTTTCAAGAGAACGTACAACATCACCAGTTCTTACATCCCATAATCTGTACACCCAACAACAAAATGACTCAAGAAATAAGGCAACCATTGAACACCTAATGCAAAAAGAAATCCATCACTTCCTCAATACAAAGAGAGAGGCATTGATGCTTCAAACAATATAAAACATGTTTGTTGCTAAAAAAGATTCTTCCATCTGACATTAGCAGGCTGTCATGAGAATCTAAGACCATATTGGAAAAGATACAGCTATCACTGGGAAATATCTCATGCAGGGGCTAAGGGAGGGGTGGTTGCAGTGGCTGGAGGAGTGAAAGGTGGGCTTTCCCAATTGCAATGGCAGAGGGGGGTGAAGATTGTAGCGGCTGCAAGAAGGAGAGAAGGTTGTGACTGTGGAGGGAGGAGTGGGATTGCAGCATGGGAGGAATGGGGGTGGAGGTCTTCACACAGGGAGTGAGAGAGTGGGGGATGCAGCAACTGAGGGAGGGGACGGAGTTACAAGTAGGCAGGGAGTGTTGGGGTTGGAGCTGGGAAGGGATGGAGAGGGCGCTGCGATTGAGAAGGGATGAATGGAGGTTGCAGCGGCCGAGGAGGGCTGGGTGTTGCAGCGAGTAAGGGAGGAGGAGAGGGAGGGGGGGGATGGGATTGGAGAAAGGGGACAAAGGGAAAAGGGGCTGGTGGCTGGTGAGATGGAGTTGGTGGTGACTGGCGAGATGTTGGCAATGGCTGCTCTTCCATGAGAGGTGGTTAGAGAGAAATCTGGGGTGAATTGAGGACAACCACCAATTTTCTCCCTGTACCTTTCTATCTCTGGTAGAATTGTTCCCCCAATTACAAGGGCTTTATTGCATGTGGTGGGTTGGAGAGAACTTTTTCAGGTGTAACTAGAGCTGCAGGTACATTGAGAGGCCAAGCCGAAATGAAAAAGCACAAATCCATGGATATTTCCCGGACCGAAATGCTAAAGGACCAAATCTAAATGCAACAGGAAGTGCGAAGTTTATATCGATAAACTTACAAGTTACAACTGCAGTGTTACCGAAACACGAGGGACTAATGGAAACTAAACGGGAGAAAGTCTATGTTCTTCACAGCCATATACATGTAATGCAAATACAAAGAGTATGGTATAAAATGATACAAGTTGTTCTAAGATAAATGTGACAGGAATAGTCTCCAACAATAAGACCACGTAGATTACCTCGGAACACATGCTCACAGCTGGAACTATAAGAAAGCTTAAAGACAAACAAACACGAGGCTTTGATACCTGACACCTCCCATATCAGTACAAGAACTTAATATTGTCTGGTCACTGTGGAGCCATGCAACAGTTCGCACTGAGCCCGGAGTCTTATCCACTTCTCTAGGAGATGCATCAGGGCGATTCAGATCATAAATTCGAAGAACTTTTTCAACTCCACCAGTCAGTAGAAAGTGTGTATCCTGTTTGCAGGTGGATAAAATTAACTGAGAGGTAGAAATAACTGAATAGAAAAGCACAACCAAGTATGTTTGTAAAATTCGGCTAAAGAAAGCCTTTGTTCAACCCCAATAGAGCATTGTTTATTTCATGAATACCCCAACAGAACTTAAACTTGAACAGTGTTGATTTTACTGCTCTAACCTGTCGCCCCCCATTCTTCAGTATTGATCAAGCAATGGCCTCTAGGTTCAAACTTCTGAGGCAAACAACTCATCCCTAAGAAGAAAAAGGAATCTCGAAAAACATAATAGACAATTTCGAAATATGCTGGAAAGGTTGACAATAGAGGCCATCAACCCAAATCTACTAGCCATTCAAATCTCAAAACAAAATTGTTAATCAAAGCTCCAAAAGAAACACTAGTTTTAGCCAGCAAAAAATAACTAAAAACAGAAAGATTTTCTTAAGCATAGAAGCATAGTAACATAGTAAGACTGGGTTCACAAAAAATTATTTTACTGAACTCATCCCCGAATTAAAAGCAAAAGTTGTAACACATTCAGGAACTCTTCTAATCACAAGTTCGAGCCAAGAAGTTAAATCAAGTATAGGACGTGTAAAGTAAAAGTACCACTACGTGAAAACAGAACTTTCACAAGGAAACTCAGCCAGAAAGTATTGTTCATGACATATGGAGACCATTGTCGGTTGAATTAATTCGTCGAATTAATTAAAATAATTGATGAATCTGGAAACCAGAAATTTAATACCTCTGAAAAGGCACAGGCTCGAACAATGTGTTTGTGCTCAAATGAGTGTAGCTCTTCCCCTGTTATTGCATCCCATATTTTACTGCAATTAGAACACAGAATATTACCAATGCTGTGATCGAATATGCAGGATTACATCCATAAGATACACTTCCTGTAAACCTCTTCTCCTCAGGACGCAGGACCCCAATTGTTTGAGAAATACTCAAAAGAGAGCCACTTCCAAACACACTCATCATTGGGCCTCAGAATGGCAAGAGGCTCATTCCCTCACAAGAAAGAAGCAAGAGAAAGGAGGCAAAGGGTGCTAAGCAATGGGGCATCTCATTACGCATTAAGTGAATGCATGGGAATTATGAAGACCATGAACTAGCCTTTGGAGAATATGATAGAGCAGTTTAAAAACACAAGGGAAAAGGCCAACATATCTGCTGAAGCCCATGCTCAAAATTGAGTTTCTAAGGTATACTAGGGAATACATCTAAGTCATCTTGGGGAAAAAGGTGAGAACTGACACCAAAAAGTAACCAAGAAGTGCATAGAGCACTCTAATCCCATCTGTTCTACCACGAAATTAAAAAATTAAAAAAAAAAAAAGCCCTTTCAAGTAACTGCGACGTAAACAGCCCAACACCAAGCACTTTTGGAATAACACTCAACTTCAGACAAGATGAAAGAATTTCTTTATAATTTTCTTTTATATTTTATCTTCCTAGGAGAGGGAAGATGAAGGGAGAAACTTGTTACGTACGCAGTGAAGTCTGCTGAACCAGATGCAGCACGTAAAGCATTTGTATCCAAGCAGCAACTCCAGACTGCACCTTTGTGACCTTCAAAAGTGCCAACCCAATCTCCAGTCTCTCCATTTCTAAGCATGGGGCTGGAATCTGAACAACACACATGAATCGAACATATAAGGCTTTGTCTGGATACACTACTTCAAATGAAGGTACTTAGCTCGAATCATCCCATGAGCAGCAAATATGTCTTTGACAGTTTACATATGATATAGGCCTCCGAGTTCAGGAGTTTTAATACGATGTATTTGAACTGACTACTGAGTCAACTGAACCCAGGGATTGTAAATAAACAATGACCCGACAACATAAATTCTTTCTTACCCTTATCCATCGTCCACTCTTTTTTCATGAATATCCTATAGCTAAACCTTTTGTATCACTGGAGAAATTGAACATAAATCCATCCATTTGAAATAAATAATTATCCAATAGGGAGCTAAGATGAATTTAATCACCAAGCACTTCATAACAAAACTACATTCAGCAACTTCACGTTTCCGGAAGTCATATTCATTGTTCCACTTTTTCACATTTACAGTTATCAAACAATAATAGAACAGGTGAAAAGCTATAAGGACAACAGTACTGCACACCACACGGGATACAATGTTAGGCAGCTAAGAGACAACACATAAATTCGATGAGTGTAGCTGAAATGAGGTTGTTCAGATAGAAGAGCAGTAAGACCAGTAAGATTGGTGGGGGTAGCATCATATTGGAAATTTTTAGAGTCAATATATGGTAAGGTCAGTTTCCGTTGCATAAACAGAGACCAGTAGATGCAATACTTGCGAAAAGCAATAAGTTTACTATTTGGAAATGCTATGGGCAGAGGGCTTAAACTACCATGAGATGTTATTGTTCAAAGAATCATGAATTTAACAAAACGTATTATAGACCATCCAATCCATCACCACACTCAAAACCAACACGTTATTCCCGCATCAAGTTATATATACAGTATCCCATTAAAGTACTAAACAGAAACACATACATACGGTTACAAGTCATGAGTTAAGTTAGGAAAATGCAATTGGCATATACCCTTGCTGGCACTGATGAGGAAAAACCCATCTGGAGTAACTGGACTGTAGCACAAATCCACAACCGGCCTTGAATGACCGTGGCATACTAGCGGAACCGCCACCCTCTTCTTATCCATTCACTCTAAAATAAAAAAAAATTCTCTATCTAACCTCAACCCTATCAAAGAATCTACCACAAATTCACCAATATCTGTGTGTGCCAAAATAAACACAAAAAGAAAAATAAAACTAAACCCTAGAAAACAAAGAATCAGTTAGAAACCATTGTTAGACAAACTGTAACATATGACAATGGGAGTCTCATGTATCTATGTATGTATATGGCGGTATGTAACACAGGTGAGAAACGTAAAGATTCGACGCCACCTAGCCCTCTTGAGATTTTCCGAGAAAATTAAATTTACGTGAAATTACACTCAAATGGAATGTAAATCGAATCTAGCAGTGGGGAGGTTACGTAAGCGAGAAACTGTGACAGTGTCTCTCTCTAAACAAGGGCTTGGCGCAAAGAGAAGAGATGGCACGGCTGTGGTTTTACAGAGCAGTGTTAAGGGAGCCGGACTCGACCCACCCAGGCAGAAACTTTGACAGGGCGGGCCTACAACTTCAGCCCATTCTGCTTATATTTCTTGGCCAAGATTGTATACATGAGCGAGGTTAGCGATGTGCTATGTTTCAGAATTCATTTTAAATATTTATTTTTTAAGAAGATAATTTTAAATTAAAAAAATAATGTATTTACGTAAATAATTTTTTTAGTAATATAGATCTTGATTGATAGATTTTATTGAGATCATTTGAACGGTAAAAAAAATCAAAAAATTATTTTTCATTTTGAAAATATAAAATAAATACTTATTTTTTAAAAAGTTATTTTGGAACGGGCACTGGTTAGTCCACGTGGGGCTTCAGAGGGTATTCGTAACCCTGAATTCCAAACGCTCATTACAGAGCTCGAACCATTGCCTCACACATAACAATGACCAACCAACTAGGCTAGAGTCCCTTGGCATTCAGCTTATATTTCTGTGGAGATATTCCTGGCTGGTCCCAAATTTTTCATGGGGTTTCATGCAAATCATTTTTTAAAATGCTATCCCATCTAGACCCTTTTTAAAGATGCTTTTACTATTTTGCCCCTATTACTTTTCATACCCCAATAATTCACACCTCATAGAATTCACACTTCCGAGAATTCACACCTCCCAGAATTCACACCCCCAAAAATTCACACCTACCAAAATTCACACCCTAAAAAATTTACACCTCCAAGAATTCACAATTCACATCCCCCAGAATTCACACCCCCAATAATTCACTCCTTTTTACAGAATTTACACCCTCAAAAATTTACACCGAAAGAGGGGTATGAATTCTTAAAAGTGTGAATTTTGGAGGTATGAATTCGACCATAGTATACACCTTTTGCAGAATTCACACCCCATTTGTATTATTCTCACTCCCAAAATTCACACCGCCTCCGAATTCACACATATTTTCAGAAATTCACACCCAGAAAAAAATACTTGGACCACAAATATTAGGGTGTGAATTCTTGAGGGTGTGAATTTACACCCTTTTGCGGAGTTTATATCCACAAAGAATTCACGCCTACAGAATTCACACAATGTCTGCACTATTCACACAACTTTGCAAAACTCACACCCCATCTACACTATTCAATCTCTAGAATTCACACAACTTTACAAAATTAACACAACATCTGCACAATTCACATTCTCTAACCACATCCGCACAATTCACCCCCAAATTACCCTCATTGTTGCAAGATGGATCGATACCAAATGAAAAGATAAAACAATCACAGAAACCATAACACAGAAAGCAATTTAATTTCTAAAAATTGAATGCATGAACCTTAGGAGTCCAATTAAACACCAAAAAAAAAAAAAAACTGACAGGAAACACGACTTTGACATGAAACATGTCAGACCTCTCCTCTTCCTTCACCTTCGGCGGCACAACTTTAGTCTTTAGCACACAGTTTTTCATCTCGGCCGTGATCTGATTAGTCTTGTAAAGCTTCTCCGGATGATCAATTCTGTTGCTAAATCTCCGACCATGGTCGACTGGGACCGATGTCCACATAAATCAGAGCGACGACGACCACGATCGCCACAAAAATTTTCATTCTGTCACTGTTCTTCGGATTCGTAAGTGTGTTTCGAACGTCGCCCCCTATCTCTGGCGGCGGGCCCATTGGCTTGAGTTTCTGACGGATCAGATACAGCCGAGTCTGGTGCGCAACGTTGGACTCTGGTGTTGGCGGGAAGAAGGCGGTGCCATCGCGGCCCAGGTTCAACAACTCATGATGGAGGCCGAGAGAGAGAGAGACAGAGAAAGGGACACGGACAGACTGTGAAGAGGATTTTGAAGATTAGGTTGAAGAGGCAGCCGCAAATACAGTTTCAGGGGTATTTTCGATAGTTTATTTAAAATAGGCCTTAGGTGGAATGGGTTTGACATACAGTGGGTTTGGACGGGTGTCTAATGACAAAACAGGGCCGGCTTGGAAGAACCCCGGAGGGAAAAAAGGCTAGAGTCAATTCATTCTATTATTATGTTTCTTGTTTTGTCTAAGTCATTATTCGTATTTTCTAATTAGTTTAAGTTTCCTTGTTATGTGTATTTTCTTAATTTATATAGAGTTCTTGGTGGTCAAGTTTTGTAGTCTATATAAAAGTATGCTAGGGTTATATTTTTGACACAATCAATGATACACATCAATGAAAGCAAAGTTCTTGTCAAGGAGCCATCAATGAAAAAACTACATTTGAAGCAGTCGTTCTTCTTCACCCAGCAACCAGCGACGAAAACGGGGAAAGCGAAAAAGATTTGGCTTAGCTGATAGGATGGGGAAGGCAGTTCGATTTTCTTCTCAATTTGCGTTGCAGAAGTGTTCCAAGAAGAACAACAATGTGGACAATCAAATTAGTCAATTGCCGGATGGAATCCTTGTGACGATTCTCTCCGGCTTGTCAATGGGAGAAGCAGCCAGAACTAGCATCCTCTCAAGAAGATGGAGAATTGTGGACATTTTTTCTGGCAGTTCGGAATTTGATGGTTCAGAGACACTTTTTGAGATAGAATGGAGAAGAAAGTCACTTGAATTTGAAAGGACTAGATTCGTAAGTTGGGTGAATCAAATTTTAAGATCACATCAGGGTCCATCTGTCGACGAACTCAAGGTTTGTTTTGACATGGATAAGCAAAATTAAAAATGCGACATTGATAATTGGATTGTGTTTGCAATCCAAAAAAATATCAGGAAACTTGAATTGGACTTTTCGAACAAATACTGGAGATGTTCGGCGCGATCTCTACACTTTTCCAGTGCATCTGCTTGAGATTTCAAACCTTGGTTTCCTAACATCTCCGCGTCTGGCAAACGTAAATGTGACTGGAGAGTTTCTCGAGTACCTATTATCCCACATTCCGTTTCTTGAGGTGATGAGTGTGAAACTTTCACCAGTTCTTGTAAGTTTGAATGTCTCCGGGCCATCCCTGAAACACTTAGAGATACACCATTGTTGCAATTTGGAAAATCTTGAGATTTCTGCAGAAAATCTCGTTGTCATTTCAATATGTAGGGCTGAGGACAAGGTTTCATTTTTAAGCGTGTGCCTTTCAAGCACGTTCCTAGTCTTGCCGAGGTATCATTAATGGAGGGGGATAATTCCATGCATGTAATGAGGAATCTTTGCAGTTTCTCAGGCTGTTTCATGCAACTTGAGAGGCTTGCATTGTTCTTGATAACAAATGAGACAATATTTCTCAAAGACATTCCTATATTAGGTAATCTGAAGTATTTGGATCGAACTGTCAGTTTCACGCTATAATTGAGAAAGCCTCCTTTCTTGCATGTACCTATTAGATGCAACTCCCTCGTTGCATGAATTTACAATGAAGGTGAAACTTCCCCCTCGCGTGTGTTCATAGCCATGTTGTTTAAAATAACGAGGGGTGCTGATTATGCTGCAAAGAAGTATGAATACTTGAAGGCGGTGAAACCGGAGGGGTGTATTGGGTCCATAGTCATTGAGTTTATTGTGTGCGTACTGGAGCATGTCGTGTCGCTTGAGAAGGTGGTAGTAAATCCTCGTATCACATGTTGTGAACAGTTGCCGCATGAGTATGAGCTCCAGGGAGGAGCCGATCGATGTACGAATTAGCGAGAGAGCACGCTAGGATGCTGGTACCACTGCTACCTCCGGGGATTGAATTTGTCATACGCTAGTACTCGATCCCTGAAAAAACTACTCCCCCTAGCAGTCGTTCATCTTCACCCAACAGATCTAATTAAAAAGAGTTGGTATTTTGAATGAAGATTTTCTTAACACGAAATTCACCATGTTTAATTCCACTTGGCCATTCAAGGCATACAATCTGTATTTTTAGATGTGTTCTATCGGCCATATATGCAAAGCATTAAGTTAATCGGACATTTTAATATAAGAGCTTGATCAAATTGTATAGGTCATTCGAGAAATGCACTGTCAGACACTTGTCATCGATTTATCGTGTGAAAATTATGTTTTGTCAAGTGACTATACCAATGTCGTCCTATCATATTCAGTCTATTGCATGGACTATGATCACATTGAGACATTCAAAATGAACGGTTCAACTCGTCAAGTGTGACCATGCTGTAACTATCTCATTTGGGATTCATAAAAATCACAATCACATGAGAGGATCGTGATTAATTCGTGTTCCATGTCCAAGCCACATGGGCATATTTGACTCTATCACGCGCAGTTCATAACTTTCACAACTACCTCATTTATTTGAGCCGATTATTTTGATAATGACTTCTGATGTCATATTCCAATTCGTGACACACGTTGTAGTAACATTTTAAAAAAATATTTACCAAAAAAAAACATTTTAAAAAAATTCTATTAACGCTGAAGTAACATTTTAAAAAAAGCTGTAAGTGATTGTGCTTCATAAGGTCACTTATTCGAATTCTAAGGATGCCAAATATTTCAAATCTTTGTTAACTTTAGGGTCCCGAAATTAGTCGAGTTGCGTTCAAGCTGGCCCGAAAATCCGTTTATAAAAAAACATTTAAAAAAATTACCTTAGGCTGAAAAAAAAAACAAGGAAATCGATCATTTTCCAAAATCACGTCATTGAGCTTTATTGGTAACCAATTGGGGTTAGCTCAGTTGACCAAAATTCTTGCATCTCATTAGGAGTTCGAAAGTTTGAATCTCCCCACTTGCGTGTGTGTGTTCTTCTCTTAGAGGGGCTTTACCTTTCTTTCTACCCTATAATTAATGGGTTTATTTTTTTGTATTGGTTGAGTTTGTTGGGTTTGGTTGTCTCGTGGACTCTCAACTATTGTATCTTGGCCGGGTTCGTACTTTATATTTCATATATGATGTAATTGATTTCTTCTATTGATTGAGAGGAAAAAAACTTTAGTGTTAGCTAGCAGTTTTTTCCTTGTAAAGCAAAATGTAGAAGCGACAGTAATTTATAGTATAAGCGTTATATTATTTTCTCCTCTCTTTTTTTCAACGGTCATGAGTGACTATACATATACCAGCTTACACACACACCAACTAATTCCCTCTCAGTTCGGTCAAAAGCAAGCAATATATTCACATACGTACATTGAGATTAGAGAATTCACAAAAAATTACTTTCTTGCGGTCTGACTCCAAAACTCGAACTTGGTCAACTATGTTGTTTGTGCTCTTTAATTTGGATGTTGAGCGGATAACGGGAGTCAAGCTGAATTAGATACATCCACCAACAAGGCAACAACCAACAGCCACCCAAATAATTTGACACCCAAAAGATGAACCTACTGCAAATAATTGTTTTGCCAACAAAGCGAAGGTGGCTTACCGGTTTTGCACGGACGGTCACGCAGGGTCCACTTTGGATATCGCAAAGAAAATCCGAGTCGTTCCATAATTTTAAAAAACAAACTGAGTAGACCCCGAGAAAAATTAGCTCAATCCGATATTTGTAGATACTCGATTCAGTCTTCTCATTTTTTCATTCAGATTACAGAATGTAGATGCTCGATCCTGAAATTTGAATGAAAAATAAGAAGAGTGTATCAAATATTTACACATATCGGATTGAGCTGATTTTTCGCGGGCCCACTCTTTCATTTTTTTAAATTAGTTCACAGCTCAAATTACCACCCAAAGTGGGCCCCGCGTGGCCGACGGTGCAAAATCGGTAAGCCACCCATCGGTGGCTGTAGAAGGACTCTTCTTTGGAACCGCATGCTTTATTGAATGTGCATGCAGAATTTTGCAAACTTTCGTTAACGGTGGAAGTGCATGCAGTTGGTAAGCTCAAGAGGTTGGTTAAGTGGTTAAAGCCTAAAATTATTTAAAAAAAATTGGTAAAATAAAATCTATAAATTTGCTCCCTCCTAGTTTCAGTTCGAAACCCTGTAGGGAATATTATTTTCTCTAAAAAGGAATAAAGCGGCGAAGGCCGTAAAAAATTAGAAACTAGTTTTATTTTTATCCCTCGAACTCAAGATCTTGGGCTGAAAACACACGTAATGACTCGTGGGGATAAGCCTTAGATCAGTCAAGGCTTAAAGAACGGCTGAACCCGCGTTGCGAGTGGAAGAAATTGACCCATGCAAGTGGAACAAGTCAAGGCGCCTAGCTACTAGGACGTACGTCTCTTTGAACCTGACTATAGTACGGACGAGGAATGAATCGAGGGTGCACAGATCGGTATGCAGGTTTATTTTAGCGCCCCAAATAAATTATCTTAACCGTTGATATTTAAATAAAAATAATTTTTCGACTGGCTTCGCAAAATAAACTACCTCAATCGAATAACAATAAATGCTTGATCCGATGTTCCAATTTTTTCATTCAAAATTCTAGATCCTAGATTCTGAATGAAATTTCTAGGAAAAGTTGATCAATTGGATCAATAACTTACAATAATTTGATTGAGCTGATTTCCTTTAAAGCTACTCAAAAAAATATTTAAAAACGGTTTGGATCTTATGTGTGGGACCCCGAAGTGAGCTCAACCCACCAATGTGTGCACCATTGGTGCATTTGTTGTCGGTACCCATAGAATTATCGAAAATCTAAGGGAGCTGAAGAGAAGTGCACAGATTGGCACACAAGACCCATTTTCGGAACCCTCAAAAATGATCTCAATCGTTTATTAATTTTGAAATATTTTTTTTCCAAGTGGTCTCTGAAAAAATAAGCTCAATCGAATAGCTGTAAGTATTTAATACAATATAGTATCAATTTCCTATATTCATTGAGGATCTTGTACTGTGAATTAAAAATAGGTACATTGAATCAGACGCTTCTAATCATTGGGTTGAGCTGAGTTCTTATGACGGCCACTTGGGTCTCGCGCGCTGATCTGTACACCATGGGTGCACTCCTCATCGGTTCCCAAGTTGTAGAAGCGTCTCTTTTGGGGCATGCATACAGGCCCGTTATTCCGTAGAGATTCCAATTCCAGCTCCATCAGAAAGTTACCCGTGGACTTCCTTTCAGTTTTGGAATAGTCCGTTGACTCCAAAAGGGAGTCTTCAATTTCTTTTTCTCCAACTCTTTCGGCACTATTGCCTAACATAACAAAATGTCCAGAACTCATCACACAGTCCTTCAATGGCTCTCTCTCTCCACTCTCCTCCTCCAGATTTTCCCTCTCTCTCACGGTGACGTCGGCACGGCCGCCCAATACGGTCCCCCTTACACACGTAAGTACCATTCATTTGTATTATTTTAATTCGGGACACAAGTATATAACCAAACGATGAATATTTGATTATTTACGGCATATGCTACATATATAGTTCAATTCGATGCTCGTATACAGCCGAGCAAATGCGCCTATAGATTGCATATGTATACTTGTTTCTACTAGGGAAATACATGATGATAATACAAACTTTGCTGCTATTACATATTATTATATTAATCTCAGCTAGGACCATATGATATAATTACTCTCTGCACGTTTAATTCTGTAAGATTATGAATTCAATAAAATTGAGTATATATTTTTACGATTACTTCAGTGAAACAAACCAAACATATACGGAGTACAACAGTACATGATAAATTTGATCTAACAGATGCTTATGAACAAGGCTGCAAACGAACTATTACTTCAGTGAAACAAACCAAACCAAACATATAGTACATGATAAATTTGATCTAATGGATGCTTATGAACAAGGCTGTAAACGAACCGAGTTGCTTGAGCAACTCGTGGCTCCGCTCGACTTGTTTAGTAATCGGGCTAAGACCAAATTTTAGGCTCGGCTTGTTAAGTCCTCGGCTCATCTGTAAAAACGAGCTAACCTAGAATTTTAGGCACGTATAATAATTGAGCCGAGCTCGAACAACATAAAGCTAGACTCAATCGAGTAGTTTGCACCCATACTTATGGATCTTTTTTTGGTTTTTTATGCAGCAACTTCGTGTTATGGGAGCGATCCAACACAATTTCCATCGAGCAACTTATTCGCAGCAGCAGGAGATGGAATATGGGACAATGGGGCAGCATGTGGGAGACAATACTTGGTGAAATGCATAAGTGCGACCACGCCGTATACTTGCGTTCCTGACCGGACAATTCAGATCAGGATCGTCGATTTCGCTCCGACCCTGGTTTCTGAACCTTCATTTGGTGGTACCACCATGGTTTTGACGGAGACGGCGCTTGCAATCATTGCAAATTCTTCGGCTCCCTCCATCAACATCGAGTTCCAACAGTAAATTCTCTTTCCACCTTCTCACCCAATACATTCATTCGGAGGAAGGATATGACAATTCCTCATTTAAAATAGGGATTACTAATATCTCAACCATTGAATTTGTAGGCCTGGTTATACGTATCATGTATTTCCCAAAAGGCTTGGTTAAATCGTATTTGAAAATTAAAGAAAATAGTAAATGAATGGTCCGATTGCACATTACGACAATTCGATAAATATACTTTGTTCAGATGGATGCTGATTTCGAACGAGATTTTCAGTTGCGGTAAACATTTACTGAATCACACACTTTTGGCGATTTAAACAATACTGTAGTTGCCAAATGTGGGTTTTTCTTGTTAATTTACCAAAATCTAGGTGGGAAAGGCTTTTGATTCACAGGCACACTCACTCTTCTATTCATCTCATGATATGCAGGGTTTGATCAAAGAAGATGAGTACCTTATATGATGTTCTCTAGGAGGAATGAAGCTGCGAAGAAAGAAGGGGAGAATGCTGTAATGACTACAAGAAATTTAATGGAGCCTGTACTTGTCTAGAACCACCGAAAGGAAAAGTCCAATCCAGCTATTATATGTTCATTGCCCATTGCTTGGTTTGTAGGATAATTCTACCCTCAATTGCTTGATTTTTCCGTCTCTATGTTAACTGTCAATTGCAAAGAAACTCTCAGTGTTTCAGGTAGTAAAAAATTTGTCGATTTTTTTTGTGGTTAAAAAGTTGTTTAGTATTTTCGGAAGTGAATAAGTTGTTGAGAAATGTCAAGTTATTTCTGATAGTGAAAAAGTTTTTGCTGGATATGTGAGTGAAAAAATTGTTGAGTTGGTAAAAAAAAATTTGTTAGTGGAAACCAGTTGGTAAAATGCATTAAGTTCTTAGAGTTTTTTGTTAGTGAAAACAAAATGGTAAAATGTGTTAAATTTTTATTGTTTTATATTAGTGGAAACAGGTTATTCATTGAGCCACTTTTTTACGACTTCTTCCCTAACTTAAAATGGAAGCTTCTAAAATTGCAAATTACTTAAGTTTTAGGTATTGGGGAAGGACTTATTAACCTTTTTAATCTCCAAAGTATTGACTGCATCTCCATTTGATTCTCAATGTAAACATTGAAGACATTTAATCTCCAACATACAAAATGTGTGCCAATCTCAAGTCCTCAATCCGAACTCCATTAAATCAAACCGTCAAAATGGGGGCAACCTCATCATTTTGCACCATCTACCTCCGTTTGGAACATCAGCTGCACCAAAAGAACCTTTACCAATTCTCTTCTCCCAATTTCTCGAAACAATCAATGAGCGCATGCACAAAAAAGAAACTCAATACATGATCACAAAGCTAACAGAAAGTCTACAGTCACCGCATGCCGTGTGGGGCCCATTCTGGATCCGGCATGGATGATTAGAGCCGTTCAATAATTTAAAACAAAAAATTGAGTGGGCATCGCAGAACATTAGCTCGATCGATATGTGTAGGTGGTCTCATCTTTTTTTATTCAACTGTGAGACCAAAGCCTATGCAACAAAGAGGAACCTCATGGGCGCAAATGGGAGTCCACAGACTGGACAAATCATTAGAGAAGGTAATCAGAGTACAATAAATGCAACCCTATTTCAAACTCGCCTAGTGAGATCAGATTTGCAAAAAATAAAACAAATACCAAGCAACCAACAAACTAACAGACTAAATCTAGACATAAACCGGACTAAATCCAAACAAAAACCAAACTAAATCAAGACAAAAACGGAAAAAATAAATAAACCTTTCCTCCGTCATTAGCTTTTCTCTTGCCTCGCTAAAGATGCTCTTTAATGGCCAGCTTTAAGCAGAATTGAGGTGATGTTTTCACTTTTCAGTACCAAGGAACATGACTGAGAGAACTGCACAAGCATTTGTAGAAAACTAGATTGAATGATTTTCGTCCATGTGCTCATGTTCAAATTGCTGCTTGTCAACAACCGAAATGCTACTGGTACATATAATTTGTGTACAGATTGTGCACAGATTTTATGGTGGGATCCAATTTGTGTACAGATTGTACACAGATTTTATTGTGGGATCTATCATAGATCCCACATAAATGATTCGAGCCGTTCATTAAATATAAAACATTTTTTCAAGGATTTCTGTAAAAAATTAGCTCAATCCAATACCTATAGGTGCTAGATCTAATCATCCCCGGAAATCTGAATGAAAATTTAGATGATTGGATCGAGCACTTATAGATATTACATTGAACTGATTTTTACGGGGACTCTTGAAAAAATATTTTACATTTAATGAACGACTCGGATCATTTGTGTGGAACCCATGGTGAACCCCACTATAAAATCTATGCACAATCTGTGCACAGATTGTATGTACCAGTAGCATGGTTCTATCAACAAACCATTCTACTCTCACGGGTCCCATGATACTTGCACCGACGAACTAAGTCACAAATTGCGCAGCAAGTGCTGGTGAGTGTGAAAATATCTTTTCAAGATCTCTCCAAACAACTGACATTCACGAGCGCGAAAATTAATTGAGAGCGTGAGCAAAGGCTATTTTGATGAATTATATAGGAAAATAAAAATGTCAAAATTATTTTTGTTGGTGCCAAAACTTTAATGCACAAAAAGTTTGTACTATGTGTAATGTACATGGCTTTTATGTATTGAAATTTTGGCACAAAAAAAAATATTTTTGACATTATCACTACATATATGTGAGTAAGCTAACAAGTACGTATTATATATTGGATTTTCTCCTTCAAAAGTTTCCTACATTATTGCAAACGACAATTTCGTTCACGTGGGTCATTTTCCCCCTCCCACATGCGCCCTTATATATCCTACCTTCCTTTTTCCTTATCAAAGGGTAAAAACAAAGGTGTACGATAGAGTGCTCTTTGGAGAAGAAAGAAAAATTATAAAAAAAAAAAAAAAAAAAAACCTCGCACGCTTGTAATATATACTTTTACGATTAGAAATTTATCTAATTTTTTGCAAAGATTGGATCAAGCATGTTGTTAGAGAGAGAGAGAGGAGAAAAGTGTTTAGGGTGATTGCTTACCCTAACACACATATTTTATTTATATTATAAGATACTCATTACAATGACTCAATTAACTAATGTGGGACTAACATAAGCCTGACAATACTCTAACACTCCTCCTCAAACTGGATAATAAATATCACAAGTCCCAGCTTGTTACGTAACAACTCTAACCGAGGCTTTAACAATGACTTAGTAAACATGTCAGCTAACTGAGCACTTGTAGACACAAAGGGAGTAGCAATCACACCACCAACTAATTTCTCATGCACCATATGATAATCAACTTCAATATGCTTAGTCCTCTCATGAAATACCGGATTGGATGCAATGTGAATTGCTGCTTGATTAACACAATACAACGGAATGGGTAATTGCATCTAAAATCCCAACTCCTTAAGAAAGGATCTCAACCAAACAATCTCACATGTGGTATGAGCCATAGCATGGTACTTTGCCTTTGCACTAGATCTTGCAACAACAGTTTGCTTCTTACTCTTCCAAGTAACTAGGTTGACACCAACAAAAGTACAATAACCAGCTGTTAAACGTCTGTCAGAAGGTGATCCTACCCAATCTGCATTCGTAAATGCCTCAACACAAAAATGACCATTAGAACGGTAAAACAAACCGCGTTCAGGATGAGCCTTAACGTACTTAACAATGTGAACACAAGCTTCCCAATGTGGAAAACGAGGAGCAGACATAAACTGAGTCACGGTACTAACAACAAATGAGATATCAGGACGTGTATTGGTAAGATAATTCAACTTATCAATCAATCGACGATACTGGTTTGAACAAGGAAATACCTCCCCCTGATCAATGCAGAGTTTCACATTAGGATCCATTGGAGTCTCCACAGGACTAGCTCCCAATAAACCTGTCTCCTCTAGAATATCCAACACATATTTCTTCTGCGACATACTGATCCCATCCTTGGACTTCGCTACCTCAATGCCTAAAAAATATCACAACTTACCCAAGTCTTTAGTGTGGAACTGACTATGTAAGAACCGTTTCAACTTATCAATCCTTTTTTGATCATCTCTAGTAATAATAATGTCATCTACATAGACAATGAACAATACTTTCCCTCCAGCCGACAAAAGGGGAATACAGAGTGGTCTGACTGATTTCGACACATGCCAAATTTCATAACTGCATCACTAAACTTGCTGAACCACGCTCTAGGAGATTGCTTAAGTCCATAGAGTTCTTTGCGAAGACGACGTACCTTATGATGCTCCCCCTGAGAAACAAACCCAGGTGGTTGCTCTATGTAGACTTCCTCCTGGCGATCGCCACGGAGAAAGGCATTTTGGACGTCGAGCTGGAACAATGACCAACCAAGATTGGCAGCAAGAAAAATAAGAATGTGCACAGAACCAAACTTGGTAACGAGAGAGAACATTTCTAAATAATCAATACCATAAGTCTGGGTGTACCCTTTGGCAACTAGACATGCTTTGTGGTGCTCAACAGTGCCATCAGGAAGGTACTTGACAGTATAGACCCAACTACAGCCGACAGTAGTTTGACCAGCAGGAAGAGTAACCAACTTCCATGTGCCATTATTAGGAAGAGCATATATTTCATCTTCCATAGCTTTCTGCCACTCAAATCGTGATAAGGCCTCCTAAACAGTGTTAGGAACAAAAACAGAGGAGACAGTAGTAGTGAAAGCACAGAGAGATGGAGAGAGATGATCATATGAGATAACCCGAAAAAGAGGATGAAAAGTGTGAGAACAATTAGAAAAATCATATTTTACCGGCGGGTGGCAATTCTCACGAGTCGGATAGCGAGGAGTAGACGGATCTAGCGACGGGGGAGAAGATGGAAGTGCTGGCGAAGATGGTTCAGCAGGCGAGAAGTGGTTTGTATGTGGAGGCTGGGTTGGTGTTGGAGGCTGGGGTGGTGTCGTTGTGTGGGAACGGTGAACATAAACCTATAAAGGGTTTGGTAGAATAATTTCAATTGGAGCAGCCTTAGGTAACACAGACTTTAGGGTAAGGAGATCAATGGTAGTAACAGGAGCCAAGTAATATAGCAAGGACTTATTGAACGTGCAATCAGTACAGACAAAGTGACAATGTAAAGTAGTAGAGTAACATAAATACCCTTTTTGAGTGTGTGAGTATCCCAGAAAAATATACCGAAAAGATCGAGGATCAAGTTTACTTCTATCAGAGTCAAGAGCTAACAGGTGCACCCAAAAAACTCGAGGGGGTAATGAATAGAGAGGCCGATCAGGAAATAAAACCGTATGAGGAACCCGACCACTTAGGACTGTAGAGGGCATGCAATTGACTAAATAACAGGAAATGAGGACATCGTCGCTCCAATATGACTTAGGAACCTGCATTTGAAATAATAAGGCACGCATAACCTCAAACAAGTGCCAAATCTTGTGCTCAGCAACTTCATATTGTTGTGGAGTCCGAGAGCGCGACGATTGGTGAATAATGCCATGATTATCAAAAAATTGAGAAAGTGTATTATGAAAATATTCACAGACATTATTTGTACGGAATGTCTTAATGCATGTATCAAACTGATTCTTAATCTCCATGTAAAAGGATTTAAAAACAGATTTCAATTCAAATCTCTCTTTCATTAGATAAATATATGTGATACAAGAAAAAACATTCACAAAGATAACGTAATACTAAAAACTAGAAATACTAGGCACATGAATAGGCCCCCAAATGTCTGAATGAACTAACTGAAAAGGATGCGATGCACGACCCTCAACCCTAAGATAAAAACTGACTCGACGGTGTTTATTAAACTCATAGACTTCACAAATCAACTTATTAATGGAACGACACGATGGCACAAGAAGCTTCAAACTCTGAAGAGAGGGATGACCAAGACGAAAGTGCTGTTGATATGAAGACTCTGATGTCTGAAGGGCAACAAGTTAAGACTCTGTCAAGTAATAGAGGCCACCTCGCTTAATGGCCCCACCAATCTTCCTCCCCGTCGTGAGATCCTAAAAAACACAACCATGAGAAAGAAATGTAATGGAGCAATTTAAAGATTTTGTAAGACGGCTTATAGATATAAGATTAAACGGGAAACGAGGAACATGTAATAAAAATGTCAATGTAAGAGAGGAAGAGACAAGAACTGAACCCAAACCAGTAACAGCAGTGATAGATCCATCAGCTAAGGTAACATGAGATGATCTACCAACTGGCTGTCAATCACAAAGGAAAGCAGGTGTATTCATTAAAAAATTGGTCTAAGGTTCACTATAGCATGTTTGTAACCCGCCAAGTCCACCTCTCAAGTTTGTAACCCACTAGATCCACTCAGACAAGGGCCTTGTTTGATTTAGACTAAAAAATGAATTTTTATTCTCTTTTATTTTTTGTGTTGCCAAACTGGGCCCTTGTCAAGCCAAAAAGGAATTAATACAAGACAAAAATATCCTTGCTGACTTTTTTCCATTCTTTTGAATTTTGACAGCTCTCTCTCTCTCTCTCTCTCTCTCTCTCTCTCTCCATTCCAGATCTCATCCGCTTTGCCGCTGCACAGATAATATTATATGTTTAGATATGTTAGGCCGCTGTGCGAACCAATTCATATAAGGTTGTCTATAGTTATGTATGGTTATAGTAACATCTATGGTTATATGTTCATGCATATACATGTTCAAGTTTTAACATTATATGTTCAGATCTGTTAGGCCGCTGCGCGGACCAATTCATATAATGTTGTCTATAGTTATATATGGTTATGGTAACATATATGATTATATGTTCATGCATATACATGTTCAAATTTTAACAATTAGTAACAATCATTGAAACGATTATATCCGTTAATCAAAACATCTGTGTTCAAAATAAATAAAAAATAGATTTAGAGTCTGCTATTCTTCAACTACATAGTTATAAATTTGATCGATTGATCTACATAATGATTCAGAGCTTTCTGAATAGCAATATGAAAACACGATAAAGAAATTACACCAAAAGACTTTAACCAAATTAAAATTCTAAATCTAATGTTTTTGGTTACCTGGTCAGGCTCAACGATCCTAATGTGTCTCTTCAACAAAATCAGGTACCTTTGGTAGAAAGATTTGATGTGGAGGGCTCTTCTGAGGTTGGAGTTCATCCTAAACTCCATTGTCACGGTGTCATTGTTGTGATACTCTAATTTGCAATAAATTGGATTAGGAACTTCATGAAACCATACTCCTATTTCGTTTGAATTCGTCATTTCTGCACATTTAAGAAAAAAGTTAGACAGATGGAAACATATAGCTTTATATGTTGAAAAAAGGATTCAAGAATTCGTATATTACCATATATGTTTCATGTTATCAGCTGTCAAACGAAAACCTAAATGTTATATGTCTCATGATACACTATAACAGAAAAAATCACATATAACTATATATATTAGGAATGATGGCATAATACAAGGTACATAATTGAATATATAATCATATGTGTCTCTTATACAGAGAACATACCATATTTTCTTAAAATATGGTTATATGTACAAATAAAACTAATATATTTATACATGAAAACTAATAAAACTACTAAATTTATGTTATTGAATTGGTTCGCGCAGCGGTCTAATGGACCTGAATATATAACCATATAATCATATTAAAGCAGTCCACATGTAACCATATGATAACATGATATAGGGTACAGAATTTGATATATAACCATATATATTCATAAAATAAAATGACGACCAGAACAAAATGATATATAATAACAACCAAAATGAGAATATATAACGTCATATAATATTACGCGATAACATGTAACATTACAATGTTATATGTTATAATCTAATGTTATATGTTTACATTTGAACTCACACACACACACACACACACACACATACATACAGATATATATTTGTGTGTGTGTGTGTGTGTATTATGTATGAGTACAGACCTGAACATATAATCATATATGTTACTCAACAGTAGCTTAAAAAAATACAAAAAACATTCCAAAATTAGCAAAAAACCAGTTTCAGTTCAATTGGACTACCCTTTTTGAAATAGGAAGTCATTAATAAAGCACCTAACTCAACTTCAAACGACTACATTCGTTCTATAGATAGATAATCACATATGTTAAATAACCCAAATACTAAACTTTATATGCTCTATATTTTTGAATTTACAAAGTACAGAGACTCACATATAACCATATGTGTCACTTAAACAACCAAAACCTTACTTCGTTGTCCATTACCTATATTGAATTGGTCCGCGCAGCAGCCTCATTGACTGGCTTCTATAACATGTAGAGAACAAATTTGAATACATAACCATATATGTGTTAAACACACAAATTAATCGAGTAAAAAAATAAATTACATAGATATGTACATATAACCATATATGATGATTCCACTGCAATGAAAATGATTTCAAAAGCTCATATATAACATTATATGATTCCATAAGTTCATCCAAGAGTCTAACCAGACCAGATCTGCACAAATAGTAACAAATAACCTTATATGTTCAACCCTAAACTAAACTCGACTTACCTATTTGTGTTGAAAACAACGATGACGGTGGGAACGAAGCCGACGGTGGGAAAGGACGATGGGAACGAAGCTGAAGCAAGATAGGGGAGGTGGGACGGGATGCGACGGTGATGGAAGGTGGGTGGCGATGACGACAGCGACGGGATTGAGGTGGGTGGCGATGGTGACGATGACAGGAGGATGGAATGAGATGTTTGTTCCCGGCGGCCTCTCTCTTTCTCTCACTTTCTCACTCTCTCTCTCTCTCTCTCTCTCTCTCTCTCTCTCTCTCCTTTCCCTCCCCCCGTTTGAAAAAAAACTTCATATAACAGGGTATATATAGGGCTAAATATAGTGATTAGGGCTACATATAGTGGGTTATATTGGTATTTTTTGTAGGCTAGTGGACTTAGTGGGTTATGAAGTTTAGAAGTGGACTAGATGAGTTTGGAAACTGCTATAGTAGACTTATGCAAAATTCTCTCATTATTCATCTCATGATATGCAGGGTATGATGAAAGAAGGGGAGTACCTTATATGACGTTTTCTAGGAGGAATGAAGCTGCAAAGAAAGAAGGGGAGAAAGTTGTCATTACCACAAGAAATTTAATGGAGTCTGTATTTGTCTAGAACCATTGGAAGGAAAAGTCCAATCCAACTATTATGTTCATTGATAATTCTACCCTCAATTGCTTGAATTTTCTGTCTCTACGTTAACTGTCAATTGCATAGAAACTTTCTTGCGGTGTTTCCAGTAGTAAAAAATTTGTCGATTTTTTTGTGGTTAAAAAGTTGTCAGGTATTTTCGAAAGTGAATAAGTTGTTGAGAAATGTCAAGTTATTTTCGGTAGTGAAAAAGTTTTTGCTGGGTATGCGAGTGAAAAAATTGTTGAGTTGGTAAAAATTTTTGGTTAGTGGAACCAGTTGACAAAATGCATTAAGTTTTTAGTGTTTGTTTTTTGTTAGTATAAACGAGATGATAAAATGCGTTAAATTTTTAGTATTTTTTGTTAGAGAAAACGGATTATTCATTGAGCCATTTTTTTACAATTTCTTCCCTTGCTTAAAATGAAAGCTTCTAAAACCGCAAATTAAGTTTTAGGTATTAGGGAAGGACTTATTAACCTTTTTAATCCCCAAAGTATTGATCGCGTCTCCATTTGGTTCTCAATGTAAACATTGAAGACATTTAGTCTACAACATACAAAATGTGTACCAATCAAGTCCCCAATCCAAACTCTGTTAAATCAAACCATCAAAACAGGGGTAACCTCGTCATTTTGCACCACCCACTCCCATTTGGAACAGCAGCTGCACCAAAGAAACCTTTACAAATTCTCTTCTCCCAATTTCTCGAAACAATCAATAACCACATGCACAAAAAAGAAACTCAATACATGATCACAAAGCTAACAGAAAGTCTACTGCCACCGCACCAAAATGCAGTGGCAGGCCACTGCATGGATGATTTGAGCCGTTCAATAATTTAAAAAAAAAATCGAGTGGGCATCGCAGAACATCAGCTTTATCAGATATGTGTAGGTGTTTGGATCAAGTTTCTCATCTTTTTGTACACTTGAAAACCAATCTTTCCAAATCTAAAAGACCTGCTCCAAAGAGGAAACTGAAAATTAGAAACTGAGGAATGTCTCGATTGAGCTTTGGGCGCTGCAAGAGAGATCATAAAATAGAAAGAAATAGAACAAAGTAAAAGAACTTTCAAGAGCACTGGCCAAAAACTACACAAAACATAGTCATGATTTTTCTAGGTAAGTGTCTGAATTGCAAATGTCATAAAAACAACAATGAAATCTATGTAACCCACTGGAAAAACAACTCCAATTTTACCTTTTCATGGGTTGGTTCGTGTTCCAAGATCTGAATGGAGAAGACTACACATTGAGGCAACTCCATGTGTTCTGAAAAGTGTTCGTATCACCATATATGTACCGCATCCAAAGAGTAGAGTTAAGAACGTGTACAACTGCCTAACAACACCTACAAAGATATATGAATGAGGAAAAATCCTATTATGAAAAAGTATGAAATAGAGAAGGACTTAAGTTTTCTTGTGTAAATGGGGAGGGGGGGAGTTGTATGCTTGCTTTTTAGCAAATTGACATCTAGTTACCCTACATTAACCAACAATAAGAGATTCAAACTCCAAAACCACTAATTAAGAAGTCTAAAGGACTGAAGGGAAAGAGAGATTTATGAAAGGACTAGCCCAATCCAATAAGATTTTCAGGTAAAGAATTTTTTGGATAAGAACATCAATCTGTACTTAAGGAATTCGACATTTCATCAAACAGACAATGAGCTATCAATACATTCCAAATTTTACATTTAGACAAACCATAAAGCATCTCAAGTCAGAAAGCCTTTAGTAAACAAAAAGTAACAAATGTTTAAACCATTGTCATCAAATCTTTTTAAGGTGATGGGTGTTGCAAGAATTAGTACAGACATGGACCACGCTCAAGCCAAATGCACAAAGAACCTAAATGGTTATGTTTTACAACTCATGAATGAAGAAGAGATAGGGTACGCACAGAAGTTGAGAAATCAACAAAAAAAAAAAACAAATATCAAATTTAGTCTTAGAATTTACTAAGAGAGGAGAAGAATCACCTTGAAATAGCTCTTTCAAGACTCTTATGCAACACCTGCAAAGTAAAGAAACTAAAACACTATAGACTCTGCCAAAGGGAAAAAATCGACACATTAAACCTTAAAATGGAAAAATATCAATAGACCCATTGCTGTCACAGCTGAAAGTAGTACAAATTATGTAAGAAACTGGATATCAACTAAAAATCGTTGATGCTTAAAAATTGCTATTCCAAAGAAAGGCAACCATTTCTTCATACCTCCAATTCTCCCATTGCAAATCAAATCCCTCGTAAGGCTGACACAACTTGAATTCATGCAAGCCACAATGAAAGGAGCATGCCTTCCCTATCAAGAAACATAAGCTCCTGAAACCCTTGGTACCAAAGCCGTACCATATGCGTGTGCGGTACAATTACAGAGTATTACTCAAAGCAAAGTGTTAGCATTTAACATCAACCAAAAAAAGAGTACATCAATGCTTTGCCATTCAATGGTATTTAAAAGAGGACAAATAAAAAGCCTCAGAAGACCATACATCAGGATAAGATGTTGCTTAAAGATCCCTCTAATAGAGCTAAAGTTTTTTGTCAAGGAAAGAAAACAATGCCAATTTCATGCTTACATTTAGGTAATAGTTAATGAAAAAAGCAGATGTGGCTGATCCAGTAAAATTCAAAAAATGAGAAACACTTGTATTGATAACTTCAAGTCATGAAATAGGATTGATAACGTCAAGCCATGAAACAGGAGTAGCCAATTATTAGAGATACAGAATTACCTCCCAAAAGAATTAACAAAAAGGGTATCCCCACAGGCATATTCAAATTCTACGCATGCATTTCAACAAACACCCCACATGCAAATTCAAATTCACCAAAGAACACACAAAAAGGGTATCCCAATATGCAACAGACTTCCGAGTGCACAATTTCAGATTCCATCAAAGAACTTATAGAACAACCACAAAAAAAATCCTCTCACTATGGATCACATAAAAATAAAAATAAATAAACCTAAATCAGCCAATTAATCAACACATCTGGAAGACCATTAAGAAAACTGATAAACCATTCAACTTTTCAAGGAAAATGTCATTCTTGATGCCAATAAACATCTCCAAAATTCACCAAATACAAATCCCTAAAATCAAATGACTCTTTTCTGCAAATGGGTTTATCGCGTTTTTTTTTATATGGGTGGAGGTAGATATAGGGGTGAGCGTGAGTAGGCCGCAATGAGGATGGCGGCGGCAGGGATAGACAACGGGAAAATAGACCCCATTGGAAATGATGGGGCCAGCTGCCAATGGTGGGTAAACAGGCAATGGATGAGCGACATCGGAGAGAGATGGGTAGCGCTGGGAAATGGGAGAGGGGAGAAGGAGATGGGAGCGGGCGGTGATGGACGGTGGCAGATGGCTGCAAGGGTTTTGGTGGGGGGTTTGTGGTGTTTTGGGTTTTCACCTCTCGCCTCTCTTCCAGATAACCTGGGTTAGAAATTTGAAAATAGGTTTGTACAGCGGAGTAAGAAGAGACTAATGCTGTTTGTGTAATAAACTAAGAAAGTATGGATAAATTGAAGTGATCTCAGCCATTGATTTGAAATTAATCTGAGCCGTTCCAACTAGTTTTCACACCCTTTTGTTTTATAATAGAGAAGATACTACATAGAACTACTATGTATTTTAGGGCCTTAATGTCTTTTTGGGCCTAAAGCCGTGGCACCTTGGGCTAAAGCCCAAGGCCGGCCTCGCTAATAATGTGAGTTTTTTTTTGATGATACGTATGTTGAATTTGTAAGTCTCGACACACACATTATCTATGCTAGCAACCTGAAGCAAGGGTAGAGCCAGAATTTAGTTGCAGTAGGTTCAAGTATCTATCATGCATATACTTTGTTTTTCTACGAAAAACAAAAAGTAGAACTATTCATATCATATTCGTTTTACCTTTGCTAAGGAAAATTGTTACTTGTAAAAATTGATGATTGTTATGGCACTTTTTTTTTTAAAATCTCTCTCCACAACTATTAAAAAGAAAAAAAATTGAACGTCAACACATTTCAACAAGACCTAACTTTTATCCTAATTAACAAATTGGGCAAACTAAAAGATTATCACAGTGCAAAATAAAATCTCAACAAATCATCACAACTTACAAAAATGGTAATGAGTAAATTATAAAAGTACAAAAATCAATCTAATCAATGCATGAGTCAAAATTCGAATTAATTGTAGCCCCGTTGCTAGCACTTATAATTTTACTTGTTTAGCTTTTTTTTGCTTAAAAAAAGCTAATGAAGGGTGCTTATTACCAATTATAGATAATCACTTATTGGTTTTTCTAGCTTATTTGACCCAAAAAAGCTAGATTATTTTAAACACCAATTCGAAACTTTTTTTTGCTTATTTTAAATTGCTAGAACATGCATGGATAAAAGAATTTTAAAGTGAATTAGTTATTCTTACTCAAGTTTTAAAGACAATCTAGGATTTCGTTTATGAAAAGCTATTTGACAGCTTACTCAAGTATACAAATTAAGCTTTTTTACAACTTATAAAAAACTTTGATAAACACTTTTATAATATATTTTAATTTATTGTGAGACCCCATGCTATTAGGATGTGTGCTAGCTCTACTGTGGTTTGACGGGTTCAACAATCAAATAATAACAAGACAAATAGTCTTTGGAAATAGTATTATCTAATCAAACCGCCAGAGGGGTTATGGTGGAAATAATGGGGATCAATTCAAAATTCAAATACCTCGTCTTGCATATTCCGTCATATTCTATTTTAATTTTATTGATCCATACCAAGCCCGCAAACATGATCTCATTTGTTCATTTTACAGAACAAACACAGATACTAATTGGCAAAAAATCAATTCAATCGGACATCCATCGATAATAGTGACGATTAAGTTTCTAACCTATTTTCCATACAGTTTACATCAAAATGCAACTTCTTCGTAAATTATGTCTATCGTCATTTAACTAAAATTTTAAGAGACATGTAAAGATCAACGATATAAATTACTAGTATAATTATAGACCTAGAAAGATAATTTTTTATGAAAAGACGTGTAATTATCAAATATAAAAAATAAAGAATAAAGTTCCCTTTTCAAGGCTCTCACTACTTGTTTAAATTTTCAGCCGGCCCCGTCCGCCTGTAAATTAAAACGAAATTTGCGCAGCCCACTACCCATCCGAATACTATAATTATTGGGGAAAATTTCATATGGGCATCTGATTTTTCACTCAAATCAAACATAAATACATAACTTTTAATAAATGTCATATGAACACTTGAACTTCTAAAAAAACTTATCAATTTAACAGCTGCTGTCACCCTCCGTTTAAAACCAAATGGAATTGGTAACTCATCAACCATCACGCGCTCTTTACATCTAGGAACCGAATCCTCGACACGAATTTTAGCGCCGGTTGCCACGCGGACTTGGTGGATGAATGCCCTTTCAAATGATGCCACAGGTCTGGGAGGTCAAGTAAAGGATGCGAAAAACAGTTTCGCCCATTAACTTGCAGCACCAGAGCAAAACAAATCCCCAAGCTTAGTAGAAAAGTGTGTTTCTTTGCAATTTTTTTGGCTTGGACCAAGCCTTCCCTAAATCGCCCACGTGTACATCCACGTCACCAATTCCGTTTTGTTTTAGCCGGAGGGTGACGGCATATGTTAAAATTGGTGAGTTTTTTTAGGAGTTCTGGCATTTATATGGCATTTATCAAAGATCAGGTATTTAAGTGTGATTTGGGTGAAAGATGAGGCGACTGGGTGACTACATGAAATTTTCCCAAAATAAAAATGAATTCCAAAATCCAAATTCTACAAACGATCGTCTTCCTCTCTCGTTGACGCCCGCCCTCCCTGCGAATTGATCGATCAATTCGTCTCTAATCTCTCTCTCTCTCTATATTCCAGGTACGCATATATCTATACTTCAATTTCCGCAGAATTCAAATTCCCAAACTTGATCGACTGTTCGTTAATTTCAAAATCATAATAGTATTCGGTTTCGATGTTTTCTAGGTTTTTTTTTATCCTCATCTGTTCGGAGGTTAACCGGGTTCTCGGATCATCCGCGGTTTTTGGACGATAATAACGTCGAAATGAAAGGTGAATTACAGATGGAGCCGTCGGGTGTGGAGAACCCTAGCGACTCCGATCCCCTGCTTGAAAATCAACCCGTGGTTGATTTGCCGTTGTTGCCGGTGCCGGAAAGTTCGAGCGTGATTAAGAACGATGATATTGAAGCTGGGGCCGTCGCTAGTTGTCGGATTTGCCTCGAATGCGAAGGCGAGGAAGGTTGGGTATCCCTTTGTTACATCCGATACATCATGTTTTCGGTTGTTTTAATGAACTGGAAATGTGTAATTTTGTGTTTCTGGTTATAAGCGAACCTATAGATGTAGTGGAATTTAGGCACTTTTTGTATGTTTGATTTAAAATTTAAAATTACTCCTCCGTCGCAAAAGGAGAACTTAGAAAAATGCATTTTTATCGCAAAAGATTCAAGTGAAACCTCTCCCCCTTAATTTATAGTAACTAGTGACAAAAAGTTTGAATTTTTTTTTTCATAAGAAAGGCCCATTATTTTTAAATTCTCGTTCTACAGACTAGTCAATCTTTTCTGCATGGAGGTAGTGTATGCAGTGTTCTAAAAGTCGGCCTAGTCTCCGCTTAGGCGCTAGGTGGTGGTCCAACACCTAGATTAGACAACCGACAAGTCAGCTCCTAGGCGCTAGGCAGCCGACTAGACGGTACCTAGGCGCCCCTTTTCCACACGACTAGCACCTAGCAATTTTAAGAACATTGAGTATACGAGAATGTACATTTATTTCAGTTTTTGGCATCATGGGTTTTATATTTTACGGTGGATTAAAACTGGCATTATTCAACTGTTGCTCTGCACATTTCTTCTTCTTAGCAATCCAGATATGGATAGGAGGATATATCATATATGTTTTCTTTCTTTACGTGAACTATGTGAAGGCGTTCAGGAAGAAACCAAAAAACAGCTAGTTGGATGTCTGGGGGCGTTTTTGGAGGTGTTAATCACTTAATTGGAATGTTTAGTAGTGTCGTGGCAGTTATGACTTTATTTGAAGGTTTATTAGTCTCGTAGGCATCAATGAAACCTCCTTTGTTACGAAGTTAGAGAATGTGCAGGTGGTTGAAACACTTGCTGGTGACGATAAAAATTATTATCTACTGGTTAAGTTTTGGACCATTTGGATGTTTATTTGGCCATTAGCATGACTAACCTAATACTTGAGAAGGAGGTTTCCTGCATTCTACAAGTTTTTGTATCGTTTGACAATAATACATCGTCTTTTATGCTAATGTGACATTGAGTTACAAGGATTAAAAAAAAAAAACCCTTAAATTTGCATAAAGGTAGACTTTGAACCAAGAATCGCCTAGATCAGCTGCTCAAGCGCCATGATTTAAGAGTTTCCGATTTTCTTTGTTCTGATTAAGTTAAACTTTTACACACATAACGTATCTTCGCATGTTTTTTGGTTGCATTTTTGAAACCCAAGTTGGTATGAGTTTAGACTGGTAGGTATTTGAACCGCATGAAATCCAATTTTCCAATAATTTAATGCTTACTTTTATATTGTCCAGGCATGGAGTTCAATTTTGTGTTCTTGGCATGGTTAAAATCTTACAATACGGGATACGTATCTTACGATTCGTATCGTCTCCTCCAAAAATGATACGTATCGCACACCGTATCCTTTTTGTTTAGAAATCCTATGATACGGCGGCGTATCCTACGATTACTTACCGGGAACAAATCATACCATATTTTAAGAAGTGAAACCCCAAACGTGTTCTGATCTTTTCATTTAATTATGGTCGTATCCAAATCATTTAAAGAAATCCCAAACTCAAAGCTTGAATAAAAGAAAGAATGTATTTCGATCATGTATTGTGTGAATCAAATATGGGCTCTTTTTCTCTTCCCTTAACTTAGGCACCAGAAAGCCTCAATGCAATAGACCCTACCTAAGAGACTTGGATTTTTTCATCCTAAATATATATTTTCATACATATAACACTTATTTTTCAAATAGATACTAGATTTTTATATTATAATGAAGTATAATTATTATTTTATTGTATATTAGTTTCTGTTAATGTATCTTACAATACGTGATACGTATTCCGATACGATTCATAAAAGAAAAAAAAGATACACGATACGTATCCCGATTTAAAAACGTTGGTTCTTGGTGCAGATACCGTTGCATATTGTAAGATTCCCTTGGCCTAATGTTTATCTTTGTTTGCTAATAGATGATGAATTGATATCTCCATGCATGTGCAAAGGCACTCAGCAGTTTGTACATCGTTCATGCCTCGATCATTGGCGATCTGTTAAGGTAGTGTCTGTATTTTGGCTTCTAATGGCACATTGAGTATGGATGCTTACAGTTCACGTAAAAGAATGGGGTCACTTACCATTTTTGTTTTGTCAACGGTAGGAAGGGTTTGCCTTTTCACATTGCACAACTTGCAAAGCTCAATTTCATCTTCAAGTCACAGAGTTTGAAGACAACACTTGGCGCAAAATAAAATTCAGACTTTTTGTGGCCAGGGATGTTTTCCTTGTATTTGTGGCTGTACAAACTGTGAGTCTCTATTCCTGCACCCTCTTTATTTAAGTCACGATATAAGTATCATGTTTACATCACTGCGTATTTCCATTGAGTTTATGTTTTCACTGGCTCAATATGCTTTCTTATAGATAAATTCTCATCTATTTAGTTCAATATTACGGTCCTAATGTCATGCATGCACGGCAGCACGTGCTAATCATTGGCTAAAAATATGTCAAATTTAAGAATAAGACAATAAGACACACAATTGATGAATTGACTGTCCATCTTATTCTGCCCAGATACTCTCTCTTTTTATTGCTTTGACATATGAGGTCTTCCTTATTCTTGTTTGTGGTGGAACAGTTGACTTCTTTTTAAGCTACTTCATCAGCTTTGCGCAAACTCCTAGTGATGGCTGTACTAGGGAGTCTTGCTGTTCCTGGTTTTTTTGAACGAAGGATTTAGTTTTTTGATAGCATATTATCTTTTCTAAATTTGTTCCCATGCGATTGAGATTTGTATCAAGGGTAGGGTACTTATTTGTGAAATGAAGAAGGAAGCATTACATTCGCTCTGTGTTCTTTATTTTGGTTTCATTTGGTATCTAGTTTCACATCATGAGGAAATTAGTTTTAAGCCTTTTATAGCTTTTAATTGATTTTACTTGGTTTTGTTTGTTAAGATGATAAAGAGACTGGATCCTTGGTTCCTACCATATAATACCTACAAAGAACAAGATTTAAAATATTTCGATCATGAGACTTGACAACTTCTTGTTAAGTTGCGGAAGGGACACGCTTGTGCATGCTAGTGTGTCGGGCACAAACGTGTGCCTCTGTAGGCAATGATTGCAGCTTCACCGCATCCTGAAACTATTTCAATTTGAGCCTTGGAGCGGGAATTGTTTCATTTGTTTGCAATATCCTTGAGCATCAATGTCAGGAAAATACTAGCATTCAGAAATCATAAGTAATTAGCAGTTACTTCCTACATTTTTTCCTTTCTTTAGAAATTTAGAAGTGGTTTCATCCGTCTCTGGGGTTGCATAGGTTGCATTTGTCCTGATGCTATCATTCATCTACAGGATATTTGACTGCCAAATCTACAAGCTCCAGTTATTTTTTAAGACATACCTAAAATGACAACTTCCTGACTTTTTTTTTGTTAGTTCTGACATCACATTTATTGATGTTTGAAGCGATGGTGCTTTGAACTTGGTATACAGTTTTGTACCTTGGTAGTTGATGCTTCTACCATTTCTTTTTAGGAACTGTTACACTGCATCTCCTGGCTTAAACATTTATGCTATGTGCTGTAGGTCTCTTTCTGTATCCAATATGCTTATCGTCCTGCTCACAGTTACTTTATCTGAAAGGTAGCTCTGTTTTGCAGGTAATCGCTGCAATGGGTGGGTTTGCATACCTTATGGACAATGATGGAGACTTCAGAAATTCATTCAATGATAGTTGGGACCGTATATTGTCAAAGCATCCCATACCATTCTACTATTGCATAGGTACATGTCTATGTATTATTGAACTACTCTAGTTCAAGTAATTAGCCGGTGACAAATTGACAAATACTTCCCAATTTTTAGTTTTATTTTCATTTTTTATTTAATTTTTGTATTGGGTTAATCTCCTGAATATTATTAGCTCAGAACTTTGTATACTATGAGTCATTGTCCAATCGAAACCGGTGATCGTAGGCAAGATCTCCAGTCACTGGAGGTAGGAGTTGGCCATTAAGGGTTTCGGTCTTCTGGGGTTTCTGAAAAATCCTTATTTGTGTAAGCGTAGTAATCCTACCATATTTATATACAGTCCGGAATCTCCAGACCCTGCAATGCGGACCATGATCTCAGCCGTTGGATTGTGTTTTCAATGGTCGGGATATGCAGACAATCTTCGTCCGCGGATGCGGATGATTGAAAACACAATCCAACGGTTGAGATCATGGTCCACGTTGTTCTCTTCGTGTGGGATCCCTTACAGGATCCTGGTGTGTGTGTGTGTGTGTGTATCCACGACAAAACCACTTTACTTTATATTACCAATAACATATTTGCAGAGTTTGTCATGCTCTTGATTTTAAGAAAGGAAAAGCCTAAGTGCTGAAATTATGTAAATTTCGTAGCCTTCCTCTGGTTTAACGAAATACCTTTGCATCTAGTTTGGTGTAGTCATTTTCCTTTTTACTTGTCTTTCATCTTTGAATCCTGCTTAATTGCTAGATAGTAGATACTATGTACATATATTTTTTTCCCCTTAGTTTTAAATGGGCATAAAGCTGGTTGTTTTAGTTTTTCAAATTTTGTTGCCTATGTTTTTTGTTGTTTCTACCACTGGATAACTTATCATGATGGGTTTATGTATTAACGTTCACAGGAGTGCTGGCATTCTTTGTGCTTCTTGGGTTCTTTGGGCTCATACTACACTGCTCCTCCCTTAATAGTGACCCACGAATGGCTGGATGCCAGAACTGCTGTTATGGATGGGGCATTTTGGACTGCTTTCCGGCATCATTGGAAGCCTGCTTCGCTTTGGTTCTTGTATTTGTCGTTATTTTTGCTATTCTTGGCATTGCTTATGGTTTCCTTGCTGCCACCATGGCCATACAGAGAATCTGGCAGAGACACTACCACATTCTCACGAAGAGGGAACTCACAAAGGTACGGTTTTGTCAATGCAATGAATACATTTTTTACACAAAAGCGGAGCCATTAATTGCCCGCAACTCCCTTCTTGAAATTTCAACTTCACCTACAATATTACAATATATATTAGTTTTGCGGCTTTTCCCTATTTTTTGGGAGTTTATACTGCTTCTGTCAGTCTCTACAATTTTGTTCCTCCCTAAAATTTAGATCTTGTTTAAGATGCTTTGTTTAATTTTCTTGTGATTTTAATCTAGATCTAATTTACTGACATTGGCCTGGGAGAGATTAATTGTTTAGTTTTGAATGGATTGTGGGACTGGAAACATAACAGAATGCATAGGTCATTGGAAGCAGTTTCAATAAACTGATCAATTAGTTGTTTTACCTTCAATAAAGTAGCCAAATACTAACATAAAATCTTAGTAACAAGTTTTTAACAGAAAGATATGCGCAAAATTTTTAGAAGTCTATTAACATGCTGTAAATATCCTATCCAAACAGAAGAATAATTTGCATGTTTAAGTGAAATGGAAGTTGAGAAATTGCATCGGAGACATGCCTAAACCATTGGCTTTTACTTTCTCTCATTTTCGTAGCAATATGCTTGAAATTTGAAGACGTGTCCAAGATCTTATGAGGTCCTAAGGTTTGCTCTCATTGGGCAAAAAGTCTTGATCCGCCCATGCTTACTATACTAGCCACTCTTTACTCGGTAAAATTTTAGGTCAAACTGAATCCCTAATCTGAAATTGATGATTTTAATTTTTGCCACCTGAACTGGGCTGCAGCTAGGGGTGGGCATCGTGTCATTTTGGGTTTGTGTCGATACACATGTTAACATAAATGTGTGAACTGTCAAATATGTCTACACTCATTTGACCTGCTTTAAACCGTATTATGTTTGGGTTGACACTGTTAAAAACCTTGGTAATTTTTTTGATGTGTATAAAAATATACCCATAGCAATGTTGCGCTTCAACAACTTACTTAATCCAACAACAAAAATGAGGACATTTCCAATACCATTATCACAGAAATGATAAAATCAAAAAAAGAAGAAAAAAGTCAATAATAACCAAAGCCATGGCATTGAAAAATGCCTTAAGCTACCACTAGTATGAAGTTTTTCATGCTCTAGAGTGTTTTATATTTATTAAAAGTTTTGCTCTCGAAGTTATTAGAACACTAGCCTAAACGAATTTAATTAATTTTGGCTTTTTTTAGCATAGAAACTAGAAACACAGTGGTTAGGAAATTAAATGTTCGGTTGGCTTTGATCTTGGAAAAAATTCTATAATGGTTTGTACAATAATTTGCATGTCTTGACTTTCCATACTTGCATCAATATTTTACTTTACAAGTTGACCAGGTATAATTGGTTAATAATAATGCCACGACATGTTTTAGTGCCATGACATGGTTTGTGCACTGACCATTGTACCCTTCAGCATCACCCATCTGTCCCCCTACCGCCCTTTCTCCTTCTCGATCTTTTCTCACTACAAAAAACAGTCACCACAATTTAACGGGTTCATAGCCGGAATTTGAACAAGAATATTCTTGTTTGAATTCCGGGACGGGAACGGGAGCAGATAGGGAGTATAAAAAAAATTAGAACACAGTCCATTATAAATTTGAGTGATGGGTATGGTGGCGGTGCTTGATTGAAACATCGGTGGCTGCTGTCAGTTGAATTTGGTCTTGCGTGGAGCGGTTGGGTTCAGGTTTGGTAGTAGTCGCAACACCCATTTTGGTGACCTCAACTCCTTGAACTTCCGGTGCTCTCCTCCGGCGAATGGTACACATGGAAGAGACAGACTGAATGGGGGAGGAGAAGGGAACCGTAGAGTGCAGAGAGAGAAGAAAGTTTGAGAAGAGAGCTTTGAGGGTAGTCACTATAGCGTATACTGTCGTGCTATTAACAGATCATATCGTGGCATTAACGCCTTCCTTTTTGGAAAAACAAATCTTCTACTAATTTGGAAATTCAATAGAATCATAACTACGGAAACACAAGTATGGGCTATGAGTTGGTATCGCAGGTATTGTGTCGTATTCGAGTGGCGTTCTTTCAATTTAACGGGTCGATGCGCAAAGTTTATCCGTGTCCTTCTCGAGCCTAATACGCATTCGTCTCGTTTAATTTGCATGTTGGTAGGTCATGTCATATTCATGTTCGTTTCAAAAAGTGTTCGACCCAAACCCTTTAACTCCCTCCGTGTCGTGTTAGTGGTTGACCCAAACCCTCTAACTCCATGTGGTGTTAATGGGTTGTGTCCGGAATTCCCGCCCTGCAGCCTTGTATAGTCGTATTTGTTATAACCTAGTTTACTATTGCAGTTTAGTTCAGTAATTATTAGGTCTTCATCTGATCCATTCATGATCAATTTATCTTCTTCTCTTCCGAATCATTGAATCTCGTTACCACGACAAGCCCATTATGTTCCTTGCACTTTTAAAACCTCGCAGGAGTACATTGTGGAGGACCTACATGGTTGTTACAGCCCTCCAAAGCTGGACCCAGTACATGAAGAACGTCTGAAAATGCTCAAGCTTTTGTAATGAGAGGGCTGAAGACTGAAGAGGTTATCGACGTCCTACTTCTTCTCACCACTGGTGTATATGTAAATGGAGATATATAATTTTGTTTCGCAAGCATACTTTGTGGAACAAGAAAGGATGTTTTCAATTTCGTCTTTTATTTACCGAAGAATGTGAACAATGTCTTATCAATTCCAACTGAACAAAATCTGGTAGCAGAGGTAATAACAATATGTTGTTCGATATTCTCCTATATCTTTTGAGAGTTCTCTCTGTCTTCCCTTTGGTTAATTTGTACTCTTAGGTTGAGCAACAGGGTGATGGTTTAGTTTTTTCTTAGTGAAATGAATGTGGCTCGGATAGGGCTTTACAGTTTCTACTGACATCCAACACGACAGCTTCTATTAAAAAGTGCAATTCGTCGACTACTCTGCTGTTTCGTACGAATTTTTTCTCAGAGGGTTTAGTTTTCGCAAAGCTATTCTTGCAGAAAGTTTCGCAAGCTATTCCTTAAAGCAAACCTGTTTCACACGAGGTACAAAAGACACTTAACGTTTGAAAAACTCATTCGGGGTCACTGGGGGCATGTCTCTTCCATACATTGATAGCAAGTCCATGGGGCCGTTTGGAATTAGCTAACTAGAAAATATCACAAATTATACAAAATACCCTGTAGCCAGTTCAAAGTAATGGACTAAATGTCCTAGAAAGATTACCCGAAATTTTTGCTGTGTTATATACATTGTTGTGATGAGCCCAGAAAATGTTTTTAAGAAATCAACTTAAGCTGAAATGATCATTCTCTTCAATCCTTTGTTAAGGGACCTAAATTGTTGATCATTGAACTCCAAAATTTTCAGTCAACTGGTGCATATCACCATCTCTGAGCCAGATGAAACCAACATTTATACATTGAATCAGTCAATCAGCAATCCGACCACGCAATTAGCACAAAAAATGGTAAAGACAACAAATCAATGTACCACTTCGCCATTTTGGCGATTGGTGTCTCCCACCCGACCACCATCGCCACAAAATACAAGATGATCACCATCTCTAATCAGCTCTATATCATCAACCTCAGCTCCATCCTTCGTCAGAACCTTGCTAGGCAACGATCCAAATTTCTTAGCACCAACGTCCAATAGCTCTTCAAAACTCCGTGGAAGCAACACAAGCTTTCCTTTCACATCTCCCTTTTCGGGCCAACTCACCGTCACTCTCGGCGGGTAATCTCTACTCAGCTCAACACCCTTTTTCGGTTTTGGACTCATAGACGAGATTAAATCGTTATTCCCTCCGTGTGCCACCGACATGATCCCAAACAAGGAATTGTGGAAGTTACTTGATCTACGCCTGGGACGGGAACGGGATTGGGATTGGGATTGGGATTGAGATTGGGATTGAGATTGACCCCACGATCCTTCCATGCCGTCCTGGGAAACGGGTCGGATCGTTGGTTCGCTTGTAAATCTCCCTAGGAACCGAGTCTCATGTTTTTGTTGTATCGGGACTGAAATGTTCAGTCCTGGTACAGCCTTGACCGATTCGATGGATTGGAAAAGGGTTTTTATCTCATCATGTCCTTGTTGCTCGGCTAGCTCCCTCGGGGTCCACCCGTTGCCATCCGGTTTGTCCATGTCAGATCCATGGTCCAAAAGGAACTTGACTATTTCCGTGTTGCCTTCGCAAACCGCCACGTGAAGGGCGGTGGTTCCATTGTTCCTCTGGAGAGTTACATTGCCGCCATGAGTAACGATTTTCTTGAGCAAGTCCAAGTTGTTTTGCTCTGCTGCAGTGCACGCAAATTGGCCCACGTCGCCGTGAGAAATGGTGGCACCATTGTCTTTCAGTAGCTTGACAACTGGTTCGTGGTTAGCCACTATGGCCTCCCACAGTGGGACATTGCCTTCTAAATCTGTACAAATGTCAATCATAGTTAACTATTAGCAATTTGGGCTTGGTCCATTAATCCACCAGAAAAGTTTCAAAAAGGTAATGCAGAAAGCTTAAATGAGAGTGCACGACCATAAGACGGAGGGAAGGGTTGACAACACGGGCAAGGGCAGAGACAGAGACAAGTGGGGTCACTTGAAGCCAGTCTTTTTGATTTCTCAAAGAATGTTAATCTTTTATACTCAATATTTGTCAGTTTGACCCCACAATATAGCTTTTATTTTTGCCATAAACAACTCTTGTTCTAGTTTTTGACCCCATGTATAAAAAATTATGACTTCACATCTGAACACTATTAGTACATAAACCAAATAATTTTATGCTCCAATAATCTATTTGACCGTCGTTTTTAAAAGGGTACATATTCTATTCTAAATACTCAGATTTCCAAGTTTAAGATAGTACAATTTTCTTTTCACATAGAAACAGTTCACACTCAAATAGAGCGATGACTACATGAAAACAAGCTATGCATTTCCCGTAATATATACGTATTTCCATACTTAGTTCGATTTGAGATTCAGTGATCTTCCTAGACAGTTCACACTCAAACAGAGCGATGACTACATGAAAACAAGCTATGCATTTTCCGTAATATATATGTATTTTCGTACTTAGTTCGATTCGAGATTCAGTGATCTTCCTAGATTCTTTTCAAAAAGAAAAGGCAAACGGACAAAATATACTGTCTCAAAATCCTTGCATAGATTTACAATTCTTCATTAGAGCCAAATGTGAAGGGGAAATTTTCGCCTATAGAGCAAGGTCTACAGCTCAGGAAAATAGATAACAAACACGTATAAAAACGAACGTATGAAAAATGAACTTGGTTAAAAAGAGAGGAAAAAATGCAAAACTACAATGCTGAAAGCATAAACGAGAGTATATGACCATGAGATAGGATAAGGTGAACTACAATAATTAAGTGCTCATGTCTAACAATGGAAGGCCACATGCACTGTTTGCCACCAAATGCTTTGATTAGATATCAAAAGTCTAACCCAATTGGTAGGAATTATCATTTAAGAAAGTCAACACCACATGCATGGATAACTTAAATCTATCTTGAGAATTTTGTTCTTGTAAAGTATCAAGGGGGCACAATGACTTTGTTTGACAAAAATAATTGATGTGAGTAATAAAATAAGATTGAACTTCACAATTGGATAATTGCCTCAAAATATACAAGTATTATTCCAATAATTGAGGGGGCATAGATATGCTCAAATTGACATATGGATACAATATAGATACTCAAAACAATATATGTAGATTCTAAAGTTATGTCAGAGTGATTATTCAGTGCACCTGGAGTACCGCCACGTGGTGCTTCAGGGGCCTCTACCATCATGCATTCACATGGGGGCACGTGAATGTGTGGAGGTAGAGGCCGTTCTGAAGTTATGTCAGAGTAATTATTTAGTGCACCTTGAGCATCATCACGTGATGCTTCAGGGACCTCTACCACCACACATTCACGTAGGATGCGTACAGGACCTCCACGTGAATGTGTGGTGGTAGAGGCCGCTGGAGCACCACATAATTATCGGGGGAATGAGACTTGATTGAAATGCTATTTTGAATGAAGTGAAGTTAAATAAGTCAATGAACCAAGTATTAAGTAAGCCTATGAAAACAATAAGATTGCTGTCATGTGACATGATGGGCCTACCTGGGGGGAAAAAGATAGATTGTGAAATCCAAAAGACTGTTAAAGAAACACATACAGCTAGAGGAAAGTTATTTCAAAAAGTACAAGAAGTACAACACAGGAAAATTTAGAAGGGCAACAGATCATCAAACTCTTTTTCAGGTGAGTGTGGACAAACTTTGCCCGGACTTTTTAAATTTGGGTCCAATTCTTACATTATTTTTTTCGTCTCGAAGAGAGGAATCGGGAAAGTAAAAAAATGTAGACCAAATTGAAAGAAGTTCATAAAAGATGACGAAAAAGATCCAATCGCTATAATGACCGAAAAGACGCTGATAAGTGCTAAAGCTGATTTCAAACAGGTCAAGAAAATACCTCTGCTATTCGGATCTGCTCCATAGTCCAGTAGAAGAAGCACACAATTCTCACTTCCTTTAGATGCCGCTATGTGCTGATTTTCCACAAAACATAGGGGAACTAAGTTCAAATCGTTTTTGGGAACAGAAACAAAAAATTTGGAAAATTTGGAAAGAGCGTGTGCACCAGTGCAGTCCTCCCGTTGTTGTCCGACTCGTTTGGATCCAATCCTCGTTTCAACAACTGATGCAACAATAAGTCATCTCCTCTGAGTGTTGCGAAGCATAGGCTGAGAGGTAAGTCCATTCTACCACGAGCAAGCATGTTTTCTGTTTCCAGTAAAACTCCATCCATTATCGGGTCCTTCATTTCTTTCAAATGCTGCCAATCAACCAAATATAGAAGTTAAAGTTCAGTCTCTACGGACCGTTGTAATGGGTTCCAAGTGTTTTATATCATGTCCATCGTCAATGTACTAATCTCAACTATACAAAGCGTAGCCATTTGACCAAAATATGTATGGTTATGTCAGCTTTACAGACCTGAAGGAGATTATTCATGATTATGTTTCCATCACCAACGTTGGCCTGAACAATATTCAAGAAAGTGGCACGGTTCATTCGTAGTAATTGGCTCAATCTTTTGGTCCGCACTGTAAAGAGCTGTGGCCTGTAACAAAGCACACCAATCTCTCCACAAAGTTCACCAGTTTTAGCCTCTCCAACGACCTGTTCCACTCCATTTTTGAAGATCAGCAGATCCTGTGAAGTAAAAACATTCGAAACCATCATTAGTGGACATTATAAAGTAAAGAAAATAACAAAAGGATAAAACTATATTAAACAGATAGTAGCCATGGAAGGGTTGGTGAGGAAAGAAGGGTTATCATTTGAACAAAGTAGACCATATACATCTGCACCGTTTTACTTCAGTTACCACAGTTTCTCACCTCTTTTGCTCATCCAAACGTGCAATAGGATCAGAATTTCACCAAAATCCCTCCATCCAACTGGACAGTAATATACGTGATTGCAAGAGTAAAGTTTGGACTACTTTAATTCGTTAATGAGATAACTATTATGAAATAGAGAAAGTTCTGCAATTACCACAGCTCCAGTGACAAGAATGTAGAAGTCTGTGGGTGCTTCATTCTGCAATATCACATCTTCTTTGGGAGGAAAATACTCGGCTTTCATCTCTGAAACCTTCAAAACAAAAAAAACAAGTAGAAAACCCAACATTAGTGGATATATTCGAGTAAGAAAATGCTTGATAGTCATGATTCTTCTCAGTCTATTACCAGCTGGAATAGCAAGTCATTGGACACCCCACTAAACAAGTATGCTTTATCTACAAGAGAGTAGAAAAGAAAATGTGAAATGCTTGATCGGATGGCTTTTGGAAGGGTATCAAGAGTCTCCTTCTGCTGCAACCCCTCGGAGTCCGTTCTGAACTTCAAAGATAAGTGGGCAAGCATCTGATCTTGCAGCCTAACAGGCAAACAGTTTCTCTGTGCAAAATTTGAAGCTGCTTGAATTGTGTCTCTCTGTTCCAAAACGCACAAACCAACCATAAAGAATTTGAATTTCGGCCGTTTAGAAAAAATAATAATAATACAAGAAGTTACAACATATATGATGAACAACAATTCCAACAAAAGAAGCAAACATTAGAAAATCATCTGCCGAAATTGAAATGATAATTGAGAATTTACTTACAAATTCTCTAGTTTTACTGGTACCATGGACAACCAAGTTGGTCATGTTTCCTATCAGATACGCAGTCAGTCCAAGGTTGAAAAGCATGTAGAATATGTCAAAGACCATCTCCCTTGTATTCTGAGCATGCAAGTCACCATATCCGACGGTCGTGAGAGTAGTGATAGACCAATAAATAGAGGTGACATATCGGATCCACAGGCTTTGATGAACGAAGTCATTCATGGATGCTCCAATCCATGTCCTTGATGGGTCATGATAATGTGCAGCAAGAAGATAGTAGAAGCACCCAGCACAATGAACCGCGAAAAGGGTGACCTATTATACCAATCAAAGCCACATAAGCCACTAAAGACTCGTAAATCTTTTCAAAATAAGTGCCTAGAATGTATGCATTCATCTCAATGGGGCTTACACTCCACCAAGATGGACACATTAGTGTCATGCTGCATTCTGGACACTTTCCTATTACTCGGCTTCTCCAATATACTTACACATATAAGCTTGGCACACCGAACCCAAAAGTAGTTGAAGTTCCTATCTTTCTCCATTCTGATGCAAACAACAAAAATTGGGAATTAGGATTAACATTAGGATAAATTTCATCCAGGATAAACTGGAAACTAAGTTTGTAACATTATCTAGGAATTTACCTTGAAAATAGAGCACTAACTCTACGAAGACGCCATAGACGAAGCATGTTGAATAAGCCATACGAACGGAAGGGTCCAGGGGAGATCTTCCTAGCAAGCTCAGAAGGGATTGTGGAAACGACATCAAATACCAACCAAGAGCTTGCATATTTCCAGGCTATTTGCTTTCGGTCATCAACGAGTAGGTAGGTGGATTTATCAAGGTAAGCTACGAAGAAGGTGAGAATGATATCAATGGCGAAAAACCCGTTCACAACGTTATCTGTAACTGGTAGTGGCCCCCTTGGCTTTTCAAGGAAACCAAATTCGAATGGAGATACCCATGCAGTGTACACGACCAAAATAACCAGAAATGTCTCCCATGCCCTGAAAAAATTAGTTTACCTGAGCTAAGTTTAGTAAGCAAACATTTTCTACTTAAAAGAACTGCAGATACGTTTAACAGTGACATATTTATAAAATACCAATACAGACAGATAAATTCAAAAAACATCTGCCAGAGTGCCAGTTGCATATTTCTACAAATGGGTCCTATTCATTAGCATTCAAATCGATTTTTTCCATCGGGAAAATCAACTAGTTAAAAACATTCAAAGGAGTAAAAGATCATATTTCGCATACTGTTCAAACACGGAAAGGGATCTTCAAATAATCAAAGAAAGTTACCTAGTATCAAGGCCTCCTATTAGGAATGAATCTGGTCCATGCTTTTACTCACTTTTTACTATAGAAGTTCAAATCCATGTGCACAACGAAAAACATAGAATAGGAACTAATTCCCAAAGGCAGAAAAAAGATTGGGACAGTTAAAAGCTTTCCTGATTGAAAATAAAGAGAAATTCGAAAGAGGACAAGAATAGACTAGAAAAGTAGCTCAGGGGAAAAAAGAAGAAGATCATACCAAGAATAAAGGATAGAATTTAGTCTAGAAATGTTTTGGACGGTCCGGATTTTAATGAACCAGAACACTTTTGGACGACTGCGATTACCGTAAACTATTTACGGCGGAACTGTAAAAAAGATTTTCTCAAAAAAGGAAACTACTATATTAAACTAGCAAAAGAATACTAAATTTATGTCAAGTACAGAATCTAACAAATGCTATATGCCAGTAACCAATTTAAGCTTGACCCCGGAAATTAGTCAAAATGCAAATTGACCCGGACATCTTGAGTTAGAAAAAAAAAAAATCAATTACCAATGTAGTACTTACTACTTAAAGAATATGGGCGAAACGGATAGAGAAAATTAAGCATTAAGATAGTACAACACAGTTCACCCGATTTTCATTTACAAAAAAGGAAAAATTCACCCGATGTGGTGTTTCAAGTTCCAATGGAGGGCGAATATAGTAATAATACCTAATCTAAAATGTCAATAGTACCCTTGGGTAGTTAGAGTCAGATTCTCCCAGTAGAGTCCATAACAAAAGATCAAGCTCTTCCGCAGTGCAATCTTGAACGCCGAGTTGTAGTCGCATCTTGGTCGCTAAATTAAATTCATCTTGGAGTCTCCGTACCAAGTAGGTTATACCTGGACTGTAAAGAAGCCAGATCCATAACCAATACTCTCTCTCCCCTCCCGTTCTATGATGTTTGTCTCTTTTCGAAGAAGAATATAAGGAATATAATTTGATGAGCAATATTAGGAACACAAATTCAAAACACGGCCTTAAACACAATTGCGTTCGGAACGAAACCGTTCAGCAAAGGTGAGCCCACGTATATCGGCTCCCTAGAAGTTCTGTCCGGGTTTGTGTTTGCAACTGGGTTTGTGTTTTAAAGTTGCAGAAGTAGACCTTTTGTATTTTGATTGGTAGGAAAAAGAATTGAAAAGTTAATCTAAAGTAAAATGGACAACCAGAGAAGAGGGTTACTATCCTCAATCTGCAACTACTATGCGTATAAAAGCAAAGAGGGTAATACACCCGATATATATTGTAGTTATAACTTAATTTCAGGGCTTGCTTACGTGCTCATCAACTAATCTTGACGACCAATCTCATCATCGAACGGGGCTTTGCCAGTGGATAGAAGCTATACATATACAAACACATGTATATGTATCAGAGCAGGGTTGGGAATTTTCGGCACGATACGAGAACACGACACGAAGTGGGTCAGCTATTTCTGACATGGAACACGAATATGAAACCATACGATAGCACACGAGAAGATAAACAAGTTGGGCTATATTTTGATACGAGATGACACAACATGATACCCACCGCTTAATAATGAGAGAGAGAGAAGAGAGAGAACAAGATTAAGAACAAGATTAAGAACCTGTAACGGCGGTCGTAAGGGGAGACAGTGAATCTACTGAGCTTGACCCTGCGATTACTCCTGGCGCCAAGAGACGGTAAAATCCCAGTGGAGAGGCTGTAATGGCTTCCGTCTCTGGAGAACTGCTCGATTTCTTGCTCGGAAGCCCCGCACATTGACGCCTTCAGCACCCCCAGCCCTCCCCTGTTATTCCGCATCCCGACGCCCCCTCTGTTTTTTTTTTTTCTCTCTCTCTCTCTCCCCAAAAATCCCTCGTAAAAAATGAGAACAGAGGTGATTTTGTTTCCTTTGTTAGTTGTTTCCGTTTTCTTTCTCGTTTTCTCTCTCTTCTGCTTCCCATATGTATCAACATGTACATATACTCCTATATACATACATGAAGAGAGAGAGAGAGAGGAGAGAGAGAGAGAGAGAGTCACAGTTATTTCGAGTCCTGTCACTAGCGGGCATGCTTTTCGAGGGATTTGGTTGACGGTTTTGCCCCTGGCTACGCATGGTAACAGGCGTTTAGCTGTTCGTTTAACTGGACAAGGGGAAAATATTACCCCGGCCGACTCGCATATGAATCGGTTGGAGTTGGACTGAACCGTCTTTTCGGCCCAGAGCTCCTTCGGTTTCACTTACAGAACCCGAATATTGGTATTTGGTACCGAAAAATTTCTCGATCGAAAAGAAAATTTTTCCAATGCCGTGGGTATCATATGGTATCCGCTCGGTACATTCGGATCGTCCATTTTGATTTTGAACAGCTCGAATTTGGAGAGATAAAAAGGAGAGAGTGATGGGATGAGAGGAGAGAAAGTATTTCAATCTGTTCGGGCGCATTTTTTGATGACACGGATAAGCTGCTTGCGTACCATGTGGGCGTGCCCACGTGATACCCACATGGTACCAAAAAAATTCTTGAAAATTGGGACACTAAAAAGTATATATACGACGCGGGGCCTATTTTTGAGTTGCATACGAATGATCCAAACCATCTATTAATTTTTAATTTTTAAAATGAACTCCGCGATGCTGGCATATGCACATTTTGGCACCCCTATATTTTTTTTTGTACCTTTAGAAAAAACAACTTTTCCAAATTCTATTCATCTCCCTTGAAGATGTACTTTGGATCATATGTTTAAACACTATTATGTTGGATGATGAAAAACCTAGAAAATATATTGTCGAAAAGATCTGTTTAGTGCTTGTTTTTACAGCAAAGAAGTTAAGACGTTATATGCTCGCGCACAAGATACACCTTATCTCACGCTCTCAAGTACTTGATTTTGCAACCCACGATGTCAGGAAGGGTTATTGAATTTGGTTCCTATTAATCACGGCAACATCTTTTCTTTCTTTTTTTTTCTTTTTCTTTTTTGTCTCATCACTACATTATTACAATAAAAATATTCCAAAACATATTTGTCACTGTACTAGATTGAACCAAAGAAAAAACAAATAATCGTTCTCATTTTTGCAGCCAAAACCTTTTTTTTTTTTTTTTTTTAAAAAAAACCTGGTCATTGCACATCCTATGTATTTTTTTTCTCAGCAAGAAACTAGACATTTACCCATTCTTGGTTTGGCTGGCAATAGGAAAAAGAAGAAGAAGAGAGCTAGAAATTGTAGTAAACATAGTGGAAAGGAAATGGCGGGAGTGCATGTAATGTGGGAATTGAGGGTATAAGAGGAAACATATTGAGCTTTTCATATTTTCCGGATTTAGATTATCTCGTAATCTCACATTCCCATGAGGTAGTTGTGGAGAGATCAAATTCCTCGTCTATTCACGAAAATGATTACATCTGGATTGAGGGATAAGGAATCATATTCTCATTCAAACGCTTGCCAAACATAAGAATGTTAGAATTCCGAAATCACATTTTCATTTCTCTCTAGGCTTCGTTTAATTGTCGGGAATTTTTCATTTCTCCCTGAGGCTCCGTTCAGTTGTCGGGAATGTTGTGTGAGAAATTGCTATCCAGAAAAAGTGACGTGAGGTGAAGTAAAGGAAAATGAAATTTATTTTCCTGTGTGTGTTCTCTTGACAAGATGTCTTGCAGAAAAAACAAGAATTCCTTCCTTTTGGCAAGATCTATTTTGCAAGAAAGTGTTTCTCAGTGGGAAAGTTGAAACTGAGTCCTACAACTTCCTAGTAACTGAACACACAGAAAATTACAGAAAAATTAATTTTCCCATCATTTTCGATCATTTCCGTGCAATTAAACGGGGCCTAAGATATCGGACATCCAAACATAGCCAAAAGGATTTGGGAGGATTCAATTCCTAGTCGGTTTTGGTAATCTTTTGACTAGAAGTTTTCCCAGAGGCAAAGTAGGAGTTTACGGCTCCGTTCCAGAACACCTTCTTAAAAAATAAGTACTTATTTCACATTTTCAAATTCAAAAATAATATAAATGAAAAATTATTTTTCAATTTTTTTTTCACCGTATAAAAGATCTCAATGAGATCTATCAAACAAGATCCATATTGATAGAAAAATTATTTACGTAAACACATGATTTTTAAGCTTGAAATTGCCTTCTTAAAAAATAAGTACTTATTTCCGTTTCCGAAACGGGGCCTACATATAGTATAGAAATTCAATGGTTGAAGTTACTTTACGCAATTACCATCGATTGAGATTTGGAGAATCGTACTCTCAAATCTTCCATGGAAAAGTATTTAGGGCGCCGCTATTCGCAGCCCTCTATTTACTCCCGTAGCCCATTATATTTCGGTAAATGATTGTTGAAAATCATAAATAACATTTCGGTAAATTGCTGTTGAAAACAAGATTATGTTTCAGTAACTACATGTCGAAAATATGTTCAACTTTCGGTAAACAACTGCCGAACATGCATTTTCGGTAAACATCTGTTGAAAAAAATATTATATTTCGGTAATTGGACGCTGAAAATATATCTCAATTTCGGTAACTAACTGTCGAGTATAATTGAAAATTTTTAACGGACTACGGGAGTAAATAGAGGGCTGCGAATAGCGGCGCCCAGTATTTAAAGCCCAACCATACAATTCCACAATGAGCACTTAAAATTTAATATTCCAGTTATCCTTAAAGTATCTATTTTTCCCTATTCGACCCACCCCATTTACCATTGATAGAAGTTACCTCATTCCATTTTCTCAAATAAGTACTTAAAAAATAAGGACTTATTTTCAAGCTTAAAAATAATGGACTTAAGAAAATAAAATAATTTTTTTTTTACAGGGTTTGATAGATCTCATCAAAATCTATCAATCAAGATTTACATTGCATATTTTTTTGATTTCAGTAAACCTATTACTTTTAAGCTTGTAAATTGCAAATAAATACTTATTTTTTAGAGTACTACTATGTGCACCGACAGTTTCCGTAGGGAAACCGTACCGACGGCCATCGCGGCCGTCTCCGGCCGCCGGACGGCCGATCCGAACCGTCCAAAAATTTAAAAAAAAAAAAAAGAGGGGGCCACGCGAGAATCAACGGCATCCGAGGTGTGTAAGGTGCTTGATCCGAGCACCCTTTTTCGTGTGTGTATATATATATATATATTTCATTTTTTTTTAAAATTTTTGGACGGTTCGGATCAGCCGTCCAGTGGCCGGAGATGGCCGCGCGTGGCCGTCGGTACGGTTTCCCTACGGAAACCGTCGGTGCAAATAGGATTTTCGTATTTTTTAAGGGGCAAAACTGAAACGCCACCTCAGCTTATCAGTAATAGTTGCCGTTGATACACAGCCCCAACCCATAGGGTTGAAAATGAACTAGCGTACCATTCGATGCTCATTTTGGTACGAACTCGTTTCGAGTTCGTTTTGTCTACTAAACTAATTAAACATAAACCTCAATTATAGGATCCTTCAATAACTGAGTTGAACTTAAACCTAAGGCTCAATTTAAATGCCCGTAATCTTTTGTAGGAATAGGAAGGTAATCGAATTCCTAGTAATTTGATACCTGGAGTAATTATATTTCGACGGTTTGGATTAATTAAGTAATCTTCTCTAGGAATCATTTATTTGGGAAATATCCTAAGTCAAACGTTTCCTTTTTATATCGATCGAGCCAGGAATCCAATGGGTGGTGGGAGGGATTAGATTCCTCCTATATTCAGGAATGTGATTCCTCATAGATTGGGAGATCAGTAATCTCATTCCCACTCTTCACAAACATAGAAATGTTGAAGTTCCGGAATCACATTCATATTCCCTCTTTCAATACCTGCCATCCAAACACAGCCTAACAATATTTGATTCGGTTAGGCTCGCGAACATGAGATCATTATTAACATGTAAATAAAATTTTGGTTTTAGATATACGTATTTGTTAATAATATTTTCTTTGGGGTGTATATATATATAGTCATTTATCTTTTGTTCCCAGTATCCTTGTAGCCAAATAGTATTCCTTAAACGAGCTTGAGTTTGACTCGATTTGGTTCGTTTTAACTTGCCTGAGTTTGACGAGCCAACCTTAAGCTTCAAAATTTTTAAATGAGTTGAACTCGAGATCAATTATTTAAGCTCGAATCAAGCCCGAACCAAATTCAATCGAGACCAATATTTGCCTAACCGAGCCCGAGCCTAACTGGGTTCAATCTCAAGTGCTCACAATTAACCTAATACCTCATCCTTCAATCCACAACAACTATACCAATGATGATGGGTCAACGGTAGGCTTGAAGGGACTGATGCCGGTAGTGTTTTTTTTTTTTTGCCAATTGATAGGAGATATCATTATATCATCTATGAAGTATAAAGTACAAATCACGAGACACTACATCCATTGTGTAATTGAGAGTCTACAAAATAATTAAGTCCAATAACTGACCCAACAAGATAAGCCCAACTCAACTATAAACCCCATTAAGGGGAGAATCTCACTAATAAACTACCTTTTATCTTGTATTTTAGATCTTTAACAACCAACAAGTGACGTTCAGAAATCTCAAGACAGAAGCTCATTTCCACATCATCGACTCCAACACTTCCTATATACAATACACGATATGTATTTCGATATGATTCGTGAAATGAAAAAACGCTACATGATACGTATCTCGATTTGGAAACACTTGCGATGGGTTATGTTAGGGTGATAGAGGTTGACTGAGAGACAAAAAGAGTGGAGGTTGAGTTTAGGTTTGGGCGGGTATGATTGGGTTTGGATGTGAGACAGTGAGTGGTTTACGGCTCTTACATGTGGCATAGTAAATTTGTCTACAAATTGAATGGAAGTTGCTAATTGGAGGAAAATGTAGAATAATAATAGAAAAATGAGGGGCTCAATTGCAAATATAAAAATGTTTAAATTCTCAGTTGATTAGAAACTGGGACAAGTGATAAGCACCCAATTGTGTAGATATTTGGTGCACCTAGTCCCGTTTTACGTCAATTAACTTATGTTTATTTACTGTTTTAAGTGATTTTGCATGTAAGGTTTGGATCCATAGGGGTCTCTACAGGCTTTGCTCCTAATAAACCAGTCTCCTCTAGAATATCTAGTGTATACTTTCTTTGAGACAAGCTGATCCCTTCCTTGGATCTTGCTACCTCAATACCCAAGAAATATCGAAACTTACCCAAATCTTTGGTGTGAAACTGACGCTGTAAAAACTATTTTAACTCATCAATACCTTTCTGATCATGCCCAATAATAATGATATCATCCACATACACAATCAACACTACTTTCCCCCGATCTGACTTAATAGAGAAGACATAATGATCAGAGTGGGAGCGACACATACCAAACTGTAACACAACATCACTAAACCTGCCAAACCAAGCTCGAGGTGACTGCTTAAGACCATAGAGAGCTTTGCGAAGATGACACACCTGAGAACGCTACCCCTGAGCAACAAACTCTGGAGGTTGCTCCATATACACCTCCTTGAGTAGATCACCGTGGAGAAATGCATTCTTGACATCCAACTAAAACAAGGGCCAACCAAGATTGGCGGCCAGAGAAATAAGAATGCGAACAGAGTTAATCTTTGCCACTGGAGAGAAAGTCTCTGCATATTCAATGCCATACGTCTGGGTGTAGCCTTTGGCCACAAGACGGGCCTTGTACCGTTCTACGGTGCCATCCGGAATATACTTAACGGTAAACACCCACCGACATCCAACGGTAGACTTTCTTGGCGGAAGAGAAACCAACTCCCAAGTGCCCTTGTCATGGAGAGCAAACATCTCAGCCTCCATAGCTGTCCGCCACTCAGAAATAAATAAGGCCTCCTGAACAGTGTTAGGAACAAAAATAGACGAAATAGAAGTAGTAAAAGCACGAAGGGACGGAGACAGATGATTATAGGAAATAAACTAAGTAATAGGATGGGTAGTGCAGGACCGAATACCTTTGCGAAGAGCTATAGGAAGACCAGGTGACGGAGGGAGTGGTGGTGGTGGTGGTGAAGCGGGATCTTGGGACGAAGGAGGCGCGGCGGCAGGCACTAGTGGGGCGGTTAATCTTTTCCGTTGACGAACATATACCTGCAATGGTAGCACAGGAACAGGAGGAACATCTATAGGAATAATATACTCAGACTCAGAAAGGACATACTCAGACTCAGGAGTCCCCGAAAAAAAAGGCAATGACTGATTAAAGGTGACATCAGCACACACAAAGTGACGACGAAGAGAGGGTGAGTAACACTTATACCCTTTTTGTGTGCGTGAATAACCAAGAAAGACACACCGGATCGAGCAGGGATCAAGCTTGTCCCGGTCAGGATCTAGTGCATGAATATAGCACGTACACCCGAATACCCGAGGAGGTAACGAGTGGAGAGGACGACCAGAAAATAAAACCTTATGAGGTATCTGACCACTAAGAATAGTGGAGGGCATACGGTTAATCAAGTAACAGGCTGTAAGAACAACATCACTCCAGTAAGACTTAGGGACCTGCATTTGGATTAACACGGCACGCATAACTTCAGATAAGTGTCGGATCTTGCGTTCGGCAACCCCATTTTGTTGTGGAGTCCGAGCGCAAGAAGACTGGTGAATTATCCCATGATCATCAAAAAAGCGAGAAAGAGCATTATGAAAATATTCACGTGCATTATCAGAACGAAAAATACGAATGCAAGTATCAAACTGAGTTTTTATTTCTGCATAAAAGGACTTAAAGACAGAAGACAGCTCTGATCGCGTTTTCATAAGATAAAGATATGTAACACGAGAGAAATCATCGACAAAAATAACATAATACTGAAAACCAGCTAAAGTGGGAACATGAATAGGACCCCAAATATCTGAATGTACTGACTGGAAAGGACGCGACGCACGACGCTCAACCCTAGGATAAAAAGACACTCGACGGTGTTTGCTAAACTCACAGACTTCACATTGCAAGTCCTTAATACTACTACATGATGGTACCAGACGCTTCAGATTTTGAAGCGAGGGATGATCCAGACGACAATGCTGTTGATAGGGAGAAACGGATGACTGAAGAGCAACAGACGCAGGATAAATGTCATTGGTAAAGTAATATAGGCCGCCACGTTCAGTACCCCCACCAATCTTCCTCCCCGTCTTTAGATCCTGAAACACACAACCATGAGAAGAAAAAGTGATGGAGCAGTTTAAAGATTTCGTAAGTTTACCAACAGACATAAGATTAAATGAAAAACTAGAAATATGGAAGACAGAGTCCAAAGTAAGAGATGGAGTAATGGAAACGGAACCCAAACCAGTAATTTCAGAAGTTGAACCATCAGCTAAGGTAACACGAGATTGTGTACCAACAGACCGACGACTAGAAAAGATAGTAGATGTACCAGTCATATGATCAGAAGCACCAGAATCGATAACCCAATGAGTGAAAGAACGAGAAGAGGCAACACAAGCAACGGAGGAACCGGTTTGAGCGAGTGTAGCAGTAGATGATGAAGCCTGATTTGACATTAGGCGTTGATACTCTTCTGAAGAAATAGTCACCACAGGGTCGACAGGGTGAGGAGGTGGCTCAACATCCTCAAAAATAGCAGTCTGATGAGCCTGAGGAAACCCATGGAGATCATAGTAAGTCTCCACGGTATGATTGGTCCCCCCACAATAAGTACACAATAGGGAATCACGGCCATGACCACAACCACCTCCCCCTGACATGCGACCACCAAAACCACGACCAAAACCATCAATACCAGAACCACGAGCAGCCACACCAAAATCACGCCCACCAAAATCACGGTCAGAGCCACGTCCACTAAACCCAGAGCCACGTCCACTAAACCCAGAGTTGCGATCACGACCATTAAACCCAGAATCACGACTGCGACCATGACCACGGCTAAATGAAGTACTAGAAACACCAGAAACAATGGAAGTCAATGCTGAACGATCAGGAGGTGGCGCAGACACAGATACAGAAGACTGTCGAAGGCGACTAAAGACCTCACCGAGAGAAGGAAGATCACGAGACCCCAATAGATGATTACGAACAGAACCATAAGTGGATGATGTACCAGATATAAACCGAGCAACCTGCATACGCTCACGCTGGCGCCGCATGACCTGAACATCTGAGGAAATCGGCTCACATATGTTAAGCTCCTCACAGATGCCACGGAACTTCGCATAATAAGACTCCAAAGATAAGTTCCCCTATGAGATAGAAAAGAATGACTGATGAAGATCATATGTGCGACGAAGATTGTTAACACCAGAATACATCTCCTGAGCCTGTGTCCATACTTGTTTAGCCGTAGGTAAGAAAACCAGCGTGCTAGCAATATGTTCTTCCATACTATTCCATAAATCAGACCGAATATTAGCATCCTCAGATACCCATATCTCCTATGTGGTAGTAGTCGCGACGGGTGGATCATCTGTCAAATAATGATAAAGTTTCTGACCCACATAATAAACCTCGACAGCTCTAGCCCAGACAGCATAATTCTTTCCATTCAAAAGAGTGGAGGTAATGGACAATCTCTCACGAAACCGAGAAGAGCTAGCCAAACGATCAGTACCAACAGAATTAGAAGCAGACTCAGACTTCTTTTCAGACATTATACCGAACGATTGAGAGATAACAACTAATATGAGTAAACTATTTTAATCGAGTAAACCACCACCACCAACTACAAATCAACCAATAGGAAATCCAACATCAAAATCCACTGACCAAAGCTTTAACAACAGGACTACTTATCATCAACAAATACCCATTACCTCGTAAGCCAAAAATGTCACTGAATATCACCAACACAGAGAGATTGTCAATGGAACAACCTGAAACAAGGAACATCGGAGACAGATGCATCACTTACAAGCATCAACGAACCAAATTACAAGACTGTTGGGCCACGGATGAGGGTTAGACAAGACTGGGTAAGAGACGTGGGGTCAAGCGAGGGTCATAGGGGTTTAGGCGAGGGTCGCCAGAGTCAGGCGAGGGTCGCCGGAGGTGCGCTGGAGGCTGGCGAGAGTCACGGTTGCTGGGTTATGACTGGGTCTAAGTTTTGAGGGGCTGTCGGTAACTAGGTAAGGGGTTTGGGGTTCAGGCGAGAGTCATTGAGGTTTAAGCGAGGTTCGCCGGAGTCAGGCGAGGGTCGCCGGGGGTGCGCCGGTGGCTGGGTTATGTCTGGATCTGAGTTTTTGGCTGAGATATGGTGGCTAGAGTTTCCTGATTACTGTTCACAGATCGTAACACTGTTCACGACGGCTACAATAGACGATTTCTAGGCTAGGGTTAGAATCTATGGCGGGTTAGGATTGCGCTCTGATACCATGTTGTTTAGAGAATGAGAGAGAAGTGTTTTGGGTATATTAACCAACCCTAACACATGAGAGCTTTATTTATATTACGTGAGAGCTAATTACATAACGTAACCAACCAATGTGGGACTGAGTCTAAACTCTTATTCTAACAGATACGATCCTTGGAGTATCGATACTTCAGGAAATCCAGCTCTCAGCGTATCGATATGGTTTTCGGAGTATCGATACGGTTCCTCTTTGTGAAATTCTGGATTTCTGGTCAAACAGCACGGTATCGATACGGAGATAGCGTATCGATATGGTTCCTTTACGGGGAATTTTGGAATTAAAGCAAGGCTGCACGGTATCGATACGGTATTAAAGTATCAATACGGGTGATTCACCGACATGCTTTTTGACAGATTTTAACTTTCCATTTGTGGCATGTTTTCACTTTTTGGATATTTTCTGATATTTTTGGAAGAGAGAGAGAGTGCATTTTTTTATAAAAAGCCATCTCTCTCTCTCCCTCCTTTATCATCTAGTTCATTAGAAGTTTAGTCTCTCCTCCATTAATGTTGTCTTAAGCTTTTCACGTGTTTTTTTTTACCTAAAACTCAAGTAAGTAACTCTCGTTTGTTAATTTGCCGCTCATTAAAGCTGTAGCTACGGACTAGATTCTCTTTAATATCAAGTTTATTTTCGGTTCCGTCGGTTAAACTTCATGTCTCGTTTTTATACTCTCTTATACGGTTTAAGTATGTGTGAGTAGTCGTTAGGCTGAGTCTCAAGATACTCTTTCCCAAGAGCTGGGGTCGTTATTCGGTTCTCAAACCACCGGGTTCAAAATCATGATTCTCGGAATAGAGCTTAACTTGCATTTTTGGTCTAAACAAGGGGTGTTAACTCCTTGGTAAGACGTTTAGTCAAGCGGTCTTGGCAAGCAGTTTATCGAGGACTCGTGGCCTCCTATGTGTTCGATAAATGTTAAAAACAAGTTGGTTCGCCTCCGTTTAATCACATCTTTCAATAAACGTAGTTGTTAAAGCTAAATCTTCTGGGCGTGAGCATGCGGTCATGACTCTCGCCTGAGTTAAATTGAGAACCAGTAACATCCTTTGTCAAGGGTTAGAAAATCCCTAGACTTGCCTCTTTTAAGTTAATCAAACTTTTTTCTAGTCTTTTGCCTTGGCAATTTTCACCGTTTCAAAGTATCACCAAGTTGGCTGTCTTGAACGCTGCATCCTACCATAAAACCTATAATCCGATTAAGTTATATTCGAATTCCCTGAGGTACGATCCCGGTCTTACCGGTTTTTCATGCTACCGACGATCTAGCCCTACGCTTGGGGTTTTTCTCAACCTTATTCGAAGGCGAGGTTAGAAGGCTAAGCAACAAGTACTAAAATGGAAAAGCTTTTTATTATTCTTGACAATAGGAATTTTACTCCCTCCGTCCCTATTTAATTCTCTACTATAGTTTTACGTGTATTTTCAATGGCTTATATCTCTCGACGTATGTTATGTTTTATGTTTTGAAATCATTGTCTTAGAGAAAAATTGAGATCTATTAAACAAGATCTATATTGCATATTTTTAACAATATACGTTGAGAGATATAAGTCATTGAAAATGCACGCAAAACCATAGTAAATGATTAAATAGGGATGGAGGGAGGAGTATTTACTAAATTACTACAAGGGCCAATCTTCTGTACGTAAGAATCAAACCTCACGCTTTGAAAGAGCGAGCGCTCTCCGACCATTGGGTTAAACCCCAAGGTCAAAAGGGGAAAGCTATTATATCGTTTCTTTGCATCGGATTATTACAACTAGAAAAATGCCATGTTTTGCAGTTGTAGAAGTTTTTTTTTTTTCGAGGAACGAGCCTTCTCTAGTTCAACTCTACCATTCCGTTTCTCATATGCATGTGGGCTTATTCTGGGTTCTTATGGATAATGTTAACCGTTTGGTTTGTTGTTGAATGGATCTTCAATGCGACTTGAACAATACTTAGACATCACTCGCTGAGGTATCATGTTGCTATTCTTCTTGTTGCAATGACCATTTTATCCTTTAAATCACAACTATTGATTACTTCCATTTTGGTCATGGGCCAAATATTTTAAGTGTTTAGCTTTTTTGGCAAAATATTTAATTTTTTGAGTAAAGATTTCGTAACTCATTGAATGCCTTCGTTTTTCACTTGGACTTTTGTGCTTATGGTTTACGTCTTAAATAAGTGAGGCAAAACATTCATCTTAAAACATTTATCTAATAAGTGCATGTGGTAAATGCTATTTACAAAAAAAAAAAAAAAAAAAACTCATTGAATGCCAAAACAAAATACAAAGACAAAAAAGAGCCCTCAAGGAAATTTCCTAACTATTGGAGATTCTCTAAATAGTAATTATTTACAAAAGGTAGTGAATGCTTTAGAGTGGTCGTCGATACATAACCAAACCAAACTAAATCAAACCGAGTCTTAAGTCTCAATCACTTGAGGTTGACTACATAAATCCGTTTCCTCCATTGAGCTCTATTAAGGATATTTGTTCACACAAACCCATTAAGTGGCCCTTAACAGAGCTCAATGGAGAAAACAGATTTATGTAGCCGACCTCAAGTGATTGGGACGTAAGACTCGATTTGGTTTGGTTTGGTTATGTATCGATGACCACGTACTCTAAAGCATTCACTACCTTTTGTAAATAATTACTATTTAGAGAATCTCCGATAGTTAGGAAATTTCCTTGTGAGGGCTCTTTTTTTGTCTTTGTATTTGGTTTTGTCATCGATGCATATGATATGAATTTTTGTATAGACAAGTGTCTTGGCCAACTTATTCGTACAACGGTTAATTCAAGACCCTAAAGTTAATAATTGTGCAAATCTCCTGTGGGCCCAAGGATTTTAGTGGCTATGAAAATTGAATCTGCGAGCTTGGAAGAGTAAACTCCGTACTTCGGTTACTTGCTACTCAACAAATTCCTTGGGGTTTACATATGGTAATAGTATACTGAAGAGAGCCCTTTTTACAATGTAAATCAGTAGGAGAATTATATTCAAAGTGGCATAAATACCAGGATTCTATATCCATATTTGGAAGGTTCGCAATAAATAAATTGAGTCCGATGCAGAACAATCCAAAAATTAGTAATAAGATTCTTATATATAACAAAAATTAGTAATAAGATTCTTAACCCCAACGGAGAAAACAAAACACACTAATTAATAAGATTCTTATATATACCTAAAATTAGTATTTATCCGTGAAATAGGGTAATGGAAATAAGATCGCTCTTAGCATTTTCTTATGAACGGCAATCCCTCTTAGCATTTGAACAATAAAATGCTCTACTAGATATGTTGCAATCTTTTCTAAGCAACGATTTCTTTTACGAATTTTTTTTCGCAGCGTCTTGGTTGACTTTAAAGTCAACTTGTATTAATTATATGAATTTTGTAGCAATGAATTAGTAAAATACAAGAATTAAACGAGTTTTCAAACATATCCAATGCACGATTTCTTTTACGAATTTTTTCCGCCACGTCCAGGTTGACCTTAAATTCAACTCTTATCAATTATATGAATTTTTGTAGCGATGAAGTAAAATACAAGAATTAAATGAGTTTTCAAACATATCCAATGCACCTTAAAGAAAGTAAATTACACAAATGCACTTAAACAAGGAAAGAATATCGGATACATGCAATGTTATATATAGATTATAACGCCCTCTCATATGAGATGAGTTCATCGTATATGTAGTTTCCACCTCATGCGAAAAAGCGTTACAAATAGTTGTTGTACCTAAATTTTTTGCACTTTTAGAAAACTTCCCTAGCCTGCATCAGTATTTTTTTTTGCCAATATTGTATAGATTAGAGGGGTTAGTGAGAGTGTTAGAGTTAGCACAATGGAGTCTAGAGACTATTCATAGCCCTAGTCTCCAAAGCCCTGCCCCTCGTGGGACTCGAACCTTGATCACTACTAAGCGAGGGAAATGAGTTACCAACTTCACTAGAAGTGACTGGTTCTCCTCTATAATGAGTATGACCCCAATCTATGAGGCAGGACACTGAATAACTTTTCCTTCAGAACACCCCCGCACTTTCGTTTTCTCTCGGCTAAAATCGAGGCTCTTCTCTCTCGAATAAAGGTGTGTGCATAATCCATTGTAGTATACATTATGAGAAAAGCTTTTTAACGGAGCCTTCCGTAAATAAAATCACAGCACTCCATCTCGTGCGTCTAAAAGTGTTTTGAGCGGTTATGATTAAAAATAAAATATTACCGTGAATAGATATTTATTACTGGTAGTAGTTTAAGAAATGTATCTCAATCATTAATTGCCGAAATTGACGACTGAGATTGCGCTTGGCCGTGAATAAGTTTCTCTCATACATTATACCGCCTATCTAAAGTAAAGATTAATTTTTCTTTGAAGTTTTTTTTTTATTCTTTTTGATTGCCATGGAACTTGCGTAAAGAAAATTAAGTGTACACAATTCAGAGATAAGAAAAACGGGCAAAGTCCACTTTGTCTCCTGTGATTTGAAAAACGGACAAAGTCAACAGACCGAGACCTTTTTGCCCCCTTTTATATAGTTTGAAAATGTTTGAAATCAACAAAAGCTCTGTTCCCTAATCCGAAGCGACCGTTAATTAGTTTGAATTTAACTCAACTAATCTGTGTTAGTTGTGTCCAAAAGTCACATGACTGAAACCGTTGGTTGAAAAACTTAACACACCAATGATCTGTTGAAGTCATCACATAATTGTAGCTAGGGTTGAAAATCCAACTTAGCCTAGCTATCTTGTAAGAGAAAATCAAATTCAATGCATTAATAGAAATAATTTGATGCATCTGAGTCTCGGACCTCTCGGTCAAAGTACAAAAGATCCACATGAATCGAGCGATTCCAAACACATTTGTATCCAAATCTATTTTTCAACATCTGTAAAACTAATTGAATTGTTGACTTTGAGGGGGCCTTTTTGGATCCCAATGGCCATTACTCTGAGATCACACCTCAGCTGTATTTCAATTCGTTGACATTGAGCCTCCCTTGTGCTGTCATCTACTGCAGCACTAGTCTCCTGATCAGCGGCCAAGCAATTGGGACATAAGCTCGATTTGATAAAAAAGAATTTATAATCTTTGAAAACAAATTACAAAGATTACATGACCCAAACAAACGAGGCATCACAACGGAGCAAGAGCAAACCAGAAAGCCACCCTGCACACAGATGATCATAGCGGCCATGGATTATTGGTGTATCTGGCGAGGGAATGAGCATGGCTCAAATCCTTGTGCTGTAAATTGAGCCCTTGGCTCTGGACATTTGTATCAGGAAAATCAGAGAAGCAACAGTCAGAGAGGTATGTATTTGTATTAATTAATCCGCTGCCCTTCCGTGGAGTACTGAAATTTGGGGAACCACGTAAATTCTTTGTGTCGACGGGTTGTGTGTGATTTATGTTTCACGTGCGTTGTTAATTGGTTTGGATCCTTGGGAACTTAAAGAAAGGGTAATGAGAAAAATTTTACTACTGAGGTTCATTTATAGAGGTCAATCTCTGCATCCAAAAGTGTTTTGGACGATCCAGATTAAAGACAAATTATTACCGGTAAAAGATATTTATTACCGGTCAAAGATTAAAAACATATCTCAACCGTTGATTGCCGAAACGGACGAGTGAGATCGCGCATTTTTCATGACCAACGTATTTACGGCTCTTTCGTGAATAAGTTTTTCCCGACGGTAACATATTACTGTGTTTTTGGAAAGTTAAGCTGTTATAACCACCAAAAAAGGAGAAAACAGAGCAAGGGCATGCCCTTGAACTCAAAACAATCAAAGAACAACAGAAATGACAAACATATCTACTGGTTTACATTCTCCCTAATCCGCTTGACGTTCCACCAACCACATAGGCAAGCACGCACATTCTCTACAATCAGGTCGAAGACACCTTGCCAGGGCATCCCTTTAGCCTTGAAAATTCTATTATTCCTCTCAACCCAGAGAAAATTGATGGAAGCTGTAAAGATCAACTTGAAAATCAAGCCATCCACAAACTTACTTCTACCATTAGCAAGGCCCCAAGAGATTCCATCCCTAAGAGGTAAAGGAGGTCTAGAAATATTGCACTTTAGTGGACAAAGATTCCACACAGCAGCTGAGAAAGGGCAGACAAAAAAGATATGGTCATGAGATTCCTCCGACCCACCGGAAAGGACACAGCTTTTATCAGCAATAATCCCCCAAGAAAACAATCTAACCCGAGTCAATAATTTCCCATGAAAAGCAATCCACTGAATCATAGCCCAACGAAGGACGTACTGCTTGAACCACACCAGATAATGCCACCTAACTTCTTCACCAGGAACTCTCAACACCTCCCAAGTAGATTTCGATGTATACTCCTCAGTAATGCTTGAACCACACCAGATATATTACAGTGTTGAAAACTTGAAATTGAACAAAACCGAAGAACATCGTTTTAGTGCTTTCCAAACACATCATTAGATAGGTCCTACGTCAGTAGGGTCAACTAGTGTCAAGAAGTGAAACATGGGGTTGCTTGTTCTAAGTGTGATGCTTCAACCTTGTGGATGTCCCCTCTTCGAATTTAAATAAAATATATATTTTCTTTGCTGATAAAAAAAAAAAAACATGAGGTTGCATGTTTGGTAAAAGTTTTGAATGAGATTTTTTGGGTAATAAGTGCATAGATATAGAAGTAAAAAAAATGAAGAGAATATGTAAGCTTTTTTTTTTTTGATAGGCAACAAAATTTTATTAAAAAGTCAAAATGATAATTTTTTTTTGTCTTTATTCAAAATTTTTCATATTTGTTAATTTTGCATCAAACTTTTGTGACTTATTGATTAGTCTCGTTGATAGGAATCAGAAAAGTAAAGAAAATTTAATCGAAACTCATAATTTTTTAAAAAGACAATAATAAGTCGAAAAGAAAGACTGTCTTTTTGACTTTTTAAAAAATTTATGAGTTTTGATCATAATTTTTTTACTTTTCCAATTCTGTAAAATACTATACAGATTTAATTTCAATCGGAATTTGGTTATTTAACATGTACGGGGATCTCTACCATCAACAAGTCACAAAAGTTTGACGTAAAACAACTAAATGCCAAAATAAAAAAAAATATTGAATAAAGACAAAAAAAAAATTAGTGGGAGGCTTAATTTTTTTTTTTTATCCAAAACCACGTACCCTTATTCGAAACCGTACTGGGAGAATTGGATCCCAAGTGAAGAAAGCAAAGTGTCCTCCAGTTATATACGCAATCAATATCGTCTAAGGTGAACCATAGTTTAATTTATTCGTGCTTATTAGATGGAGTAAATATTCTTGATAGAGTGTATAACTTAACAATTCTGTTTTTTTTTTTTTTTGAAAATGAACTTAACAATTCTCGAGTATGAAATGAATGATGTAATTATGACAAATGAGTGATCAACAAATATGCATGAAAAATCTCTCCACGCCTTACATATCTTAGCCTTTTGAGCTAAATTTCAAATTAAATTACTACAAGGACTATAAGAGTCTCTCCTCGTGCCTACGACTCCAATAACGATAAGAAACCAGGGACTCCCTCTTCTTAAACCCAATACCGTCTCAATTTAGAAGAAGACAACCATAATTATCAAGAGCGTCTCAATTCAGAACAAGAAGAGTAGATTTAGGTGTGTTTACATTCAACTATCTGTTGGATGTTTGCCTTATTTTCTTTTTCTTTCACTCTCTCGATGTATCCCTTTCGAATTTATAAAAGTTACGTTTGCCGAGGAAAAAAAAATTTCAGAACAAGAAGAGAAGATCTATTCGATCGGAAGAAAAAGAGAATATTTTTTTTCATAGGCAAAAAGTTTTATTAAGAAAACTTGACAAATGGTACATCAAGTTGGGGGAAGGGGAGGAGAATCCAACCAAGGTTAGATGGAAAAAAAAAAACAGTGGACCGAGGTCCAAACAACTTAGGGGCAAAGCCCGAACACCTAAAGGCCTCAAAATGCCCTCAATTGAAATAATAAGCCTAGCCCAAGAACCAAAATCAAATCCTAATCCAAGCAACCCTAATCACCGCAGCTACAAAAAACAGAGCATCCGCCATCACACCACCACCGGCAGCAACACGCGCGCGCGCACACGCACACACAGCTAGCTCAACAAAATAACAGAACACCCCACATACCACCTCCTACACCCCAGATCCATTAGAAAGCAGATCAAGACCTCTGTCGAACCTGGAGCTCATTTCTTTGGTGCTTATTCCTTTGGAGAGGAGTGAAAGGATTGTCTCTCAGTAAAAGGAGCGAAAGGATTGTCTCTCAATATTACAATTACAATTTGTAATATTCGTAGTAGGTGTACATAAGTTCATAATGTAAGTCGATCTTGAAATATTCCTAACATTTGTATAAAAAAATACAAATGTTTGTAGATACAACTTTTAGAATTTTATGTCATGGGTTGTCAATTGTTTTAAACGGATATGTTATGAGTTCTTGTATTATTGTTACCAATTTTTATTCACCTGTTCTTACTTTAAGTCGATTCAAAGGAGTCTATACCGTACATATTCAAATAATGTTAGCATTGTCGAAGTAAATCAAATTATAAGTTCACGTATTCTATGTGTAGCTTTTGTAACCACTCGTTTCGCACGTTATCCCGCCTTTTGACAAACTTATTACTAACTTTTTTAAAAACACAATTTGGATTTTGTGGTAGGTGAAATTTGATTAAAAAAGTTATTAGTAGAAAACTAATCAGTCGGCAAAAAGATGGTACGCAGCTAGTAAACTATTGATGTCCCTAGGAGAAATTTTTCAGGGCCAGGTGGGCACGGGTCACGTGGTGCCAAACGCGTCTCGACCGTTCAAACGTATTTTGGACGTTTCAAATTTGTCTGGACTTGAAGGGGTGTTTTGGTAATTTAACACTAAAAAATTACCCAAATAAATCGGGACCGTCCAAAATACGTTTGGACGGCCAAGAGTGTGCTCGACACCACGTGTCCACCCGGCACTGAAAAACTTCTCTGTCCCTAGGGTTTCATAGAAAGTGATTGACGACTTCCGAAAAGGTTGGCTTTTCAAAAAGAAAAAAACGCACACAAGTATAATTGTGATTGGTTTTCTACTCTCTGTTCAGTTCAAAAAGCAGTTTTCTTTCCCAAATAACCCGGACGGGACGGCGACAACAGAGGTTTGTTTTTTGTTTTTTTTTTTGTTTTTTCTAGTTTTTCCCCCGGTTGAAGGTGTTTTCCTAGCCCCTACGTGGGTGTGTTTTATGCTTTTATTTGAATGAGTTTGATTTTTGGGATAATGAGTGAAAAGAGAAATTAAAATAATAATTGGAGATATGGGTAATGAGTGAAGAGAGATGGAGAGAGAAATAAAAATATGATTAGAGATGGAGATAATGAGTGGAGAGAGAGAGAGAAATAAAAGTAATGATTGGAGATATGAGTAATGAGTAGAAAGAGAAAATGAGAATAATAATTAAAAGTAGGTATAATGAGTGTTTTTTGAATTGAATTATTATTATTATTATTATTATTATTATTATTATTGTTTGTCTGTGTCACAAATTTTGTGGACTATTAGTTTGTCTCGCTGAGAGGATTCAGAAAGTAAAAAACTATGGCTTTTAGACATATATTTTTAAAATATCCGAGAAAAAGCCCAAAAAGTCTAGCTTCGTTTTTTTGATCGTCGAAAATATATAATACTCTATCATTTAATCGATAAAGGGTACATCAAGAAGCGAAAAAATCACCCAACAAAAAGTTGAATGAAAGAAAGAGAAAAGGAACACAAAAGAAATAGACCAATTAAAGATGGGAGCAAACAAGCCAACAGCACCACGTACAGCATCAAGCATCAGCATAAGAACTCGAAAACAGACTTCAATCATCACCGGATCACAGAACCATAGAAGAAAAAACATTTCTCTCCAAAAGAACACATCCGGGGACAACCGACAACAGCAAGAGCACAATGAAATCGTTATCCCTTTGGCCAAAAAAGAAAATAAAAAAAATGAAGCGCATTTGAAAATCAGAAGCTATGTACTTACGTCCATTCCTCTAAAAATCATCAACAAAAAATGAAATTCAACACAGATTTTGAATTATGAATTAATATTATACTGCCCCAAGCACAACATCCTAGGGTTGATTATGTGTTAGATTTTGTACTTGAGACATGCTAAATTAGCAGGGTACGCCTGAAACTTTCAATTCTGCTTGGGTCATGTTCATAGTCTTGCATGTCTGTCTTGCAAGCAGTTGCATGCAAGTCCTGAAGAATAGAAAATTTGTGGGTTAGAGAACAAAACAGTCTAAAGAAAACGAATTGATGCATGTAGGCAACAAAAAAATTTACATTTAGGCACCGTTTGTTTTGATGTAAAATTTTTTCATGTAAAATAATTTTCAGAAAATAAATTTCAAACTTTTATTTTTCGATGTTTAGTTGGCATATGAAAAATATTTTCAGAAATCGACAAAACTGCGGAGAGAGAGAGAGAGAGAGAGAGAGAGAGAGAGAGAGAGAGAGAGAGAGAGAGAGAGAGAGAGAGAGAGAGAGAGAGTTGACGATTGAGCAAACTGAATAGTGAAAATCGCAGGAGAAGGCAGTAGGTTCATTTTGGAAAATAACTTACGGGAGATTTAAGGGTAAGTCATTTTCATCCAATTCGAGGATTTTTCTCATCTTTTATAAAACCAACAAATACCGAAAAATAGGTAAAACATTTGGGGCGTGTTTTCAGTAGTGAAAAATTTGTAGATTTTTATTTGTGGTTGAGAAATTGTTAGGTGTTTCGGTAGTGAATAAGTTGTTGATAGGTTTGTAAGTAAAGTTACTGTAGTAAAAAATATTTTTGTTGACAACATTTTTGTTAGTGAAAATAAGATGGTAAAATACTGAAACTTTTTTGTTAGTGGAAACGAAATGGTAAAATGCATTAATTTTTATTTTATTTTTGTTAATGGAAGCACCCCCTTAGTTTTGGTATCCTCATTTTTTCTTTTTCTTTTTTATTGGCAAAAGTATCATTTTATTATCGGCAAAAGTATCATTGTATTAGGAAAAGGGAAATTCAACCAAAAGTTGAAAATTACAACCATGATGAACAAGCCCATAGCACTCATGGGCCTAAAATGTCCAAATAATACAATAAATTTAAATGAGACATGACAGTTTAGTTTGGGTCGCATGAAATTATCCGAGAATATGGACAGAAAAAATGCATCAGCCGTGACAACATGCGCAAGAATTTTCAAGGAGACAGACTCTACAAAAGTAGAACCAGCTGAAAAGTGAAGACCAATTAGGGGTGTAGAAAATGCTCTCTACTACACTAGGCTAGACTAGAGAAAGTATATACAAGGGAAAGTTAAAACATGCATGCGTTAGTATTGTGTCTTTAAGTTGTTGTGAAGGATTTGAAATTTATATTCCCTAGAACACATTAGTAATTTTTTTTTTTTTGGGAACACAGAGAAAATGCTATGTAATGTTAAAACATGTATGTGTAAATGTTAAGTATTACGTTAGTATAGAAATCCAAGGTGACTCCTAATGAATCAAGGTAGCTCGACGATGGAGTACTGTGACGGATGACTGAATTGGTGGAGTGGGTATACAAAGCGACACCCCATATAAAGTCGATTGGCTCGATGATGGAGTACTGCGATGGATGACTGTGAATTGGTGGAGTAGGTATCCAAGGTGACTCTCGATAAAGTAAGGTGACTCGATGATGGAGTACTACTCCCTCTGTCCCTTTTTAACTGTTCAGTATGATTTTGCGTGTCATTTTCAATAATTTATATCTCTCAATGTATATTGTTAAAAATATGTGAAGAGAGATATAAGTCATTGAAAATGATACACGGAACCGTAGTGAACACTTGAAAATGAATGAAGGAAATACTATAGATTACTCTATATCCATGGAGTGGGTGCAGTGAATAAGACTAGTTTGGGAGATAAGGTTAGAAAGTATTAGGTTAGAATCAATATTGAGAGAGAGAGAGAGAGAGAGAGAGAGAGAGAGATGCCCAATGTATGGGTAACACATAAGGGAAATTGTTTTTTAGAACATATGTGAAAGTTAATTAAGTCTCACATATGATAAATAGAACAATGGTTGGGTCCTAATATAACATTGTGTGACATGATGTTCATCTTGCACGTGGGCTGCCACATGATGTTCTTGTTCAGGACCAGTTTGTACTTTGTAAATGCATGATTAGAGCATCTCCACATTTTTGACAAATCATTTCATTCACTTGTGGCGGCCATACTTGGATAGAAATCAGGAGAAGTGCAGTTCTACTGGTTGGGCATATATATCTTGTCAATATTTGCAAAATTCTTTTCCCAAGTCATAATTTTTGCACAAGAAATGGCTTGCCATGGGCACACCACCACTGTCAAATCGCTTTTGGTTAATTCATCCTTTCAATGGCAACCTTAAAATGCGTGACTGCTGTGACAAGCGGGGGACAGACTTGCTTCGAGTAATCAAAGCTGTTGTAAACATGGCCATCTTCAACAGTTGTTTTGCATAAGCTTTTATTCAGAAGTTGGGGTGTAAACCGGGCCTTCTTCGTCAGTTGTTTTGCATAAGCTTTTATTCAGAATTTGAGGATAAAAAATTTTTCTCTTAATAAGAGTCGAACTATACATATATATAGAGACTTGTAGTTGTATATGACATCACCACGAATGTTGTGGATTTTGCATTGCTTTTTTGGCCAAACAAAAAGAATTTATTAATTTTTATAAATGATTACAAAGATTATAAAAGGATCAAGGGCATACCGGCACTAAACCACCCGAGACCTAAAATTTTGCATTGCTTTGCTTTGCTTTTGGTTTAACATCAAACCAATGGAAAAGAAAGTGTAACATATATGACATAGTAGCAAGGCAATTTTTGATAATGGCAATGGTAAAATAGCATCTAGAGGGTGGAGGTGCTCTTATGGACCACACTCGTTTTTCACATGCATAAAGAGAAAAATAAAAATAAAAAAATAGCCAACTAACCAGTGTGCAGCACAATTAAAGGAAAGGGTTTTATTTAGTGTTTTGACAAAAGCCTACCCTTAAACTTGGTGCATGTGCACTTAGGAGAGTAATCATTGACAACACAAATGTCATATTGTTGGACCATTTATTAAATCGAATGAAAGACAAGCTCTGAGGTCCAGGAGTTTGACAAATTTGAACATGATTATTTATTTATTTATTTTCCCTAGTGTAGTGTGTTCTGATCCAGTTTGCGCGCATCTCAAACAAATTCTTACAGCCTTTTCGACAGCAGTTTCATACACTTAACGTGGCGTGACGTGGGGGTAAAGTGACCCTAAGAGTTGGGGAAGAAAAATTAAACATGAGATTGTAAGGAGCCAACTCTTGAGTCTCGGGTCAAAATCGCCGGGCCAACCCTTTAGGAAGAGTTCTAATCTGCTCTCCCATGTGGGTTTTGTGGTCTCATAGTACTCAAATGGACCACCGGCAAACCATTCCCATAATGATCCCCCTATTCACCCATTATCTCTCTACGTAATAGGTATAAAAAATAAAGTTTTCCTTGTCCCTTAATTCTATTCCATTAATGGTCCATCGACGTTGAGCTCCAGCTGGTGTCCATGTCTTCTTCCTCTTCCTGTGCCTTTGAAACCTGACAACAACTAGGGCACAACTCAGGTTTAGGGACTATTAGGATCAAGCACTTATCCTATTTTATCAAAATCTACAGGTAGTGGTAGAGATGCAACTCTATTTTCTTATACTAAAACGTAATTGGCCCCAAGCGCTACGGTTCGACCTACATAGGCACGATGCTGGCTTGCGGCCAACAGGGACACCCCTACGTTTATATATATATATATATATATATATATATATACATACAACCACAGAGGTTTTTCCCCTCCAAATTGGTTAGGGCACAACCAAGGTTTACCCCCCAAATTGTGACGTAACAGAATTCACGAGAGACTAGTTAGCGTACTAGTCCAAAAGAGATAAATAGCTCATTGCAACGAGCAAACTTTGCACACAAGAAAAAAAGAGAGAAACTCTGCAATATTAATGATAAAAAGCTGCATAAACACTAAGTTATAAACCCTTATATAGGTCGAAACCCTAAAAATAAACTAGGAAAATAAAACGTCCCAGAATTTGAGACTTTTCCTAAAATTGAAAACGGGGAAAGAAAAACAAGACTCTTCCAAAAAGAATCAACTTAAAAGGAATTACAGTCTAAAAGTTATTAACGAAACAAATCTTTTCTAAAATGGTAAAATAACATAATTGAAGGCCTAAATGAAAGAATTAGGCCAAAAAGCACCATCGATCATCAACTTAGGATTAATGGGTATCGGCCAGAGCGCGAAAATAAGTCAGCCTACCAAATTTGGGCCTATTCCGAGCTCGTCCGAATTTTACCAAATTAGGTAATCTGAAATTAAACACCGTTTGGGGTTCCGAGGTTTGGCTTGGTCCAGCTGATCATGGAATTGGACCTCTACGTGTTCGACATCAAATTGCTAGGGCTGGGTTCGTGTGTGCAAATAAATGAAGGTTAAGAGCCCGTTCCAGAACATCTTCTTAAAAAATAAGTACTTAAATCTAAAAAATAATGTAAATGAAAATTGATTTTTTTATACCGTATTAAAGATTTCAATAAGATCTTTCAAATAAGATCCATATTGCATATTTTTAGATTTCAATGAGCCCATCATTTTTGAGCTTGAAATTGCCTTCTAAAAATTAAGTACTTATTTCACGTTCCGAAACGGGGCCTAAGTCTTCCGTTTAGTTCCATCCGTTACCTGTATGATGGAATGAGATGTCGGGTGTGTAATTGTTAACAAAATGGTAAGTTCATGGGTTTTTTTTGTCCTTAGTTAAAGTCCAAGTATTTTTTTTGAGAATTTGATAAAAGTTCAGGTGTTTTTTTTAGAATTTAGTAAAAGTTCAGGCATTTTTTTTTAATTTTTCCTAAATTTATTTTGATTTCAAAATATCTGTCTACCTTAAAAATTAAATAGAAAATTATTCTTAAGTCCATTATGTGAATTTCATAAGCCCACAAGTCCACCTATTAATTTTGTAAGGTCTCAAGTCTATTTTAAGGTACCCTAGGATTTAGACACTTTTATAATATTTTACGGTGCACTTTTTTATTGTAGGATAGGGTACCCTTGGGTTTAGACATTTTTATAAGGTTTTACAATGCACTTTTCTATTATAAGATTTTAGTGGTTTAGACACTTTCTTAGGGTTTAGGATTTTAGGCATATTCATAGGGTACCTTAGGGTTTAGGTAGCATGTGCGGACTTGTGACTTTACAAAATTATTAGATAGATTTGTGGGCTTATGAAATATTTACAATGGACCTATCACTAAATCTCTCAAAATTCAATTGACACATCATAATTCCCATTCCGAATTTGGAATTTAAATTCAAGCTGATCACAATGGAACACTAAAGCGTATTTTTGGAAAATTGTGTAGTAACTTTTGACGTGCAATTATTTTGACTTTTGAAGTAGTTGGATACACGTAAGAATTGAATTTTGGCTGAATTTTTACGTGGTCTTCTACCAAATCAATATTCGTAGAAAATGAACGATTCTAATTGTCAAAGCAGGACTAACACCGTACCTCATCGAGTGAACAAAATTGCTCTCAGTGGGATGGAGGGAGGGAATATGTGTAACATATTTTTCCAAGAATTATTTGGTGCATATATATACGGATTCATGAGGTCCAACGAAAATCATATGGAATTTCGAATTAAAAGAGTCTCCATCCTGGTCCACACCCCGAGTCGATTGGGGGACTGAGTTCTAGCCGTTCCACTTGAAGAGTCAATTGTTGAACCTAATTAAGGTGGCATGGACCTCAATGATGGAGAAGCATGCATGGACCTCAATGATGGAGAAGCCAAGTGGGGGTTAATTCGATAGATATACTCTGAGAATAAATGTTAAAAACAATTTTGCCTGAAAATGACTCCCTGAGAATGCCATTTGAAATTGTCCCAACCTTGTGATTATATAAGTATAATTAATTTGATGTGGTAGGCACAATTTAAAGGGACAATAATTGATCGGCACCATTTCTTCTATATTTAGCACCCAAAAAAAAAAAAAAAAAAAAAAATTCTTTGTAGGAGGTTTCATTGTAGAATGCACTGGTGCAGTTTTTGCGCGAATAACCGACCTTGGCCTCACATTGGCGATCGAAATTGCTCCTTTAATTTTATATGCGTCTACTAATAACATTAATAATACGCATATTAAGTTATTTTGATCGAATAGCTATTAGTTTCTGATTTGAACACATTTATATCTCTGATATTGCAACAACCCAGTGAGCCAAACTCATTTTTCTAAAGGTAAATGTGCTGAGATTGTAAAGTACTCCATCACACACACACAATCTCTCTCTCTCTCTCTCTCTCTCTCTCTCCCTCTCTCTCTCTCCCTCCCTCTCTCTCTCTCTCATTAGTAAAAATTGGTTGATAAACTAAATATTGACGAAGGAGGGACGTTTATTTGATTTCCTTCCTGCTCGTTTCTCATAGGGAGATCTAGAGTTAAGATTACATTACGTTTTTTTATAGGCAAAAATATTTTATTAAACCTCGACAAATGGTACATCAAGGCGGCTTAGCTAACTCTAGATACAAGAGAAACTTGGATCATAGAGGAAGACCAAAGGAAAGGAAAAAATTGTGTTTTAGCATAGCATGTGTACAAATATGTGTTTTCTATACTCCATTTTTTTTTGTGTGCAACGGAATAGAAATTTTAATACTCCAATGAGTGTATTATATATAGTGTGCTAATTTTACCGTGTTAAGCATCTCCAAGTGAAATAACAAATTCCTATACTACATTTAGCTTTGTTGACCCATATGGCAATTAGTTGAAGAGTTATTTGAATCAAGTGCACTCTGAAGGACTATTCAAATTTGAAGTTTTTTTTTTATATAATTTTTTGATTTTAAGGGACCCACTTTGCCGAGTAAATGAATCAATTAACCAAGTATATAAAATAAGACTTTGGGAGTTTAAACTCTGAATAGTCACTTCTTTCTCTTCAAACTTGAAGAATGCGAGAGCTGAACCAAAATAGTGTAGCAAGTTTGCTATTTCATTCGGAGTGCATTTTGTTGTTATGGCTCTTCAATTTTAGTTTGGTTTTTTAGTTGGATACATCCCTTGAAGATGCTCTTAGGTTGGTGTGATAAGTTTGGCCATATGTATTTTTTATTTTGAATGGTAAAAAATTTTTTATTAACCTTTAAACATTGGAGTTTGGCCATATATTTAATTTATAATGAGTGAACTTCACCTATTTAAACTTAAATTCAACTCCTTAGAAAAAGTTAATGACCCACTTTTTCTTTTTCGAAATTTATTTTGAAGAAATTTTAATTAATCGGTACTTTTTCTGCTTGGCTAGGATTTTTGGTATTGTTAGAAAAACAAAAATAAATAACTCAATGGGGTAAATATATCTACACAATTAGCCAGCAAATGCATGGGATCCACTTTTTATACTGCACATTTAAAACACACTTTAGAACGCAAATTTAGGGAACCTATAATGTCTCACATTCATTCCCCCATATCTTTCCATGCCTCTCTTTACTTCCACTTGTAGGTTTTTACCTGAGCTAAAAAATTCTTGATCCGAATGATTCATCTCGCAAAACGTGGGGGGCGATCGATTGAGGTCCAAAAGTGGGGATGTACTAGATAGATGAACGTTTCAAATCCTAGTTAATTTTAACACAATATGAGATCCACAAGAGTTGAAGTTGATGGTTGAAATCGCATTTTATAGATCTTGATGTCATGATGTGCGCGTCATTCATCAATTAATAAAAAAAAAAAATACCAATTGATCGGATCTAGTCTCAGACATAGGTGATGAATGCTAGGCATTCTGTGACACATCACGATGACGATCGGCTAAGTCGAAAAATCATGCTGACTAGACATCGTTTATTGTGTGATTGGAACCTGAGTCTAGCGACTACCCAACCAAATTTCACGAGCTTCGCTTTTTTGGTTTTTGGGTAGGTTAAATGGACCGCAATTATATCTGTACGTACCACCCAACGATAATTCACATGGTTGTTTCGGCACTACATATGCATCCCGTGCGACATCCAACCACCACTTTTTAGGCGCCCCTTTGTTTGGCCAGCTTGGGCTACATTGCTTGCATTAATATGCTTCGATTCTGTCCCCTTTGTGAGAAATTTTGGACGCCAGGCGGGTACCACGCGGTGATACACAGCGCACATGTGAGCCATTCAAACGTATTTTTGGACGGTCCAGATTTCTCCACTCTCTCTCCCCTCACCCGATCACTTTCTCTCTACAAAATTCGGACCGTCAAAAACACGTTTGGAGGGCTAGGATTGTCGATGGGGTACCGCTCCCGGCAACCAAAAATTCCTCCTTTTTTTGTCCATCCAGGAATCATATATTTCACCTTACCAAGTGAACTGGTAGCCAAGTAACAATGCTGAAGCTAAGTTTCCCTTGTTTAAAAGGGAAAATGACGGCTTAAGACGTGTTTTGATATTAATATCCGCCAAAAACATGCTAAAAATATTTGTTAAAGCTGAAAATGTTCTTGGCGGATATTAATTATCAAAACATGTCATCGGCCGTCATTTTCTCTTGTTTAAACAGACTAAAGCCCTCAATACATTAACTAAAAGTCCAAATGGTGTTTAAAGCCCATAAACTAGAGACAAACTTTTGAAGGGAAACCCACCTTGACTTTCGCTGAGAAAAAAACAAACTCCTGATACTAAGAATCTAAAAAAATTTCCATGTAAAACAATTCAATACTAGAAAATTAGTCTAGCTCTTGGATCCTGAACACCTTATTATCATTTAAAAACTGGTCTATGTATGGTATATATATAGAAACGAAACTTGTATTTTATACGTATTTGGCAGATCAAATACATATAAAAAAAAAGGGCTCATATTTATCTAAATGTGCAATGTGCATGGCACGATACCTTTGGCTTGTCAGTTTGCCAACAAACAATCAACAATTATTTGCACCTGCTGCGTTTTCCTCTCAGCACTGGAATTCCATGTTCTTGGTTTCCCATGTGCTTAACGTTTTTTGGGCCTTAATACAAAGCTATACATGGCGCCACAATCTAATCTTATGGAAATTTCAGCCTAAGAATAAATGGGCCTTTGGATTTGAACCTCATTTAGAATGATATGCGTGCAATTGTCCAACATCTGATGTAGAATTGTCCGACATCTGATGTAGAATTATTCTCTTGCCCTCATTTCAAAATCAAGGAGACAAGAACGGATCGAGGGAGGGATGAGTCAAGACAACTGCTTTACCCATGGTCCAAATTTTTACTAGAATCAGATCAAGGAATATTTGGTTGCAAATTGGGTACCACGTGGTACCCGATGCGCACATCCGGGCTATCCAAATATGCAACCGACGGTTCGGATTAAAAGGTACCAAACGAATTTAAAAAAAAAAAAAGACAAAGACAAAGACAAAGACAAAGAAAAAGGAAAAGTTTGTTCCAATCTAGGCCGTTGATTTGCATTTTTGGATGGGCTAGATGTGTGCATTGGGTACCAAGTCAGCGGTACCCTATTTGCACCACAAAATTTCTCAAATTGAAGTAGTTTTTGTTTCAAATGTTTGACCTTAGTGAAAGAAAAAATTAAGCCACAGCCGCCTCCTCCTAGGGTTTTGAGAGCTTTAAGGCGATTTTGAGAAGCCACAGTCGCCTTACTCTCCCTCCTCCCCCTGGGCTCCTCCTCTTCCATCCGCTCTCCCTCCTCCGCTCTACTCTTTCTTCCCCCTATTCCTTATAGTTTTTTTCTTTTTGTTTTCTCCTCCCTCAGATCTGACCCTCTTTATTCAGCGGGCTCCGCCGTCACCGGAGTCTTTTGTCTGCATATAATCCGTCGCCGGAGCCCTTGTGGCAGCAGTGGTGGAGGCAGTGAAGGTTGCGATCTGTTCGGCGGTTTTTGGGCAATTGGATTTAGAGAAAGATCTGGGAGAGTTTTGTCTCTTCTTGTGAGAGTAATAAAGTTCACCTTTCGGCGATTTGGTTACTGTTGGGGCTTGAGAAGATTACTATGCATCTATTGGTGGTTTGTTAGAAATTCATTATTGTGTTCATTTCTGGTCAAAATTTATGTGATCGTTTGGGTTCTTGTTGTCTTTTTTTCTTGGCTAGCAATGTATCTCTTTTTTAGACTGCTATAGGATATGATTTTTTTGCTCAGCAGAAAGTGCGTCAGGCCATGCTTGGATTGGGGATGAAAGACATCAATCGTCTCATTTTTTCTCGTTTTGTATCAGTTAGATAATTAGTTTGGCTTTGTCCAAGTTATTTGTAATAAATTTCGTCGTGTAAGTACCGTTGAGCTTTATCAATGCAGTACGTCTCACTTTTGTCAAAAAAAAAAAAATGTTTGACCTTGAGGTACCCAACCGCCATCCTTTTTCATGGTCTTGCAAAAGACAATTCACTTGGGCCAACAAATCTAGAGGTTGGAAAGGCCTTGTCTCAGCTTGGGCTAGGGCCAACTCTAGTGAATTGTTTTTTGTACCCTGTTCTGGCCCAATTCTAGTTCAACTTTTGGGTTTTTTAGTATCGGTAATAGTAGTGTTAATTTAGGACCTGAACAAATTTGAATCTTAACTAATTTCAACTTTGAAGAATGATATATACATGAAATACCAATAGAATATCAGTAATGGTACATAAAAATTGAGTTAGTGGTCGGTTGATCAGGTGACCTTGCTTGCCATCATGCATCCGGCTCCATCCTCGCATAATTTTCCAAAATAGTATCATGCACTTCCGCTCTAAATCCTCGCACTACGCTCTCAATTGTTGGTTTCGCGAATTATAGTAATTCGAGATGTGATTCAATGATGTTTTCACGCTCATGCTCTCGCATCCATACCTGAGTTATGCGACTTAGGCCCCGTTCCACTTTCTATCTAAACCTTCTTTTTCAAAAAGAAAGTAATTTCAAACTCCAATATAACGAAAATGAAAAATAATATTTCAATTTTTTTTGCACCGTTTAAAAGATCTCAATGAGATCTATCAAACAAGATCCATTTTGGTAGGAAAATTATTTGCGTAAACACATGATTTTTGAACTTGAAATTATCTTCATTTTCTAAAAGTTCATTTTTTAACAAACTAGAATGGGGCCTTAGGCTCCACCCATGAGTACCATAAGAACTTGTAACTGGAATAATTATCTCAATATTCTACAAACAATTAGGCATATTGAATGCACCCATCTGTTTACTTATACTTAATAGAAGAATCTTTGGGCAAGGACAAACCCCCCAGCCCCACTGAATTTCCGACCTATCGAGCCAAGTACTAGTAGATAAAGGAGAGATTTAGTGATAGGTCCACTGCTACAACTTCGCTCTAACAATTAGTATTTGGTTCCTAATGATTGGTGGAATTGGGGTTTACAATTTCATCAAGTTCGATCCAACCGTAATCAAAGCATTGAATCCAAAGTTCTATCATTGACTACTTCAAGAGAAACAAAAAAGACGCATGGATCTCCCTTGGATGTGTTACGAAGCTTTCTGAAAAGTTTTAACAACAAATAGATGTACAAAAAAGGTAAGCTAATTTATGTACTGAATGGATTTTCAAATGCATGGATCGCGATGGCGTTTGTGATGACGATTACATCCGCATTTCTAATTCTCGCCATGATCATGATATGAAAAATCAATATTCTTCTCGTGATCTTATACATTCTTATCATTGGATCAGTTGAGCTCCTCTATTTAAGTTCCGTCCTCTACAAATTCGATCAAGGAGGGTACATATCCTTGGCCGCCTCCGCTGCCTTCTTAATGGTGATAATGTTCATTTGAAATGATATTTACAGAAGGAAGTATCATTACGAGTTATATCACAAGGTTTCCCCTACAGGGGTGAAGGAAATCATTGATAATGGAAATTTTTGTTGAGTTCCAAGGCTTGCGATCTTCTACTCGGATCTTGAATATGGGTGGAATTCCATGAACAAGCTCCGAGTAGAAGATCACAAGCCCTGGAATTCAACATTAGTTTCCATTATCAATGATTTTCCTTTGCCTCTGTAGGGGAAACCTTGTGATCTAGCTAGTGATGATACTTCCTTTTGGAAACATCGTTCCAAATGAACATTATCACCATTAAGAAGGTGGCGAAGGCGGCCATGAGGTACACTCCTTGATGGAATTTGTAGAGAACAGGACTTAAATAGAGGAGCTCAACTGAGCCAATGATAAGAATGTATAAGATCACGATTCACGAGAAGAATGTTGGTTTTCCATATCATGACGAGAATTAGGAACACACACACATATATGCGGATGTAAGCATCATCACAAACACCACTGCGATCCCCGCATCCAAAAATCCATGTAGTACAGTACATAAATCAGCTTACCTTTTTTGTACATCTATTTATCGTTGAACTTTTCTGAAAACTTCAGAGAATGTTGTGCCTTTTCACACTCTACACCAAGATGAGTGCAGTGATGCCCCACCGCATAGCCTACATTTTGGACACTTTTCCTAATAATGTTTCTAACTTTCAAACGCAGCGTATTCAATCTTACCATAAGCACATTTCCTATCTTGGTATAGTGTTTCGGAATGCAGCCGTGATTGCTCAGCATGGCAATATGAGAAGATAATAACAAATGAGGAACTTTTCATTGTTCTTTCTAAGGAAAGAGGCTTGTCCAATGTAGGCTAACATTAGGAATGGATAAGTTATAGGCCATAGCGCACACACTTTAATTATTTGTATAGACCGAACATTGAAATGACCAAGATTCGCAAACATTGTCTCAATTTCTGCATGTCAAAAGGCTATATTTTCCTTATATCCCGACCAAACTTCAATTATGCAAAGAATTAGAACACCTAAAAGGAAGAAGCAACAAACAATGGTGAAAGAAAATGAAACCTTTTATGGCAAGCACAACGCCACCAAGGGAAAACCATGCCTCTTATTTTCTTTTCTTTTTCTCTTGAAATAGTCAATGATGAACTTTGGATTCAATGCTTTGATTACGGTTGGATTGAACATGATGGAATTGTAGACCCCAATTCCACGAATCATTAAGAACCAGATACAAATTATTGGAGCGAAGACATATCCGACTTTATCAATTCCAAGCCTTTGAACACTGGCAAGACTAAGATGGCCACCGATATCCATACTATCTTCCTTGGAATATTATAAACTCTAACGTTCGTAACAGTATTGGAAAAGCTACATAGAAACGTTGCCTAGTACCTAATACTGGTTAAGTATATATATAGAGAGAGAGAGGGGCTGTCACCCTTTCATGCATGTGTTAAGTATATATAGAGAGAGGGATAGAGAAACAGAGAAGTGCACCTTTCTATGGACTCTGTTGCTCCCACTATCCCTTTTCAAGCAAAAATACTACGGGTACTTATCATGTACCAATAAAATTATGCTCACACCATTTGGTGTACACCAAAATAATATATACTGTGTTGTGTGTAACCTATCTCGGAGTCTTACACAAATGATCGGAGTCAGTCAATTTGTTTAGAGTATATTTTTAAGGATCCTGCAAATAAATGAGAAAGCCTTTATTTATATTCGAATAAGCTGATCTATTGTAGGAATCCTTAAAATAATATTCTAAACAACTTGAGCAGATTTGATCATTTGAGTAGGATCTGAAAGTGAGTCCCAAATGATGCGGTGTACATTTGGTGTATGCCAAATGATGTACCCTAGTCGAACTCGTCATGTACAGCTATGGGAACAACAAATGTACACCAAGTTGTGTGTAAACACCTCGAAGTCTCACACAAATGATTGGTGTTGCTTAATTTTTTTAAAATAGTATTTTTTTAATGAAGTCTGTAAAAAAATCAGTTCAGCAAGATCTCGAGAAAAGCTCAATCAATTTTTATTTCAATTTTGTAATAAGCAATTGAACAAAGAATTGATCAAGACCTTACTCATATCTGTCTAATCAGCTAATTTATTTTAAAAAGATTCATATAAAAAAAATTAAACAACTTGAACGGCTCCGAGAATTTTTAAGAAACCTTGAAGTGGATCCTTATCCACCCCATGCACATTTGGTGTGCACCTATTGTTCTGATATTTGGATTTCACTTATATATATTAAAAGCGTTTTGAGGCGTAAGGTGCTAGAAAAATGTGAAGAATTTGGTAATCGAAGTTGATGCTTTGGGTCTGATTGAACTGATTAGAGAAGCAAAATCATTGTGTGGATGCATTGGCAAATGCTGGACTGATTTCGGTACGTGAGAGATTTTCATATGTAACCTTAAATGCTTAATTGTATTATAGCTTATTTTATGCGAATTTGATTGGAGTTGTATTATTTGTATACACCGGCCAGTTTGAGAACTCTTAATTACCAAAAGAGAGAGATGCGTTGGGATAGTACTAGTTTTTTTTTTTAAAATTGTAGGGGGAGACGAACCCTATTAGCATGTTGTTACAAATGGACGTTGTATCGTAAAAATATTTTTTATCCTGCATTGAGTTCTTTAAGCACGACGTTTGTGTTATGTGACCACCAATATCGAGCCCATCGATCCTAATTCCAACTATTTGATCTGAGACGTTTAATTTTTTCATCTTATAGAGTAAGTAATTCATGCAAAATTTTAATTTGATCGACATTTGTAGCCATGATCGAAACGAATTTACCTAGTTTTATCCAACTTTATCTTAGGCACAACATAGACTCTAGTAACACGCTAGGGCATTTAAGTGTTACGAACATCTTGACAAATTTCTAAGCTCTTAATTGTTACTTTTGGATTCCGGATCTTCCGTTTTCAGATTCATTGGATCTTATTTTTTCAGAGATAGAAATGATTTTTCACAGGAACCCTAAAGAACAAAATTTGAACAAAATGAGCGGCTCTAATTATCTTTATAGGACCCGAAACGGATCCAAAATTGATTTGTGCAAGCTGTTTGTACGGCTTTTGCTGTACTCATATCATTTCTGAAAAGCAAATGTCACATGTGCCGATTCTCAGAAGCAAAACTTCAAACAGAACGCCTCACCATTCCCAGGAAAGCCTTTGAGACTTGTATACAATCCAAAGAAGGACTACAGAGAAATGTTTACAGGAAAAAGGGGAGGAGAGATTCTGAGACAAGAGGGAGAAACGAAAGGGAAATTGGGGAGTAATTAATTTCTTGTGCGGTGGTCTTAATTTCTATTGTCAGCTAGCTGACAATAAACACACAAGAAAGACAAGAAAAATACTATTTTTGCGTATTTTTTTTTACACATTTTAATACACATTCAAACTCTTATTAGTGTCGGCCCATTGGGCTGATTGATTTTAGAAATTTCCTTTCTCGTGAAATCTCTGGTCTCCGTGTAAATTCTGTGTGAATGATCTGTCTTTACAAAATTTTCTCCCATATAATTAATTTTTTATTCTGTTAGAATAAAACGAGAGGCTATTAATGGGACAGAGGGATCTCAGTAGTAAACCAGTAGTCTTTGCTGGTTTCAACTTTCAAGTGAGAAACAAGAGAAGCCAAGTTATGTGACTTAGGATGCACCCATGACCTGGTGACCATAAGAACTTGTAACTGGAATAGTTATCTCAATATTTTTCAAACAATAAGGCATACTGAATGCAACCATCTATTTACTTATATACTTAAAATAGAAGAATAAATATTTGGGCAGGGACGACCCCCCCGCAGCCCCACTGAATTTCCGACCTATCGAGCCAAGTAGTAGATTGTCTAAATTGGCTTGAAAATTTAATTTGACTTGAAACAAGATTTAATCTAGCCGATTATGAGTCGAGTTTAGAAGTGATACGAAATTATTGAGTTGAGTGCACGACTGTTCAAATTTGACTTGAAAACATAACAAAGCTTAAAGACGTGTTTGACCTTGACTTGTTTACAATTACAGTCGATCTAACACTTTTAAGGAGTTGAGCTTGAATAACTCATTCGTTTTATTGCCCTATTTGAAGATAACAGAAGAAGACATGTTGTCCTTTTTAAAAAAATAAAAAAATTCTAATGATCCCGTGAAAAATCAGCTCAATTTGATACATGTAGATGTTCGATTGATCCAATCTTTTTATCTTTCATTCATGTTATAGGATCCAACACCTACACGTATCGAATTGAGCAAATTTTTCGCAGGGCCTTTGGAAAATTATTAGGGAAAATTACGGCTAAGGATGTGTTTTGATAATTAATGTTCGCCAAGAACATACTGAGAACATTTGTTAATGCTAAAAATATCATTGACTAATATTAATTATCAATATACGTCTTGGACCATTATTTTCCCAAATTATTTTAAAAGAAGGACAACATGTCTTCTTATGAAAACACTAGGTCCGGCCTCGTGCTAAGCACGAGAATCATGCCCATTGAAGAGTTTTTTTTATTTTGTTTGGGCATTGTATGAATTGTATGGAGTTGCTAGACATTAGGATTTTAACGATCGAAATAATGAGTGGATTTGCTGGATCGTGATGCTGTTTGTGAGAGAGGAGGATTGTGCTGAATTTATTTTGGATTCAATATTTGAGAACGGGAAGCGAAGCAGCTAGATATGGATAGTTGGACGTTGAGTGAGGAAGTGAGTAACATTGTATATGCTTTTCTATTGTAGAAAGTGTGAGAAACTAAGTAACATTAATCAAGCAAACCTTAAGCATTATTCTCATTTTATATGTGAATAAGTGAACTGGTAAGTGAGTTATCCCTAATATCAGTTCTTAAAAGGGAGGATATTTTCTGTGATTTGATAATATAGATTTGCATGTGAATGTGGAAGGCAGACAGAGAAGGGAGAAGATGAATGTCTAGTAGACATACACAACAACAAAAGATTAGTTGTTTATCAGTAGCCATAGGATGACATGCAGGGTTCTACATACAACAACAAAAGATTAGTTGTTTATCAGTAGCCATAGGATGACATGTAGGGTTCTATTTACAATGTCAAAATAGCTGCTATTAGATCAAACTTGGCAAAAGTTGCCGAAGTGGGAAGTAGAGAATTACAGCACAAAATGACAGAGCAAGCAAATCATGCACACCAAAAGATTTGCTATGCTAGTTCTTCTTAGCACCAAAAGTTAACTAACTTGATCTGAAGGTACTCTAACTTGTTTCAGCAATTGTGTGTTTGCTTTTCTTTGCTGGAGGAGTTTTGGGTGAGTCCTCAGATGGTGATGCTGTAGCTTGGTTTTCGTTTTTGCTTGGTGTTTGTGGTAGCAGAGTAGAGGCTGTTGTTGATGGTAGTAGAGCAGAGGGTGTTTCTTGGTTGTTGATTTGCTGTGGTTCAGCCTTTGGGTACATTGAATGTACGTTGAACCTCAATTGAGTGACTCCAGCATATGTGTACATATAAGCTTTGAGTGTAATGCTGCCTTGTTTGTCTTCAGCAAGTTTGTCCACGATTTCTGGTGCAAGTGGTTCCTGTATTTTGCGGGGAACTGTTAGTTTGCAGGAAGAAATCTCTTTTTTAGCAAAGGACGCTAAAAAATAAGAAAGAAACTCATTTCTAATTGTATGTTTGATCCAAGAGTTTACTAATTCAGAAATTTTAAGACATACGGGCTGCTTGATTGAAGCAAAGAAGTATTTGTAGTATAATTGAACTAAACTTGTTTGCCTGTACTATAATTGTGGCTCCAGAAATCTGGTACGACAAGAGTGATTAATGGTAGATAGGTGTAGCTGTATACCTATTAGACTGGTACCATGGCAAAACTAATTTGTTTTATTACTTTTCAATTGCTGAATTATTCAACAGAATTCATTTCACACAATGCAAGCTCATGCTTCTTGATTTCAATTGGTCTATGATGTGAGTAGCACCATTAATGATGATGTGATTTTTAAGAGCTGACTTGGTAAGTATGTTTTCTTGACAAATGGTCAAGGTGGTTATGACTATGTCATAGTGGACTTTATTAATAATTTAGACTTGGTGAGTATTATAGGGTTTTGTCTATACAAGTCTGTTTTTAAAAAGTAGGAGTAAGAATAAAGTGAATTAAATTGTGGGAAAGTTTGAGAATGATGGGCTTACACCAAGTGCTGCTGATGCTATTTTATCTCCAGTAATGCCATAGATTTCTTCGGCAACTTCAGGAAAGACTGCAGCTTCAATTGATCCTGTTTGATCCGCGATAGTGACATTAAATTTGATCCTGCATTTTTTTGTTTTTGTTAGGAGCTAATAATGTTTGTAGCGACACACAAAAGAAAGCTCAATGGTAAATGGATTTTTTTACTTTATCAATGGTGGAGCTTTCTTGGCACAATAGTTGCACCAAAGGTCTGTGTTTTGGTAAGCATTTGATGCTTTGTTGCAAAGAGAGCAAGCCAAGTAGTAGAAGCGTTGATTGAAGTCAGTGACTCTTGCGGTGGCTTCAATATTGATGAGTTGTGTCTGTAATTGTGATGTTGGATAAGGAGTAATGAGTTAAGAGATGGTAAAGTTGAAATTGGTGCATAAATATGTAAATAATTAAATGATTTGATGATGAGGGGTTTTATTTTTTTTTTAAGTACATACGCCCTTTACTGATGAGGGAAGGTTTACAATCTTGACTGGATCATTGGATGAAGATGTTCCTGATTGAAGCATGAGAGGTTGCATTGCAGCTAATGGTGGCAGCTGTTTGATTTTGTTAGCATTTGCCAGACACCTGAAGAATTTGGCATTGTTAGAATCACTGTTATTCGGTAAAGTGTGGGGTTTAAAAAGAGGGTCATACTTACCATGCTTGGAGGGCTGTTGTCTCTGGTATTTGTGCGTTGAAGATAAACCCTGAGGTAAGCTGTGTGGCCAATGTCGTACCTGCAAATGAAGAACATTGGAGTTATTTTGCATAGATGAAGGGATATAAAGTGCCACGTTTGATATGGAGTGAAACGTACCATAGTATGTTGATGTTTTGAGTCTGAGGCCGATGACAATTGGAAAGTTACCAGGTAAATGTGTCATTGCTGGTGCCTCATATTCGCTAAAGTGATCCCACATTGATATGATTGTTGGTTGGAAACTTGCAATATGTAAATTGTATAATAGATTAGCTGTGATTGATAAAATGGAATGTTGTAATATTATAGTTTATGGTTTGTTTACCTTTGATCTATGATACGAACATCTGTCACAATCGAGTTATTTGCTGGTTTTTGTTCTCCAACTTCTAGAATAGCAAATACCACATCTGCGAAGTGAAAGTGTGAGCTGTTGTTCATTACTTTTGTAGTTGTAATTGTATTGGAGTGGAATTAGGAAATTACCTAGTTGTGGCTTTGGATCTCTGATTTGGCCAAGCATAGAAATTGGGGTGAAGTTAAATTTGATTGACCTAAGTGTGAGGCCATCAACTTTGATTTCTTCTACTGGTGTACGTGGATTGATAGTTAGTTGGCATGTCTGCTTAAGGAAGCGGAACACCTCAAGTGTGGTGGTAACGCTGGCATTAGTTATTGAATATGTGTGGAATTGTTTGAGTGTGTTTTCGAACACTCGAATGCTATGACCAAAAATCGTGGCCTGAATCTTTGATCCCTGTAGACAATGGTTATGATCAGTTTTGGTGAAGTTAATTGTGAATATATTTGTGTGCAAGTATAGTTAGTGTTACAAAAACTGATTGATATATTACCTCTATGTCTTGGAGGACGAAACGCTGGTACTGCGAACCACTTTTGCTTGATTTCTTGGGCAAACCTTTTTCAACGACGATCACTTGGATTGTGTAGTTTTTGGAGTCAAGGTTGATGTCTTTCACAGGCAAAATATCCAGAGCCATGCTTTCCTGTCCAAAATATGTGTTAGTATGATGAAATAAAACAATGTCAGGCGTAGAATATTGGTCTTATTGTTTTTCTTTGTCATGGGAATATATAATGGTTAAAATTTGTTACTAAATGCAGAGTATAATATATACCTTGTCACAGTGTGTTCTATTTAGTAGTATGTATTTTACAAGGTAGCTTAATTGCAATATTAGAAGCAATTGGCTTCTTGGAGAAGTTCTTTGTAGACAATATTTTTTGTGGAGAAGTATGCTATTGGATCATTTTCAGAATGCCTTAGATGCACGCGTATTTTTTCTGCCGTTGTTGCCCGTGACAATGCCACGTAAAGCTGACCATGTGAAAAAACTGGCTCTGGCAAGTAAACGCCCACAGTTCCTAAGGTCTGTCCCTGTGCCTTATTTATTGTCATGGAGAAACATGGTGTGACAGGAAACTGGCGACGGCTGAACTCAACTGGACATTGGTGTGAATCGCTTGGTTGCAAAGGTATCCGCGGCAAGAAAACTATTGTACCGCTTTTTTCGCCATTGGTAATCTCAGCATTGATCATGTGCTTGCTGAATTCTTTGCATATTAGCCGTGTACCGTTGCATAATCCATTTGACGGATTGATATTTCTTAGCAACAAAATTGGCATTTCTTTCTTTAAAATAAGCCTGTGTGGTGGCATCCCTGGAAGGACAAGGGAATTGATGAAATCTATGTAAAGTCCTTGTTGAGCTGGATTTGTCGTTTCATCAAAACTAAGGTAAAGTTGCTCTTGTCCAGGAAATGCATGTGTGATTGTTTCATTGATCTCATTGACTGTGTGATTCTTTGGAGTAAGAATGGCAGAATTTGCCAAAGAGACTTGGTCTAATTGGCCCGTTCTAATGCTCGGGAAGACAAAGTCAATTAGTTGATCCAAAGATGGTGTTGTCTTTGCTGGTTGGAGAGCTAGAAACCTTGGCAATTTAATCTGTCCAGTTTCATCTTCTGGTTCGAAACCATTACCAATGCGAAGAATGTAGTTGCTAAATGCTGGATCTGTTCGAGCACGCATATTTTCCTGTAATCTGAACTTTCTGAGCAATGGCCAAATGTAGGATCTGACCAAACTTGCATTGATTAAATCTTCTTTAGTCCCTTTTGGAATGACAGGCAAGACTTGCCTAAAATCACCTCCCAAAACTACCACTTTTCCACCGAATAAAGAATTGTTGTCTGTTATATCTTGCAAAAGAGAGTCTAATGCTTCAATTGATGATTTCTTGGCCATTGATGCTTCATCCCATATGATTAGGGCTGTTTGTCTTAGAAGAGTCGCCAAACCTGATTCCTTTCCGACCTTGCAGGATAGTTTGCCCTCACCTGTTATTGGGATTTTGAAACAGGAATGAGCAGTTCTTCCGTTTGGCAATATTGATGCTGCTACGCCGGAAGTGGCGGTAGCCAAAGCAATCTTTTGCTGTGAGCGAACTGTAGCAAGTAATGCCCTGTAGAGGAATGTCTTACCTGTTCCTCCTGGACCATCAATGAAGAAACATGCAGATCTTGCACTAAATACTGCATCTAGGATTTGGTCGTATGCTATCTTTTGTTCTGCATTTAACAAAGCAGGGCTCTGCAGATCTTGTGCAGAGATATGAATATTTGTTTCGTCTTGAACTTCTCTGCAAATTGGCATGTGATCTGGTGGTGAAGCGACCAAGTGAGATAGCTGGAAATCATCCAAATTTTTGCCCATTGATTGCAGCTGTAAATTGAGTGCTTGAAGCAAGTGCTGTCGTGCCATTTGTTGTGTGAGTTTTTGAAGAGAAACATAATCCTCAGCCATTTGATCCTCGAACTTTAAGAATAACTCTGTTGGATTGGTTGGGGCACAGTACACAAGAATAGTGCAGAATAATTGCCTTAGTGATATTGGCATTTGATATGCTGACGCCTCTTCCATGCACTTTTCATTACTATCATCAGTCTTTAGGAGACCATGAGCCACCGCTGCTTCTTTGAATGAACTGTACGTTATTCCATCGACTGTTTGTAGGTAGGCATATGAAGTTGGGGCTGGAATATGTACCAGCAGCATCCTCAGGTAATATCTTTCACCTTCCTTTGGATTTGCAGTGACGATTCTCCCGATTACTTCTCTGTCTTTGCGTTCGTGCCATGTTCTGGTTCGTGTATCCCATACGTACTCCTCTGGGAAGTTCTGGTGTAGAGACCCGTATTTTTTAGACCATATATATATATATATTTTTTTCTCTTGTAAACGTACAACTGTCGAGATAGACGGTGTGGATTTACGGTGCGGCGTGTTCGTGAAAGTATATAAGGGTAAATGTGTGAGAGGTGTACGTGTGAGTATGTGGTGTGAGAAGTAGAGGATAATTTTTTTCTTGGTCTTCTAATAAATTCCAGAGGAACACTTTCCTCTTTCTCATTTGCTATCTCTCGGTTCTCTCTCTAACTCACATATCTCTCTATCTCTCGGCTCTCCTCCACTTTCACTCAAGAACCCATCAAAACAATATGAAACCTACACAAACCCATCTCCATTTTACCTTCTATACGCATTATTGAGACTTAATTTCGTGGGTCAAGCTCGGGGAAGGAGGAACCGACTGATTTTGAAGTTTTGGAGGCTAGGGCTTTGTTTGATCTCAGCTTTGATACTTGAGGTAGGAAAATCTAACTAATTTTATGTGTTTATGAGTTGATATAGTGTTTGGGAGTTGCTATTGATCATTGTGTTGAGATTTATTGTTGAATTTCCTTTGAAATCCCCAAAATCTGCTGCTGTTCCGTTTTTCTGCTGCTGTCCCGTTTTTCTGAGATTTTTCCCAACTTCGAACAGTCATAACTTCCTCATCCGTTATTGAAAACGCACAAATTATATATCGAATTCGAGATCTTGAAGTCAGCTTTCCAGGGCCACCAAAATCACCTTAAAACTCTAAGTACACAGAAAGTTATGATCATAGGAGTGAAGGTGTGTCAGCTGCCTCGTTTTCTGCTGTTGCTGTCATTTTCTGGGTTTTTGCCCAACTTCGAATGGCCATAACTTCCTCGTCCGATGTCCAATTCGAGCGTATGATATATCGATTTCGAGGTTTTGAAGTCATCGTTTAATTGCCACTGAAATTACGTTGACAGGTTAAGTATACAAAAAATTAGGACTATAGAAGTGGAGGGTGGTTAGTTGCCTCAACTTAAGAATGAGTTCGATAGACTTAAAATATTGCACAAATGTTGAGTTATGAATTTATGATGAGTGTTGGTTGAAATGTGGTACGATGACACATGAACAATAATTGTGAAATGATGACGATCATGGAAAAGGCAAGGTGAAATGGTTAATCGATAAACTAACGTTAAAAAGGGTGACGTGATGACTTATTATTAATATTAGTTATGTTAATGTGAGATGGGCGTAATTGTTATACTTGTTGGTATGTGGGTGTTGCCCTCTTAATGATTGTAATACAATGGACCCTGTTATGAAGTCGTATCGATAGGTTTGCATCGTGAGTATATGTTGAATATGGGAATAGACCCGGGTAAAGCCGTGGTGACCCAAGTGCCTTGTGAATATGGGAATAGACCCGGGTAAAGCCGTGGTGACCCAAGTGCCTCGTGAATGTGGGAATAGACCCGGGGAAAGCCGTGGTGACCCAACTGCTCTGTGGATTTGAGAATAGACCTGGGTAAAGCCATGGTGACTCTCTTCCGGTTCGACTTAGGGAAAAGACCCGGGGAAAGCCGTGGTGACTCTAAGGGCGATGTTGATTGTATTGAGCTAAGAATTTGGGGTATAATAGTAGTGTATGGTGACTTGTGGTAACGAGTTTCGTGTGGGATTTTAACAACGCTACTTTTATTATTATCTATCATGCGATTTTTCATTTGGTAGATTGTTTGACAAGAGGCATAGATGACCTAGCATAGTGTGACACGTTGAGGAAGACCGGTATAGGCATTCGTACGTTAGGCTATGAACGGAATCTAATTGTAGGGATGTGTGAAACGATGAGACGTGACACGAAAAAAAAAAGAGAGGGTTAATGCGAGAAATTCCTTGAGTTCTTAGAAGTCTTGACTATGTAGTACGTTCATATTTGGCTCTAATTGCTATTGTCTATCGACGTGATCTTCTTCTTTTTTTGCACTTGTCTTCTCGTATACACATAAAGTTAGCATAGATTTTTCTACTGGGCTAGTGTAGCTCAACCTATCATTTTTCAGGTACAAATCAGAGGCTGTGACATGGGTTGCTGTGCTTGCATGTGATCCTACTTTTTGAAAGCGACTTCAGAGAGTTAATTTTGCATCTCTTATAAACTTTATCGCCGGATGAAGAAATTGTAATCTTATTATTATTATTATTATTAATTTTATTTTTTTATTTTTGTTAAATGAAGGATCCCTGTAAACTCTTAACTTTCTTTTAACGTGATCTTGTGGTTTTAGGCCGTTGGGCCAAAGATGTAAATTTGGAAATGCTTTGGAGTTTGGAGATGATTTGCGAACAAGGGGATTAGAAATGGCTTTTGGGTAATATTTGTATTATTGTGAGGATTTTTGTTTATGAAAAACCTTTAATATTTATGTTGAAAATCGAGGGCGTGACAACTTGGTATCAGAGCATAGGTTTAGACTACCTTGAGACCGTGGGGAGACTTTAGTCTCATGGGTTCAAAATCTTAAGGAAAAAAAAAAAAAAATCATTGCATGCGTGTGCTTGTGTGAGTAACATTCATTTGACTATGTGACATTGCATTTATGATAACGTAGAGTATTGTGGTATTGTTGACCCATGTTGGGGGAGTTGGAGACTTGATCTCACGGTGAAGTTGTTGTTGTTGTCGTTGATTGTTTTGTGTTTTAAATTTTTGTAGCACAATGCCTCTGAGACAAGAGAATAGACGGGATAGGATCGGAAACCGTGGTCGCCAAGGGCGTGGGCTTAATCGGGGTACGCCATTAGAGGGTGAGGTGAGTCAGCATGGGGAAGCTTCGCATGGAAATCCGGGAATGGGGGTTGGACATAATCATCTTGCTAGGGAAATTGTAGCGGCATTAGCAGCGTCAAACCTTCTGAATCCAGCACTTAGGGCTAACAAAAATGATCGTGCCATGGAAGCAATGAGAGAGTTTCGTCGTCATAAACCACCGCAATTCGACGGGGAGGGTGATGACTTTCTAAAGGCCAACCATTGGCTTACTGAGATCCGCAAAATTTTCAACGCACTAATGATCACAGAGGATGACTTGAGGGTCCGTATCGTAGCTTGTCAGCTTGTCGGTGAGGCGAATGAGTGGTGGGAATCGATTTTAGGAGCTAGGAGAGACGCTAGGAGGGCGGCTAGGGCAGCGAATCGAGGGAATGAGCCAGATGAGGAAAACCTAACGTGGGCTGAGTTCGAGGAGCTCTTTGAGAGTCAGTACTTTCCGGAAACATATCGCGAGCAGTTGAGGGACCAATTCGAGAGATTAGAGCAAGGGAATATGACTGTTTCAGAGTATGCGTGGAAGTTTCAATCTTTGTCTCGTCATGCACCGGAACTAGTAGCAACGGAAGAAAGGAAGTGTAGGCGGTTTGAGAAGGGTTTACATTCGTCAGTGAAAAGATTGGTAATGGCCCAACGCAAAGGGAAGTTTTCCGAGATCGTCGAATGCGCAAGGAGCATCGAGATACCGAAAGAAGCATACGGGAACGCAAAGGTTTGGAAACCAAAGCAACCAACTGTTAGTGTGAGTATGCCGTCGGGGAATTTTGGGAGCCAAGGGAGAAAAAGACAAAGAGAACCGAATCAACCTTCACAGAACCAGTCAAATCTTAGGCTACCTACTTCACCTGGGAATCAGGGAGTTCCATTGCTTAATAGGTCTTGTTATACTTGTGGCGAACTTGGTCATATTGCGAGAAATTGTCCTCTGGGACCGGGAGTGCGTGGTGAGTTGGGCTCAGTGCAGCAGCATAAATGTACACCAAAACAACAACAAACGCAGTTCTATTAGCCTACCTCCAGTTGAGGGTTACGTGGTGGGCAGAGAGCCTTTACGATTACTGCAGCTAATTCCCCACCTCCTACCACTTGCCTTCAGAGACATCAGTTGTGTGGGGTATTTTCCTAACCTTGTCAAATTTCTTTGCGTTAGTTCTTTTGACTTGGGAGCACTTCGTTCATTCATAGCTATGTCTTTGTGATTTAAAATCTAAAACAGAGGATCGTAGTCTACTTTGATTGTTGAGTAATACCCCAAGGTTGTGCGTACAGAGGCTGTGAGTTAATCATTCTTGATCACCATGTAGTCGTTAATCTTTTGTTCTGTGTACGGGGAGATTTGAAACTGGTTTTGGAAAGCGATTAGTCATACCTATGATAGTTGGTGATATTCTGAATATGATTCCACAAGAGTTGCTTCTCTTATTAATCCTTTTCAGTAACGTAGCTGAATCTTGTTGAAATTGTGTCATGATTTGCCTTCCGTGAAGTCTGTTGTGCCGTTAACCTGTTATAGTTTTTGACATTTGAGTTAGCTATCACCTTACCTTTCCTAGTATTTCTTGGTGCTATTTGGATTCTTATGATGAAGTATTCTATGACATATGCTATTGATGTTGATGAATGCTTCTCGTCCCTCATTCGAGTTCTACTTTGGACACTACCGTGTTTGGGATAAAACTTTGTCGGTTAGCTTGGCCACCTCTATTATGAGTGTCAATTTCGTCATTTGCAATTGTTATTTTACGCAAGTTCTTACGTTGCGACTTCTATTTATTAAAGCCAAATTTGGTGGTCATGTGTCTCACAATACTAGTTGGTTTAATAGTGCCATTAAGTTCGGATTTCGTTTGCCGCTGTTGTCTGCATTGGCGTCACAGTTTGTTAAGATATCTCAACTTTGAAGCCCCTGATTTGAACTTGTTTCCGTGTTATATCTGTTTGCTTGCCTAGACTTTTTGGTTGGTTTGGATTCCATCATTGTAGCTACTAGTCTATTTGTTGGAGATTGCTACCCCACTGAAGTTCTTATGTCATAATTGGAGCCAAATCTTGTGGTGATATATTCATTGATATTTATTTGTTGGCGCTGTTCAATTCGAACTCACTTGCTGTAGTTGTTTTCTGTGGCATTAAATCCTGTTATGGTTTCCCAACTTCGGAGACCCATGATTCGTTCTATAATGTCCAGCTTCAGTTTGTTAGAAGTTTAAACATTCTGGTCTTGGACAAATTTCTTGGTCTTGTATCAGTTTGCCTACGAGGGCTTGGTCTAATTATTTCGTGCTTATTCTTCGTATCGGAATCTTTCTTTTGCCAAAAGGGAATCCATGGTTTATTTGACTTGTGGAGCAGTGGAAGGATTATGATTAATCATTTCTAGATTCTTCAAATTGTCATGAGATGGTACGTAGAGTTGGTGCCTAACCACTTTAAGGATTCCATGTGTGTTCCTTGAATTCCGGATACCTCGTGACCTTCCTTTAAAATTCTTATTTGGTGTTATCCGAATCTTTGAGCTTACATGTTCATTGGGGAATACTAACTGAATCCTTCTCTTGACCCAACTTAGTGTGAGAGTTTGGTGCATCTTTCGAGAAGAATTGGCATGTGTTCTTGGCTCTCTAGAATTAGTGTTAAGGGGTGCAATGGAATCTATTCGTCAACGACATTTCGAAGCTCAAGGGAGAATGACTGAACAAACCAAGATAGTTCTTCGAAGATTGCTAACTGCGTAAGACCAAAGGATTGTGTTGATCGTCGTCGTCACCCAATGTAAATTGAAGAAGGGGAATAATGTGTTTTTGTAAAGCATCACTGCGTTGGAGTTCGTCTCGTTTTAGGCGGAAAGGGAAGCTTTCATCGTTAGAAAGAAAATGAGAGTTATGGGTTGAGTATTGGGATACGATGTGTGTCTTTTGGATAACCAGGCGACTACCGATGAAATCCAATTGGAAGAGGCATTTGATCACCGCCCATTCTAGGTGGAAGTCTCGGGAAGTCAATTGGGCTATCAGGTATTCGTGATGCATTTTAATACATAGGTATTGAGGAAGTATGACACGAATCCATTACATGTGCTAGAGAAGTCCGAACATGAGTTAGAAGCCGACGTGTCCTATGTTAAGAAACCGATACGCATCCTAGATTCGCATAATCTAGTTTTGGAGCGGCAAGACGATGTTGATAGTGCGAGTTTATGCGAGAAAAAGGGGACAAAACTAAAGAGTAATGTCCGCATTTGTTTTAGTTGATTGATGTGAGTTTTTGACGTAGCACTTTCATGATTTTTGAACCGTTGCATAATGTAAGTTGTTGTGGTTTTGCGTATCCATATAATACTTGGTTTGGTTGGACTTACCTTGGCGAATTTCGAGGACGAAATTTTTTTTAAGGAGGGTAGAATGTAGAGACCCGTATTTTTTAGACCATATATATATATATATTTTTTTCTCTTGTAAACGTACAACTGTCGAGATAGACGGTGTGGATTTACGGTGCGGCGTGTTCGTGAAAGTATATAAGGGTAAATGTGTGAGAGGTGTACGTGTGAGTATGTGGTGTGAGAAGTAGAGGATAATTTTTTTCTTGGTCTTCTAATAAATTCCAGAGGAACACTTTCCTCTTTCTCATTTGCTATCTCTCGGTTCTCTCTCTAACTCACATATCTCTCTATCTCTCGGCTCTCCTCCACTTTCACTCAAGAACCCATCAAAACAATATGAAACCTACACAAACCCATCTCCATTTTACCTTCTATACGCATTATTGAGACTTAATTTCGTGGGTCAAGCTCGGGGAAGGAGGAACCGACTGATTTTGAAGTTTTGGAGGCTAGGGCTTTGTTTGATCTCAGCTTTGATACTTGAGGTAGGAAAATCTAACTAATTTTATGTGTTTATGAGTTGATATAGTGTTTGGGAGTTGCTATTGATCATTGTGTTGAGATTTATTGTTGAATTTCCTTTGAAATCCCCAAAATCTGCTGCTGTTCCGTTTTTCTGCTGCTGTCCCGTTTTTCTGAGATTTTTCCCAACTTCGAACAGTCATAACTTCCTCATCCGTTATTGAAAACGCACAAATTATATATCGAATTCGAGATCTTGAAGTCAGCTTTCCAGGGCCACCAAAATCACCTTAAAACTCTAAGTACACAGAAAGTTATGATCATAGGAGTGAAGGTGTGTCAGCTGCCTCGTTTTCTGCTGTTGCTGTCATTTTCTGGGTTTTTGCCCAACTTCGAATGGCCATAACTTCCTCGTCCGATGTCCAATTCGAGCGTATGATATATCGATTTCGAGGTTTTGAAGTCATCGTTTAATTGCCACTGAAATTACGTTGACAGGTTAAGTATACAAAAAATTAGGACTATAGAAGTGGAGGGTGGTTAGTTGCCTCAACTTAAGAATGAGTTCGATAGACTTAAAATATTGCACAAATGTTGAGTTATGAATTTATGATGAGTGTTGGTTGAAATGTGGTACGATGACACATGAACAATAATTGTGAAATGATGACGATCATGGAAAAGGCAAGGTGAAATGGTTAATCGATAAACTAACGTTAAAAAGGGTGACGTGATGACTTATTATTAATATTAGTTATGTTAATGTGAGATGGGCGTAATTGTTATACTTGTTGGTATGTGGGTGTTGCCCTCTTAATGATTGTAATACAATGGACCCTGTTATGAAGTCGTATCGATAGGTTTGCATCGTGAGTATATGTTGAATATGGGAATAGACCCGGGTAAAGCCGTGGTGACCCAAGTGCCTTGTGAATATGGGAATAGACCCGGGTAAAGCCGTGGTGACCCAAGTGCCTCGTGAATGTGGGAATAGACCCGGGGAAAGCCGTGGTGACCCAACTGCTCTGTGGATTTGAGAATAGACCTGGGTAAAGCCATGGTGACTCTCTTCCGGTTCGACTTAGGGAAAAGACCCGGGGAAAGCCGTGGTGACTCTAAGGGCGATGTTGATTGTATTGAGCTAAGAATTTGGGGTATAATAGTAGTGTATGGTGACTTGTGGTAACGAGTTTCGTGTGGGATTTTAACAACGCTACTTTTATTATTATCTATCATGCGATTTTTCATTTGGTAGATTGTTTGACAAGAGGCATAGATGACCTAGCATAGTGTGACACGTTGAGGAAGACCGGTATAGGCATTCGTACGTTAGGCTATGAACGGAATCTAATTGTAGGGATGTGTGAAACGATGAGACGTGACACGAAAAAAAAAAGAGAGGGTTAATGCGAGAAATTCCTTGAGTTCTTAGAAGTCTTGACTATGTAGTACGTTCATATTTGGCTCTAATTGCTATTGTCTATCGACGTGATCTTCTTCTTTTTTTGCACTTGTCTTCTCGTATACACATAAAGTTAGCATAGATTTTTCTACTGGGCTAGTGTAGCTCAACCTATCATTTTTCAGGTACAAATCAGAGGCTGTGACATGGGTTGCTGTGCTTGCATGTGATCCTACTTTTTGAAAGCGACTTCAGAGAGTTAATTTTGCATCTCTTATAAACTTTATCGCCGGATGAAGAAATTGTAATCTTATTATTATTATTATTATTAATTTTATTTTTTTATTTTTGTTAAATGAAGGATCCCTGTAAACTCTTAACTTTCTTTTAACGTGATCGTGTGGTTTTAGGCCGTTGGGCCAAAGATGTAAATTTGGAAATGCTTTGGAGTTTGGAGATGATTTGCGAACAAGGGGATTAGAAATGGCTTTTGGGTAATATTTGTATTATTGTGAGGATTTTTGTTTATGAAAAACCTTTAATATTTATGTTGAAAATCGAGGGCGTGACATCTGGTATAATAATTTCTGTTGCTTTGCTTTTTCATGGTTGGCATTCATCCAAAAGAACTGTGTTAACATTGTTCTCTCCATGAAGCCATTGTTTGCTATGTTTTGTAAATTGGTGCTGTCGTTGAAGTTAATCGTCTGACAGCCATCTAGATGCAACTGTAATGTTATCACTGCTGGCCGCATTTCATAAAGAGGGAATCGGTAGATTCTCCACATTGCCTCTGGTGGTGATATCCATCTTGCATCTTGGAATTGCTTTATTTCATCAACGTTTTCGTCGTCAGCCATGCTTGATAAACGATAGATGACTTTATCATGTCCTTTGTAGATATACTTGTATAGATACTTGACTGCTTTGATAGTGGAACAGATCTCCACATTGATATGGCAGTTGAACATAGCAAGCAAATAGGGATTATATGGTACAACCCATCTGTTATCCAACTTATGGCCACGTATTGTTGCTTCTCTACCATTGGCTTGCCTTTTGTATATGGGATAACCATCTGGACAGATAGTTGTTTCCGCGCAGTAGCTTTTTGGATAATGATTCTTGCACTTTCCTTTTTGCATGCACGGATTCTGAGCATTCAAATCACCACAGGGTCCATGGAGCATATGCTTAAGCACCATTGCATATAAATGTGGGTATTGATGTTTGTCTGGTATTTCTGCAGAGATAAGGGCATCGATCTGCTCAACTGTGTTAAGCTTAAAACCTTTCTTGAGTATTATGAGCATATGCGCATGTGGTAGGCCGCGTTTTTGGAATTCAACTGCAAAGGTATATGCTGCCACCGGACCAAAGATTTCTTTTTTAACGACTTCTGTACGTAGGTACTCAAATTTGCTACGGAATATCCTCGTTAGCAAATCTGGTCTGTTCTGAGCTTCTTCGTGATGCTTTAATTCTGCTTTGATCTCTGGCCAGTTTGGATTGCATGTCATGGTCAAAAAGAGGTCAGGTTTGCCATATCTTTGGACCAATGTCATTGCGTCTAAATAGCGCTTTCGCATATCTCTTGGGCCACCTATGAATGTACCAGGAAGGACAATTCGTATGCCAATCTGTGAGCCGAGAGATTCGCCATGGTTAACACTATCAACGATTCCTTTATATAAATCTGCTCTGATTTCATGTTGCCTATTTCTGAAGTAGTCCAACCTTGATGTTTCAATCTTCACATACATGTCGACAGCAAATTGTTGCAAGAGACGGCCGCATTGCAAGAGTATGGAGGTTGGTTCTGTTCTGATTTGGAATCTATATGCATAAAACTCTCTAGCGGATACCATCTTTCCCTTGTCTGGTTTTGCTGCATGAACTGAATATATGTGAAAGAGTAAAAGTCAGATTATTTGGTCATTGGAAAGTCATTCAGTTAATAAATATTAGGTGCAGTGGTGGACGCATATAATGGCAAAGGTGCTCATGTGACCCCACTGCCTTGGAAACTCGTGCATGATGGCTATATATTTTTGGGACATTTTAGCAAATTTGGCGCAAGTAGTCCTCTCCTTTTCTTCACATTTGTCCTATTCAATCTCTCTTTCTCTGGAAGATTTTGTGAATTGACTGGAATTTGAGTCTCTTGTTTCAAGTACAAACCTACCCTCCCCCACCGTGTTTGCTCTCTGTATCTCTGATTTTATGACAGCAAAGCAATGCAATAACTTGAACAACACAAAAAAAAAAAAAAAAAAAAAGAAGCAGTACCAGCAACACCATGTTCATTATTGATAAAAATAGTTCATGGTTCTAAATAAAAATTAGCCGGCGGCAAAATCAAAGTCAAAGTAAAATTTGCGCCTTTGTTTGGTTTCAATCATTGAAAACTATTTTTGATATAATGAGTAATAATGAGTGGATAGAGATAGATAGAGAAAGCTGTAGAGAGTAAAATGGGTTTTTTTAAGTTTCAGACAAGATTAGCTTTTAGTTTTTGAGAGCCTAGCGTTAATTTTTTTAAATGGGACGCTTAACATACTTGACAAATAAATAAATCAAAAAGATAAAATCAACCTAGAAATTGGTATTGCAAGTATTTACAATGCAAGTAAATGAAACCAATAACCACACGATTAATTAGAGTTTATGAAATAAATTACTACATATAAAACTTGACCCTGGAGCTATGAATTTCTAGGTTCACCGCTGATTGAGTGCAGTAAATAGAGATGCGAAAAGGTTTACCTGCTGCTTCATTGTCAAGTAATGCCTCTGCAGTTATTGTGTTGCTTGGTAAAATCGATTTTGTTCTGGCAGAAATCGTAGCTTCAGAGTTATTGCTGATCTTCTTAATTCCTTGATGCCATCCAGGTTGACCAAGAGGAAACAGCAATGGATATTGGAGAGAGTCATAGCAGCCATAGTAGTAGCTTATTCGTCGACTATGGCCATCATGTTTTTGGACAAGTATGTCGCGCTCTTCCAATTGTTCTACTTCTTCATCTTCAATCCAAATAACAGCAACTTGTGACACAGTTGGTGGTATGGCAGTTCGGTTATCCATGGGAGGATTTGCCTTTAATCTAATTTCGTATTCATCAATATTTGGTATTTCCCTCAGGCTACGAAAGAATCTAGAGTATGGATTTGCGTTCAGCACATCAATCAACTGCGATATAATATCTGATCGTAACTTGGTATGATCAGCTTTCCTGTTTGTGACCTCATTCCTTGTGTCATAAAAGTAAAGCTGGAGATACGATGGCACTTGACCAGAGGGATATAGAGAATCAATTAAATGGTAGACTTGACCTTGTGCCCGAAAAGTATATATGCCATTGTTTCGTGTTGCATAGACAGGATCAAGGTGAACTCCCATTGATGTAAATGCAAAAATATCATTGTAGACTTTGACATATTCAAGAAAGTGGGCAGAATCTGCTCCAGAACCAGAATAAAGTTGTTGCAGTTCTGGTGGAATTACAATTGGATAAAGTGAAACGTCACCACTAGAGCAGCAAAACTTTGGTGTCTCGTGCGGAAACTTTTTGGCTTGACAGAATCGACAGTTCCGCATCGATGGCAACGTAAATGCTTCAGCTGGTACAGGAGGTTGTTGCAATTTTGGCAATGGCATTAGAGTACCGACCACGATACCTATATTTGTATTGTGCAGTTATGAGTCAATGGTCAGGCAGAAGAATGGTTTGTGTATTTTAGGTTTTGGCACATACCTATGGGAATGTCATGGAGTGAACCTATGAAAAAGCAAAGATGTTAGTATCTAAATTTGGTAAAGCTGTAATATGGAGGGATGAATGAAATGGAGGTGGCACAAGTTTCATACCTGTTCTGTATTGTCCTGAAGTTGATGGCAACATGGAAGAACCTAAGGCAAGTGAAAGAGAATAATGGACTTTTAAGTGGAATAATGCAAGACAATGGCGAAGAGATGGCTCATCCAAGAAATAGCAATAGAGAGAAGAGTATGGTTTGGGGAATTTTAATTTACCTGCATCCTGCGGATGTGAAGTACGGTACTGGGAAAATAGTTGTTGGTCGTCATCACTGCTATCTTGTTCTTCAGTGGGAAAGAAACTTGATCTGATGTTCTCCTCCACACTACTTTGGTCTTCTATTCCAACTGAGAAGAGCCCATCTTGCCTTTTTTCTTTCCTATGATGATACAGAGCTCTTTTCTTGGCGTTTATCCGATCTTTTTCTTTCCGTGATAGCTTAGAATATGGGGCTATTTTGAGCTTATGGTCGGACATTTTTAGCCTGACTTTAATCTGTTTGTGGTATGTTTAGAGCAACAGATATTTGCTAATGCATAATACTTGCAGAATGTGGAGATGGAGTATGATGTAAAAAGTAACATGAATTACTGGACAAGAAATGATGCTGAGTGATTGATAATACTTGGATGGTTGGAGTGATGCAAAGGCATGGAAAATGGGTGAAGCATTACAAAGCACATTTACAGATGGCGAACAGTTAGCATTATTTGGTTACGTTTATCGCTGGAGAAGAAAGGTGATCACACATACCTGATGGAAAGACGTTACCCGATGGTGATGAAGCACAAAGAACCAACTGTCCAAGATTGCTGATGGAGCTGTTGTAGACTGGCAATGTGTTGTTCCACCTGGAGAGTGCTTTGGTATTTTTTGTGCATGCAAAGGGGAAAAGGATGTGAGGAGTGGAAATAGTGTTGCACTCTTATTTTGGTGTTTCACAGCACAAATGCCGATGGAACTGAAGACTGGAAAATGATGATGGGTATGAGGTTTTTCCTATTTTTAGTGTGTTTCTAAATTTTAATTTATTCATGAATAATTAGGTATAGTTTATATTCTGTATAACTTTTTGAAGCTAAGGTTATCCTTTTTTTGTTTTTGCCTTTTTTTTTTTCCGGTTTTTTTACTTGGGCTTTTTTTGGCTGCTAAATCTCTGTGCATATTAGTTTGTTTCTAAGGAAATGATAAATAATAAGAAGCATCTGTTTCTAGACTTGATTTTATTAAAGTATTTAAGTTGGACTTAAAAGAGTTATTGTAGAATATTAATTCAATCCATCAAAAGTAATATATTTTTGTTATATAATTTTGTCTTTGGGAAAAGAAAATTCGTGTCAATTGCAAACAATGGAATTTAGTTGTTCGATAAATGCATGAAGTTTCTAATTAATCTTTGATGATTCGAACTACTTAAGGTAACCAAAATGTGTTTTTAAGGGTACGTGCAAGAAATCAACAAAAAAAATGACTGAGAAAGGTTTAATTTGGACAGTTTTTTTATAAAAATTTATTAAATAGTTTAATAAAAAACTGCTTAAACAATACCTTTTTTGTTTTTTTTTTTTCCCGATTTGCTATGAGTGCTATAAAACCACATTCTAAACATATTGAGTGATTTGTACTATTAAAATTTGATTAGGAATTATGAGATTATGATTTGAGGGGTTTTTTTGGGGGACTCTGGAAGCACTTTATACATGTAATATGTTTTATGTGTCCTACATTTTGGCTTTAACGTTTTTTTTGTGCAATTTTTAATAGTTTGTTTATTTCAATGATATCATTTGAAATTTATAGTAGGGACCCTATATATCGAATTTCAATTACCTGCGTAATATAATAATGTTAAAAATATAAAAATCAATATAGATTGAGAGATACTCGCTCTATGTGGATTTAATTGTCTCTAATTTTATTTTAAGTGGTTAAAAAATGGGTTATATCTTTGAATTTATAATGAATTTTATATTGAATATGGATTTTATTTGATAGATCTCGATTAGCTTTATAATATAATATTTTCAAAATCATGAAAACAATTATGAATTGGAAGGTATAATTAATTAAAAAATGGCGCAAACCTCAAAAAAATGACTATTAAATCTAAACAGAAGGAATATACGGAACTCTAATAATCATGTTTCTGCTCCATAGAATCCTAAATAAAAAGGAGACACTTAATTATGAAAGTTCTAGAGACAAAAGTTAATTATGATCCTTTAGAATAATATGTTTCGAATAATAAGATCTTCGCACATATTCAAAGGGATTAAAAATTGAAACACTTAATTTTGTTAAATTATTTATACATTAAAAATATAGTTAAAAAAAATTATTTGCTTTAATTTTTAATCCGTTTGAATCAACGTAAAGATCTTATTATTCTGATCATATTATTCTAAAGAGACATAATTAAATTTTATCTCTGATGCTCTTATAATTACGTTTTTGCTATATAGGATTGCAAATAGGAAGGCTAAAATTTTTTCCCTTTCAAGAAGCTACCTTTTTTGGGCATGGGTAGGGGAAGCTTCCTTTTTTGGGCATGGGTAGGGGGTGCTTTGCCTACGCTACCCTTTTAGGGCGTGGAAAGCTGGACGCGGGGGCTCTGCTGCCCGCCAGGGGCAGCAGCCCCTACCCACACCTCACACACCTCACACACGGCACCGTTTTGATCAAAGAAAAAAAAAAAAACTCTTCCGCTTACAATCCTATGGAGCAGAAACGTGATTATGAGAGCCTTAGAGTTAAAATTTAATTATGTCTCTTTAAAACAATATGATCGGAATAATAAGATCTGCGCGTCAATTCAAACGGATTGAAAATTGGAACACTTAATTTTTTAATTATATTTTTTAATATATAAACGGTCTAAAAAATAAGTGTGCCACTTTTTAATTCGTTTTAATTCGTTTAAATAAGTACGAAAATCTTATTATTCTAATTATATTATTCTAAAGAGATATAATTAACTTTTGTGTATAGGACTCTCATAATCACGTTTTTAATCTACAGGATCTTAAATACAGAGTAGATACTTAATTATGAGAACCCTGAAACAAAAATTAATTATGATACTTTAGAATAATATGATTAGAATAATAAGATATTCGTACTTGTTCGAATGAATTAAAAAGTGGCACACTTAATTTTTTTAGACCGTTTATATATTAAAAAATATAATTAAAAAATTAAGTGCTCCAATTTTCAATCCGTTTGAATTGACGCGCAGATCTTATTATTCTGATCATATTGTTCTAAAGAGACATAATTAAATTTTAACTTTAAGGCTCTCATAATCATGTTTCTGCTTCATAGGATTGCAAGCGGAAGAGTTTTTTTTTTTTCTTTAATCAAAACGGTGCCGTGTGTGGGGTGTGTGAGGTGTGGGTTGGGGCTGCTGCCCGCCATGTGGGGTGTGTGAGGTGTGGGTTGGGGCTGCTGCCCCTGGCGGGCAGCAGAGCCCCCGCGTCTGTGGAAAGCTACCTTTTTTGGGCATGGGTAAGGGAAGCTACCTTTTTTGGACATGGGTAGAGGGTGCTGTGCCTACGCTACCCTTTTAGGGCGTGGGCAGGGGGTGCTGTGCCAGGAGGCACAGCAGAGCCCCGCGTCCTTAAAACTGCATGTAAAATCGTAAAGAATCTAGAAACTGGGATAAGTAAAGTATCATGGTACTTAGTGATTGTCAAACATTTAAGAGGAATGTCCTGTGTGGGTACTTCAGGAGAACTGTGATGTGACCATCAGCAGCATTTTCTGTATTTCAAGGAGAGTGGCAGGGATGGGTTGGCTGTGATTTGGGGTGAAAGTAGGTATGGGACAGTGCAGCACCAAAAAAGATCTATATGGCAGATTTCGAAACCTGTAGTTTTTCTAATTTCCAAGTTGGAATTGGACAGAGGTTGAGATTCTAGTTGTGAATCAATTTTGGGTGCTCTCTTTTCACGTTTTTACATAGTGTGAATAATCGAGGAACATTTTTTGTAGACAGCGCAGAAACTATCTGCATTTTAGGTTTGGTGTAATTCAGTTCTCTACAGTGGAAATATTAGCCTATAATCAAATAGGCAAATCAAAAATTGTTGATCCGTATTTACCAAAAACGGAAAAATGCAGAATTTTTAGAGTTGCGTAAGCAATAATATTACACAAGTACATATATAGAGTGAAAGATATCCACCAAGAAGAGTTTTTGTTTTATATGTGTAATTAATAGTATGTATGTATTACCATGTTCTAGTATCATGTATTGTAAGTGGTTTCTGGGCCATGTTTGAAATGATGAGCTCTGGATAGATTTTGCTTATAATTTATAATCAATTAGTTTATTGGAATAGGGGAAATGAACTGGATAAGAATTAATAATAACGCAAGACTCGATAGAAATGTAATTTATATCTCACACTATCTATAATATGGAGCTAAATAAACTCGAAAACCCATATCTCATATTAAATTGCACAAATCATAGAAGAAGAAGAAGACGAAAAAAAAAGAAGAGCAGGAGAGAGAGAAAGAGATATGGTTAACCTTTTTTACTTGCGCTGGAACAACTGCGACTCTACCGATCAAGTTTCAAGGAAATGAGAATTCCTGCAATTTAATTCTTTTGAAATTCAGAAATAAATTTTGGTTTTGCAAACAGTTCGAGGAAATCTAAACATAACCACCAAACACGACAAACTATAAGTTTAATTAGCAATTAACACTTGGATGAGCATAACTACATCATAATTTTTTTTACCTTTGCTCACGCAATCTTTTGATTCCTATTGCTATTAAAAAAAAGAAAAAGAAAAAGCAACTTAGTGTGGAAATTAATAACTGCAGTTTTTGCTTGCATTACCATATATGGCACTTATTTATATTTCACTGTGCAAGAATGCTCATAGGGGAAAAAAAAAAAAAAAAAGAACAAGTTAATTTGAATCAAAAATTTTGTTTTTGGCTGCACAATAATCTAGGACGAAGTTTTAGCAAGCAAAAATCCTATGGCTGTTTACAATAGGGACCAAGCATTTTTTTTGATATCTTTGTTCTTTTTTGCTGGAAAGAAATAGGGCTGTCTTCTTTTCTTCTTCTTTTTTTGGTTTATTAACAGGGTAACAACAAAACTCATTTTTTTTTGCCGGGGGCAGGTGTGGGTGTGGGGGTAACTATAAGCATTTAACTAACCAGGGCAAAATGTAATGCAATACGCAGAATTGACAGATTAAATAGTTGCATATCTATTTATATCCCAATTACATTTAGTGTTTCGATTATGCATAAAACAAATCACGCAGCAGCTATTTTATGTTTGCGACAAAACCTAAACTTGTTTCATAATTGTTTCCTCTCCATAAGAGGGAAACACAATTTGCCAGCATTCCTTCACAAAGCTGTCAATTTCAGACTATTTTGCATTTTGGTTTTCCCTGGAGCAACCAAGAGATTTCATGACAATTTAACAGGTTAAATTTGGCACACATTTACACAGAAATACATATGAATACATAAATCAAGATAAATACATGGTTAAAACTAAGATGCAAATAAACAAGGCTGCATAGGCTAACAAATTGACTTTAAAAGAACAAAAAATTTTCCCCTATGATAAGACGGTAGACAACTTTTTGCAGCACACTGATTGTGTCTGTCTTCTGTTATAGTAAATTGCAATACCATTAGCTGCCTCCTCCACATTGCACCTGCCGTGACCAAATACAAGCAACAAGCCAGATTTTGCCTGAGCCTAAAAATGATGCTGGATGGATAGCAAATAACAGTATTTGGCCAAACAATCTGTTAAGAGGAAACAGTGCCATATAGCCTAGTAGATACAGACATAAACTAACAACATAGCCTATACACATCACAAATAGATAGCCGAACAACAGTTTGTCCGAAAAGGTAACAGTTTGTCCAGAAATGCAAACTGACAAGCATTCACAGACAAGGTAATATCAAAAGGGATTCAGCACTTGTATGACCGTAAAGACTTCATCAGCTTAGCAAAAGCACTGCTGTCAACGGGACTTCGCAAAACATACGCAGAGCATCGAAAGATCAAAGCCAACTATATATTCTGTCAATGTCGTAATCGATGGGGAACACCACAACCCGAAACTCTGAAGTGGGCAACATGAGCACAACGAGGAAATGAAGGTAGCTTAAATCAAGAGAACTGAAGAATTGGTCAAACATGCGAACATCAAGTTGCAAGTTATTAATGGGCACTCTCCACACACGGTTACTGATTCTGATAACCATCTCCTCAAGATCAAATTCACGGAACGTTTCTTCGAGACGGACCTCAAACTCCTACATTAGGGCAGAGAGGAAGACCACAATTTAAACGAATTGAACAAACAATCCTATGGAATATCTCCATGTAAATCAAGGAACAAATGCAAACACTAAGGGCACATACTAAGCGAGGCTGAACAATGGGAAGATGCAAATGACCAAACTTTAAAACAGTTCCCTCATGCGAAATCAAAGACGGCAAACAGGAAGCCCGCAGAACTGACAACAGAAAATAAGGAATAAAATCACAGCATAAATGTAACCTGCCAAATATTGTAATTTAGACACATTATAGATAATAAGCATGCCAGTGCACGTACCCCGAGGAGGATGAAGTTGCCGACGATGCATATTTGGACCTGACCAATGAAACTGCAGCTCACGATCATTTTTATGAAGAATAACAATGTGAAAAATCCATCTGTGCTGACATGCAAAGATAACCTTGAACCCAGGCTTTAACTGGTGCACGGCACGAAATTTATTCCAACCATCACCAAACCGCTGATCAATAACCTCAACTCGCCAAATCCTATATCCATGCGCAACCAAAATCCATGTGGTTGAATTGCAGGCAAGGAAGTACCGTCGCAGTCCTAGTGGGAGTCGCTGCAAGTAATATCTATGTTATGACAGATCAGGCAACAAAAATGAACCCAAAACACACGCAAGAAATAACAACCAAAGGTCAAACCTGAGCAACACCATCAGGGGCGACACAAGCAAAATGCCAGCAGCTACCAATACCTACAGAACAAATTCTCAACATATAACAATATCCAATAAACCAATGCAAGCAATAAAGGAACATGAAAAACAACCTGCCACCAAAACATTGAAAATAAACAAAATCTAGATCTCACAACTCTTTGCACAAAACAAGAGAAGCCGTACATGTACCTTCTTGACTGTATTGGAGGAAGGAATAATACACAATGCCATTCAACCATGCAGCCAACTGGAATCTAAAATTCCATTCTAAAGCAGAGCGCGAAGGCAACAGAGTGCGGTAATCCTCAAGGAAACTATCGAAAGGCTTATATATCATGTGGTTTCCATCACAAGGAACAGCAACAGCATAGACTACCCTTTCGCCTTGAGCAGTTTCCAAATAGTAAACCCCTGCCCTTGCGGACCCACCAGAATCATGGTCCATCATGTCCCACCAGACAAATGGTGCACGCACAACCATTCTAGGATCAAAAAAACCACAATCATTAACATGAAAAGCACGACGTTGGCCACATATATCTCAACTGAACTCTAAAAAGAGAAACAAGCAAGCAGGGGAAATGGTATAACCAAAGACGCAGCAACCTAAACTGAACTCTAAAAAGCCAGACGATATCTGATGAAATCTCTATCTTGCTATCGCTCATCAATTATCTAAACCATATTCCAACACCATTCAACATGAATACAGCTGTCCTTATGTTCTGTGTTTGGCAAGGCAAAAAGAGCCCATGGAGAATTGCCACATCTGCTTAACTCATAGCTTGATTCTGATTTTCCAACCAACCATACTAACTCTAAATTTATATATGTGGCCAATGTCTTGCTTTTAACGCTAATGATATTACATACGTAGCCAGCGTCTTGACTGTTGTGGGTTTTCGGTTTGGTTGTTGATTTCCTAATATACGTGCAAATAATGAATAACAAACATGGTAATGAACAAATCAACAACCAAACCCAAAACCCACAACCCTTACAAACAGATGATAACGACTAACAAACAAATGGCCAAACCCAGAACCCTAACATAGATTCACACACACAAGCCAAACCCAAAACGCAAAACCTAAAACCCCAACATAACTCGACATCCACAAGGCACACACACCAGGCCACACCGAAAACAAACAACAAAGATCCACCCAAACGACCGGAAGGCAGCAAGCGAACCGGCAAACAACAACATGAACAAAAAACCAAAACACAAGAAAAGACCAAACCAAAACAAACAGCAAAAACCCACAAAAATGGTGGCAATGCATCGATAAAACGCGACACATACCCGATGGTGATGCCATTGACGAAGAAGAGAGGCGGTGTTGCGGCGCGGCGGTGTTGGCGATGGAGATGGACCAGAGAGCTAGAGAGGGCGCGAACAGAGAGAACAGAGAGAGGGAGGCGACAGACCGGTGCTGCAAATGAAGACGAACAGAACATGTAACAAAGGAAAAGCAAGCAGGCGAAATCGACGGACCCAATTCATCACGAATCCCGCGGGAACGCCGGATCTCAACAGCTAGAGACCAACACAAGCGACAGCAAAATGATGGAAGCACCCCTGGTGCCCTGGGCAACCTGTAAAATGGGCAAACTTAAAGGGCAAATCCGTCCCAAATTGAAATGTCGCAGACCGAAAGGCTCCTTTTTATATAACTGTAGGAGAACAGCAAAAGCATTACTTGAAAACCAGACAAAGGATGGCATGTTGAAAGTTTTGTGCGTATCGATTTGAAATCAAAGCAGAATCAAATTCAATACTCCTGCAATTACATTGTTTCCTATGATAGTTCAGCGTTCAAGGGACAGCTAGTTGAAAGATATGGCAAACCGGACTCAAATAAAAAGATGTTACTACCTAGAAACTACTGAGGGTGAGGGAGTGATTGGTGCAGTTGCAGTTGCTGGTTGAAAGATATGGCTAACTGGATTTGTTTATAAGCATGACATGCAATCCAAATTGGCTATAATGGTTGCTTTTAAGAAATCCTAATCAGCAATAGCGATCACTAAAGAATAATGCCTAATAGTAGCTGAATATGCAAATCCCAAAGTGTATATTACTTGTAACTTTTGGCTTTGAAAAAATAGTAGTAGAATTTAAGAAGAAAGCAACAAATGTAAACATACGATGATCTGATTTTGTCAACAATAAAGAGGTTGAGGTTGAGATATAGTAGAAGAAAAGGGGTTTTTACTATGGGTGAAAAAACAGTTGTCCTATTGAGAGAGGGCCAATTAGTTTACTCTTCATAGGCTGTGAGACTTGTTAAGCAAAGAAATGGGTCTCTTCTGTTAACATACACGAACTCAAGTTATGCATATCATCATAGGGTTGCATAGTTGGGGAAAATTATTAGGTATTCTTGGTTCATGTTGCATTATAGACAAGAACAGAAGCACCAGGGAAATGAAAAGGAAAGGAAAGGAAAGGAAAGAAGGGTATCGTTTATGGGAGCAGCACATTGAACAGAAAATGAAGCCCACAGAAATGGTTAAAACAATACATGCAATGCAAAATCAAACCAACATCAACAACATGAGCCGATAAACCAGAAAGAAATAATTGGAACATTGAAACATGACATACAGTTGGAGAAAAAGAAACTTATTTTGGTTTGAGAGCTAAAGATAAGAGTGAGAGCATGTACATTCGTACCATTCAACAAAGAAGCTCAAGGAGAAAATCAAATCAAATCATTTTATTGGATACGCTCAAGGAGAAAATCAAATCAAATCATTTTATTAGGGTATCCGCTGCTTCACATTCCTAAACTGGGAAAGAAAATAATAAGGCAAACAAATCAAATGGAAATTCATTTTTTTGCTGGCTCAACAGAGCGGGGTTTTCCTCTCTTTTTTTCTTTTTTTTTTTTGTCTTGTGGTTCTGTAGTTGATAGGAAGCAGAAACGAAGAAGACAAATTTAACCAAAAGACAACATATAAAGAAAGCAACAACTGAATGGCCAAAATGATCAGAGGAAACGGAATAAAAGCGTTTGGTTCACATACATAATAGCACAAAGCAATAAAGTAAATAATAGGTGGACATTTTGCCCTTACCCTGAGTGCTACAGCAAAGAAACGAATAGTAGACAATATCATCTAACCATGTGTGTAGCCGGAAGCTTGAATTCCAGACACAAATGTGACCCAATGGCAATATATTTTGATATTGCTGCATCAAAGTAAGACACGACTGGTATACAATTTGATCTCCCTGAGCATGCACTGCAACTGCAGCAATCACTCGGTCACTCTCAGTAGTTTCTAGGCAGTAGCGTATTTTTGTTTCAGTTTTGGCCAGGAAACCCAGCGTATGAATGGACTACTGATGGCCATTTTATTTATTATCATTGTTTAAAATTTACCTGCAAAATATATTTTTGGAAACAATCGAAGTGAGGGCATGGGATGGAAAATGTTGTAATACAGTTATCATAAACTCTATTCAATACAGAAGCATGAAACTTATGCAGCAAATACTTAGGATTAATAAACAAATAGAAGAGAACATGGGTGAAATAATAAATTTACAGAAAAGGCAAGTATAGCTAATAGTTTGAGTTGGGCACAAAATATTGAGAAACAGAAGCTGTGCTAAAGAAATGGAAATCACAGGAATAAGTTGCACTTCTTAACATGCAGCGAGACCAAATGAGATGTAGTTATAGAAGAAGCTTCAAAAAATAATACGGTAATTTTTTTACAGGCCATGTGTTTACCACTAAACATCTTGAATGAGCAGTGAACGGGTAAGTAACATTTATGCATGGCAATCAAATAGATTTGTCCATCAATAAGTTCATAACGATGTTCATATATACAATGGCTGTTTGCTAGTATGGAGAAATTGCAGAGAAACTAAGAGGAAATTGTAGCACTGAAGAAGTAAGTTGCGTGTAGTACTCCTAGGAATTGATACAGAAGGAAGAACAATGAACAAAAATTATGTAACAATCTACTTGAGAAAAAGAAATCACATTTTGTGGGACAGATCGTGTGTAGGCAAAGCTAAATCAGAGTAGCTAGGTTTTGGAGTTCAAACCAAGGAATCAAAATGCGTGCACTCATAAAAACCAAGAACAATTGTGGTCACAAATAGAGAAACATACAAAATCGAAAGGCGAAAACCGAACTCTTACATGTTCCCATCAGCTGAGATAAAACGAGGGCAAGCCAGAATGTGTTGCAAATCTGTAAAAGAAAACAGGGAAGGGAAAACAGGGGAACGAAGGAAGGTACAGTGGGCCGATTCAATAAGCGTGGGTTTGGATTGTTGGGCGAGGGTGATTTTGCAGAGAGAATTACTGAACTCATAACGTAATGTAGCATAAAGAGAAAGAAATGAGGTCATGCATGATCCGGGATAAGCATAGACTTGACGTCAGCAACAGAATTATTCTTGATAACTTTGTATTCCCTATTGTGCTAGCAACCTATATTCCATGTCATCAAATCCCACCCAAAAAAAAAAAAGATTTCCTGAACCCAAACAAATTAGCTGACCATAGGAATTTTTATCTCGAAGGGGTATATGATCAAAAGGAGAACTACGCACAAGAACAGATTTTTCTACCAGACCTCTTATTTCGGATAGCAAGAAATATTCGTGGTAACTTTGGCCAATGCTCAAGGGAAAAGCTAAAAAGGAAAATTTAAAAGTAGGAGTATCAATTAAGTCAATACTTGGTGCGAGAAGGGAAAAATGTGGGGAAGAGAATATACCATGAAAGGAATCTCCATTCAAACTACCATACAATCACGAAATCATACCTGGAAATGGGAAAAGCAAAAGTTAGTTATCCAATGATTGAGATGATCTGATTTGCAATAAATTGTAAACGCCCTTTGTGGGGGGCTACACACTGCTATGCAACAAAAACGTTCAACTAAAATATTGTTTTTTGCGGATTTTAATGCGTACTTTCAATGAGTTTTAGGCCATATATTTTTATTAATATAGATTTTGACAATGAGACGTGATTTTGAAGTCCAATTCATTTTTTTGGAGGTCATAACTATTCATATGTTTGTTTTGGTACTGTTTGAACACTCGTATCTGGAAGACACATTTTGTCGAATAGCTTGCACAAAGATGGTCATGGGGGACATTGTATTTCAAAGCGGGTAGAAAAAGCAGTTATAAAGGGAAATATGAAGCAAAATTAAGTTTTATGCAATGCATTACCTGCCAAATTTAGTATGGTGGGATGATGGCAGACAGGGTCACGAATGAGAGGTGTATGAACTCTGCATGGAAGCGAACCTATCAGCGGTAAGGCCCAAAAACCCGCCGAGCCGACGTAGAGTTTGGAAGCTATAATTCCACCCAGCGACATGGCCCAAATTCAAAAGATCTTGGTAGCCTTCAATGAACTGGCCAAATGGTTGGCAAACCAACCGATTGTCTTCACCACGTATTGCAAGAGCAGCAATTAACCGTTGGCCTCGAGCAGTTTCTAGATAATAAAGAGCCACTCTAGAAGATAGGTTGGAAGGATTCTTGACAATATCCCAACGCAGGAACGGAACACGGACCACCATTCTGGACATAGAAGCACCATTGAAAAGCACAAAGGTACGACAAATTAGGAAAAGCATACCTAAATCAAATAACATATACTGTGATCACATAATATCGACCCTAAAAATGTTCGAAAACTGCATAGGTGGCTCAAACACACACAAGACAGAAACGCACACACTAACTTTCACAGACCAAGAAAGGGAAACGCTAAAAGCCCTAGAAGACACTTGCTATAGTCAGAAGTTGCTGGAGCACCAAACAATCAAAGAGAAACAAAGATTTGCAATTAAAACAATCACACAACAGCAAAACCAAACACAATCAAAGGGAAAGTGGATTTTGTAGCAAAAACCAACCAAACGCGACATTATCTACAGGAATGACAACCCTCAAAACACACCGAGGTCCCATAAGCGACCCAATCGCGTAGCCAATATCAACGACGGAGAGTGGCAACAAAAAGGAAACAAACTATATGTGGGGGGGGGGGGGGGGGGGAATAGTCGCTGTAAGCATGCCAGAGAGATAGACAAGCAAACGGCGCAAAACCCAGGTCCAAAACCAACCGGAGGAGGGGGGAACAATTACCTCAAACGACGTCGGTGAGGGAATCGAGCGTGGTTTTTTTGGTTGTGGAGTTTTGCCAGGTTGACTTGGTATTGGTTGATGGCGATGCGCATATCTGCTGCTACATAGGAACCTTGTACAGAAAAACCACACTCTATCTTTAAATCAGCATTACATGGAAATCAAATACAAAGCAACACCGAGAAAATTTCTTTTATTCAAAGAAAACCCACCAAACTTTGAAGCTAAATGAAAATCATTTCCAGTGAAAGAAAATCCCCAAATTCAGCTGCTCTAACCTTAACCCTTGCTCAAAACTTCATTCTAACTGCTGACAAACCAAACTTATGCAAATCTATAAACACGCAGAAAACAAAAAGGATCCAAATTTGACTTCAAATAGCCCGGGGTAAACGTAGCCAAAAGCACGTGCCCTAGGTTTCTCAGACCCAATTCCGCCCAATTCAACTCTTCCCCCAATCAGTTTTCTAGATCGACACATCAACTTTGTTCTTCCCTTATCAAAATTAGGGTTAGGGTAACGTACGGGAAAGTCACATAGAGAAGAATTCTTTTATTCGAGAAAAACACCATACTTTGAAGGCAAATGATAATCATTTCCCTTTTCTAGGAAAAGAAATCCCCAAATTTAGCTACTCTAGTCTTAACCCTATCTAAAAAATTCATTAAAACCACATACAAATGACCAGCACACAGCAAACCCAAAAGGATCCAAATTTGACAATAAATTATACCATACCTGATAGTCAACAGCAGGATAAACATAACTAAAAGCACTTCCCCTAGGTTTATCACACTCGATTCTGGACCAAACTAAACCTTTCCCCCGATCAGTATTCCCAGATCGAGACACCGACTTAGCTCTTCCGTCATCAGAATTAAGGTTAGGGTTTCGTACTGCAAATCCAACAACCATATAAAAAAGCAGAACAATCTGATACCCAATAAAAATCAATCATTTCCAAAACAACATACAAATGTCCCAAAATACCTCTGTGAGATGGAGACTTAGTTCTTCCGTTTCCAGAATTAGGGTTAGGGTTTCGTACTGCAAATCGAACAATCGCAACAAAAAAACAATCAGACACCCAGTAAACAACCAACCCAGAAGTAAACCTCAATTTTAGGCTCATTAAATAAATGAGCCGATTCTAAACCTCCAGGCATTACTCGATTTGATTTTTTGGCTGGTGCAGACGTCAATGAGAGGGGGAGAAGTGGAAGGAATGGCCCTAGCCCCACTCATAGATGTCGGCGACAAGCGTCGGGGACGCTCTCGGTCACGACCGCCACCGATCGCCACCAACGGCACCTTCTCTCTCCCTCTCTCTCTCTCTGTCTTCTGCTGACTCCCCTCTCTCTCTCTCTCTGTATTTCTCTAACCAGAGAGAGGAGAAAATGAGCCGGGAACAGGCACCTACGTGGCCTGATATGGTCCATGTTTTTTGCCTGGGGCGAAAAGACAGGATTGCCCTCTTTCACTTTGCTGCTTTTTGGGTTTGGCATGGCCTGGACAATTGGTAAAATGGCTGAAATTAAAGGGCAAATTCGTCCGAAATTGAAAAATTGCAACCGAAACACTCCTTCTTTTTATATAACTGTATGGTCCATGTTTTTTGCCTGGGGCGAAAAGACAGGATTGCCCTCTTTCACTTTGCTGCTTTTTGGGTTTGGCATGGCCTGGGCAATTGGTAAAATGGCTGAAATTAAAGGGCAAATTCGTCCGAAATTGAAAAATTGCAACCGAAACACTCCTTCTTTTTATATAACTGTATGGTCCATGTTTTTTGCCTGGGGCGAAAAGACAGGATTGCCCTCTTTCACTTTGCTGCTTTTTGGGTTTGGCATGGCCTGGGCAATTGGTAAAATGGCTGAAATTAAAGGGCAAATTCGTCCGAAATTGAAAAATTGCAACCGAAACACTCCTTCTTTTTATATAACTGTAGGATAAGGTGGAAGAAAAGTACAACCTCCATTTTGGGTGGGCTTTTGATCTATTTGGGTGGACCCAGTTGTTTTGGGCCACAATAATTTAGCCCATTTATAAAGTGGTCGTCTAAACAGAAAGTTTGTTCACACAGATATTTCATGTACAAATTGTGCACAGGTTTTTTTGGAAGTTCATCACGGATTCCCCACAAATGATTCGAGCTGTTTATTAAATATAAAACACATTTTCCAGGATCCTCGTGAAAAATCAGTTCAATCCAATAATTATAGGTGCTCGATCCAATCATTTAACTTTTTTATTATCCTGAAATCTCAATGAAAAGTTAGATGATTTGATCGAGAACTTATAGGTATCAGATTGAGTTGATTTTTCATGAGAACTTTTGAAAAAGTGTTTTACATTTAATAAATGGCTTGGATCATTTGTATTGGACCCATAATGAGCCCCACAAAAAAATCTGTGCGCTTTTATCTGTGTGGGTAGCAGCTTTCTTGTCTAAATTAGACTTCACTCGTGAATATTAGACTCAACTGTTGATAAACAAGACTACTAACTACATAGACAATCTATGCATAGACTGTGCACGATCTGTGCATAGATTTTGTTGTGGGGCCCAAAAAAATAATCCCCGCCGGTCATTAAATGCAAAATAATTTTTCGAAGGTCTCCGCAAAAAATATGTTCAATCCGATACCTATAGGTGCTTGATCTAATCATCTAAATTTTCATTCAAATTTTTGAATAATGAAAAGTTTGATGATTGAATCGAGCACCTATAGATATTTGATTGAGCTGATTTCTTGCGGATATCCTTGAAAAAGTATTTTACATTTAATGAACAGCGCGGATCGTTTGTGTGGGACCCTTGGTAGATTCCACAACAAAATCTGTGCACAAATTGTCTGTGTGGACAGACTTGTTGGTTGATAAAAGCATAAGATGGGAGAAAAGTACACATCCAACGTTAGTTACTAGGCAGCGTTTGGATGTAGCTTTTCCAATACTATTACGAACGTTAGAGATTATCATGTACTTAGCGTTATCATTCTCTTTATATTTTAGGGAAACAAAGAAGGTTTTTGATATTCCTCATCAGCGCTTGCTAAAGGTTGGAATGACCTATGAGCTTTAAGGATTGGGGGAATTGTTCTGTATGTAGTTGGATTGTAGTCAATCACTACCTTCTTCCCTATGTCAATCACTACTTACAAAACAATTCCCCCAATCCCTAAAGCTCATAGGCCATTCTAACCATTAGCAAGCGCTCATGAGGAATATCAAAAACCTTCTTTGTTTACCTCAAATTCCTTCTTATGAAATTGTAAGTGTAGTCAATCCAAAAAGTTTAGGTACACAACAATTCAACACCCAATCACAATCACAACTACAACCCCTCATATATGATTGTATACCTAGACTTTTTGGATTGACTATGCTTACAATTTTTTAAGAAGGAATTTGAGGCAAACAAAGAAGGTTTTTGATATTCCTCATCAGCGCTTGCTAAAGGTTGGAATGACCTATGAGCTTTAAGGATTGGGGGAATTGTTCTGTATGTAGTTGGATTGTAGTCAATCACTACCTTCTTCCCTATGCTAGCTCATTTCCTTGCAATCACCTCATTCTCACTCAACAAGTGAACAATTCCCGCACACCACGCTTTATCCGACGCTTCAATTTCCCTCTCCACTGCTTCTATTTGCCTCTCGTTATTAACTTTCTTTCCCTCGATATTCACACATTCATCGTTAGCAGACTCGTTGTTTGACTCTTCTCCACTGTTCTTTTCTTCTACGTTTCAAACAACTAAAGGAATAAAGATCATTGTCATCTCTTATGAACTCCTTCAGCCTTAATTTCAACCAGTATCCAAATGATCTTCCCTTGAATATAAAGAGAATGGTAACGCTAATTATGAATAAGATTACATAAATTGAAAAAATCAGAAGGAAAAAAGAAAAAAGAAAACTGCAAGTAGGTACAACACACACCAAAATCTAGTACTCCTAAAACTTATGACCACTTCTCTTTTCACGCCCCCTTTAATGACACCGAAAATGCAGTATAATATTTGTAACGTTTCAAATTTATAGCAAAGGCAGTATAATATTTGTAACATTTCAAATTTAATACCGAAAATGGACATTGTGAGTTTGATGAACAAAATATTGTTGTATAAAACAGTAAATTATCTCAATTTTGACAAACACAACTTCGTTGCGAAAAAATTCAAAGAAAAAACTGCACGAAGAAAAATATGTATGGTGCAGCTAAGTATATATAGAGAGAGGGATAGGGAAACAGAGAAGTGTGCTTCAGAGAGACAGAGAGTTAGAGATAGAAATATCGGCTGCCACCCTTTCTTCATGTGTTAAAAATATATATAAAGAGAGAGATAGAGAAATAGAGAAGGGAGAGAGAGAGAAGAGAGAGAGACGTTGGGATGGTAAAGCCCTACTATGGGTACATCATTTGATGTCCACCAAGTGTACACTGCCTTCTATGGGACAGAGTCTCACATAAATGATCGGAGTCACTCAATTTTTCCAAACATCTTTTTAAGCATTCTTGTAAAAAATCATTTTTGTGAGACATCGATAAATGCTTGATTGATTCCATGCCTGACTTATGTGTATAAATTACGAAAGACAGACAGCTCAGAAAGAATTAGCATTGGTACAAATTGAATGAAAATCATAGGGTAGGTTACCCCTATGGATTCTGGAGTGGGCCAATTGCACTTTTAAACATCTTTCATGGGTACGTTATTGAAATTTCAAAAATTCTGTTTGCCCTTTTTATATTGCAATTTCGTTTAAACATCTTTCTTGCTTGAAAATACTTGGAAGGATATTGATTTTTGCAACCCACTTTCTTATAAATGCACTCAAAATGTTGTCTTTTAGTGCTTAGAATCACACACAACACAAGCACTAAAAAACAAATGGGAAACCTCACTATTTGCAATGGTTCTGGGGCGCTGTAGGGCATCCTGTGAAGTACGCGTGTTGGGCGACACACTACTGTTGATCTCATCAATCAACGGTCTACATTAAAAATAATCTTTTACCGGTTAAAGATATTTATCACCGATCAAAAAAGTTAGAAAACACATCGCAATCGTTGATTGATGAGATCGCCAGTCCGTTTAACGATTATTTAATCGTTAAACTGACTAAGACATCTAAATTATCAAAAAAAATAACTGGTTTAATCTTCAATAATTTGGCTCCTAGTTGTAAGGAGGTGGTGAAAACTTGTCAAAGTTAGAGTTGCTCTATGGAACACTTCGGTAGCTGCCTTGATTGAGTTAGGAAGCACAAACTTCTTTGTAGCTTACACAACTTTTGGTTGGAATTGTTTTGTTTGTTTTGCTTGTTTTTCTCTAGCACGTGATTGGAATTGTTTTGAGATATATTTTTAAATTTTGACCGGAAATATATATCTCTAACTGGTAATAGTTTGTTTTTAATTCAGATCGTCCAAAATACTTTCAGATGCGCGAGATTGAGCTCCGTAAAACTTATTCACGGCGCAAGTGGAGTGGAGTGTAGTTGGTGTCTCCCTTATACTCCCATGTACATAAGCAGAGTTTGATTCCCGTAAGCACCCATCCCATGAGCAGATGAAATTTCTCGCTTTGGACTTTGATGGGAAGGATCACATGGGCCGATTCTCTCAGAAGCATAACTTCCAAACAGAAACAACCTTTCAGTAAAAAATGCAAGGTTGGAAAACCTTTCAGACTCGTATACAATACAATACAAAAAAAAGACTACAGAGAAATGTTTACAGATAAAGGGAAGCAGAGATAGAGGCAGGAGAGAGAAACGAAAAGGAAATTGGAGAGTATTAATTTCTTGTGAGTTCTCTCTAGTCTCCGTGTGTGAATGATCTATCTTTACAAAATTTTCACCTAGATGATTAGTTTTTTATTCGGCTAGAATACAATGAGAGACTGTTAAATGGAGAAGGAAGGAGTAGCAGACTAGTAGTCTTTTCTGCTTTCAACTTACTTTTATTGAATCATAAATCACAAGCATAAAACAAATACAATATGCTCACACACACACACCTCTACCTTCTGTGACTTCTCGCAGCACTTTCTCTCTCTCTCTGGCAAATTGAGCCAATTCCCTCTTCATCTGCTTCAAATGCACTTCCGTTTGGTTCTTCAACAGCTTCAACCGTGCCGTGGCAACAATTGATATCCAACTATAAATATGCACATCACACATATATAGATCCAACATGTATCTCTCTATTGGGCCTGTTCTATGTCTCAAGTTTCTCACTTGAATATAGAATCTGGTCGTCTCGATGTACCCTTTGTCGAGCTTTAATAAAATCTTGTTGCCTATCAAAAAAAAAAAAGCATCTCTCTATTGATGTCCAACGTTATCATCCTAAAGAATCAATCTTTTAAGTATTTACAAAATCAAGTGATGATCAGTATAATTAACCAACATAGACACTACCGCAACATCGCAATCTTCAGTAACGGTTTGCTGCATCAACAATTAAGTCCACACAAATACAATTGAGTCCACACAAATAATCGCGTAGAGATATGTACATCATACATTTGTAGATATCCAACTATCATCCTCAAGAATCAATGTTTTGTAACAACAAAATCAAGTGATGATCAATAGAATTGACCAGCATACACAAGAACCTAGCGAATTTGATTATTATTTTTTGTCCGGGTTAGCTTACGTGCAACCTAACTAGTAATGGATATATAAACGCATACATATATGTCTCCAAAGCATCATCCAAATCAATCAAATACTATTAGCGAATCTCAAAAACGCTCATTGTAAATTAAAATGCATATAAACCTACGTCTACATATATGTATATGGACAAGAGTCGAGGAAATTGAAAGAGATACCATTCGGCGGGCTTGAATCTCCGATGAAGCATATATGGACAAGAGTTGAAGAAATTGAAAGAGATTATAAATCTAAAAAGTCGTGTGGTTCATGACGAGATAAACAATCAGATCAGCCGCTCTGCACCCTCTCGGTAGGGAGCCGCCGAGTAGAATTAGTACCATTTATTTGCAGCACGTACGGGTACTCCATAGTCTTGGGTTTTTCATGAATTTAACGTAATGGGCTGAATACAAAATTATGGCGCCATAATCTAATTATATGAAAATTAATTTCAGCCTAAGTTAAATGGGCAATTGGATGGGAACCTAGCTCATTAAGAATGATATAGTTGCAAATAGTGGAATTGTAAAGGATGGAGCTAGGGGGTTCAGTAGGAGCGGCCGCCATGGCAAGAATTTTTAAAAATGTAATTATTATATGTAAATTTTTTTTTATCCCCAACTTATATAGACTCGCCATCGCTAAATTTTTTTCTTTATTTTTTGCTATATACTAGTCCTAAATCCTCTATTTCAAGAAAGGAGACCCAAAATAGTATTTCAAAACTAAATTAGATTTTTTTGTACTCCATGTGCAAAATGACAAACATCATTTACTATAATTTTTATTACGTTATTTTAATTTTTTTTTATAGACTATTCATATTGTAATATATCTTTTTATTTTTTAATACATTTTTCGCGGACCCGGGATATTGCCAAGCTGGGGTGCTTGGGAGCTATGCCTAGTGGCTGGTACGTCGTTCATCTCGGCAATCGATGGCTCGGATCTTAATCCGAGCAACGGACGGATTAGATCCGAGTTGTTTGTGCCGAGATAAACGGCTAGATCGGCCACTTGGTATCGCTGCCAAGCACCCCCGGTTGGTAGCATCCTCCAATTCACATTTCACCACTGCTGGGATAAAATCTTGACTCCGTCCCTTAGACTCTCAGTGAAGAGGTGCGGATTGATGAGCCCGGATGACTACCCTACCGATGGTACAAATTTTTTCTAGAATCACAACGGTTTTTGTCTCAAATAGTAGTACTTAAGAAAGTTATGTAAGTTCGACCACCAACAACATTTTAAACAATACTGTTATTTTTAGCATTTTTTTTTTGTAGTACTACTTTTACTTATTCAAAATGGATAGGGATTCCCAAGGTTATATTCAGTTGGAATTATTGATGATCACGATGTCTTAGTAATTGAATAGGTTGATCGGCACTAATATGATGATAGTCGTTTAAAGTCAATGTTCACCCACCCAAACTTAAAATCCTGTGTGCTCTCAATTGTGTGACCTATCACGTCATCTCTTTGAAAAATAATGGTCGAGGATTAGAATTTCCGTTTAATGACCGGTAAAAACGTGGTTTTTTGTTAATGACGAGTAAGGATGTGGACGGCCCAAGACGTATTTTGATAATTAATATCCGCCAAGAACATGCTGAGAACATTTATTAATACTGAAAGTATCTTTAGCAGGTATTAATTATAAAAACATGTCATTGACCGTCATTTTCCCTCACTGTTAATGACTGGTAAATTTTGGAAATGGGACTTTTCTTTCTTGGTAATTTGGGCACCAAAGTGTCCTGGGCCGTCATTTTAATTGGCCCTGCAAGGGCAATTCACTTGGGCCAATAAATCTAGAGGTTGGAAAGCCCTTTTCTCCTGGGGTTTAGGGCCAATTTTAGTGAGTTGTTTTTTGTATCTTGTTCTGGCCCAATTGTAGTCAACTTTTGGAATTGTGTCTCTGTAATGTTTGTTGAAAAAATAAAGTACATGTAATTTTGGATCTGAATAAATTTGAATCTTAATTAATTTAAACGTTGGAGAATGATAAACGAAATAATGCCAATAGAATTTTCAATAATCCTACAGAAAAATTGAGTTTGTGGTTCAGGTGACTTTGCTTACTATCTTCCGGCTCCACCCAAAAATGCTAAAGGCACCGACTGTCACACGAGGTCCACTCTAGGTCTCGCATGGATGATCTGAGCTGTTTGATAATTTTAAAATAATTTATTTGTTGGCCTTGCAAAAAATCTGCTCAATCCAGCTCAATTCAATACGTGTAGGCGCTCGATCTAATTTTCCAATTTTATGATTTGAATGAAAAAATAATACTTTGAATGGCCCTGCAAAAAATCAGCTCAGTCCAATTCCCAAAAAAATCATCTCAATTTGGTAGGTGCTCGATCCAATCTTACAATTTTTTCATTCAAATTACAGGACATAATTACAGGACATAATTACAGGACATTAATGTCCTGTAATTTGAATGAAAAAATTGTAAGATTGGATCGAGCACCACATGTATCGCATAAAGTTGATTTTTTGTGGGGGCCGTTCAAAAAATTACTTAAAATTATTAAAGGTTCGGATTATCAATACAAGACCCAGAGTGAGCCCGTGTGACAGTTGGTGCACCTTAATTTGGTCGGTGCCCATAGAAGGGTTCGGCTCCACCCATGGCCATAGACTTGTATCTGGAATGATTACCATATTCCACAAACAATTAGGCATATTTAACGCAACCACCTATTTCTTTCAAATAAATTGATACTTCAATTGGCATCAAGTAACTGGTAAAGTTTCGTCTAAGAATATCAACTGTGTTAAAGATTGGTATCTAGGCCCTGTGGAATTTTGCTTTCGGCAGGCGGCCAAAACTTCGTTGTCATTCGTCAGGCACTCGTAAAGAAAAAAGAATTGATATATTATTGATTGTGTGTAAAATATAGGTCTAACATGACTTTATATAGGCTACAAGACTTATAAATAAATAAGGAAAAACAGGCATAAAAAAGAAATATAGACTTACTAGGAAACGTAAATAAAATCTTAAACTAACCAGGAAATACAATAATAAAACCCAGAAAACTTGGTAGCATACTATCCCTAATATTAGTCTAACAATTGTGTAGGGTTCTTGGTGGTTAATTTTTGTAGCCCATATAAAAGCGTGTTAGTGAATTTGAGACTGATGCGTTTTTTGTAGTAGCCTAGTAAGTATTTGTTTTCCCAGCAAAGAGTTGGGCGGGTAGCTTCTTTTTTGGGAGTGCAAAATATTACTCCTACCACCAGTGTTTGGAATTGGAGATGGAGTTGATATGGCTAGCTCCTCCCTCAACGAGGCCGATGAATTTTGTTTCCGAGGAAACGTTGGTCGAAGCCAGGAGAAGTCGGGGTGCTCGAGTTGACGATGGTACAGCTCAGAGAGATAGGTCCCTCTACGAGATCTTAAAGGAGAACAAGGATAGACGAGACGCTGAATTCATGAATGAGCGGTTAAGCATCGACCACCCAAAGCTTTCGATGAGGACGAGACAGAGTTTCTAGAAAAGCTAGAGACCTCCAAGAGAGAATACGACAGGTGAATGGTGGATGAAGAAGCCCAGCAATTGCAGAGTTTCCAAGCAGCAGTACTTGCAGCACAGTCTGCAGTTGTACATGAGGCTACGGAAACACTCCCAGTTCCTGAGGTCCAGGAAAAAAAGATTAGTTGGGAGGAAGAATCCGCCGGCTCGCCCTTCGGGTATGATTATCGAAGTCAAGCCACAAGCGAAGAAGGCAAAGATTGATATGGGAAACTTGGGCTCGGTAAAATCGGCCAATGGCGATGCTGATAAGCCTCGATCATGTTGTAGCTAATACAGGTTTAGTTTCATACAGTGGTGATAGTGAAGAGGACTAGCTAGGCTCCTCCGAAGTAAATATTTTTGGACCTAATAGTGATCTCTATATGTACTATCTTTTCAATTGGGAAATGGTGCTGTGCAGTGGTTGCGCAGTACCGTGCTGCGCTCGGATCTCATCTCGGCAATGAATGAATCTCGATCGTTGATTGCCGAGATGAGATCCAAGCCATTAGATCCACAATCCGATGGCTCCTGCTGTGCACCTCATTGCACAGTACCAAACCAAAGTTCCTATGTTTTAGGGTTCATTTGTATGGAGGATTTGGAGACATAATAGGATATGTAATCTTGTGGGGTTGGGGAATCCGATGTTTGGTGTTAGCAATTAAGAGAAAAAATTAAAAATCTACCCCTATTGCCAATTGATTTTAGGATGAAATTGTCCAAGAAATTTAATATAGTATTAGAGCTAGGTTTTGGGTGGCCTCGCCACACGTGGTCGAGTCTCTGGCGCCAGAGTCAAATCTCATGGTCTCCTCAGTTCGTACCTCCATAAACATTCGGGCTGCACGTGAAGAGGAGTGTTAGACTTTATCCCATATCGTTCATCTAAGCTACCCAAGCTTGGTTAATAAAATCTAGAAGCTACTTCACCTATTGCTGATTGATTTTAAGTTTGAACCCTCCAAAAAATCTAACTATTTGTTCATTTTCAAGAAGCTAAATTGTGGAAATGATGTTCCCTAGTTAGAATTTTGTGTCCAAAAAAAAAATCAAGCAACTTAAATTCTAACGGGAGACCTGTTGTGATGCATAAACGAGCTATTCGAGATAGGGTAGAGACACGAATGACACATGATTGATTATCTTGAACTTTTTGTCTCAAATTCACAATAGGCAAGCTAGCTGACGTATTATGTTTAGTTGGGCAATACCTCAGATTAACATTCAAAGAGGCAGGTCAGAATCTTGCATTTGAGAATGGGTTTTTATGCAGGCCGATATTTTGATTATTCTAAAAATATAGGAATCTTAATTTATTATTTTGAGTTTAGCATTTTCGTAGGAATGTTTTATTTTAGTCAAGATAATTTATAAGTATTTAGTTTTCCTAGTTTGATTTGATCTAATTTTCCTATTTTGAATAGGTTTCTTGGTCAAGGAAAATTAGAATTGATTTTATTTCCTTATGTTTATTTTCCATTTTAGATATTAAGAAAACTAGGTTTAGGAATTCTATTAGTATAAATAAGGTTGTAAGCCTTGGGGCTAAGGAGTTATTTATGATAGATTAATGAAAATTTGAGAAGTTTTCTCATATTTGTGTGTTCGTAGAGGGAGTTCCTCTAGTTCAAACGTGTTCGTGATTGTCCTTGTTGCGCGATCTTCTTTTTTGACACACCTCCCTGCATTAGTTTCTAGAAGGAAAATAAAAGCTAATGGCAACCGCTATCAAGAACCCTTTCGTTAACCTAAGATCCAACACAATTTTAAAGAAACAGATTTCATGCTTTCACCATGTTCGGCTTGGAACCTTGACCTACTCTCAGGCTTAACAGTCCCCATATGACACCTAATTCCCGGTGGTGACCAATGTTTTAGCCATACGGGGAGTAAGTTGGGTTTTCAGGGTTATAGATCGCTTCTGAATTCCCGTTGACTAATATACTAACACCCCGCTAACTCCCACCGATATATATCGTCTGAAAAGAAGAAGAAGAAAGAACTCCATATCCTTGTCCCAATTAGCATATAAATTCATGTCTTAATGCAAATACTTTTGCTTCTGGGTTTCAAAAAGAAAAATAAAGACCAAACCATGGATCCCTTAAAAAATAATCTAACAGAGTGGCTGATTTCATTCTTTTTTATAAAAAAAAAAAAGCATGAGAGATTCAGTTTGATATATTGAAAGGTTCAGATTAATGGCTCAGGGCTAAGTCCTTGAAATGTAAGGTTCATTAAATCTAGTACCACTTGATGGACCTTTAAAACGTAAGAAAAAATCCAACCGATAACTGTTCTAGCACCACTTGACAAACATAATACTCCAAAAGAAATATTTCATGGAATTTATCATGAATGAAAATTGTACATTTATCGGTAAGCCTTGTTTGTTGCAATACACAACTTTACAAGTCTACGAGACAGTCCAGTACCTCGTTACAAACTTTGGGAAGTGCTACAATACACACCCCTTATTTGGGTGTGTATCATATGCACCCTCGTTAAAATACACCAAAATGTTATGAATCCAAAAATGTTACGAATCTATTGCTAAAAAGTTACGAATCATATTGTTGAAAAGTTATGAATTTTTAGTATAAAAGTTGCGATACGAAATGAAATGTTATGAATGACCGGTCCTACAAGTAATTTTTTATGAGGTGGCACAATATGAACCACATAATAGGTACATATGGTACACACCTTGAAGGGGTATGTATTGAAGACTTTCCCTACAACTTTACCTAAACCTTAAACTACTTCATTACCGGTTCAATTTACAATACTACATCTATAAAGGACGAGTTTGATCATTAATAGCATTACTACCCAATTTTTTGGCTGGAATCTCATCCAGAACTACAGGCACTTATTCTGCATTACAACTTTTTCCATCGCCCTATATGCCCTTGGATGACTAAAGATCGCTTCCCTAAACATCGAATGACAGACATCCCTTTCAATCAGTATGCTTGGGATTTTGCTCACAAGATATTCTCGGAATTTCAAAGCTATGAGGATTGGGTATCGAAGTAAAATGGACTTGAAATATATGAGGCGAAGCTATGTTGGAGATCTGTGGCAGTAGTCATCAAGGGAGTGTTTTGTGACCTTTCTAGTACACGTCATCTCTTTTCATGGTCCTGCAAGGACAATTCAGTTGGGCCAATATATCTAGAGGTTTCAGGCCTTTTCTCCTTGGGTTAGGGACAACTCTACTGAGTTGTTGTTGTTGTTTTTTTTTCTTTTTTTGTGCCGTCCTCTGGCCCAATTGTAGTTCAACTTTTGGGTCCAAAAAAATTCAAAAAGTCTATCAACATGCAATGATCTCATTGTAGGGCCCATTATAGGTCCCACAAAAATGATCCGATCCGTACATTAAATTTAAAATATTTTTTCAGGAGCCTCCGCAAAAAATTAGCTCAATCCAATATCTAAAAGTACTCGATTTAATCATCTAATTTTTCATTCAGTTCCGAACCTAAATGAAAAATTAGATGACGAAATCGAATATTTATAGATATCAGATTGATCTAATTTTCATAAGGCCTCCTGAAAATATATTTTAAATTTAATGAACGAATAAAATCATTTGTATAGAACCCGTAGTGGGACCCACATCAAGATCAGTGCACAATTTATGCATGGTTATCTATGTCAATAGCAAAGTTGAAAAAAAAAATAAGCAACTTAAATTCTAAGTGGGGACCTATTGTACGATGCATACATGAGCACCATCTCGAGTTCGTAATAGCCGTGCGAAAAATTACTCTGATCCGAGATAGGGTAGGGACACAAACGACACATGATTGATTATCTTGATCGAAGTTTTGCCTCAAATGCATAATAGTCTTTCAAAAATTCTCAAGACAAACATGGTTCGTTCATGCCTATATCGATGTCTAATCAGTGTGATTTTACACACTTGCGCAACAAACCAAACAAAATGAACGACTTGACTCAATTTTTCAGATATAGAATAGGGTCCATTTATACCGCTGTTCAGAAAAGACAACTCAGGTCAACTCACAAAAACCTAATTCAATAATTCATTGCTTGACACGTGGGTTGATTCTAATCATTCACAGCTGCTGGTTGAATCCAATCTCCAACAAGCCAAACAGTACTGGGAAGAAAATTCACAAAACGGAGACGTCCAAAAACGTATACAGGTGAAGGATTCATACAGGGACCACAAATCACCCCAAACAACACGATATGCATTTATCTCTTTCCATGAGGGAAAAAAATATCTCTTTCTTGTAAAACTAATTTGTGGTCTCTATTTTCTTATCTTAGAATATAAATGCATGATATAGAAGTTCAATTGTAAGACTAAGTCCACCCCAAACAACACGGTATGCATTTCTCTCTTTCCATGCATGAGGGGAAAAAAAATATACCTTTTTTTGTCAGACTAATTTGTGGCCTTAATTTTCTTAGAATATATAGTTTCACAATCCATTTTTCAGGAGTCCCGCAAAAAAATAGCTTAATCTGATATCTAAAATTACTCGATTTAATCATCTAATTTTTCATTCAGTTTCGGAACCTAAATGAAAAATTAGATGATGAAATCGATGATGAAATCGAGCACTTATAGATATCGGATTAATCTGATTTTTCATAAGGCCTCTTGAAAAAATATTTTAAATTTAATGGACGGATCAGATCGTTTGTGTGGAACCTGTAGTGGGCCCCACATCGAGATCAGTGCACGATCTGTGCATATTTTATCTGTGTCAATAGAAAAGTTAAAAAAAATCAAGCTACTTAAATTTTAACCGGGGACCTACCGTACGATGCATACATGAGCCCCATCTTGAATTCTTAATAGTCATGCCAAATATTAATCTGACCCGAGATAGGGTAGGGACACGAACGACACATGATTGGTTATCTTGATTGAAGTTTTATCTCAAATGAAAAATAGTCTTTCAAAAATTCTCAAGACAAACATGGTTCGTTCATGCCTATATCGATGTCTAATCAGTGTGATTTTACACACTTGCGCAACAAACCAAACAAAATGAACAACTTGACTCACTTTTTTAGATGGAGAATAGGGTCCATTTGTACCGCTGTTCATAAAAGACCCAGGTCAACTCACAAAAACCTAATTCAATAATTCATTGCTTGACTCTTGGGTCGATTCTAATCATTCACAGCTGCCTCGTTGAATCCAATCTCCAACAAAGCCAAACAGTACTGGGAAGAAAATTCACAAAACAGAGACGTCCAAAAACGTATACATGTGAAGGATTCATATAGGGTCCACAAATCACCCCAAACAACACGGTATCCATTTATCTCTTTCCATGAGGGAAAAAAATATCTCTTTCTTGTAAGACTAATTTGTGGTCTCTATTTTCTTATCTTAGAATATAAATGCATGATATAGAAGTTCAATTGTAAGACTAAGTCCACCCGAAACTACACGGTATGCATTTCTCTCTTTCCATGCATGAGGAAAAAAAAAATATACCTTTTTTTGTCAGACTAATTTGTGGCCTTAATTTTCTTAGAATATATAGTTTCACAATCCATTTTTCAGGAGTCCCGCAAAAAAATAGCTCAATCTGATATCTAAAATTACTCGATTTAATCATCTAATTTCTCATTCAGTTTCGGAACCTAAATGAAAAATTAGATGATGAAATCGAGTACTTATAGATATCGGATTAATCTGATTTTTCATAAGGACTCTTGAAAAAATATTTTAAATTTAATGGACGGATCAGATCGTTTGTGTAGAATCTGTAGTGGGCCCCACATCGAGATCAGTGCACGATCTGTGCATATTTTATCTGTGTCAATAGAAAAGTTAAAAAAAAATCAAGCTACTTAAATTCTAACTGGGGACCTACCGTACGATGCATACATGAGCCCCATCTTGAATTCTTAATAGTCATGCCAAATATTACTCTGACCCGAGATAGGGTAGGGACACGAACGACACATGATTGGTTATCTTGATCGAAGTTTTATCTCAAATGAAAAATAGTCTTTCAAAAATTCTCAAGACAAACATGGTTCGTTCATGCCTTTATCGATGTCTAATCAGTGTGATTTTACACACTTGCGCAACAAACCAAACAAAATGAACAACTTGACTCACTTTTTTAGATGTAGAATAGGGTCCATTTGTATCGCTGTTCATAAAAGACCCAGGTCAACTGACAAAAACCTAATTCAATAATTCATTGCTTGACTCTTGGGTCAATTTTGGTCGTTCACAGCTGCTTGGTTGAATCCAATCTCCAACAAAGCCAAACGGTACTAGGAAAAAAATTCACAAAACAGAGACGTCCAAAAACATATACATGTGAAGGATTCATACAGGGTCCACAATCCACCCAAACAACACGGTATGCATTTCTCTCTTTCCATGAAGGAAAAAAATATCTCCTTCCTGTAAGACTAATTTGTGGTCTCTATTTTCTTATCTTAGAAAATAAATGCATGATGTAGAAGTTCAATTGTAAGATTAAGTCCACCCCAAATAACACGGTATGCATTTCTCTCTTTCCATGCATGAGGGGAAAAAAATATACCTCTTTCTTGTCAAACTAATTTTTGACCTTAATTTTCTTAGAACATATAGTTTCACAATCCATTTTCCTCAATGAAAGAGTGTAACATTTTCTACAATATTGCTTATTATGAGAATAATTTCGTTGTTTTTAATTGTTTGTTTCCTTAAAAAAATATGTTCTCCGAACACCTGGTGGGCAAAAGTTGACTGGAATACCTAATTGTCAATAAAAAGATGAGTTATCCAATAAGCAATATTGGACAGAGGGGGTACAATTTATATTTGTCCGCTCCGCATGCATTAAATTTGGTAAGAAACTAAATTGGAACTTTTTTATGCACGTTAGTAGATAATACTGAGTTCTTTTAATTTGAAGATAAAATTTGAAATCTTTTTTGCCGAAATTACATTATTTATTAGTCATAAATTTGCCAGTAATAGACATGGACAATCAATTAGACGTACCCCTCCAGAAAAGAACCAAACATGACATGGACAACCACCATACTTTGGATGTATGGTTGGGAAAGACCCTAAACGTGGAGAGATTATATATTGAGTGTTTTTGGAGCAATGTTCCACACTAATATTAACAAACTGGATGTCATTTTGTTTCCTAGTTTATCAATATAATAGTTATGGGTATGCAGTATATTACCAATCAAAACACGTGTGGCATACCGTAGGTAATTGCTTCAAGACCAAAATTTTGATCCGAACCGTTAATCTTGTACAATGTAAGGTTAAACTTTAGAATATATTTACCGTTCATTTTGCATGACAACTTAATTTCCATGTGTTTGTGCGTCTATAAACATCAAATCACACTCACATTTTGTAAACTCATATATTTTTGTGTGTTCTACTAAATGAATAGTTCAGATCATAGATCTGGGCTCAAGATATGGTCAAAAATTGAGAGTTTGGAGGAATATAGAGGAATGTAGTGCGGAGGGGAGCTGGTCCCTGATGGAAGTGACGAAAATATCTTTTTCCGTGGCTAAGAATTTTCCACATATTGACTTGACTTGGAGTCTGAGTCAATGAGTGGTAATGCTAGAGACACTTTGTTATAAAGAGCAAAATATTATTATTTTATTAATATTATTTAGAAACGTGTTTTTTCGTCACAAATAATATGAGTAAGGAAAAATTAATTGTCGACTGAAAGTTGTCAAGAATTCCCACCTAGTGACGAAATCTGTTTTTCGTTACCAATAGTGCCTTTTGATGACGAAATATTTCGTCGCAAAAAATGAATAATTGGCGATGAAATTTTTTCCCTCGCCTATTAATGCTTTTTGACAACGAATTTTTTTGTCACCAATTATTAACTCTAGCGGCGACAAAATTCATCGCCAAAGGTGTTTCATCAGTGAAAAAAATTGATGTTGCCAATATAAGGAATCGGTTTTCGTCACAACAGACATTTTCATATGGGAAAAAAATCCTAGTTTCTTGCTCTAGCTGCATTTCGAACCCAGGTCAGTGCAAGCTTTGACCAATTGCCAATATTGTATATACATTAAGGAGGATTAGCAGGGTGTTAGCCACACACATTTTTCAGTATATATTTCAAATATCTAACATATACGTTTAACACTAAATTGTATTCCAAACGTCATTTTGAGCCTTTAATATAACATATATGTCATTATGGTAGAACGTAGACAATATATCCATATAGATACGGTTTTGACCAAATAAAAAATGGAGAGACAGATCGGGTTGAAAGTGATTCTCTAATGCTGTTTTAATGTTTTTCTTTCTTCTGAAATTTTGCAAGAAGAAACAATAGGTGGGATGGTTACAACGAGTACTCAATAATGTCTTGCCCTATAGGACACATGTTTCATAGTCTTCAAATAACTTATCGGTACATATGGAGTTCCTCTAGTTTATACGTGTTCGTGATTATCCTTATTGTGCGTTCTTCTTTTTTGACACCCCTCCCTGCATCAATTTCTTGAAGGAAAATAAAAGTTAATGGCAACCGCTACCAAGATCCCTTTCATTAATCTATGATCCAACACAATTTTAAAGAAACAGATTTCATGCTTTCACCATGTTCGACTTGAAACCTCGACCTATGCTCAGGCTTAATAGTCCCCATATGACTCCTAATTCCCGGTGGTGACCAAGGTTTGAGTCATACATGGAGCAAGTTTGGGGTTTCGGGGATATGGATAACCTCTGAACCCCCCGTTGACAAACATACTAATACTCCTCTAACTCCCATAGATATATAGTTTGGAAAAAGAAGAAGAAAGAACCCCATATCCTTGTCCCAATAGCATGTAAATTCTTGTCTTAATGCAAATACTTTTGCTTCTGGGTTTCAAAAAAAAAAAAAAAAGACCAAAACCATGTATTCCTTAAAAAAAAATCAAACAGAGTGGCTGATTTCACTCTTTTTTTTACAAAAAGCATGAGAGATTCAGTTAGATATATTGAAAGGTTCATATAAGCTAATAGGTCAGGGCTAAGTCCTTGAAACGTATGGTTCATTAAATCAAGTACCACTTGATGGACCCTCCAAACGTAAGAAAAAATTCAATAATTGTGATTCTCATTTTGGCGGATTCTGGTTGTTCATAGCTGCCTGCTTGAATCCAATCTCCAACAAAGCCAAACGGTACTGGGAAAAAAAAAATTTACAAAACAGAGACATCCAAAAAGGATTCATGCAGGATCCACAATCCACCCCAAATAACACGGTATGCATTTCTCTCTTTCCATGAGGGAAAAAATTTTCTCTTTCTTGTCAGACTAATTTGTGGCCTTTATTTTCTTAGAATATAAATGCATGATATAGAAGTTGAATTTTAAGACTTAAGTCCACCCCAAATAACATAGTATGCATTTCTCTCTTTTGGCACCTGCTCTGCGCATTCGAGCCGTCTGATATACTTTTAGACGGTTCGGATTGAAACTCTCTCCTCTCACCCTAACACTTTCTCTCTCCTTTTTCTCTCCAAATTTGGGCCATTCAAATACAGAATGGACAACTCGGATGTGCGAGCGGGCACCACACGGTACCCCCTTGGCACTAAATTTTTTTCCTCCAATTGGTTCCGCAGCTTCTCTAGTTCACCCCCAAAATTGACGCCCTCCCCCACCTCACCGGCGCCGGTCCGACACACAACCATCGCCGCCAGTGTCTCACCATCCCTCTGGTAACGGAAGCCCCAACCAATTTTGAAGGAAAGAGAATACACCCTGCAACTGTATTAGCCTTCAATCTTCATTGCTACTGTACTCTGTTTCTGCTACCTATGTTTCCTTCTAGTGCATTAATCCAGAAGCGTCTTCTTTACATCTCACTCGCCTATTTATTTCATTTTCTTCTATCTGCCTTTGAATGCAAACTTGGTCTTGAAAGAAACGAAGAACCGAAGTTCATTGGGGAAAAAACAGAGCACATGCCATTGGAAACAAAAAAAAAAACAGAGTACATATATACAAAGAGAGAATGCAGGTAAACTACCACCACAATGGCCCAAATTGAAACGCAAACAAAAAATCAACAGGAAGCCGGAAACGCGACCAACACCCAGGGCTCCGACCAAACAATAGGGGGGAAATTTGGAAGTCTTTGTTTTGAAATTTTGCGAGACGTTATCAACAAATTTGGTGTTCTCCATTCAATTTCTTCAATTGCAGCTCTTTTGTTTGAAATGAAGAACAAGGGTAAGCAAGCAAAATGGAACAAAATTCAAAATTAATATTTGGTTTGTGAATGGAATCAAAATTCATGTGAAAAGGTAAATATACTGTAGAAGACATGTCTTGAATGGTAAATGTCATGATCTGTACTCTGAAGTAATAGCAACAATGAAAGAGGGCTGCCGTGCAAAAACAAAAACAATGAAACTGGGTTTGGAAAGGCATGATTCCAGTAATGCTAGAAGACCTTCAAATCTAATTACCCATTTTGGGATTACCACTTATGCTTGCTTTGAGATGGGTTCTCAACTAAACTTAAAATGAGATGATGTAGGACAAAAATGGAGAATTTTAGTATTTTATTTTTATTGCTTTAGAATAAGATTTTGATTAGGAATATTTTCGTTTAGGTTAGAATTATTAACTTTTCATATTTAGTTTGATTTTGATTTCTACCTTTATTAGGGTTCTTGGTCTACAAGAATTAGAATTTTATTTTAATTAATTAGGAAATATCTTTTGTTTAATGCCGTTTGTTTTGGCATGATTTATTATTTTTTTTACTGTAGGATTTCTAGGGTTAGGGTCTTATAAAAAGGGCTATAAGATATTCAATTATTAAACTTTAAACCTTTTTTATCAATAATATTTAGAGATTCTCTATTTCTTTCTTGTGCGCAAAATTTACTCGTTGCAACGAGTTCTTTATCTCGTTTGGACTAATACGCTAACTAGTCTCTCGTGAATTCCGCTGCGTCAAGTGGTATCAGAGCAAGGCTTTGCCTGGTTCAATGGCACCAAACAAAGTTGAAGACACACCCATTGACGTTGGTCGTGGTGAAGAATTTAATAGAACTTGCACCAAGGGATTTGCCTATGGTCAATCTGTTAAATACAAAGTTGATAGGAACCACGTTGAGAGATTTGCCCACAACCAACCTATTAATCAAAACGTATCTGGAAGATATTCTTATTATCAACTTGATAGTAAGGATGAATCTGAAGACGAGTTATTTGAGGATTATTATGGATATCAGTCGAATAAGCAACATTCAAGGTTTGAAGGGTTTTATTGCACAGATGACGACTTTTCAATTTTTCAGGTACAACCAATAATTCCTAGTTTTAATGGGTATTGTCATCCTGAGAATTTAATTTATTGGTTTCGTAAAGTTGACAAGTTTCTTGAGTATATGGGAATTCCGGAAGAAAAGGAAGTTAGATATGTGGCTCGTAAATTACAAGGCTATGCTTCTAGATGGTGGAAGCAATTGCAATATAATCAGGAGTGCCAGTATAAATAGCCAGTCAAGACATGGCTTAGGATGAGACGATTGATGAATGATAGATTTCTTCAATCGCATCATGGTCAGATGTTGTATGAAGAGTATCGAAGAAATCTTGAGTCCAAGCGATTGTCCCGAGATAATCTTGAGTTGTCTTATTCTTTTTCATGTAATAAAAATTATACCGTTGCGGCTACTAAAAACTCAAGGGACACATCACTGAGACCGTTGGGTTCGAGTCAATCAAGCTTTGAAGGTCAACAAACCGATAAAGAACTTTCAATCTCAGATTCATTACGTTCTAGCTATTATGATGGATATGAAATCGCAGAAGAGGAAGGAGATCGTGTTGAACTAGAGGAGGTGATATTTGTTGAGCCCAACATCGAAGAAACAATGGATGTCGATGTTGAATGCAGTCATTGTGGGCACATTGAAGCTGACGGTAAAGAGAAATTTGACCTTGGTATTAGCGAAAAAGAGGAAACTATAATTGAAGTTGATAATAAAAAAAATGGTATCGATGTTGGTGATCAAGTTGTTGATGACCAAAATAATTCTCCATTGGAGGTAGTTGATACTAATATTAGTGTCAATGATGAGATTTTGGTTAGCGACATTGGCGAAAGTAAATTGGTGTCCGAAAAAGTAGATTCAAAAGATTCAGCCAACAATCATGTCGAAGCATACATCCATGGAAAGGATTCAAACCATGATTGCGGGCAAAGCAGAATTAATGATGCTAATTTTGTCGATTTTCTTGGTGTGCAACAGTTTGATTGGGTTCCGAACATTCGTTTAATACATCTTGTCAATAAGTTGAAGTATGAAGAGAAAAGATCATGGCATAAATACTTTTCTTTAAATGAAAATTGGAAGACAAACAAGAGGTTGAAGTATTCCAAATATCTGTTTCTTTGGAATGGAAGGTGGCAAGTTTTTAACGAGAACTCGAGGTCGAGTTCTTTTGAAGAAAAGGAGACTGATGTAGGACAAAAATGGAGAATTTTTGTATTTTATTTTTATTGTTTTAGAATAAGATTTTGATTAGGAATATTTTCGTTTCGGTTAGAATTAATAACTTTCCGTATTCAGTTTGATTTTGATTTATACCTTTATAAAGGTTCTTGGTCTACAAGAATTAGGATTTTATTTTAATTAATTAGGAAATATCTTTTGTTTAATGCCGCTTGTTTTGGCATGATTTATTATTTCTTTTACTGTAGGATTTCTAGGGTTAGGGTCTTATAAAAAGGACTATAACCTATTCAATTATTAAACTTTAAAGCTTTTTTATCAATAATATTTAGAGATTCTCTCTTTTTTTCTTGTGCGCAAGATTTGCTCATTTCGACGAGTTGTTTATCTCGTTTGGACTAATACGCTAACTAGTCTCTCGTGAATTCCGCTGCGTCATAAGAAGTGGTCTGCAATTGCAAAACCTTATCTGGCGAGTCAAGCTGCATTTTTTTCACAACGTAATCTTGAATTGATAGCCCCAAAAAAAAATCTGTAATCATTAAGAAACCATAATTCACCCATCAAAAAATGGATGGTGTTACAAATGTTTCACAAACAATAACGCAGACTAATGTTGAAACTTCGTTCTTGTCTCAATGTCTTTTGCAATTGAATCAAGGCGGTTCTCCTGATTAAGACCACTTTTAAAAATCCAGCTAAGCTTCAAACTTCACCAGGACCATTTGTTTCTACACTTGGATGTCACTACACTTTCGGCACTTCCATTTGGGTCAAGCAGAGCTCGGATCTGTGATGCTACAATATGCCCTAGTAGAAACAAAGCACGGACTTGTCTTAGTTTTGGTAGAAATTGGGAGTTTCCACTCTTTGATTGTGGTCATAACAACAAAATGGGAGGTGATTTCACATTCTAAGTAGATCGAAAGGGGTAGGGCGAGAGAAGTATAGAGAGGAAGTGGGTAGAAATTTGCACATAATAGAAATTATTTCATTCCTTTGCATAGCAGGAGCATGATGCTTGTTTTGTTGTATTTAATTGTATGTCTCCTTGGAAAATTATTTCTCGGTATCCGATTTGCACCCAAAAGTTTCTCGAGGAAAATGGTAGAACTCAAAATAGGTAAGGAAATAGACATGACATTGAAGGTGAGTTTTAGGCTTTTTACTCAAATTTTGGGTATGAATAATAAAATAGGTAAGGATTCGAGATGCTCTAACAAGTTGGATTAAAAAGTTGAGAGTGACTTTTTTTTTGTTTAGTTAAAAATTCTTCCATCTAAGGTGCGCATTGTGGGCTCCATCGTGCAATTTTTTCAAAAAGAAGTGCTATCCAACAAGCAACATTGGAGAGAAGGAGTACTTTTAAATTTGTTCGCACCGCAAAACACATTTCTATTAGTAGAGTTGACGAGTTCTTTTAATTTGTAGACACAATTTGAAATCTTTTTGCCAAAAGTACATTACATGGACAAACAAAAGAACCAAAATGGATAGGGATTATTCAGTGCTTTTGGAGCAATATATGCTTCACACCAATAATCGCCAACGAAATGCCATTTTGTTTCCTAGTTTTATCAATTCAAAAGTTATGGGTATGCAATATTTACCAATCACAACACATGTGGAGTACCACATGTTAAGAGCAAAATTATGATCCGAACCGTTCATCTCGTAAATTGTAAGGTTAAACTGTAGAAAATATTTACCGTTCATTTTGCATGACAATATTTCCATGTGTCTGTGTGTCTATAAAACTCAAACCACACTAATATTTTGTAAACTCATATTTTTGCGTGTTCTACTAGATGAATAGTTAAGATCATAGTTTTGGGCTCGAGATATGGTAAAAAAAATTGAGAGTTTGGAGGAGTACGAAGAGATGGAGTATGGAGGGGAGCTGATCCTCGATGGAATTGACGAAAATATCTTTTCCCGTGGCCAAGAGTTTTGATCAACATATTGACTTGACTTGGAAGTATGAGACAATGCCATAATAACCAATGCCATAATCCCCCTAATCCACGAGTGCATCTATGATATACAAATTTCTTTTCTTGTAGGGCTTTTTTATGAAAATATCCCTCAAAATATCACTATTTTCTCTACTTAGTTCTCAAACTACGAAAACCACCTATTTTGTCCTTCAACTATCCACATCCCACCTGTTGAGTCCAATTCCCAACTCCATCCATGATTTTGGACGGAAAACTAACCAATGTGAGTTTTTGAGGGGCAAAATTGGAATTTCATCTATCTCCCTAACAATCTGCCGCCGAACCAAATTGGGTTTGGAGGGAATTACGATCAGAATCCCAAATCCAGCAAAAAGTATAACTTCTCAGCCCTGTTTTTTCTTATCTTAATTTTCCATCCCTTGTGAGTGTTTCTAGAGCAAAATAGTGGATCTGTTTGTGCAGTGTCTGACGTTGCGTTTGCATGTAGGAAAAAACAACCCAAGCCCATAGATTCATCGGAATTCATCGATTTCAAGGTCATATTGGACTTGTTCAATCGAAATGGTGAAATTCCTGCCGGAGTGATCGTGCTTCGATGGGATTTCGAAAGGCTCGTTTTCTACTTGGAAAATTGCCCAGGTATTGCGAGCTTTATTCCTGTTATGGCGATCTTTTTTGCACTTTTAGGTGGAGTTCCACTAGCTTTTGGAACTTTTTGAAGGTTTTATCTCTTTATTTTAAAAAATCGTGTTCGATGATTTTGCGCCAAATTTTTATTAATTATTGATTCGTCTGGACGAGAGAAATCGGAAAAGTTAAAAAAAAATAGTTTTACACAAATATTTTGGGAAATATTCACTTTTCAGAACTTCTAAAAAGTGATTATTTTCGAAAATATTTTGTTAAAACAAATTTTTTTATTTTTCCGATTCCTCTCGTCGAGACGAATCAATAATCTACAAAAATTCGGCGCAAAACTAATGAACGCAAAATTTGTTTTTTCAATAAGGACAAAATCTCTAAAAAGTGGTAAAAATTAAGAGGAGCGGGGCCTAAATATGACATTGTTATTGTTAGTCTATGAAATATTCATTTCCTGAAATTTTGAACTATCATCAATAAAAACGAACGTAACAGGAACGATACCCTGACCGAACAAAAATCCCGCGCCATTGACCACTCCCGTAAAAACGGCACCGTTGGTGCATTCCACCGCTGAAGTCCTTTGCATTTGTCCCTGTTTGGTGCACTATTCTTGATGAATTTTTTTAATGATTTTGTGGGAGGCATTTCGGGTTCCAAAAAGATTATGCAAACCGCAAAGTATTTTTAAAATGTTTTTTTTATGAGTTTCTAAAAAAAATTAGCTCAATTCAAATTTAGAAGGGCTATTTTAGCATTCATAGGGTTCCTACGAATTTTGAAACACCCTACAAATTTTGAAGAGTGCATACCTTCATTGTTAGTAGGATTGAGTTAATTTTTTTCAGGAACCCATAAAAAATTATTTTAAGAATGACTTGCTATTTGAATCATTTTTTGAGGACCTGAAATGAGCGCCCCAATATCATAAAAAAAATCATCAATAAGAGTGCAGACCTCGTTTGAAACCTTCTGAAAATTTATTTATTTTTAAAATTTTTGTAGGGTCTATTACAAATCCGACAAAGATGATTTAAACGGCAAGTTATTCTCAAAACATTTTTTATGAATTCTTGAAAAAAATTAGCTCAATCTGATATCGGTGAGAGCTACTTTAGAATTCGTAGGGTGTTTCAGAATTCGTAGATACCCTACGAGTGCTGAAAAACCCTTCTAAATTTTTGATTAAGCTAATTTTTTTTAAAAAATCCATGAAATGGCCCCCACAAAATTAAAAAAAAAAATTGATCAAGAATAGTGCACCAAACATGGACAAATGCAAAGGGCTTAAGCGGTGGAATACACCAAACGGTGCCGTTTATAGGAGCGGTCAATGGCGCGGGATTTTCGTTCGGTCAGGGTATCATTCCTCTAAACGTAAGGCCATGGTGGGATGTTGTACTCTATTTTTTTTCCCTCTTGGAACCCATCTGGTTTGGCTCCAGATTGTTAAGGAGAAAGATGAAATCTCATTTTTGCCCCTCAAAAACTCACATTGGTTAGTTTTCCATCCAATATCATGGATGGAGTTAGGAATTGGACTTAATAGGTCGGATGTCGATAGTTGGAGGACGAAATAGGTGATTTTCGTAGTTTGAGGACTTAGTAGAGAAAATTGTGATAGTTTGAGGGATGTTTTCATAAAAAATTCTAATATATATCAACAAATTTTTCTATTTTTGTTGCCCTAGCCTAGGGGTTGCCCAAGCCCAAAGGCTTGCTGGGCTCACCCCTGGGCCAACCCGTAATACTAACTTCTAACACCCCCACTAACTCCCGTTGATATGTACAATTTTGACAAAAAAAAAAGAACTCCATCCCTTAGCCTAGTCAACAGTTTCTGTCAATTTTTACATTACATCGTTTGTGTCGATGAGAGAAATTGAAAAAGAATAAAAATATGCACCAAAGTTGAAAAAAATCTATATAAAGCCACAGTCTTTTTTTAGTAATTTTCGTCATCTTAAATGAACTTTTTCCAACTTTAGTTATAGTTTTTATGTTTTTCTAATTGTTTTCATTCCCAATTCTAGCAAAAGTTAAGAGAAAATAATTTAAAATCCACATAGGAGTAGTATTGACTCGACCAGGAAGTCTGAGTTAATGAGTGAGTATTTGCTTATGCAATCAGTACTCCGGCCGTTATAAAGGGCAAGCTAGAGAGTACTCCCATAATCACCCAAAGCCCCTTCTCATCTTTTCTCTTTCTTCTCAACTTGTTAGGCGTATTTCTTTTCATTTTAACAAATGATGGGGGCATTAACTTGGCTATTTCAAATCCTTCTCTGTTTCTCGCAATATCAGGTCGCTTTTTCCTCATCCTCTCTCCGGCCGTCTTTTGCTTCTTCTACAAACTACCCCTTGTGTCGTCATGATCAGAGGTCTGCACTGTTGCAATTTAAGCATATGTTTACTATAAACAGCAGTGCTTCTTCCGATTGTGATAATTATTTTGGTATTCCTTCATTTCCAAAGACCCTGACTTGGAATGAGAACGCAGCTCATGATTGTTGTGAGTGGGATGGGGTCACGTGCGATGGGTTGACTGGTCACGTGATTGGGCTTGATCTCAGTTGTAGCCAGCTCTATGGTACAATCCAACCCAATAGCAGCCTTTTCCAGCTTTCTCACCTCCAACGGCTCAATCTGGCAAACAATCACTTCAATTTCTCTCGCATTTCACATGCATTTGGCAGCTTTGCAAGTTTGACGCACCTCAACCTATCCTGGTCTGCTTTTTCAGGTTCAATCCCATCTGAACTCTCCCTCCTGTCCAAACTGATTTCACTTGATCTTTCTTCTTATTGGCAGGAACTTGAACTGCTCCATTTCAAAATTCTCGTAAGAAACCTGACCCAGTTACAAGAACTCATCCTTAATGGGGTAAATATATCTTCTAGTTTACCCGAGTCCTTAACAAATTTGTCTTCTTTAACAGCTCTAGACCTGTCGGACACCGAATTGTTAGGAAACTTACCTGATAGCATTTTCCACCTTCCAAACTTGCAGAGGCTCTTGTTAGGATACAACGCAGATCTTATTGTCAATTTACCAAAATCAACTTGGGGTAGTGGTAGTTCTCTAAAGGAGTTGGATCTTTCGTATACTAATTTGTCCGGAGAACTACCTGATTCAATTGGCAATCTCAAGTCTTTGAAATCCTTGCATCTCTATGAGACGAGTTTATCTGGACAACTACCCAATTCAATTGGCAATCTCAAGTCTTTGAAATCCTTGGATCTCTCCTGGTGCGAATTACGGGGTTCCATTCCTAAATCTCTAGGGAACCTTACGCAGATTCGTGAACTAGATTTATCGAGAAATGGTTTTGCCGGTGAAGTCCTATCTACTCTCTCAAATCTCAAGCAACTCACTCTGTTAGGACTTTCCTCCATCAACCTCGAAGGCAGAATTCCTCTTTTTGCCGAGTTCACAAAGCTGGAGACTTTATATCTAGGGGATAACAATTTGATTGGTGGATTTCCACTCTGGCTTGAGAACTTGAAACAACTTAGTTTTCTACTTATATCTCGCAATCAACTCACAGGTCCCATCCCCTTCAATTTAAGTGGTTTTCAAAACCTGCGGGCACTCTACTCATCTCAAAACTCTTTTAGTGGGGTAATACCTCCATCGTTGTTTACTCTTCCATCATTGAGATATTTAGTCTTGAGTTCCAATAATTTAACTGGTCAAATTCCTGAGTTCCGGCATCATTTACCATTGAGATCCATTTACTTGCGTTCCAATAAACTTCATGGCCCCATTCCACAGTCAATTTCAACTCTTGTAAATCTGACAAGGCTATCTCTTGCATCAAATGATCTGAGGGGTGTTGTGGATCTGCATATACTAAAAAATGTTGAGTACCTTGATATTTCCAACACTAATCTTTCTGTGGTTGCTGGAAGCAATGTCAACAATACCCTTCCCAATCTTAGGAGTGTCTATATGTCGTCTTGCAACATTGAGGTGTTCCCTGATTTCTTAAGAGCCTCAGAGAATCTTAAAGACTTAGATCTTTCTACCAATAGAATTCATGGGAAGATTCTGAATTGGGTTGCGCTCATTGGTAAGGCTTCACTGCAGTATTTGAATCTTTCTCACAACTATCTCACACACATAAAGCAATTTTCCGGGGAGCAACTAGGAACTCTTGATCTTCGTTCCAATTTCCTTCAAGGACCACTTCCCATTCCACCCCCCTCTATAAATTTCTTTTTCGTCTCAAACAACAGTCTTAGTGGAGAGATTCCTTCATTGATTTGCAATGCGAGTTCCCTATTGATTCTTGATTTGTCTCACAACAAATTGAGCGGTGCGGTTCCACAATGTTTGGGAAATTTTAGTAGTGTTATCTCGGTTTTGAATCTGCGCTCCAATGGATTTACGGGAACCCTTACCTTGGCATTTGCAAAGCCCAACCAATTACGAAGTCTCGATTTGAGTGGAAATCATTTTGAGGGACCACTTCCAAGATCTTTGGTAAATTGTAGAAGCCTGGAAGTTCTAAACGTCGGAAACAAGGTTAATGATACATTTCCAAATTGGTTAGAGACTCTTCCTGAGTTGCAAGTTCTTGTCATACGATCCAACCGATTTCATGGCCCAATAAACACTGTAATGAGTGAATTTTCCTTTCCTAAGCTTCGAATTGTTGATCTCTCCTATAATGAGTTCACTGGCCATTTGCCAACGAGGTACTTCAAAAATTTCCAAGCTATGAAGAACAAAACTATGCCAGGCAAACAATACATGAGTGGGGTGGTTGATTATTATCATGATTCTCTCGTAGTGACAATAAGGGCCTCGAGATCGAGCTGGTGAGAATTTTGACTATCTTCACAACAATCGATTTTTCATCCAACAATTTCAGTGGAGAAATTCCAAATGCCGTTGGAAAGCTCTATTCCCTCAAAGTGCTTAATTTTTCTCATAACAGTCTTATAGGCCATATTCCTGAATCTTTGGGAGACTTGATGAGCCTTGAATCATTAGACATCTCTTCTAACCACCTCACTGGCAGAATTCCAAGCCAATTAACAAGTTTGACATTTCTCGCGGTCTTGAACCTTTCGTGCAACCGTCTCCATGGACCCATACCCAATGGTCGACAATTTAATACATTTGAGAGTGGTTCATATGCTGGGAACATAGGATTATGTGGGTTTCCATTGTCGAAGGAATGTGGAGATAATCAAACAAAAGTACAGCAACCGGTGTTCCAACATGAGGAAGATGATTCAGATTTGGATGGATTTACTTGGAAAATTGTGGTGATAGGGTACGGGTGTGGAATGACACTGGGCCTCTTTCTAGGATCTCTCATGTTCTTAATTGGTAGACCTATATTCTTTGTCAAACTTGCTGAAAGAAAATTGCCTACCAAGGTGATAAGATTGAGGACAACGGTTGTAGACACAGTGAATAGGAGAAACTAGCAAACATCCATCGCATTGTCAGGTATGAGTTGTTAATTCTCTTGCATTTTATGACTTCTGTAACTTCGTGGTACTTATAGTAGTTTATCTCTCGTATTATAACATACACACACTCTCGTATTATAACATACACACACTATAAACTCTATTGTGAATCTTCTGACAATCCAAACTCATCCTACAAGTTTTTTGCTTGGTTTTGCGATTCAGAGATCCCGTAAACTAGGACAAGTGGTATTAGTAATTACCCTAATCATAAGCCGGCCCAATCGAATGGGCTCGTCATGTGTCAATAGAGTTAACCGGCACTTGTACTTATGTGTTTTTTTCACCCTCGTAAATTCCCTTTGCAGGTACAAGCTAGGAAGGAAACTTTGTTGCTACATGACACATCGTTGGACTATATAGGATGGGAATATAATATACATCGTTGGACTATATAGGATGGGAATATAATATATATATATATATATATATATATATATATATATATATATATATATATATATGGGCAAGAAAATGACGAGTTTGGGCTGCATTTCATGTTATTGTTGGGGAACTTTTTTTTTTTTTTGGGTAATTGTTGTTGGAGAACTTTTTGTAGTAGAGTGGGTGTTTGTTTAGGTAGCTAGTGGTTAATCGTTATTTTGCTTCGATTGTGGTGCACCCTTCTCGTTTGATGTTGTTTGTGGTTTGTTTGTTTGTTTGTTTGTTTTTTTTCATCATTTTCATCTAGTAATGATTTGGTTTCAAACATTTTCTTTGCGTTGTATTTGTTGAAGTGTGTGGATATTGTGGAATATGTGAAAGTGTATTTGAAATGTATGAAAATGTCTACCTAAAAGGCGTGTTGAGACTTTAGAAAGCGTAGTCTTATTGAAGTAGATTGACAACTCTCAATTTTCCTCTCAATATCAACTTGTCTTTCTATAAATCGAGAAAATGAGACCTCATCAACATATGAGGATGGAGGTAGAGATGGTGTTGTACGGTGGGGTGTGACTGCTGTTGTATCTCAGCCGCCCTTGTGGCGGCGGTGGCAGCGGCAGTGAGCATTTTGATCAGCGTTTTTGGGAGACCTATGGTAGACACCAATTATTAGATTGTATACCGTATGCACCATGATTTTAAACAGTTGATTTGAAACTGAATAATCCAGTCTATCAATTAACCAATTACCCATCTCTCTCCCCTCTCCCTGTCAAGCAATTCTGCAAAAACCGATGTTCTCTCGTCTGACTCTCTCCCCCTCCTTGTCTGTCCTGGTTCGACGACCTCATTCTGGCGACCACTCAATGCGACGTCTTTGCTAGTGTGACGGTAAGTCTCTTTCTCTTTGAGTTGAGTCCATCTTGTTGCGTTTAATTGACTCCTTTCAATGTGAGGCTAAATCGTTGGAGGGGCATATCATCTTCACGACTCGTAGTATTTTCAGATTTTGCACCAAGAGAGAGCTTACGAAAAAAAATCAAAGGAATTTGAGAGTATTCACCAGAGTAAGCGTTTGCGTAACTGTTGCTTTTTTCTATTTTTCTCTGTTTTTTTCTAGAACGAAATAGAAAGCTACATTTTCGAGTACCATTTCAACTGTGTTTGTGCATTTTTTATACCCCACCACATGTTTGATAAAAGATCAATCGGAAAATCCTCAAGTGCGGGTTGATTTAGTTGTGCTTATTAATGGAGTGTGGCACTTTAGCTCAATTTTGTGTTTAAAGTCTCTACATTTCAATAACGGAATGAAATTTCAAAATACCTTTTTTTAAAAATGCAGGATTACACAGAAAATATGTAATCTTAACGGTCAAGTCTACGTTGCTTTCTTCTTCTTTTTTATACCCCGCCACAAGTTTGATGAGAGGTCGATATGAAAATTCTTAAGTGCAGAGTGATTTATAGTTGTGCTTATGATGATGTATTCGAAACTGTATTGTTACCATAATTTGTGGGTTCTAGCAAGCTACATTTTCCTTAAATGTGAGGCCCCCAATGGACATGCGTTTTGCTCTTCCCAAGCAAACTAAATGAAGCATGCTTTTTGCTCCACCCATTGAACTTGGCTATTACGAAACTGTTAAGACATCATTTTTTGAAATATTCCCTAAGAACTTGCCATTATACGTGGAAACGAAATGAGGAGTACGTAATCATATTAGCTTCTTCTATGGATGATTCTAAAGGGTTCAATGAATGGTTTCCACCGTGGCTTTTTATCAAACAAGTAGTGCCTAGTGAGGTATTGGACTACTGTTTAGAAACAAAGACTTCCTCGTTCTTTCGCTTGTACTCATTTTATATCTCATTGCTATTCCAATGATAAAAAACTGTGACCTTCCATTCAAATCTGTACTTGCTGAATATTCGAATAAAGCATACGTACACATAGCAAAACAGAATATTTCTTTTTTTTCAAAACAAATACTTACATACGCAAAGCAGAAGAACTAGTTGACAATTTAATGAATGATCAACATCCATAGGTGCGACTGTTAGGGTCAAGTGAATAAAGATGACCATTGGAATAGACATAACACAATCAATCGGTCTCTCTCCCAAAAACTTTTTCCCTTATTCTAGTTCTTGGCAGCTTGAAAATCCGAAGGTGTTCTGGTTCTTCATCATTGATACACAATACAGTTGGACAAATAGTCAATCGGGATTGGGGTTTCAATGTATTCTGGAGGTGAATTCGCTGTTAACTCGATGCATGCACACCAAATTCGGTTGAATAGGTTGGAGCAAATATTATTGACATGACTTGAAGCGACCATTTATTTCCTCTATTTTTATCCACTTCCATCAAATATCATTCCATAAAATGATCGTCTATTGAAGCATTTCCCAGTGCATAGAAATCATCAAAATAGAGGAAGTATACGGCCTAATTTTTCCTGACATTTTGTCACAGTATTTTTGGTTGCTTTATATAAAATTATTATATCTTATTGTTTGTGTTGATGAAAGTTATAATCGAAAAAGTGATAATCGAGAAAGGCTATCATCCTATATGGACTTTCAAACTTTTTCAATTCTTCTCTTCAAGATGAAGAGATCATGTGATGTAAAGATGGACCCAAATCTTGTAAAAAAATAAGACCCTGTCATGGGATGAGAATGCAACTGATTGTTGGAATTGGTATGGGGTCACGTGCGATGGGATGACTGGTCACGTGATTGGGCTTGATCTCAGTTTTAGCCTGCTCTATGGCGAAATCCATCCCAATAGCAGCCTTTTCCAACTCTCTCACCTACAACGGCTTAATTTGGCTCGCAATCACTTTCACTACTCTCGCATTTCATATGCGTTTGGCAGCTTGGCAAGTTTGACACATCTAAACCAATCAGATTATGTTTTCTTAGGTTCATTCCCATCTGAAATCTCCTACCTCTCTAGATTGATTTCACTTGATTTTTCTTCTTCTCCACTGAGATTTGAACTGCTCCATTTTAAAATTTTCCTTACAAACATGACCCGCTTACAAGAACTCATCCTTTGGAGTTAGATATATATTCAAGTTTACCCGATTCCTTGATGAATTTGTCTTCTTTAACTACTCTAGACCTATCATCAACCGGATTGCTAGGGAACTTACCCGATTCAATTGGTTATCTCAAGTCTACTAATCAGTTCACGGGTCCCATCCCCTTCAATTTAAGTGATCTTCAAAACCTACGAGCGCTTCACTTGTATGACAACTCTCTTAGTGGGGTAATACCTCCATGGTTGTTTACTCTTCCTTCATTGATAAATATAGATTTAGGTTCCAATCATTTAACTGTTCAAATTCCTGAATTCCATGATCATTTACAATTGGACACCATTAATTGACTTGAGTGACAATAAACTTTGTGGCCCCATTCCACAACCAATTTCAACTCTTGTAAATCTAACCGGGCTCTATATCTTGCATCAAATGACCTTGATTTGTCTGACAACAAATTGAGCGGTACGGTTCCACAATGTTTGAGAAATTTTAGTAGTGTTCTCTTGGTATTGAATCGGAGCTCTAATAGATTTACGGGAACCCTTCCCTTGGCATTTGCAAAGCCAAACAAATTACGAAGACTCAATTTGAGTGGAAATCAATTTGAAGGACTATTGCCTAGATCTTTGATAAACTGTACAAGCTTGGAGGTTCTAAACGTCGGAAACAACAAGATTAATGACACATTTCCATATTGGTTGGAAACTCTTCCTGAGTTGCAGGTTCTTGTCGTGCGATCCAACCGATTTCATGGTCCCATAAACACTATGATGAGTGAATTTTCTTTTCCTAGGACTCTAATTCTTGACCTTTCTGGCAATGGGTTCATAGGCCATTTGCCAGGGAGGTATTTTGAATATTTCCTAGCAATGAAAAACAATACCAGGCCTTACGAACAATATTACATGAGTGATAAAGAGTAGTAATTATCACGATTCTGTGATAGTGATCACAACAAAGGGGAGAGAGATTGTATTCTCGAGAATTTTGACTATCTTAAAAACAATCGACCTTTCATCCAACAATTTCAGTGGACAAATTCCAAATGCAGTTTGGAAGCTCGATCCCCTTGTGGTGCTTAATTTTTCTCGTAATAGCCTTACTGGCCATATTCCAGAATCTTTTTGAGACTTGACAAGGATTGAATTATTAGACATCTCCTCTAACCACCTTACCGGGAGAATTCCAATCTAATTAACATGCAAGTTTGACAATTTTTGTGGTCTTGAACCTTTCGTGGAACCGTCTCCATGAACCTATACCCCAGGGTTTGCAATTTGATACATTTGACAATAGTTCATATACTGAGAACATAGGATTATGTGGGTTGCCATTGTCGAAGAAATGTAAAGATAATCGAACGAAAGTACAGCTGCGGTTGATACAACAAGAGGAAGATGATTCAGCTTTTGATGGATTTACTTGGAAAATTGTGGTGATAGGGTACGGGTGTGAAATGACACTGAGACTTTTTCTGAAATCTTTCGTGTTTTTAATTGGTAGACCTAAATTCTTCGTGAGATTTGCTGAAATAAAAATGCCAAAGAAGGTGACAAGATTCAGGAGATTGGTTGGAGACACAACTGGTAGAAGAAAGTAGCAAACATTGGTAGCATTTTGTCCGGTATGGGCTGCTAATGCTTTTACATTTCACTAGTACAGTAGCACGTGCTATGCACGTGGGAGGCACATGTGATAGAGAGCAATTGCAACTTATCATGTCTAAAAATTTGAACTATCTTTCCACAAAACAATATCAAAATTGCATTGTCAGAGCTAAAATGACTCATGTACCAAAATATTTAGAAGTCTAACTTAAGAAGAATACGTTTTATTGCTGACCATATCTTAAGCAGAACCAAGATATGGTCCAAGAATGCGTTTTATTCCATGTCGAATCCAAATGGCAGTTACAAGTACATAATTCAAATAGTACATATTTGAAATGAGCTCAACCTGTTGGGTCTAAATCAGTTTCCTCCGTGTGGTTAGGAGAAGAGGGTCTTGGGTGGTCAAGTCGGTGTAACCAAGCCCCTATTATTTCTATCCTTTGTGTTATGAGATAATGAATTTTTTTTGCTAATAAAAAAAAAAGTACATATTTGAAATGATCATTAGGCCCCTCACTTCTTACATCCATGGAGTCCATACACCTAGATTCGATGACAGAACTCTTCTATTTTTTTGGTCCAAACAACAAAATGCAGTAAAACAGAAAGAAATAAAAAACTCCGGTCACCGACAATGTCGCCGGAAGCGCCGCCACGGATCCAGCAACTTATTCGCCGGAGGGAGAGCCGAGCCACCCTTGCGTGGAACTCTTGCTATCCTCTATGGGTATCTTTGTTCCCTGCGTGGAACCGGTTCTGCTACCATCTGTGGGTAGCGTTCTTCTGTACTCAGTGGATTCCTATCCAAGCCATATGGATAACCCGATTATCGTGGGTTTGTTCCTATCGATGGGCTCCGGTTTGGGGTTTGTAGCCCTTTGGGCAGATTTTGAGTAATCAGAGTCTCTGAGTATTGGTTCAAAAAAAAAACAAAATGCAGTAGCATTACAATTTTACAATTTCCACTCCAATTATTTTCTCTGTGCAATTCTTCCGCACGTGAAGATCTCCAGAAAAATTTCCTTTCAAAAAACAAGCACCTCATTAAGAAATGATCTACTACTCAACCATGTGTTCTACATGTTATTAACATTACAGCACACGACAAATTGAAAGTATTCTACCAAAAGGCAAGAAAAACAATCTACAAAATATGATACGGAAAAATGGAATGTGATATGTAGGCTCATAGCACCATTAAAGCCTTCAATAAAACACAATGGGTCTTGGGTGTCTTGTGCGAAATGCAAGAACTCTTGTTAAGACGCTCTTCGTTCAACATATACAGGCGATCTGTTAAATGGTAAGCCGAGCCCTGTGGAGGAAAAAATGAAAAATTAAGTTCAAAGCTGATCCAGAATCTAATTCTCTACATTTGTTTGTAACCAAGTTCATGAGTAAATGTGCTACTAAGAATAATGCACATAAATCTCATGGCCACAGCATCCATTGAACTGCTTGTTCCTTATTTTTTCTTGGCTACGTACAAAAATCATCCTCTTTGAATCTTGGAACAAGTAGTTTCAAGTCGTATTGTACAATGAAGTAGACATAAGGCTTGATCAACCAACATCCAATTTCACAGGTGTTGTCGCCTCTATCTACATATGTCCAATTCAAGAATCTCTATTGGCATTATTAATCTTTTTCTTTATTTTCTCAGCCTCCTTGGCATTCTTCATTAGTTTTTGAAGGAGGATACATGAAAGCATGAGATAAAAGAGACATGGTTATCAAATACAAACCGTAAAGAACGATACATGCTATTCCCTCGTAACATGGTCCATAAGATACGGTACTTTTATTACTAATTATTACTGTACTAGGAGTTCATAATTTTTGGCAAGGTTTTCTAATCCATTCATTTGGTAAGTATAATGTATGGATAAAATTTAACGTAGGGATACAAAATTATGTAGGTCCTAAGAATGACCTAAAACAAGAATAGGTTGCCGAGAAGCGTACATATATAGTCCCTTGTATCAGTACTCCAGAAATTAAAGCATCCTAGAGTCCTAGAAAACAGATCGCAAAAGTCGAGATTGTAGGATATAAAATGTGTAACCTGAAGCATTGCAATGAGTTGAATACAAGAACAGCAAGGATTGTGTACTAACAGTCAATAAGATGTGGAGGTGACACATGAGAGAAAATTCAGTGACATGGGCCCTTCCCTCACACATCTCGGTGTGAGGTCCATATACTTAGTCATGGATCTCACATCAATAAGTGGTGGTGAAGGAGCATGGGGCACCACATGGCATGGGTTGGCTGGGGCATTGAATAATTTTTCCCTATCAGTTTGCCCTCTGCTCAACTCAAAAGGACAAGTACATCTTCATGTGGATTTTCTATAGGAGATATACGGCATACAGAATGATTTGGAGATGAAGGGAAACTATTCTTTTAATGACAATACGCCAAATCAGTGGAAAAATAGTTTCGAAGAATGCAAAACCCAAAGACAACTTACACCACTTTTGAAAAATTAAAGATTGCAGAAAAGGCTTTGTACCTTGTACGTGTGAAATTGGTTTCTGTCACATCTCTCTACTTCACAAAGCACTGACAAAGTTTAGAAAATAAAACAACGTGCTTGATATATGAAGTATGACCTGTATTCGAGAAGAGAACTCATAGTCCCTATGGTTTAGAGTAATAACTCCATCTCTAAAAGTTACCCTCCACCAATTTCTGAACCTCTATCTTCAGACATTCATCATCCATCAAGGCAAACTGTTTCAAGAAACTAAAACATTAGTGACTGAACTAATTATTTGTTGGATTCCATCCGATGACGTTGCGTCTGTAAAAGCCCGTAAAAGAATGTATTTGAGAGAGCATACCATCATTCATGTTACCGGGATTGCATGATGATCAATGTCTGCACTTAATTTGAAGAAATTAAATCGTTACATATGAAGCTAGGAGTTAGGAATCCAATGATTGAGAGAGTGGGAGAGAGAAAGGGAGAAAAGAGATGGGGGTGCGGAAGGGGGCTTTCCTTTTTCCTTGTTATTAGCAACGTTTGCATGGGAGTATATCGGTTTAGATGTCGTCGTGCCGATTAGATACGAAAAGATGTGTCGTTTCCAGTTGCCAGGGAAAAGCCTTCGTGCTCCATTTGGAAATGATAATATGGTTGGGAAAGATGGACTTCCCGCAGTCGTTGTCCTATGAATGGCATATTCACAAATAAAGGGTAAGGCATTTGTGGAAAGTATATACTATTAAGGTGTTTCAATCAATTAACTTGTTCTAAAGTACTAACTGATCATTTCGGAATCCATTAGGTTGTCCTCCAAAGGGAAATGTGGTGATGGATTTTGTGTTTGCCCATCTGAGAGTTCACAATCATGATTTGTGTTTGGAGAAGTATAATGTGCATTGTGTTTCCTCTTTCTATTTTGCATTGTCTTCTGAATATATTATGCTCTTTGTGTTGGTGTAAACCTAGCATATCTCTTCCTTTGACGAATGTGGCGCCGGCTGATTTCATCTTGGCCAAGGCAATTCAAACCTTGTGTCTCGTCCATTTTCTTTATTAATAAACAAAGAACAAGAATGGGAAAACTCAAACGCCATGCCATCATCTATGGAGTACTAAATGACAAGGGATCATATGTTGTGTTTTTCTAAAATTAATTGGAAAGGAAAAACTGATACCGCAGCATCTCCATAGCGTAAACTCATAGTCGGTAATATTTTCGTGGTGGTTCATGCAAAGGTAGAAGTTTGAAACAAAATTATTTTTTTGTATCTTTCACTTAATTTTCTCACTTGTGAGTTAGAAGTTTTCGATATATAATCAACCGTATGTGATAGAAATTCAATGGACAATGTCTTAAACATATGATGCAGAGTAGTTTATTTTTATGGGATTTGTAGTCTTCTAAAGACCCGCTTTGTTTTCAACTATTTCTTCCCTTTTTGCTGTTTTAAGGAGTCATTGAAGGGGAAGTGCTATTCACAAACGGGCCGTTTGGGGCTGGGCTTTGCGGAAAGGGTTATTGATTTATTTATTTAGATGCTTCAAGTATAGTCTTAGTGTATCCTTTCACCTTACTTTTACCGTAGCATCCCTACTTTGACTGTTTTTGTTAAATTGGTCCTGTTATGTTCGACATCTTCCACTTGTCCTCACCAAACCATCTATAAACCAAAAGAGCTCAAAGGCACATTTTGGCAAACTGTTGGTGTGCGAATTTATGGTCTACAGAGAGTCGGAGCCAATTGAACTATTAGTCTATTAAGCCAACCATATCTTAAGCAGAACCAAGAAACATGAGTTCTGACTTCTAACTGAAAATAGGCTGCAAAATCTTCCAAAACAAATAAAAATACAAGTAGCCACAGGGCAATATAAATCAAAGGCATTGAGAGAAGTTGAATACATGCCTTAGCAAGAACTCAAAGGTGCATTTTGTCGAACAGTTTGTGTGCAGGATTATGGTCTACAGAGGTGTCAACATTGGTGGACGGAGTATTTGGAAGACGGAGTATTTGGAAGGGAGAGTGTTTGCAATCAAGGGCAGGGAGGTAAGTTTAATGCAGTCCTTACCTATCTTGGCCTTCTGTTGGAATGCCCTTGACTTCAGTCCAGTATGTTGTTGTAGTTAGAGCCTTGGTTGTCAGTTGGCGGAGTTAAGCGGTTGAGGAGAACACTCCGACGGAGGGAGGCTGTAAAGCTTTTTTGGGAGGCCAGGGGAGGCGGTTGTTGTTTTGTATATATTCGTTGGAGTGTTGCACTGTATCGGTTGGGAAGAGGTGTGGGGTGATTCATTGGAGTGTTGCACTGTTTCAGTTGGGAAGAGATGTGGGGTGGGGCAGAGATTAATTGCAAGTGCAAGGGGCATTTTTGGGAAGAAAATAGTAGGAAACACCTTCGTAATTTAAAAGAAGTAGTATAGATTATTGTTGAATTAGTTAATAACTGGATTGTCTAAATTTTTGTTTGTTATCGAGTCAGTGACATCGAAGTGTTCTACCTATATAGTATATTTTGTCTGGTATTACCTTTTGTATTTTTCGAATTAGACCTATATATTTGCTTGCAAGTTAATTGCAACCAAGTAGTGGGTTCATAACCAAATTAAATAAAAACCATTTTGTGAATATTCTGAGAACCAATTAGACGATTAATTATGTTCATTCTACTAGTTTGTAACCTGCTTTTGTATTTAAGTGAACTAGTAACAGAAGTGATCGTGAGCTAGAAACAAAATGATTTCGCTGGAAGTGCGATACGAATCACATATGAGCTCTTTCTTAAAGTAGAACTCATTGTGGATGTTAAAATATCGTGATAATATCGTAATCAAACCATGATTTGTTAATTAGGATTATTTTTCTTCCATAATTAAGCCTCTTCTCATTGTATATATAAATAGATGACCCGTTGCATAGTTTATTCAATCAATCCAATACAAATTTTCCCATCTTCGCTTTATTTTAACATGGGTATTAGAGATAAATCTTGGGTGGCCTCAAATCATGTGGTCAAGTTTCTATCGCCCGAGTCAACTCATCAATTCATACCTCCACGTGCATCTGGGCTGCACAAGAGGGGTCGCCCGAGTCAAAACCTCCTGGTTTCCTTAATTCGTAGTCCACGTGCATCCATGCTGCATGTGAGGGGGAGTGTTAGACTTAATCCTATATCACTCATCTAAGTCACCTAAACTTGTTTAATACTATTATAGAGGCTATTCCACCTATTGTCAATTGATTTTAGGTTGAAACCCTCCAAAAAATCTAACAGTGGGCTAGGAAAGTGGTATCATGTCATTTGTTCCCCCTGTGATCAGATTCATTAAGATGATTGCAGTCATGTAATTGTTTCTGGTATTAGATTGGGGGCAGTAGTGGAACCTCGAGGGATCAATTAAGGCATGTTTTATTTGTTTAGCGCAGAAGGAACATATCGTTCATATTATATTGTCAGTGGGACTTAATTCGTTGGTGTATTTGTTTTTGAGCTTCAGTAGTTAGATTTTGGGTCTCATAATCTTGATATGTTAGGGCATGTTTTCGGGAGTAAATTATTTTAAAATCCTGGATTGTAGGTTATAGAATTGTTGATAATGTGTTTTGGAGGTGATTTTTAAATTCTACGTTCTCTTGTTTATTTTGGATAATGCATTTTGACACAATGAATTAAAGAACACTCAAGATTAAATAATACATAATTATTTGTAATGAAATTAGACTCCCAAGCAGTCCCCGATTAACTTCAAAGTCAATTACAAAAAAATTCAATATAGCATCCGATATGTTTAATGTGCTGTTTCCTGAATTGTTTCCTCTGTTTCGCCTTTATGTTGATCAAATTCTTGTTTCTATCAGTAGATAACCGTAAGACTTAGCACTTAGGACATTGTTATACACTTATTTTTTCCCCTTGATTAGTTTTAGGTGCTATGCCAATAAGATATCGGACATGTTTGATTGCTTTGATTAGATATATGATTGGATCACGAAGCTCATAAACTTGCATTTCCGACATTTGATTGCAACAATTAGTTGAGGAATTACATCCATTGTACGTACGACCTATCGCACGGAATGTGAGATTGTAATACGTTGGATGGGCGGTATTAGTAAACCAAATGGGACTGTAAGTCTATTGAATTATGGGGCTTTTGTGATTGCAACTAACAAGTTTTTCTTTCTCTCTGATATTCCCGCGGCAGTGAAAGATGGAGATCGAAAACTCTTATGGCTACTTGAGATAATGTTGGAGTAATGGATGAGAAGATGAGCAAGAAAATGACGAGTCTGAGCCACATTTCATATTTCGACATAAACTAGAGTGGGTGTTGGCTTAGGTGACTAGCTCGTGGTTGTTTGTGAATTTCTATTGCACTGTTACGGTCAGATGTTGGCTGTGGTTTGCATTTTTTTTTTTTCCATCCTATTTCGAAGTAATCCTACATTGCTTTGGTCTTCAACAATTTAGCAGAATGTATTCCTTTCGTATGCTCTTTCAACAGTTATGTGGATTTTACTTTTGATAAACAAGTTTTGTGGCAGAGATGGAGGGTAATAATAATTCACCATTAGCGATCAGGTTGAGTACAAGGATGGGAGATAGATTCCGGGATTGAGGACAGAGATTGTGATACCCAGCCGTGTCTCGACATTGCCAACCCTAGTTTTGTTATGTTCATTTGTTTCATCCTATTCCGCTGAATCCATTCACCATTTATTGCTAACATAACTCCGTGGGCAATCATAGAGAGACACTTGTGTACGGTTTCCATGACACAGACGCTTGAGATATATAGGCATGATTAAAAACCGACATCTCACTCCTCAACTCTTTGGCTGCAGGGTCGAGTGACTCAAGCTGAACATGGACCGAGCTATCTATGACGCTTTGTTTGTTTTACAGGGAGATAGAAAAAATTTAGGAATGAATTGCATCCATTTTATCTTGCGAAAACCAAATATCTTGACCATTTTGCACTGGCTACCTAAGGTCTTTGGATAGGAGATCTATGCCGTGAAGAGTGCCCGGCCAAGCCCACGAAGCATTAGTGCCCTTCAAGAGCCTTGCCCTTTATGCTTGAGGGTTCATAAGTAATCTCCAACCTTGCCAAGCAAAGTTCAAATCAGAGAAAAGAATCAATTATTATTAATACCATTGCAACCTATACACGTGCATATTTATACATGACTGAGGCCCCTATAATCAAGCCAAATCCCTACAATTAAGCCTATCTAATCTCTAAGCTTGGAAAGAATCAATAAACTAGGAAAGAATAACAATTACAAGATAATTACATAATCTCCATGATTCACAGTAATCAGGAGTGATTCGCAGTAACGGGATATCGTAACACTCCCCCTCAAGTTGGTGTATAGATGTCACACATGCCTAACTTGCCCAAAAATTTTGAGAACACTCGACTTGACACTGCTTTGGTAAGAATATCAGCAAGCTAATCTTCCGAGCGAATCTGAGGCAACTCCACAATTTTCTCATCCAATTTTTCCTTAATGAAGAATTTGTCGACCTCCACATGCTTGGTACGACCATGTTGTACCGGATTATGAGCAATATCACATGCTGCTTTATTGTCACAATAAAGTTGTATTGATTGCCTTTGCGGATAGCCCAAATCCATTAAAAGTAGTCTTAACCACAACGCTTCACATATTCCAAGTGCCATACCGCGGAATTCAGCCTCCGCGCTTGAACGAGCAACAACGTTCTATTTTTTGCTTCTCCACATAACAAGATTACCACCTACAAAGGTGAAATATCTAGAGGTAGATCGTCTGTCATCAATTGCGCCAGCCCAGTCAGCGTCAATGTAGGCATCTACGTTCTAACAGTCAACATTTTTAGTAAAAAGTATGCCCTTGCCAGGAGCAGACTTCAGATATCTCAAAATGCGCATAACAGCAATCATATGTTGTTCACCCGGATTATGCATAAACTGACTCACAATGCTCAACGCGTAGACAAGATCTGGCCTTGTATGAGCTAAGTACATCAATCTTCCAATGAGCCGTTGATATCTACGTTTATCAACAGGCACCTGATTAACCTTGACACACAATTTCAACCCTTCTTCCACTAGTGTATCAGCGGGTTGACATGCTGACATACCAGATTCTTGCAACAAATCTAAGGCATATTTTCTTTGAGACAAAAAAATACCTTTATCAGATCGAGACACTTCAATCCCAAGAAAATATTTCAATTGACCAAGGTCCTTCATTTCAAACTCACTTGACAAATAACTCTGAAGAGCCGCCCTCTCTTCAAGATCATTTCCTGTAACCACCATGTCATCAACGTATATAATAAGGGCAGTAATCTTACCATCCTGTTTCTTCAAGAATAAAGTGTGATCTGAATTACTCTGATGGTTTCCAAAGGCTCTCATGGATTTTGTGAGCCTGCCGAACCAAGCTCTCGGAGGCTGCTTCAACCCATACGGAGATTTCTTTAATTTGCACACCTTTTGACAGTGTACTTCTGGTATCATGCAACCTGGTGGTAAATCCATGTATACTTCTTCAGACAACTCACCATGTAGGAAGGCGTTTTTCACATCGAATTGTTGTAATGGCCAATCCAAGTTTGCAGCTAGGGACAACAAGACTCTAACTGTGTTGATCTTAGCTACAGGTGCAAATGATTCTGTATAATCTATCCCATAGGTTTGGGAGTACCCTTTTGCCACCAGCCTTGCCTTAAAGCGTTCAATCGTGCCATCTGCTTTGTGCTTCACAGTATAAACCCACCAACATCCAACTGGTTTCTTCCCCGGTGGACGGTCAACAAGTTCCCAAGTGTCATTCCACTGCAAAGACTGCATTTCTTCATTCATAGTGGCTTTCCACCTTGGGTCAGCTAAGGCTTCCTGCACGCTGTTAGGAATAGATAAAGCAGATAATTGATTTACAAATGACTTATTCGATTCTGACAAGCGATGGTTAGACACAAAATGACTCATGGGGTATTTAGCTTTGCTAGAAAGTTCGGGTTCATATGTGGGCTTAGGAATACCTCTAGTTTGACGCAATGGGAGTTGTTTTCTAAACGATACATGCCCTAAATCAAGAACATCCTCAGTAAACTATTGATGTGGTGCCTGTGGTGTAAAGGATTCGTGCTGAGATATATCCTTTGGATGATGTTCCTCACTTTCCTCAGCGTTGTGATATTCATCGCTGTGGTGTTCCATTCCACTGTGATGTTCCTCACCATTGTGATATTCATCACTATGATCAAATTCACTTACAATCTTGTTGGCAGGTTCAGGTTCACTATGATCAAATTCACTATGATTATTTTTTCAAATCTAGCGATAAGGGCTCGTTTGGTTTTGCCAAAAACTATACTTTGTTCTAATTTACAAGCCTAGATCTTGAACAAGATCAAGGCATGGGGGGTATTGTTTACACCCGTTTTTGGCACCCAGTCCTGGGCAAGCATTGGAAGGCTATTTAATTATCTTTTAATTAAATTGGGCCAAAAAATAGAGATGAATTGGGTTAAAATTAATGGGCCAAACCCATGTTGACTGGGCCCAATTAATTTTAGTTTGGTTTGGGCTCGAGTTTGGAGGTTTTGGGCCAATTTATAAAAGAATTCGGCTGGCCCAAGTGTTGACATGGGCTAAATATGTTAACAGGCCATTTAATTTAATTAAATGGCCCATTACCCAAATGGCCCATGAAAAGTGGAAAGAAATAAGGAAGTTGTTGCCTGGTGAGAGCCATTTGACTCTCGGTCAAATGGCTGGGAGTTTTTACTACCCACGGAAAAAGGGATGATGTGGCCCATTATTTGTCAACTGCCCATGGAAATAGGAAGTGGAGGAGAAATTCATGGCCCATTTCTCTCTTCACTGCCCATGATCAAGAATTTGCACATGGGTAAATTGGTATTCACTCCTCTCAACCGTCCATGATCCCATGATGAGAAGAATCATGGGACACTTGTCATTACGAGAAGAAAGGGCGGGAAATTCATTTTCATGCAAAAACCGTGGAGTACATTGCCTATAAATACTAGAAGACAAGAAGAAGAAAGGGTTCCCACACCAATCAAGCTCAACGCTTAAAACCAAAGCCTTCCCAACGAAGCAACTATCTCTATTTTCTCACCCTAACTCAATTACTTCACCAGGTAATTCGAGTTTCTATCTCTCTTGTACCCCAACTTTATTATTACGAAACATAATAAAGTTATTCATATCTCTCTTCATCCCTTACTTTATTATTACGATATAGTAAAGTAATTCTACGCTGTTACTTTCTTTCCTACACGGTTAAGTACTCGCACAAAGAGACAAAACCACGAACCTTCACCGCAATCCAGCCCTTAGGTTGCAGCATTATCGCCCTCTCGGATCTAGAAGTCAGAAAAGGGACGCTCAGCCCTTTACGTTAGACGCAACAAGTCTTGGCATGCCCGCTCAGTCCTTGAGCCACGGCGCGCGCAAAACATTTTTTGGCACGCCCAGTGGGACCCTAATCGTATAAGGGTTTTATCATGGTCAGGAAGCCGCAGCAACAACCGGATCCACCCATCCCGGATCCACCACAGAGTCCTGTGGGAGTGGCAATCGACGTGCCATTACTCGAGGAAGCTGGTCCTCAGATCAACGCCCAAGATCTTAGCGACGCTACCAACAGCGTGAAAAATTATATGTTCATGGCAGGACATGAGATCTCGAACAACGTTACGCATTCAATCTCGCAATCGTTCACTCAATCCTTGGAACCTTTGACCATAGCAGTCAACAAAATGGTTGCTACGCTTACAGAGAGGCTACTGCTCGCTCCTCAGCAGCAGGGTTTCCACAGTTTGGTGTCTTTGGCAATGGTCAAGACCAAGCTGGCTTATTGGGGGTTCCTCCCCCTCCTCAGACATTTTACCATGCCACTTCGTCAAATAGCCCTGCACTCGGAGGGCAAAAAGAGAAGGGAGTCGTGATTGGAGGAGCTTCGACGCCTCCAAATAACGATCAAAGGTTTCTTTTGGTCGAGGACCAGAGCAAGCTTGACAAGTCTGACAAGACAAACAGAAGGCCTTTGCAAGGAGGCCAGGGCTCTGGAAAGGACAAAGGAGTTGCACATACTCCTCAAAGCTCTGATACTCGGGGGGCAAGTCCAACCCAGAACCAGCATGCATAAGAGGCGCACCCACAGCCGCCTCCTGAGCCAGACCGAGTCATGGGAAGGGATCAAATCTTGAACCTGCTCCAGGAGCAGTTAGGACCTGGTTTCAGACCTTTGGGAAAGCCAATGTATAGGAAGCCTCATACCGAGGAGGTGAACAATACACCTTTCCCAAAGGGTTATAGAGTCCCAGAATTTTAGACCTTCAATGGTGAGAGCATGCAGTCGACAGTGGAGCACATTGCCAGGTTTCAAGTTCAATGTGGAGAAGCTGGAACCATTGATGCACTGAAGTTGAGGCTTTTTCCCAATTCTCGTACTGGGACAGCCTTCACTTGGTACATCAACTTGCCACCTAACTCGGTGTAGACCTGGGCACAGTTGGAGGAGATGTTCCACCAGCAATTCTACAGGGTAGAACTAGGAGTAACGTTGGCGGACCTGTCATGCTATCGTAAAAACCATCTAAAGTCCGTGGAGTCCTACCTCTTACGTTTCAAAATCGCTCGATTCAAATGTACGATAGTCCTTCCTGAGGCTGAATACGTGCGTATAGCATTAAACGGCCTGGGCTTTGAAATGAAGAAGAAGTTTTATGGAACGGAATTCAGAGACCTGTTCGAATTATCTTCTAAGGCTTCTCATTATGAAAAGTTCTTGGCGGAAGAGCAGGACAGGAAGACGGCATCCAAAGGGATGTATTACCGCGACCCTAATTACGAGGTTGCTATAGTGGAAGCAGAGGCAGACCCGGACGTGGCAGTGGCTGAAATCATTAACAAAAAGCCATACGTGTGCAAGGCCTTTGTCAAGATGGAGCCCACAAAGCAGCCAGCCCAGAGCACTTTCAATAAGTCAACCAGGACCTATATGTTCGACGTGGGTAGGGCTGAAGCTATCTTTGATCAACTCCTGGCCGACAAGCTACTCAAACTGCCCTTTCGTCACAAGATTCCAACTCCGGAAGAACTGAAGGGCAAAGAGTATTGTAAGTATCACAATTCTCGGAGTCATACTACTAATAATTGCATAATATTTAGAAATGATATCCAGGACAAAATTGAGTGCGGAGAGTTCAAATTCCCTGAGAAAGACAAGCAGCCCATGGGGGTGGATGGCAATCCCTTTCCTTCAGGGCTGAATGCAAATATGGTCTCCGTCAACATGAGGGACATGCCTAGGACTGTTCCTAGGCAGAAGATAAGTTTGGGAGCCCCTTCCAGAGCAGTCTATAAATCCAGCTCAGGCAGGTATTGGGATCCTTATTATGATGAGGGTGATGTAAGGACTGAGCGGGTTCGAAGGTTCGAAAAACTGAACTCTTTGTGGTCCAGACCTTCGGGAGTGAAAAAATCAAATAAACCAACTTGTTCCATGGTGTGTATAGAGTGTGGACATCATGCTAGTCCTAGCAAGCCAGTCCTAAAAAGCATTAGTGTGGGAAGGGCCGAGCCAAGTCCTAAGGAGCCACGCAGGTCTAAAGGGAGAAGGGTTGTACGCGAATCTGTGTTCAACCGAATTCAGCCAGGGTTAGTTGAAATTGAAGATGAGCTCGTCAACTTAAGGATGTCTGCTACTTCCAGGGATAAATCAAGGGCTGTGCGACCTCTAGTCACTCCTCCAAATGAGTGGCATAGGGAAGATGAAGATGGAGATCCCGGTGGAAGAGCCTATGGTCGAAAAACCTAAGGCTAAAAGAGTATACAAGCCTTTGGAAAGGACTATGGAAGAGGCTATCATTGAGCCTCCTCCAAGGACTTTACCCCAGAAGCAAGTCCCATTCAAGAAGACGTACAAAGAGGCTGTTACCATACCACCTCCAAAGCAGGCAACGGTACCCAAGAAACAACCTCTCCTGGAAAGAACTCTTAAGGAGGCTAGGATTCAGCCACCACCAAGACATGTCTCTTTGCTCCAGAAGACAGCCTTTGAACCTAGAAAACCAGACTCGTGGGGCAAGTCCAAGTTGAATCCACAGGCTAAGGTGTTCGTGCCTGGACAGGGTCATAACATGCAATGCAACATGGTCGTGTTCTTACCAGCAAATTTGGAGGCCAAGGACAATACTCCAACGGCCATGCAAGGAGATGTTGTAGAGATGGGGCAGACAACGGAGATTTTAAATGAGTCCTTCTCTGTAGGACTGAATGGGCCTTCAGTGATCGTGCTGAAGGACGAGACCGAAGAGAAGAACGAAGATCGTCCAGCTAGCGTGATCTTTGAGAGGCCAAGTCCTACGATGAACAAACACATCAAGCCCTTGTACATTGCTGGTTGCCTTGATGGGATGCCAGTCAACCGTATCTTGGTAGACAATGGTTCAGCAGCCAATCTCATTCCTAAGGCCATGATGCAGAGGCTCGGGAAGACTGATCAAGACCTGGTTTCATGCAACGCCACCTTGACTGACTTCACTGGGAAGGAGACAGCATGCCAAGGTATTTTGATCATGAATTTAACGATAGGGTCCAAGACCTTAACAACACATTTCTTTGTTGTTAATTCACACTCTTCCTTCAAGGTTCTACTGGGGAGAGATTGGATTCATTCTTGTCTAGCGGTCCCCTCAACCCTTCACCAATGTCTTATTTTTTGGAATCAAGACGACGTGGGGGTGATATGGGCTGACCGTAAACCATTCCAAGCCTCTACTAACCATGCTGAGGCCCACCTATATGATGAAGGGGTTGGTCCAATGAAGGTGGCAGGCCTTGACAAGTATAGCCGCCACAGAATAGCCCCCATTCATAACCAAAAGTCAGCTGAAGAAATGAAGGCACTTTTTCAAGAATTAATCGGTCCAATGATTACGGAGTCAAGCAGGCTGATTATAGCTTCGTCCAAACACCCTTCTCAATGTCAGTAAGCCCTTCAGAAGCAGAGAAATATATGGCCCTTCATACCACATTATCAAAGTTTGAAGCTTATTTATTTGAGAAGAGGCTGGTGAGAAGTCAAGAGTTTGAGGAAGATTTTTCGGCCTGTGCGGCCGAAGTAATCAACGAAGACGAAAACCTGGTTCAAGATCTTGATGAAATCTGCCTGGAAGACCTTGAAGCAGCCCCGGCCAAGTTGGATGATTTAAAGGCTGACGTGCAAGATCCTTTAGAAGAAATTAATTTGGGAGATTCAGAGAATCCCAAACCTGTATATATTAGTCAACTCTGCCAGAGGACGCGAAGGAAAAATTCATCCAGCTCTTAGGAGAATTCAAGTCCTGTTTTGCTTGGACTTATGAAAAGCTGCCACGTCTGTCCAGAGGCCTAGTGAAGCACAAGTTGCCTATACGACCAGAATTTAGACCTTTCAAACAATCGCCAAGGAGGATGTCCAATGAGGTTTATTTACAGGTCAAAGATGAGATTGAACGCCTTTTCAATGCTGGGTTCATACGCACAGCCAGGTATGTTACTTGACTCTCTAATATTGTGTCAGTCCTTAAGAAGAACGGCAAGGTCAGAGTGTGTGTAGACTTCAGAAACTTGAACTTGGCTTCCCCAAAGGACGAGTATCCAATGCCTGTGGTAGATCAGTTGGTAGATGGAGCCTCTGGTCACAAGGTCTTGTCCTTCATGGATGGGCATTCTGGTTACAATCAGATCTTTATCGACGAGGCCGATACGGCTAAGACCTCCTTTAGGTGTCCTGGAGCCCTAGGAACCTTTGAGTGGGTCATAATGCCCTTCGGCCTAAAGAATGCTGGTGCTTCATTCCAGCAAGCAATGAACGCCATATTTCATGATTTCATTGGCCATTTCATGGAGATCTATATTGATGATATCGTGGTCAAGTCTCAGTCCTATGATGAACAATTGGAACACCTAAGGAAATCTTTCTTGAGAATGCAACAGTTTGATTTGAAAGTAAACCCCTTGAAATGTGCCTTCGGAGTCTCTGCAGGCAAGTTCCTTGGATTCCTGGTCCACAACAGAGGGATTGAAGTTGACAAGAACAAGGCCAAAGCAATCATGGAAGCAAAGCCTCCTACCACCAAGAAGGAGTTGCAGAAGCTCTTGGGTTCGTTCAACTTCTTGAGAAAGTTTATCGCATACCTAGCTGGAAGGGTTCAAGTCTTTTCTCCACTCTTGAAGCTGAAGGACCATGACACTTTTATTTGGGAGGCAAACCATCAAAAGGCCTTTGACGAGATCAAAGGTTATTTAGCAACGACTCCAGTCCTTATGCCTCCCATAAAAAATAGACCGTTGAAGCTCTACATCTCAGCAGCTGAAGGCTCTATTGGGGGCCTTTTAGCTCAAGATAACGCTCAAGGAAAGGAACAGGCGGTTTATTACTTGAGTAGGTTGTTAACTCCTTGTGAAAGGAAATACACTTCTATTGAAAAGATTTGTCTTGCCTTGTACTTTTCAGCAATAAAATTGAGGCACTACATGCTTCCTGTTTTGGTTTACATTATGAGTAAGACAGACCTAGTTAAATACTTGCTTTCTCGGCCAATCATGAGAGGCCGAATCGGCAAATGGTCTTTAGCTCTAATGGAGTTTAGTTTCCAATACGTTCCTCAAAAGGCTGTAAAGGGCCAAGCCTTAGCGGATTTTCTTGTTGATCATCCATGCGTGGATATCAGCGATGAGTCCGAGCTAGGTTTGAACGCCCTTGAGATATCACTTACTCCTTGGACACTGCTCTTTGATGGATCAAGGACTCAAGAGGTCTCAGACTGCGGAGTAATTATCATCTCTCCCCAAGGCCTGAGGACCGAATTATCTTTTCAATTTGATTTCCCATGTACAAACAATCAAGCCGAATATGAAGCGGTTGTTATAGGCCTTGAAATTCTTAAGGATCTAGAGGCCAGAGAGGTGCAAGTTATTGGGGACTCAAACCTTGTAATCAATCACTTGGCGGGAACGTTCAAATGCTATAGTGAGGACTTGGCTCCTTATTAGATGGCGGCAGTGCAATTAATTCAAGATTTTGATAATGTAACTGTCAAACACGTTTCAAGGAGTATGAATATTGAAGCCAACAGCTTGGCTCAAGCCTTAACAGGTCTGAAGCTAGCTCTAGAAATAATTCACAAGATCATCACAGTCCAAAAAAGGTTGTTACCTTCTGTTAGAAGGAGAGGTCTAGGACTGGAGGTATTTACTTCTGACTTCATAGGTGAAGAATCAAATGATGAACTAGAAAACGATTGGCGTACACCTATTATTTCCTTCCTAAGGAGGCCTTATCACAGAACCCCTAGGAAGGTAAAGAGAAGGGCTATGAGCTATATCCTCGTAGGCGATGAATTATACAAGAAAAGCTTTAAGGATGATTTACTTTTAAAGTGTTTAGGGCACCCTGAGGCCATGAGGGTTATGAGTGAAGTCCATGAAAGAATCTGTGGCGCCCATCAATCTGGAATAAAGATGAGATGGCTAATCAGAAGGTATGGATACTATTGGCCAACCATCTTAGAGGATTGTATTCGTTTTTCTAAAGGATGTCAACCGTGCCAAGCCCATGGCCCAATTCAATGTGTTCCTGCAGCTGATTATCATGTTGTGGTCAAACCTTGGCCATTTAGAGGTTGGGCCCTTGACGTAATTGGGAAAATTTATCTGCCCTCTTTAGGAAATCATACTTACATCTTGGTAGCCACGGATTATTTCACCAAATGGGCAGAAGCTGTGCCATTGAAATCTGTGGATCAACAAGAAGTAATCAAGGTGATCAAGGAAAGAATCATCCATGGTTTGGACTACCTGAACACTTGGTTGCAGATAGGGGTACAATATTTATGGGAGAACAAGTAGTCAACTTTGCTGCCCAGCAGAACATCATCATGTCCAACTCCACTCCTTATTACGCACAAGGAAATGGTTAGGCCGAGTCCACTAATAGGACTTTGGTCAATATTATAGAGAAAATGGTAGAAAATAATCCAAGGGCTTGGCACGAATTGCTTTCTGAGGCCTTATGGGCCTACAGAACCTCAAAGAAGGAAGCCACCAATATAACTCCTTATATGTTGGTATATGGGCATGATCCAGTCCTACCAATGGAGGTAGCAGTAAAGTCAGCAAGAATAGCATATCAAAATGGCCTCACTCCTGCGGATTATACTCAGGCCATGCTGATGGAGCTTGAGGACTTGGACGAGGTTAGGCTTGCAGCCCTTGATCATATGTTGGTTCATAAAAGAAGAGTCGCTAGATCTTATGACAAGCATGTAAGAAGAAAGAGCTTTACTGAGGGTGACTTGGTTTGAAAGGCAGTCTTCCCCTTAGGGGAAAAGAACCCAAGATATGGCAAGTGGTCTCCAACCTGGGAAGGACCCTACCAAATTGCTCAAATCCTTAGAGGTAATGTCTATCTTCTTATGGACTTAAATGGCGGTCTGTTTAAGCAGTTAACAAATGGAAAGTACCTAAAGCATCACTATCCTATTATGTGGGAAATGAGAGACTTTGGGGAAATTCAATCTAACAAACCATAGAGAGATTTTATAGCAAGGCCTGAACGGAGGCCGTAATACCTACTGTGCAAAGGTCATAAAGGCCTCAAGTTCAGGCCGCCTATCATCAAACTAAACCATTGCCTTGGCCAATTAAAGGAAAGTTCCAAGCCAGGCAAGAAGCAGATAAACTAATTATTACAAACCAAAGTTCAAAAGTGAAAGTTTTTGAGGTCAAGACCTACAAAAGGCCTTCAAGACTGCTTTTGAGGTTTGCCCACGAAGTGTCAAGGTTGGCAAGCTGAGCTTCAAGTGTATCCCGCTGCCCACGAAGACCTGGGACTTCTTCAACCAGGAGATTCAGCTTCTTTTTTGGCTTTTTGATCCAGCCTTCAATTTTTCATGATGTTGGGCCAGGATTTTGGATTCCTTCCGAAAGTCTTCTAGTCAACCTTCAGCTAGTGCCAATTGGATTTTGAGATCTTGAATTTCATTGGAGGTGGCAGTGATGCTTGCTTCATTGACCTTGATATCTTCTTTAAGCTAATTCCATTCAGAACTGAATTTGGTAAGCTCCATATCAACCAGATCCAATTCTGCCAACTTGGCATTAACCTTGTTAAGTTCGTGGGTGGAAGAATCATGCGACTTGATCATGGTAGGAAATTCTTTCTGGAAATACTGAAGGGAGGTCTCCTCTGTACCCAAGGCTTGGGACTTCACCAGCACTTCCATGGCCTTCTTTATACTCGAGGCTCGAGCTGGATGGATAATAGCCTTGAAGTTTTGTAGAAGGGCCATCCTAAGAGCTGTTTTGGCTTTAGCAATTTCATCCGGTGTAAATTGAGATTGGGAAGTTGATCCAAGACCACTACCTGAGGTACCAGAATTGGCTGCTTTCAACAAGTCCTGAGCGGATTGAAACAGAGTGTCCAGATCTTCTTCTTCCTCTTCCTCTGTTACGATGACAAATTCTAGTTCGACAGGAGGATCAGTCGAGGGGATAGGTTTGATTGCTGGAGAGCTGAGCTTCTCTGGAGTCCTAGAAGATGCTTCGTGTTCAGGTTCCTGGTGAGGCATATCCAGCCCTTTGTCTTCTATCTCTTTCTCTTCTTCAAAGTAATCATCAAATTCTTTGGGATTGAAAACAAGAGGGATTAGATGATAGTAAGGGGCCATAAATGCTGAAGAGGACATGTCACAATACATCCTTATGATGGGATGGCCCTCTGTGGCGGACACGGTATTTTCAGAGTCAATTGGAGTAGGTTTTTTCTTCCTCAACCTCTTCTTGGTAGGAGCAGAATCAGCTTGTCCGTCCTTGACCTTGGAGGTGGCCTGTCAAGAGGAAGGGGATTTAGTAAGAGGTTTCAATAATGCCAAGAGCAGAGCCAAGAAGAGTACAAACCTTCTCCAAAGGGTCAGACTCAGGAGAACTGTTTTTGGCACTACTCCTTGTTCTACCAGCCACGGTGGTTTGAGAGGCCTGTGAGGAGATTTAAGGCATAAGTAATGAACTGAAGGAATGGAGAGATGCTAAAGGAGTTTTACCTTTGGCGCCTGCTTGCGTACGAGCATTTTAGTCCTTTTGGGTTTCTGTGGGGCAATATCAGTGGGGGTCTCATCGGGGATACTCTCTGGACCTGGAGACAAGGAAGAGATTAGCCCAAATATTGATAGAATTCAAGAAATTTGCAACAGCAAAGGTGTGGGTCTTACCTTTTCTCTTTATGTTCAAGAATGGAGAAGGACTGATCTGTTGCAAAGGCATGGTAATGCCAGGCTCGGGCACTGTAGCAGATTGCGGCCGAAGCGTGGCCAAGACCTCCAGGTAGGGTTTGATGAAATGCATTCTTGTGTAACCTCCCCACCAACTATCAAATTTGGCTCCTTTGTCAGTGCGTTCAGCATAGCGATGAAGGGCAAAGGCCTTCCTAAGCTCAGGGAGAGTGTTCCTAACTCTTTCTAGGTCCTTTGGTTGAACCATTGGCCCTTCAGTGAAGTCCTTATTCAAAGACTAGTATGGAGGTAATGGAGTGAGTTGATAAAGGCCGAATAGTCTGGCAAATTGGGCTGTATTATAGTACTCAACTCCACACTTGTAATTGGTAGGAGTATAGGCCATGCCATACATGAGGTCCCTGGAAATTAGAAAGCTGCTCCAGATCTCGAAATGGTCATCAAAGTCATCACCCGGATTTAAGGCTTCTTGTTTCAGCCACCAGGGCACTGTGTCCCTAACAAAGGGCAGCCAGTTCTTCCCCATCCCAGTGAGTTCATGGTAGAAGAATTTGAAGTAGGTCCCGAAGGCATATCTAGGACCGCGAGCATCAGTGTAATGAAGGCCGTAATAGGTGTGTTCTGACTTTTTGCTCATGGGTGGGACAAGTTTAGGAAAATAGGACCATAACCATAGGGTCATGACCCACAGAGGTCCAGGGGCAAAGATAAATTTGTTGCTTATCAGTTCCTTCATACCACGGTAAAGATGGGCTAAGACTAAAGGGCCTAGAGCCAGCTTTTGCCCAGAAGCTAAGGCACAAGCCAAGTCTATAAAATCCTTGGTGACCCTAATTGTAGAAACACAGAAGATAAACTTGTTTAATCAGTACAAAAGGAAGGCCACGTGTTCATTATCCTCAACAGATCCCTTTTTGGCATAATGGTTAATGAAAGGGGCAAAAGATAAGGGTTCTTTATACTCGAAGTAAGGAGTTTTTTGTGACAGAAAGTAATTGGCCTCTATCCCATGGGGACGGAGGCTTGTCAGGAAAGCCAGGTCCTGAAGGGTGGGGCTCATAAGGACTACCTTAAAATGGAATGAGTTCGTGGTAATTGACCAGAATTGGGAAGCCGCCAGGAAGAGATTTTTGTCCATGTCAATAAGTGATCGACTGAGCAGAATGGCATCTCGGATCCCTATTTGCTTCCACAGATCACCCTTGGCCTCAAGCATTCGATCAAGCCACTCTACGTACTTGGCGTCAGGTCTGTGTCAAAGGCGATTGGGAATATCAGAGCTGAAACGATTCTAGTCAAGGGACGAAGATTCAAAGGGAAGGACTTCCTCAGCCAATGTTACATCGGTGCAAGTTGAGAAGGAAACCCTAATTGAAACGCAGACCCCAACCCAACTCGATTAGCGTTTGCAATGACTAGGACGTCATTGGTAACCGCTATGTGCTCTTCGTCAATAATTTTGCGGATTTGGATGGCGAGGTTGTTGGGATTTGGGAGAGGAGCATTAGCTTTATGGGTTGCCATCTCTGGTGCAGATCAAAAGATTTGAATGCAAGAATGGCGGTTTAGGGCTTTTTCTGGACTTCGTGCAAAAGGAGGGGAAACTGAGAAGATGTAGAAAGAGAATGAAAAAGAAGAATGGGGCTTTGTAGGTGGCGGCACAATTGATGCCGTTGTTTTTTCCTCTCTCTCTCTCTCTTTGATCGAAATTGAAGAGGCAACTCAAAGGTTGGACTCTTGATTGATGCAAAGAGTCCTGACGGTTTGGAAAGCTGCATGGCAGCCAATGCACGGCCTGGGGTGATGACACGTGTCCCTCAGGCCTAAAATGGTGATAGTTGTTACTGCTAGCAGGACTCCTTAAGGGGTTATTTATCTCGAAAATTATTGAGATTCAAAATGGAGGGATCCAAACTCAATTAAGGAGATATACTTTGGAACTCGAAAAGTGATTAGGCTTAGTATGGCCTGATTATCTTTTTAAGTGTAAATATTTGAACTTTTGAAAAAATTCTTAGGCAAAATAAAGCCTGATTATTTTTTCAAATCTAGCGATAAGGGCTCGTTTGGTTAAGCCAAAAACTATACTTTGTTCCAATTTACAAGCCTAGATCTTGAACAAGATCAAGGCATGAGGGGCATTGTTTACACCCGTTTTTGGCACCCAGTCCTGGGCAAGCATTGGAAGGCTATTTAACTATCTTTTAATTAAATTGGGCCAAAAAATAGAGATGAATTGGGTTAAAATTAATGGGCCAAACCCATGTTGACTGGGCCCAATTAATTTTAGTTTGATTTGGGCTTGAGTTTGGAGGTTTTGGGCCAATTTATAAAAGAATTCGGCTGGCCCAAGTGTTGACATGGGCTAAATATGTTAACAGGCCATTTAATTTAATTAAATGGCCCATTACCCAAATAGCCCATGAAAAGTGGAAAGAAATAAGGAAATTGTTGCCTAGTGAGAGCCATTTGACCGAGTCAAATGGCTGGGAGCTTTTACTACCCACGGAAAAAGGGATGATATGGCCCATTATTTATCAACTGCCCATGGAAATAGGTAGTGGAGGAGAAATTCATGGCCCATTTCTCTCTTAATCGCCCATGATTAAGAATTTGCACATGGATAAATTGGTATTCACTCCTCTCAACCGTCCATGATCCCATGATGAGAAGAATCATGGGACACTTGTCATTACGAGAAGAAAGGGCGGGAAATCCATTTTCATGCAAAAACCGTGGAGTACATTGCCTATAAATACTAGAAGACAAGAAGAAGAAAGGATTCCCACACCAATCAAGCTCAACGCTTAAAACCAAAGCCTTCCCAGCGAAGCAACTATCTCTATTTTCTCACACTCACTCAATTACTTCACCAAGTAATTCGAGTTTCTATCTCTCTTGTACCCCAACTTTATTATTACGAAACATAATAAAGTTATTCATATCTCTCTTCATCCCTTACTTTATTATTACGATATAGTAAAGTAATTCTACGCTGTTACTTTCTTTCCTACACGGTTAGGAAATTATTAAGTCCTCACACGAAGAGGCAAAACCACGGACCTTCACCGCAATCTAGCCCTTAGGTTGCTGCACTATCGCCCTCTCAGATCTAGAAGTCAAAAAAGGGACGCTCAGCCCTTTACGTTAGACGCGACAAGTCTTGGCACGCCCGCTCAGTCCTTGATCCACCGCGCGCGCAAAACAGTTGTATATTAACTTTACTTTTTCATTGTCCTATATACCCTCAGAAGACTAAATTTTGCTTACCTAAACCTCACATCATAGACCTCTTTCGCAATGAGTTTACTGCACTTTTGCAATTTGCCCGAAAGAGATTCTCAAAATTTTAAAGCCTCAAGGGATTGGGATCGAAATAAAATGGACTTGAAATATATGGGGCAAAGCAAACATAACAAAAAAAACCAACATTCAATGGAGTGAAGGTTAAATGAAGTACCAACGCCTACCTTAGTATTGTCACCTTTGTTGATTGTCTAATTTCAATTCTTTGTGGTTCTCCTCGAGACCTGAGCATTGTTTAAATTCATTTTCCTTTTCCTTCTATGAGACAAAGTGATGTATGGTCTGGCACCATAGAAGTGAATAGCACCTAAGAGATTTTGAATCAAAGACCATTAGGAGGGAGCAAACTCTAAGTCCACATTCACCACACGGCCAACCCTTCGTTGTTTTTAAACTTGTTTTCGTTACTAACGGCAATTACAAACAACGGTGACGTTGTGAAATGAAAGAGGAAACTAAATGAGGAGTAATTTTATCGGCTTCTTCTATTGATGATTCTGACGAGTTCAATTAATGGTTTCCACTGTGGCTTTTTATCAAGCAGGTAGTGGGTAGTGAGGTATTGGACCCCTATTTAGAAACGATAATTCCTCGTTCTTTCGTTAGTACTCATTTTATATCTCATTGCAATTCCAATGATAGAAAACTGCGACCTTCCATTCAAATATCTATACTTGCAGAATATTTGAAGAAAGCACAGCAAAACAAAAATTTCTTTTTCTTTTTTTCTTCTCGTAGGATAGGTCTGAAATCTGAATGGACAAATATCCCTTAAGAATAGATGTACCAGAGAGGTTGAATAGTCAATGGAAAGAAATAAGATGAGTGATCTAGAAAGATGAAGAAGAGAGTAGGGGTGAACAGAGAGGACCTTAGCCCAAGATCCCAATGAGGAAAGACAATAGAGCCCTGAAAGGAGGATAAGACCCCCTTTGGAATCAATGCTCACCAACCTTTTCTCTCTAGGGAATGTTCACAATGAGTTCTACCTGAGATTTGATGAAGAGACATTTCATATTTATAGACCACAGGAGCTAATATTTGGGCGCCAAGTGGTGCGCTAATAAAAGACACGTGTCCCTTTCGTACCCCCTGACCGCCAAGGTGTCGCTACCCTCGCGATAGCTGCGAGCATGACGGTAAGCATATCATCTTATTCGCAGAGATCCTCTTCTTCTTTTATAGCCACCAAGCCACTAGACCCCCTTCATTCCCGTTAGGGCAAGGTCGTGACCTATTCGGTCATGCCAATACTGCTGCCAAGCCTCAAGGGTCCCCTCGGGTCCTTCCTAAAGGCCAGAGAAGACATTAGAGTCTGGGTAAGCCGCTAGTGTATCTTGGTTAAATCGCGTTATCGTCTATTACGTTGGGACCGCGCCAAGTACTCACTTGTATAAATATAGTTCTCTCCTTAAAGGAGGAATATGGGCTCGGGACCCTCATATGGGCGCAGCATAGCAATGGCTGTTGCTTTCACCCGCGGGGCCACGTGTTACACGATTGAGGCGTCACGTGGCGAGCTAGGGTTCGTCAGTCAAATCGTCAATCCCGCGAAAGATGAGTATACGTGTCGCATGCTCATTGGCTAGTCCAACGGTCAACGGTTGCGTCCATTGACCCTTCCTACAATTGCCCCCCACATGCAGTTGGCTCACGTACGCGCGTAACGGATGAGACGATTCAAATTTGCGTAATCATCATACCCCTTTATTGCATCCCCTTCTTCTTGAGATACATGGCCCTTTCTTTGGATATAAATATCGTAGTTGGATGAAAAACTTGTCACTTTCCATAAGATCCCATCTTTCTCTCTTTTCTTCCCCATAAAAGCACTCAACTTTCTCGTTCTCCTTCTTCTTCTTCCTCCTTACTGTAACTCTCTCTCTCTTCTCTTCATAAACACCTTCTTCGGTCAAGATGGTCAGAGATGACGTGGAGTCGGGGAGCAAGGCCGCCATGAACACTTCCATTCAGGTGTTCTCTGCCCACAAATGGCATAGGGCAACATACTTGGGTGGTCCGAGTGACTCCTTTTGGCGAAAGGCGGAGGCTTTTGTCCCGAAGGCAGAAACTCCGGCGGAACCTCTTTCTCTGGTCCTTGAGGTGCTCCCGGAAGAGGCTGATCTAATCCCTCCTTCCTCTGTTCTGCATTTTTGAGTGGAGAGAAAGGACATTCCTTTTTGCTTCATCAACTACGAGGCCACTTCTCAGGCGCCTGTCCACTAGCGCAACTGGGTTGAGGCGGTTTTGGGCAATCCGGCCTCAGTGCAGATTCTCAAAGCCTCTCGTACCCTCGAACCTATTCGTTTATCTTTAGAGCTAAGCATCTGAAAGAACAACACCAACATTGACCTTATGGTCTCACGCTGGAGTAAGGACACACACATGCCTTTGTGTTCCTATAGGGGGAAGGAGGACCCACTCTTCAGGACTCGGTTGTGCTAATGAGGTTGTGCGTGAGAGGGGCCATGATCTTCGATCCTTCAAACCTCTCTATGGCGGACATGAGGTTGGTGGAGCGATTAAGGAGGGCTTACACAGAGGCAGGAAAGTGCGGTTCCTGTTTCGACAGAGAGGGACGGGTTCGGGCCGCTCCAAAGTCAGGCAAAGCATCTTGGGGTTGCTGGTTGAGGTATTTCTTCAAGGATTTGCCCCCTTTGGGTACTGTGCCTCCAAAGGGGCAGGCGGCAGAGTTCAATGGGAGGATGCTTGATTCTGATCTTCACCTTGCAGGTTTTCTCGTCTACTGGTTGTCTTTCTTTGTGATTCTGGATTTCCCCTATGAAGGGCCAAACCACATGGTCTTTCCCCTTGCGGTGAGTCTCGCGAAGGGGGAATTCGTACCGCTTGGACCCTTGTTCTTGCGCTCTATGTTTAATCATCTGGATCAGGTCCATGCTAACACGGAGAGGTCCATGGGTCGCTACGATATGGTATCACTTGTGCACACGTAGTTCCTAATGGCATTCTTTTTTAAGCACTTTCTGAGCTTTGCGCCTTACCCCTTGGCTCTCAACAGGGGTGATGAGCCGCAGCCCCGGATCATGGGATGGAATGGAGTTAGTTCAACCAAGCTGTGGGGGAAGCACATTCACGATCGACATCGATCCGTTCACTCCTCGCCTCTACGCTGACCCTGTGGACAATGCCCTTCTTACCAGTTTCGTTTCAGATGATAAACGTGTCGTGCACTTCTGGTTTGAGGGAGCTGAAATCCCAGCGGCCACCATTTCTGCCCTCGCCGCCACTTGTTCGTGTTCCCTTCCCGCATTATGCGCGAAGGGGGGTGCGTTCCGTGTTGTATCGCCCTGATAGAGTGGCACGGCAATTTGGTTATGACCAAGGGGCACCGAGTCCAGCACCACCGCTGAAGGATTTTGTTGAAAGTATCCTCCGTTTTACAGGGACTTGTGTGGAAGAGCTATCAGCGGGTCGCGAGGTCCACTACAACAAAAAACACCAATAGTGACACCTTTTCACACCATTTGGTGACAAAAAAATGGTGTTGACACGGAATATACTCAATAGTGACAAACAATTTGACTACTTGTCATTGACAACCTTTGGTTAACCAGGTCATGGGGCACCAAATAATAAGGGGATTTGGTGACAAAAAATTTGTCACTAAAGACAAGTTTCGGTGACAAGCGTAAAGTTGTCACTGAAAGGTCTAAAAATTTGCCACCGAAGAGAAGTTTCGGTGACTAGCGTAAGATTGTCACTGAAAGATCAGAATTTCCTGGTAAGAACTTGGCGCGCTTATAAAAAGTTAAATAAATTTTTTTTTCATTCAAAACAACATCAGTTTTTCTTATCACCAAAAACAAGCAACCATGCTACTTGTACAGATGTTTTTCACATATTAGGCGCTTATATTTTTGTGGGGCCCATATCGGGGTCCGACAAAATGATCTGAACCGTTAATTTTTTTGAAAATATTTTTAGGAGGGTTTGTATAAGAAATCAGCTTCAACAGATATCGGTGAGGGCTTTCTCAGAAATCGTTGGACGAATCATTGTGATTTGACCTACGATTTCTGAGAAAGCCCTTACCTATATTTTTTGGAGTTGATTTTTTACAAGAACCTTCCAAAAAATATTTTTAAAAACATGAGAAGTTTAGATTATTTTATGGGAGGCCAATATGAGCCCTACAAAAATATATGTGCATGATATGTACAAAAACACTTGTGTGGAATCATTACTGAAAAACCAGCCCTAATTTTACTTCAACTTTACTCTCTCCACCCACTCTGCGTCTTTCCACAACCGACATTATTAAAAAAAATGCCGTACCTGCGAACTTTCAACCCTCCTAAAACGACGTCGCCTCCTTGTGTACCCAAAATCTTCCTCTTCTCCCTCCTATTTTTTCCCTTTCTTTTGAACTAAGCTCATAATTTTTTAACCTCAGCCCCCAAATGAAAACTTCTCAAACAAAAAGCCCCAAGTCCTTTCTGATCGTCATTGATCTCTCACTGGCATCTTCACTGATCGTCGATCTCTCTCTCCGGCGCCGCAGGTACGCACGATTTCTTCCTGATCGACCTTTCTGTTTGGTTGTCACACGATTTGGATCACACACAGGCATAGAGTTCGGTTTAGATCAAGTTTTGGGTTTCGATCTCTCTGAACCTCAAATCCCCTCTCTCTATTTAAGGGTTTCGGCATTTCGCTGGGAAGATTTCGAATATTCTGGATTCGGCTTCGTAGGTATATTCGTCCGTGTATACAATATAGACCAAGCTATGCTCTAGGGTTTTCAATTGGGCAGATCGGGGTTTCAAATATTTGGGGAAGGTTTCTTAAGCTTCGATTTCATGGCGCACCAATTGCTTTTCCTATAAGTGATTTCGATTCTCTGATTTCTATGTAAGGTTTTCAATTTTTCGTAAACTTTATTGTGTATTGGGTCTTATATTTTGTTGCGTTGTATATGAGTTTGCAAACTGATACGAGTGATTGAGAGAATTTGATTTACAAAATTGGTAACTATGATTTTACCTTCTTTAGTGTATTACTCTCTTTTGTTTCAGCTTGATTTCTCTAAATTTCTCAGTTCCCTCATAGACCTAGCGCTGACCCACAGTGGCAGAGTTGAAGATTTGATAGGCTTGATTTCATTTTGGAGTCTTCTCAAGAATCCTTGGGTTAGCAAATTCAGAATCATAATTGGGTATTCTCTCATATCTCTTTGGGAATAAATTTGTTTTTTTTTTTTTTTTTTGAAATGGCAGGAGTATCAATTTGTTATGAAGAACTAAAATTTGAATCTGCACACATTGGAACCACACTTTTATGTGTTTGTGTTTTGTCTACTGCTTACATTATATTTGGTACTTAGAATATGGACTTATACTGTTCTTGCATTGCTTATTTAGTTGTTCAAATATCCTAACATCCTTTTCTATAGTATTAAGTGCAGAGTTTTTAAAGAAATGGCAATATGTTCTCTATGTGCAGGTCAAATTTGGCTCTTCTATAATTAGGATAGGATCATCAAACTCTCAAGGATGTCCAGGCCCAAGGTAAGTACCCACTTCTAAAAGTTTCGGAAATTTTACCAGTTCAAGTCATATATGGCAAGTTTATGTTAAGCATTGTTTGTGATCTTAAAATGTTCAGGATTCCAAGTCATTGTTGGTGGGACAAAGTTTTGATTTATTATTAGATAGATAAAGAACTTTAGGAGATAAGAATTTATGCATATACTACATCAACCATTGGATTCTCTTCCAAGGTCCTAAATGGTACAAGTACAATATAGTATATACCCATTAATGTCATGTGAACTGTACCAATGGTTTTATGCATTGTGAAATGAACTCTTCCATTCCTCCAAATACCTGTCTATAGGATTGGATAAGGCCATGGATATGTGATACTGTCTAACGCCGTAACCAAATTAGACACTTGGAGTTGGAACATCCACTTTTAATGATTGCCCAGGTACAAGAAGCTCACAATTGATAGTAAAGAATATATTCTGACCTCTCATGTAGATGGGAGATTGTAATCCCAATAATTTATAGACTTCTGGAAAAAAGTAGTTCTAATACTGAAAGTTGAATGCTTCATGCTTTGGCTGTAACACGAATGTGTTCTGTCTAGTGTGTTGTTGGGTGCTTGGGACACTTTGGAGACCTATAGATGGAGATACCTATTGGTGCCAACGGATTTGCTCTTTTCTGCCCTTCCATGAAACCAAAATTAGCAAGTTTGCTGCTAATAAAAAATTGGAACTTAGAGCTATATTGCAGGAACTAGAGCTATTTTAAGCTATATTCCTTACAGTAATTGTAATTTCAGTTTCTGTACAGTAATGTAGTTTTTGTTTTTGTACTAATGGTTTGTTTCACTTTGGCTACCAATTTACCAAGCTCTAACATTTGGTCTTTGGCTAGTTTTTGTCGTTGGGTACACAACATGTGGTCTATGTGCTTTCAAATTTAGTATCATAGCATTCCTTCATGACAATTGCCACAGTTTTAGTGTTTTTCATGGATTAAAGCTTCAAGGATGTTGCAGTCTATATTCGCTGCAGTTGGTTATCTTTACCCGTACAAGCTCTCTCATGTACTCATCGGTGGCCATGCCGTGCAATGTGCAGTAGCATCCTTCTAGTTTTGTGTTTTGCCACTGCCCATTGCTAAGGTTAGGGAACTTGTGGCACTTCTATGGTTCGAGAGGATATCATTGAGGTTGACGTGGCAAAAACTAGCTGCTATTGTCTAATTTGACTGTATGACTTCTTGTGTTGTGGCTCGTTAAGCCATATTGATCACCTCTCATACCTCCTCCTTGCCTTGTGACGTTTTTAATGTACTTTGGGAAAAAGAAATACGTAAATAGAACATGGCATTCGTGCATGAAAAGAAGTGATTTATGTGCTTTAATTGAATTTGTTTTTTACGTACAATCTAATTATCGTGCTTTTTCAGGCTTTAAAAGTGTGATAAAACTTGAATTAATGTTGTTCATGTGTCGGACACGTGTCTCAAGTGTGTTCGGAGCCTGTCCATGTGTCGGACATTGTTACATATATAATTACTTCTTCTTTTTACCAATTTTGCACAGGTAAATAAGGAGATGCAGTTGCTTTTTGGAAGCTAACCAAGATGGAGTTGAAAACTTTTTGGTAGTTATTTTTGAAAGCTAACCAAGATGGAGTAAATGGAACACTTGTTTTGAGTTCTTTTTGGATATGGATGTTTTGTAGTTTCGGTAATGTTAAGTTTGAGGTGGTTATTGTTAGAGGATGAATTTTTTGAAACGTTTTGAAGTTGGATGATGAATGTTGACTTAATGGATATTTGATATGAATTATATTTGGCTTCTTCGCAATTTAAGTTTTGCTAAGTTGAATTATAAGATACAAAAAAATCTGAAATTTAATTTGTAAGCAGGTGAAAACAATATATGGAATAAATTGTATTGCTACTAAAGTCCTCTTTTTGGGGACAAAAGAGATTGTCACTATTGTGTGTCTATTAATACAACAAAAGGTTATTGGTGACACACAATCGGCTGTTATAGTCGGTACTTTTAGTGACAATTTTTATCACAGAATAATCTCTCTTCCGTGACAATATGGTGTTGTCATTGTTACTATCTGTGACATAATCACCTTTGTTACAAAAAATTTGTCTTTCGTGACACCATATTGTTGTCACTGTTACTTTCGATGAAAATTTGTCTTTGGTGACACCAAATTTTTGTCACCGTTGACAATATTCCGTGACAACCTACACAATTTTGTTACCCTTGACTTTCAGTGTCATGGATACAATAACACCTCTTCTTGTGTCACCAAAGATAATAGGTGACAAAATTTAGACATTTAGTGACATTTTTACATGTCACCGAACGTATTTTTTGTTGTAGTGGTCGTGATGCTGCCGGAGAATAGCAGAGAGACTTTCTTTTCTGCCAACAATCACTTATTCTGGCATTGAAACTTGGACTCATTTGTCAACTCTGTGCGAGGTAATCCTGTAGTTCCCGCTATCTCTATCGTCTACCATCTCGACGTTTCTTTGAGATCTCCAAAGCCAAGGAAACCCGGGTGGCGCAGTAAGAGAAACCAAATTCGAATGGAGATACCCATGCAGTGTACACGACCAAAATAACCAGAAATGTCACCCGTGCCCTGAAAAAATTAGTTTACCTGAGCTAAGTTTAGTAAACAATATTTTCTACTTAAAAGAAATGCAAATACGTTTAACAATGACATATTTATAAAAGATACCAATACAGACAGATAAATTCAAAAAACATCTGCCAGTTGCATATTTCTACAAATGGGTCCTATTCATTAGCATTCAAATCGAATTTTTCCATCGGGAAAATCGACTAGTTAAAAACATTCAAAGGAGTAAAAGATCATATTTCGCAGGATGATGCTATGGTGTCCCCGGTCATTTTGGGGACACCATAGTTTTTGACATAATTTCACCATTATGAGCATAACTAAAACCCATTACAAGCATAACAGAATCTAACAAGGCATAACTAAGGAATATCCAAAAAACCAATCAAGGCATAAAAAAATCCAATCAAGGCATAACAAACAAGTTATGCCTTGCTATGGCTCTGTTATGCTCATAATGGTTTCGGTTATGTTCATAATGGGTTTTGGTTATACTCATAATGATTTTGTTATGCCAAAAGTTACGGTGTCCCCAAAATGACCGGAGACACCAAAGTCATTCCCTATTTGGCATACTGTTCAAACACGGAAAGGGATCTTCAAATAATCAAAGAAAGTTACCTAGTATCAAGGCCTCCTATTAATTAGGAATGAATCTGGTCCATGCTTTTACTCACTTTTTACTATAGAAGTCCAAATCCATGTGCACAGCGGAAAACATAGAATAGGAACTAATTCCCAAAGAAAGAAAAAGGATTGGGACAGTTAAAAGCTTTCCGGATTGAAAATAAATAGAGATTCGAAAGAGGACAAGAATAGACTAGAAAAGTAGCTCAGGGGAAAAAAAAAAAAAAAGATCATACCAAGAATAAAGGATAGAATTTAGTCTAGAAATGTTCTGGACGGTCCGGATTTTAATGAACCAAAATATTTTTGGACTGCTGCGATTACCGTAAACTATTTACGGTGGAACTGTGAAAAAGATTTTCTCAAAAATTGAAACTACTATATTAAACTAGCAAAAGAGTACTAAATTTATGTCAAGTACAGAATCTAACAAATGCAATATGCCAGTAACCAATTTAAGCTTGACCCCGGGAATTAGTCAAAATGCAAGTTGACCCGGACATCTTGAGTTAGAAAAAAAAAAACCAATTACCAATGTAGTACTTACTACTTAAAGAATAGGGACGAAACGGATAGAGAAAATTAAGCATTATGATAGTACAACACAGTTAACCCGATTTTCATTTACAAAAAAGAAAAAATTCACCCGATGTAGTCTTTCAAGTTCCAATGGAGAGCGAAAATAGTAATAATACCTAATCTAAAATGTCAATAGTACCCTTGGGAAGTTAGAGTCAAATTCTCCCAGTAGAGTCCATAACAAAAGATCAAGCTCTTCCGTAGTGCAATCTTGAACGGCAAGTTGTAGTTGCATCTTGGTCGCTCATCCTTACAATTAATGATTTCTGAAGGAAAGAAGCCAAATTTATTTTGGAGTCTCCGTACCCAGTAGGTTATACCTAGACTGCTGTAAAGAAGCCAGATTCATAACCAATGCTCTTTCTCCCCTCCTGTTCTAAGATGTTTGTCTCTTTTCGAAGAAGAATATAAGGAATATAATTTGATGAGCAATATTAGGAACACAAATTCAAAACACGGCCTTAAACACAATTGCGTTCGGAACGAAACCGTTCAGCAAAGGTGAACCCACGCGTATATCGGCTCCCTAGAAGTTCTGTCCGGGTTTGTGTTTGCAACTGGGTTTGTGTTTTAAAGTTGCACAAGTAGACCTTTTGTATTTTGATTGGTAGGAAAAAGAATTGAAAAGTTAATCGAAAGTAAAATGGACAAACAGAGAAGAGGGTTACTATCCTCAATCTGCAACTACTATGCGTATGAAAGCAAAGAGGGTAATACACCCGATATATATTGTAGTTATAACTCAATTTCCGGGCTTGCTTACGTGCTCATCAACTAATCAACTAATCTTGACGACCAATCTCATCATCCAACGGGGCTTTACCAGTAGATAGAAGCTATACATATACAAACACATGTATATGTATCAGTACAGGGTTGGGAATTTTCGGCACGATACGAGAACACGATACGAAGTGGGTCAGCTATTTCTGACATGGAACACGAATATAAAACCATACGATAGCACGAGAAGATAAACAAGTTGGGCTACAGTTGAGAGAATTATTTTGATACGAGATGACACAACACAATACCCACTCTTAATAATGAGAGAGAGAGAAGAGAGAGAACAAGATTAAGAACCTGTAACGGCGGTCGTAAGGGGAGACAGTGAATCTACTGAGCTTTACGCTGCGATTACTCCTGGCGCCAAGAAACGGTAAAATCCCAGTGGAGAGGCTGTAATGGCTTCCGTCTCTGGAGAACTGCTCGATTTCTTGCTCGGAAGCCCCGCACATTGACGCCTTCAGCACCCCCAGCCCTCGATTTCTTGGTTTGGGTGGCAATAGGAAAAAGAAGAAGAAGAGAGCTAGAAATTGTAGTAAACATAGTGGAAAACAAAAATAACTAAGTCCAATAACTAACTCAACAAGATAAGCCCAACTCAACTATAAACCCCATTAAGGGGAGAATCTCACTAATAAACTACCTTTTATCTTGTATTTTAGATCTATAACAACCAACGAGTGACGTTTAGAAATCTCAAGACAGAAGCTCATTTCCACATCATCGACTCCAACACTTCCTATATACAATACACAATATGTGTTTCGATATGATTCGTGAAATGAAAAAAATGCTATATAATACGTATCTCAATTTGGGAACACTTGCGATGGGTTATGTTAGGGTGATAGAAGTTGACTGAGTGACAAAAAGAGTGGATGGAGGTTGAGTTTAGGTTTGGGCGGGTATGATTGGCCATATACACTACTACAATAAATCATAAAGATCACAGTTATTAGTTGTGATTGTAAGTTTTTCATCACGCTCCTGCTACCGTAATGGATCTAAGTGTGATTGTAAGTCATTCTCTTTTATCACTGTTATAAACTGCGACTCAAAGAGAGAAACAATCACGGCCAAAAGCCGTGATCGTTTCTCTTTTATCACAGTTATAAGCCGTGATTGTTTCTCTTGGGTGTGATCGTATCTCTTTTTTGGGTGTGATTGTATGTCACTTTAGATCACAATCTATAATTGTGATTGAAAGTTCAAAATGATCACACTATTAAGTGAGATGGAAAACCATTGTGCGTGATCTTTTCTTTGTATTTACTAAACCATTTTTTCTTGTCATTGTTAAGTTTCAAACCCACGCACCTTTAGTTGATTTTCCAAGCCCTTACCATTAAGCTAGCCAAGAACTTCTGTTACATTAGGAAAACAAAAATATTTATATTTACTCCCTAAAGTAAGAAAACTTTTTTTTTCCCCTAAAAATTTGTTGAATTTTTTGAAATGCAATTAACATGATATTAAAATATATAAAAATACATATATAAACATTGTATAAAAAATTTAAAAAATATGACAATAGATCTTTTGCCAATCAAAATTAGTTGTTGGTCACTAAAGGATTTTCTTGGGGCAAAAAATTTAGTTTTAGCTAGTAAATTTAGTAGACAATAGTATTTTTTGTTGTAGTATGTACTTTGTATTTTTATGAAAATTATCACAACCTGCATATTGTAACATTATAGACAAGTTTTAGAATTTTTTTTTTTATAAACTAACCGTTTCACATGGATTTTATGTTTATATTGAATTTATATTTCAATGGTTAGTTTACATTGATTTTTTTTCGTCTCTCGATGTACCCCTTTCAAGTTTTATAAAATGTTTCTTTTGCCAAGCAAAAAAAATAAAATGGTGGCTTCCCAATTGGATTTTAATCCTTTTCAGATAAGATTAAGCCATAATAATATAATTGCTTTTTTACCTAATGTATCAAACGTATACTTGAAAAACATCCGAAATAAGTAATTTTACTACTATAATAAATCATAAAGATCACAGCTCGCCTACGTGAAAATCGGTCACTAGTGGAACAGTCCGTCCATCGTTGAAGAAACAACTGGGCACTGGTGGAATCCAGTTGTGGAATTTGCCTTCTCTCTCTCTCTCTCTCTTTGGGCGTGAAGATGAAGATGAAACGTAAATGAGTGTAATTAGGGCTTATCTTCTTACCTTTTGTAAAAAAAAAAAAAAAGAACTTTTCAAAGTTCTTAAACGATATCGTTTTTCACACATAACTTTTCAAAGCCTATCTAAATGAGTACCAGCTCGCCCACATGAAAATTCAGACTGCGCGCCTAAATGGGTATGCTTTTTATCTCGCTGTAAGAGAGATAATTTATCTCACTTTTTTCCGCGCTAAAGTTTTTTTACCACGCTACAAGGGTGATGTTTTTTCTCTTTTATCTCGCCACAAGAGCGAGATCTTTTATCACATTCTTTTCTGCCCTAAAATTTTTTATCACGCTACAAGGGTGAGATATTTTCTCTTTTTTTATCACGCCACAAGAGTGATGTCTTTTCTCTTTTATCTCGCTACAAGAGCGAGATTTTTTATCTTATTTTTTCCGCCCTAAAATCTTTTATCACACCGCAAGGGTGAGGTTGTTTTTCTTTTATCTTGCCGCAAGAACAAGGTCTTTTATTTCGTGCTAAAACCTACTTTTTATCTCAGCTTTGGACTTAAACTGAGATAAAAAATTTTAAGTATCACTTTTTATCACACTTTCGCTGAAAACCATGATCTTTGTGAATTTCCTTAGTGTGACGCATATTTATTATTGTAGTAGTCATGGGTTTGGATGTGAGACAGTGAGTGGCTTACGGCTCTTACATGTGGCATAGTAAATTTGTCTACAAATTGAATGGAAGTTGCTAATTGGAGGAAAATGTAGAATAATAATAGACAAATGAGGGGCTCAATTGCAAATATAAAAATGTTTAAATTCTCAGTTGATAAGATACTGGGACAAGTACTAAAATGGAAAAGCTTTTATTATTCTTGACAATAGGATGTTACTCCCTCCGTCCTTATTTAATTCTCTATTATAGTTTTACATGTGTTTTTAACGGCTTATATCTCTCGACGTATATTATGTTTTATGTTTTGAAATCATTGTCTTAAAGAAAAAATTGAGATCTATCAAACAAGATCTATATTATATATTTTTAGCAATATACATTGAGAGATATAGGTCATTAAAAATGCACGCAAAACCATAGTGAATGATTAAATAGGGATGAAGGGAGTAGTATTTACTAAATTACTACAAGGGCCAATCTTCTATACGTAAGAATCAAACCTCACGCTTCGGAAAAGCGAGCGCTATACGACCATTGGGTTAAACCCCAAGGTCAAAAGGGGAAAACTATTATATTGTTTCTTTGCATCGGATTATTACAACGAGAAAAATGCCACGTTTTGCAGTTGTAGAAGTTTTTTTTTTTTTTTTTTCGAGGAATGAGCCTGCTCTAGTTCAACTCTACCATTCCGTTTCTCATATGCATGTGGGCTTATTCTGGCTTCTTATTTATAATGTTAACCGTTTGGTTTGTTGTTGAATAGATCTTCAATGCGACTTGAACAATACTTAGACATCACTCGATGAGGTATCATGTTGCTATTTCTTTTTTTTGCAATGACCATTTTATCCTTTAAATCACAACTATTGATTACTTCCATTTAGGTCATGGGCCAAATATTTTAAGTGTTTTAGCTTTTTTGGCAAAATATTTAATTTTTTGAGTAAAGATTTCGTAACTCATTGAATGCCTTCGTTTTTCACTTGGACTTTTGTGCTTATGGTTTACGTCTTAAATAAGTGTGGCAAAACATTCATCTTAAAACATTTATCTAACAAATGTGGTAAAACATTTATCAAATATTTAAATATCCATCATCTTATCCATATTATGTAAGAATTCATCCTTCTATTTTTTCATACTTATGTTTTCATCCTTGCATTATGTAAATTACAATTATTACTCTTTATTCTATTTTATATATATATGTATAGAGGCAAAGATTTTTGGGACTAAAAAATAATTTTGAAGATCCTCTAGCGTAATTTTAGGATGATCACCCAGTCAAATCCCTAGGATTTCGGTAACATTTTAAACCCCTAGTTGAAGATTCTTATAATTTTGGCAACCAATTCCTATAATTTCGACAACAAATTCCAACCCCCCGCCCCCCCTTCCCCGCTTTTGGAGAGAGGCGAGTTAGCGGCGATGAGCGACGGCAAGAACCAGAATCATCCCCTTGGCAACCTCTGCTCTTCATCCTGTCGTCCATCACATTGGCAATTGTGGGTCTACATCAACCAGTGAAGAAAGAGGAAAGGCCGGTGAATCTGACGTGGAGAAAAAGATGGTGCAAACAGAAAATGGTGGAGAGGAAGATGATTATTAAATGGGTCGAGTTCGTATTTTGCTTTCCAATTTCGTTTGCTATTTCCGATCTAGTTTGGCTTTGTTATTTGCTTGATCGATTCATGCAAAAATAAATTTGATGCGTTCCGTTTGATGATTCATGATTGCTTGTTGATAATTAATGAAACATGGATAATTCTATCATCAAAATTGGTATTGGCCAAACTTATTTCATGCAACATGGATTATTTTGCATCAAAACTGGTATTGCCCAATTTTTCATGATTAGTTGACAAATATTTTGCAATTATTGATAAAGTTAGCCAACCAAACATGATAAAGTGATCATATTTTATAAAATATTTCCCATTAAATATTGGTCAATTTTCAAATAAATTGGTCTTGGCCAATATAAAATTATCAATTGACAATCAATTTGCATCACTTGACAATAAATGGTTCGCAAACTTATTTCATGCAACATGGATTATTTTGCATCAAAATAGTCATTGGTGAATATAACATGATAAGTTGATCATATTTTTACATGTATTGATCATGTTAAATTGCTCACGTATTATCCAATAAGGTCAAATTTTTCAATGATTTTATTCCATGAAACATGGTTAAATTACCATCAAAATAGGTATTATCATGATCGGCGTTTCATGGTTAAGTTACCATGTCGATTGTTTCGACCCCTGACACCCCTTCAAACACCTTACCCAGCCGCCGAACCCTCTCGAAATTTCATTATGGTTCTCCCTGCCGCTCGCTGCCACCTCTCGCTAGAACGTGTTGGAAACCAGAACGGGATTTTGAACAATTTCGAAAATGGAAGTTTTAGGGATTTTGATTAGTTTCGGAAAGGGAAACCAAATGGGGTTACTGTGTTGGGGTGGATTAATTTTGATCAAATTTATTGCTGAAATATTTGGGTTTGGGTGGCGAAATTTAGGGGATTGATCCACGAGAATTTCGTTGGGATTGAAAGTCTCATAGTGATCCATGTATTATATATAAGGGCATTAATGGGATTAAAAAATAATGAGGATGAAATCATAACTGTTTAAAATGATCGGGATGAAAACTGAAGTCGGATAGAGTTTGAGGATGAATATTTAAGTCTCCCAACATTTATCTAATACGTGCATGTGGTAAATGCTATTTACCAAAAAAAAAAAAAAAAACTCATTGAATGCCAAAACAAAATACAAAGACAAAAAAGAGCCCTTATAAGGAAATTTCCCAACTATTGGAGATTTTCTAAATAGTAATTATTTACAAAAGGTAGTGAATGCTTTAGAGTGGTCATCGATACATAACCAAACCAAACAAAATCAAACCGAGCCTTACGTCCCAATCATTTGGGGTCTGCTACATGAATCCGTTTCCTCCAATGAGCTCTGTTAAGGGCTATTTGTTCACACAAATCCATTAAGTGGCCCTTAACAGAGCTCAATGGAGGAAACAGATTCATGTAGCCGACCCTAAGTGATTGAAACGTAAGGCTCGATTTGATTTGGTTTGGTTATGTATCAATGACGACTCTAAAGCATTCACTACCTTTTGTAAATAATTACTATTTAGAGAATCTCCAATAGTTGGGAAATTTCCTTATGAGGGCTCTTTTTTTGTCTTTGTATTTGGTTTTGTCATCGATACATATGATATGAATTTTTGTATAGACAAGTGTCTTGGCCAACTTATTTGTACAACAGTTAATTCAAGACCCTAAAGTTAATAATTGTGCAAATCTCCTCTAGGCCCAAGGATTTTTCACTAGTGACTATGAAAATTGAATCTGCGAGCTTGGGAGAGTAAACTCCGTACTTGCTGTCATGCTTCTACTCAACAGATTCTTTGAGGTTTACATATGGTAATAGTACTGAAGAGAGCCCTTTTTACCTCAGTAGGAGAATTATATTCAAAGTGGCATAAATACCAGGATTCTATATCCATATATGGAAGGTTCGCAATAAATAAATTGAGTCCGATGCAGAACAATCCAAAAATTAGTAATAAGATTCTTATATATACCAAAAATTAGTAATAAGATTCTTAACCCCAACGGAGAAAACAAAACACACTAATTAATAAGATTCTTATATATACCTAAAATTAGTATTTATTCGTGAAATAGGGTAATGAAAATAAGATCGCTCTTAGCATTTTCTTATGAACGGCAATCGCTCTTAGCATTTGAACAATAAAATGCTCTACTAGATATGGTGCAATCTTTTCTAAGCAATGATTTCTTTCACGAATTTTTTTCCGCAACGTCTTGGTTGACCTTAAAGTCAACTCGTATTAATTATATGAATTTTGTAGCAATGAATTAGTTGTAAAATACAAGAATTAAACGAGTTTTCAAACATATCCAATGCACGATTTCTTTTACGAATTTTTTCCGCCACGTCCTGGTTGACCTTAAAGTCAACTCGTATTAATTATATGAATTTTTTAGCGATGAAGTAAAATACAAGAATTAAATGAGTTTTCAAACATATCCAATGCATCTTAAAGAAAGTAAATTACACAAATGCACTTAAACAAGGAAAGAATATCGGATGCATGCAATGGTTATCTATAGATTCTAACGCCCTCTCACATGAGATGAGTTCAACGTATACGTAATTTCCACCTCATGCGAAAAAGCGTTACAATAGTTGTTGTACCTAAATTTTTCGCACTTTTAGAAAACTTCCCTACATCAGTATTTTTTTTTGTCAATATTGTATAGATTAGAGGGGTTAGTGAGGGTGTTAGAGTTAGCACAAGGGGGTCTATAGGCTATTCATATCCCTAGTCTCTAAAGCCCTGCCCCTCATGGGACTCGAACCTTGGTCACCTCTAGGAGAGGGAAATGAGTTACCAACTTCACTAGAAGTGGCCGGTTCTCCTCTAAAATGAGTATGACCCCAATCTATGAGGCAGTACACTGAATAACTTTTCTTTCAGAACACCCCCGCACTTTCGTCTTCTCTCGGCTAAAATCGAGGCTCTTCTCTCTCGGATAAAGGTGTGTGCATAATCCATTGTAGTATACATTATGAGAAAAGCTTTTTAACAGAGTCTTTCGTAAATAAAATCACAGCGCTCCATTTTGTCTGTCCAAAAGTGTTTTGAACGGTCCGGATTAAAAATAAAATATTACCGTGAATAGATATTTATTACTGGTAATAGTTTAAGAACTGTATCTCAATCATTAATTGCCAAAATAGACGACTCAGATTGCGCTCCGCCGTGAATAAGTTTCTCTCATACATTATACCCGCCTATCTAAAGTAAAGATTAACTTTTCTTTGAAGTTTTTTTTATTCTTTTTGATTGCCATGGAACTTTGCGTAAAGAAAATTAAGTGTACACAATTCAGAGATAAGAAAAACGGGCAAAGTCCATTTTGTCCCCCGTGATTTGGCAAAAGGGGCAAAGTCAACGGACCGAGACCTTTTTGCCTCCTTTTATATAGTTTGAAATCAACAAAAGCTCTGTTCCCTAATCCGAAGCGACCGTTAATTAGTTTGAATTTAACTCAACTAATCTGTGTTAGTTGTGTCTAAAAGTCACATGACTGAAACCGTTGGTTGAAAAACTAACACACCAATGATCTGTTGAAGTCATCACATAATTGTAGCTAGGGTTGAAAATCCAACTTAGCCTAGCTATCTTGTAAGAGAAAATCGAATTCAATGCATTAATAGAATTAATTTGATGCATCTGAGTCTCAGACCTCTCGGTCAAAGCACAAAAGATCCATATGAATCGAGCGGTTCCAAACACATTTATATCCAAATATGTTTTCGAACATCCGTAAAACTAATTGACTTGTTGACTTTGAGGGGGCCTTTGTGGATCCCAATGGCCATTACTCTGAGATCACACCTCAGCTGTATTTCAATTAGTTGACATTGAGCCTCCCTTGTGCTGTCATCTACTGCAGCACTAGTCTCCTGATCAGCGGCCAAGCAATTGGGACATAAGCTCGATTTGATAAAAAAAAAATTTATAATCTTTGAAAATAAATTACAAAGATTATATAACCCAAAAGAACGAGGCATCACAACGGAGCAAGAGCAAACCAGAAAGCCACCCCGCACACAGATGATCATAGCGGCCATGGATTATTGGTGTATCTGGCGAGGGAATGAGCATGGCTCAATTCCTTGTGCTGTAAATTGAGCCCTTGGCTCTGGACATTTGTATCAGGAAAATCAGAGAAGCAACAGTGAGAGAGGTATGTATTTGTAATTAATTAATCTGCTGCCCTTCCGTGGAGTACTGAAATTTGGGGAACCACGTAAATTCTTTGTGTCGACGGGTTGTGTGTGATTTATGTTTCACGTGTGTTGTTAATTGGTTTGGATCCTTGGGAACTTAAAGAAAGGGTAATGAGAAAAATTTTACTACAGAGGTTCGTTTACGGAGGTCAATCTCTACGTCCAAAAGTGTTTTGGACGATCCAGATTAAAGACAAATTATTACCGGTAAAAGATATTTATTATCGGTCAAAGATTAAAAACATATCTCAACCATTGATTGCCGAAACGGAAGAGTGAGATCGCACATTTTTCATGACCAGCGTATTTACGGCTCTTCCATGAATAAGTTTTTCTCGATGGTAATATATTACAGTGTTTTTGGAAAGTTAAGCTGTTATAACCACCAAAAAAGGAGCAAACAGAGCAAGGGCATGCCCTTGAACTCAAAACAATCAAAGAATAACAGATATGACAAACATATCTACTGGTTTACATGAAAACAATAGAGGGGACACGCCAACCTTCCAAAATCCTGACATTCTCCCTAATCCGCTTGACGCTCCACCAACCACATAGGCAAGCACGCACATTCTCTACAATCAGGTCGAAGACACCTTATCAGGGCATCCCTTTAGCCTTGAAAATTCTATTATTCCTCTCAACCCAGAGAAAATAGATGGAAGCTGTAAAGATCAACTTGAAAATCAAGCCATCCACAGACTTACTTCTACCATTAGCAAGGCCCCAAGAGATTTCATCCCTAAGAGGTAAGGGAGGTCTAGAAATATTGCACTTTAGTAGAAAAAGATTCCACACAGCAGCTGAGAAAGGGCAGACAAAAAAGATATGGTCATGAGACTCCTCCGACCCACCGCAAAGGACACAGCTTTTATCAGCAATAATCCCCCAAGAAAACAATCTAACCCGAGTCAATAATTTCCCATGAAAAGCAATCCACTGAATCATAGCCCAACGAGGGACGTACTGCTTGAACCACACCAGATAATGCCACCTAACTTCTTCACCAGGAACTCTCAACACCTCCCAAGTAGATTTCGATGTATACTCCTCAGTAATGCTTTAACCACACCAGATATATTACAGTGTTGAAAACTTGAAAGTGAACAAAACCGAAGAACATCGTTTTAGTGCTTTCCAAACACATCATTAGATAGGTCCTACGTCAGTAGGGTCAACTAGTGTCAAGAAGTGAAACATGGGGTTGCTTGTTCTAAGTGTGATGCTTCAACCTTGTGGATGTCCCCTCTTCGAATTTTAAATAAAATATATATTTTCTTTGCTGATTAAAAAAAAAAAACATGAGGTTGCATGTTTGGTAAAAATTTTGAATGAGATTTTTTTGGGTAATAAGTGCATAGATATAGAAGTAAAAAAAATGAAGAGAATACGTAAGCTTTTTTTTTTTGATAGGCAACAAAATTTTATTAAAAAGTCAAAATGATAATTTTTTGGTCTTTATTCAAAATTTTTCATATTTGTTAATTTTGCATCAAACTTTTGTGACTTATTGATTCGTCTCGTTGAGAGGAATCAGAAAAGTAATGAAAATTTAATCGAAACTCATAATTTTTTTATAAAGACAAGAATAAGTCGAAAAGAAAGACTGTATTTTTGACTTTTTAAAAAATTTATGAGTTTCGATCATAATTTTTTTACTTTTCCAATTCTATAAAATACTATACAGATTTTATTTCAATTGGAATTTGGTTATTTACCATGTACGAGGATCTCTACCATCAACAAGTCACAAAAGTTTGACGTAAAACAACCAAATGCCAAAATAAAAAAAATTGAATAAAGACAAAAAAAATTTAGTGGGAGACTTAATTTTTTTTTTTTTTATATCCAAAACCACGTACCCTTCTTCGAAACCGTAATGGGAGAATTGGATCCCAAGTGAAGAAAGCAAAGTGTTCACCAGTTATATACGCAATCAATATCGTCTAAGGTGAACCATAGTTTTATTCGTGCTTATTAGATGGAGTAAATATTCTTGATAGAGTGTATAACTTAACAATTCTTTTTTTTTTTTTTTTGAAAATGAACTTAACAATTCTCGAGTATGAAATGAATGATGTAATTATGACGAATGAGTGATCAACAAATATGCATGAAAAATCTCTCCACGCCTTATATATCTTAGCCTTTTGAGCTAAATTTCAAATTAAAATACTACAAGGACTGTAAGAGTCTCTCCTCGTGCCTACGACTCCAATAACGATAAGAAACCAGGGACTCCCTCTTCTTAAACCCAATACCGTCTCAATTTAGAAGAAGACAACCATAATTATCAAGAGCGTCTCAATTCAGAACAAGAAGAGTAGATTTAGGTGTGTTTACATTCAACTATCTGTTGGATGTTTGTTTTATTTTCTTTTTCTTTCACTCCCTCGATGTATCCCTTTCGAGTTTATAAAAGTTTCGTTTGCCGAGCAAAAAAAAAATTCAGAACAAGAAGAGAAGATCTATTCGGAAGAAAAAGAGAATATTTTTTTTCATAGGCAAAAAGTTTTATTAAGAAAACTTGACAAATGATACATCAAGTTGGGGGAAGGGGAGGAGAATCCAACCAAGGTTAGATGGAAAAAAAAACAGTGGACCGACGTCCAAACAATTTAGGGGCAAAGCCCGAACACCTAAAGGCCTCAAAATGCCCTCAACTGAAATAATAAGCCCAGCCCAAGAACCAAAATCAAATCCTAATTCAAACAACCCTAATCACCGCCGCTACAAAAAACAGAGCATCCGCCATCACACCACCACCGGCAGCAACACACGCGCGTGCACGCGCACACCCAGCTAGCTCAACAAAATAACAGAACACCCCACATACCACCTCCTACACCCCAGACCCATTAGAAAGCAGATCAAGACCTCTATCGAACCTGGAGCTCATTTCTTTGGTGCTTATTCCTTTGGAGAGGAGTGAAAGGATTGTCTCTCAGTAAAAGGAGCGAAAGGATTGTCTCTCAATATTACAATTACTATTTGTAATATTCGTAGTAGGTGTACATAAGTTCATAATGTAAGTCGATCTTGAAATATTCCTAACATTTGTATAAAAAAATACAAATATTTGTAGATACAACTTTTAAAATTTTACGTCATGGGTTGTCAATTGTTTTAAACGGATATGAGTTTTTGTATTATTGTTACCAATTTTTATTCACCTGTTCTTACTTTAAGTCGATTCAAAGAAGTCTATACCGTACATACTCAAATAATGTATCGTAGCATTGTCGAAGTAAATCATAGTTTAAGTTCACGTTTTCTATTTGTAGCTTTTGTAACCACTCGTCTCGCACGTTATCGCGCCTTTTGACAAATTTATTAGTAACTTTTTTAAAAACACAATTTGGATTTTGTGGTAGGTGAAATTTGATTAAAAAAGTTATTATTAGAAAACTAATCAGTCGGCAAAAAGATGGTACGTAGCTTGTAAACTATTGATGTCCCTAGGAGAAATTTTTCAATGCCAGGTGGGCATGGGTCACGTAGTGTCAAGCACACATTTCGGCCGTTCAAACGTATTTTGAACGTTTTAAATCTGTCTGGACTTGAGGGGGTGTTTTGATAATTTAATACTAAAAAATTATCCAAATAGATCGGAACCGTCCAAAATACGTTTGAACGGCTAAGATTGTGCACGACACCACGTGTCCACCCGGCACTGAAAAACTTCTCTGTCCCTAGGGTTTCATCAAAAGTGATTGACGACTTCCGAAAAGGCTGGCTTTTCAAAAAGAAAAAAGCGCACACAAGTTACAAGTATAATTGTGATTGGTTTTCTACTCTCTGTTCAGTTCAAAAAGCAGTTTTCTTTCCCAAATAACCGGGACGGGACGGCGACAACAGAGGTTTGTTTTTTGTTTTTTCTAGTTTTTCCCCCGGTTGAAGGTGTTTTCCTAGCCCCTACGTGGGTGTGTTTTATGTTTTGTTTGGATGAATTTGGTTTTTGGGATAATGAGTGAAAATAAAAATAAAAATAATAATTAGAGATATGGATAATGAGTGAAGAGAGATAGATAGATAAATGAAAATATGATTAGAGATGGGAATAATGAGTGGAGAGAGATAAAGAGAGAAATGAAAGTAATGATTGGAGATATGAGTATTGAGTAGAAAGAGAAAATGAGAATAATAATTAAAAGTAGGTGTAATGAGTGTTTTTTGAGTTGAATTATTATTATTATTATTTTTAAGTTTGAAACCAAACAAGGCATTAGTTTTTGGTGCTTGTTTGTCTGGTATTGCATTGATCAATTAAAGTTGTACTTCATCTGTTTGCGCATTTAGAGAGAGAGAGAGAGAGAGAGAGAGAGAGATGAACGAGGGTCAGGATTGACGATTGAGCAAACTGAATAGTGAAAATCGCAGGAGAAGGCAGTAGGTTCATTTCGGAAAATAACTCACGGGAGATTTAAGAGTAAGTTATTTTCATCTAATTCAAGGAAAATATTTTACATGTAAAATATTTTTCTCATCTTTTATAAAACCAACAAATACCGAAAAATAGGTAAAACATTTGGGGCGTGTTTTCAGTAGTGAAAAATTTGTAGTTGAGAAATTGTTAGGTATTTCGGTAGTGAATAAGTTGTTGATAGGTTTGTGAGTAAAGTTACTGTAGCAAAAAATATTTTTGTTGACAACATTTTTGTTAGTGAAAATGAGATGGCCGGTAAAATACTGAAACTTTTTTGTTAGTGGAAACGAAATAGTAAAATGCATTAATTTTTATTTTATTTTTGTTAATGGAAGCACCCCCTTAGTTTTGGTAGCCTCATTTTTTCTTTTTCTTTTTTATCAGCAAAAGTATCATTTTATTATCAGCAAAAGTATCATTTTATTAGGAAAAGAAGAATCTAACCAAAAGTTGAAAATTACAACCATGAGGAACAAGCCCATAGCACCCATGGGCCTAAAATGTCCAAATAATACAATAAATTTAAATGAGACATGACAGTTTAGTTTGGGTCGCATGAAATTATCCGAGAATATGGACAGAAAAAATGCATCAGCCGTGACAACATGCGCAAGAATTTTCAAGAAGGAGACAGACTCTACAAAAGTAGAACCAGCTGAAAAGTGAAGACCAATTAGGGGTGTAGAAAATGCTCTCTACTACAATAGGCTAGACTAGAGAGTATATACATGGGAAAGTTAAAACATGCATGCGTTAGTATTATGTCTTTAAGTTGTTGTGAAGGCTTTGAAATTTATATTCGCTAGAACACATTAGCAAATTTTTTTTTTTTGGGAACACAGAGAAAATGCTATATAATGTTAAAACATGTGTAAATGTTAAGTATTACGTTAGTATAGAAATCCAAGGTGACTCCTAATGAATCAAGGTAGCTCGACGATGGAGTACTGCGACGGATGACTGAATTGGTGGAGTGGGTATACAAAGTGACACCCCATATAAAGTCGATTGGCTCGTTGATGGAGTACTGCGATGGATGACTGTGAATTGGTGGAGTAGGTATCCAAGGTGACTCTCGATAAAGTAAGGTGACTCGATGATGGGGTACTACTCCCTCTGTCCCTTTTTAAGTGTTCGGTATGATTTTGTGTGTCATTTTCAATAATTTATATCTCTCAATGTATATTGTTAAAAATATGTGAAGAGAGATATAAGTAATTGAAAATGATACACGGAACCGTAGTGAACACTTGAAAATGGATGAAGGAAATACTATAGATTACTCTATATCCATGGAGTGGGTGCAGTGAATAAGACTAGTTCGGGAGATAAGGTTAGAAAGTATTAGGTTATAATCAATATTGAGAGAGAGAGAGAGAGAGAGAGAGAGAGAGAGAGAGAGAGAGAGAGAGAGAGAGAGAGAGAGAGAGAGAGAGAGAGAGAGAGAGAGAGAGATATGCCCAATGTATGGGTAACACATAAGGGAAATTGTTTTTTAGAACATATGTGAAAGTTAATTGAGAGAGAGAGAGAGCGAGAGAGAGAGAGAGAGAGAGAGATGCCCAATGTATGGGTAACACATAAGGGAAATTGTTTTTTAGAACATATGTGAAAGTTAATTAAGTCTCACATATGATAAATAGAATAATGGTTGGGTCCTAATATAACATTGTGTGACTCACTACATACAGGATTGACGCGTTCAAGTCAGCGTGAGTTCGTCTACGCTATATTCGGTTCAAGTGGTGGACTCTACATGGAGTCATGAGTACTACTTGGTAGATTAGACCTTGTGTGCACATGCAAGGATAGATTAATGAATCGTGTAAACTCCGCACATAGTGTACATACATAAATTAAATACATACATAACAATCGATAATTAAATATATGCTCTAATTCCGAAGCAACCAAAAAATAAAAATAAAAAAAATAAATGTGCTCATCTTGCACGTGGGCTGCCACATGATGTTCTTATTCAGGACCATTTTGTACTTTGTAAATGCATGATTAGAGCATCTCCACATTTTTGGCAAATCATTTCATCCACTTGTGGTGGCCATACTTGGATAGAAATCAGGAGAAGTGCAGTTCTACTGGTTGGGCATATATATCTTGTCAATATTTGCAAAATTCTTTTCCCAAGTCATAATTTTTGCACAAGAAATGGCTTGCCACAGGCACACCACCAATGTCAAATCGCTTTTGGTTAATTCATCCTTTCAATGGCAACCTTAAAATGCGTGACTGCTGTGACAAGCGGGGGACAGATTTGCTTCGAGTAATCAAAGCTGTTGTAAACCAGGCCATCTTCAACAGTTGTTTTGCATAAGCTTTTATTCGGAAGTTGGGGTGTAAACCGGGCCTTCTTCATCAGTTGTTTTGCATAAGCTTTTATTCAGAATTTGAGGATAAAAGATTTTTCTCTTAATAAGAGTCGAACTATACATATATATAGAGACTTGTAGTTGTATATGACATCACCACAAATGTTGTGGATTTTGCATTGCTTTTTTTGCTAAACAAAAAGAATTTATTAATCTTTATAAATGATTACAAAGATTATAAAAGGATCAAGGGCATACCGGCACTAAACCACCCGAGACCTAAAATTTTGCATTGCTTTGCTTTGCTTTTGGTTTAACATCAAACCAATGGTAAAGAAAGTGTAACATATATGACATAGTAGCAAGGCAATTTTTGATAATGGCAATGGTAAAATAGCATCTAGAGGGTGGAGCTCTTATGGACCACACTCGTTTTTCACATGCATAAAGAGAAAAATAAAAATAAAAAAATAGCCAACTAACCAGTGTGCAGCACAATAAAAGGAAGGGGTTTTCTTTAGTGTTTTGACAAAAACCTACCCTTAAACTTGGTGCATGTGCACTTAGGAGAGTAATCATTGACAACACAAATGTCATATTGTTGGACCATTTATTAAATCGAATGAAAGACAAGCCATGAGGTCCAGGAGTTTGACAAATTTGAACACGATTATTTATTTATTTATTTTCTCCAGTGTAGTGTGTTTTGGTCCAGTTTGCGTGCATCTCAAACAAATTCTTACAGTCTTTTCCACAATAGTTTCATACACTTAGCGTGGCGTGGGGGTAAAGTGACCCTAAGAGTCGGGGAAGAAGAATTAAACATGAAATTGTAAGGAGCAAACTCTTGAGTCTCGAGTCAAAATCACCGGGCCAACCCTTTAGGAAGAGTTCTAATCTGCTCTCCCATGTGGGTTTTGTGGTCTCATAGTACTCAAATGGACCACCGGCAAACCATTCCCAAAATGATCCCCCTATTCACCCATTATCTCTCTACGTAATAGGTATAAAAAATCAAGTTTTCCTTGTCCCTTAATTCTATTCCATTAATGGTCCATTGACGTTGAGCTCCAGCTGGTGTCCATGCCTTCTTCCTCTTCCTGTGCCTTTGAAACCTGACAATAACTTGGGCACAACTCAGGTTCATGGACTGTTAGGATCAAGCACTTACCCTGTTTTATCAAAATCTGCAGGTAGTGGTAAAGACGCAACTCTATTTCCTTATACTAAAACGTAGCAGGCCCCAAGCGCTACGGTTCGACCTACATAGGCACGATGCTCACAGTTTTTTCCCCTCCAAATTGGTTAGGGCACAACCAAGGTTTACCCTCCAAATTGTGATGCAACAGAATTCACGAGAGACTAGTTAGCGTACTAATCCAAAAGAGATAAATAGCTCGTTGCAATGAGTAAACTTTGCACACAAGGAAAAAAGAGAGAAACTCTGCAATATTATTGATAAAAAACTGCATAAACACTAAGTTATAAACCTTTATATAGGCCGAAACCTTAAAAATAAACTTGGAAAATAAAAGGTCCCAGAATTTAAAACTTTTCCTAAAATTGAAAACGGGGAAAGAAAAACAAGACTTTCCAAAAAGAATCAACTTAAAAGGAATTACAGTCTAAGAGTTATTAACGAAACAAATCTTTTCTAAAACGGTAAAATAACACAATTGAAGGCCTAAATGAAAGAATTAGGCCAAAAAGCACCATTGATCATCAACTTAGGATTAATGGGTATCAGCTAGAGTTCGAAAATAAGTCAGCCCACCAAATTTGGGCCTATTCCGAGCTCGTCCGAATTTTGCCAAATTAGGTAATCTGAAATTAAACACCGTTTGGGGTTCCGGGGCTTGGCTTGGTCCAGCTGATCATGGAATTGGGCTTCTACGTGTTCGACATCAAATTGCTAGGGCTGGGTCCGTGTGTGCAAATAAATGAAGGTTAAGTCTTCCGTTTAGTTCCATCCGTTACCTGTATGATGGAATGAGATGTCGGGTGTGTAATTGTTAACAAAATAGTAAGTTCATGTGTTTTTTTGTCCTTAGTTAAAGTCCAAGCTAGTATTTTTTTTGAGAATTTAATAAAAGTTTAGGTGTTTTTTTTTAGAATTTAGTAAAAGTTCAGGCATTTTTTTTAATTTTTCCTAAATTTATTTTGATTTCAAAATATCTGTCTACCTTAAAAATTAAATAGAAAATTAGTCTTAAGTCCATTATGTGAATTTCATAAGCCCATAAGTCCACCTATTAATTTTGTAAGGTCTCAAGTCTACTTTAGGATACCTTAAGATTTAGGCACTTTTATAATATTTTAGGGTGCACTTTTTTTATTGTAGGATAGGATACCCTCGGGTTTAGACATTTTTATAAGGCTTTAGAATGCACTTTTCTATTATAGGATTTTAGTGGTTTAGACACTTTCATAGGCTTTAGGGTTTTAGGCACATTCATAGGGTACCTTAGGGTTTAGGTAGCATGTGTGGACTTGTGACTTTACAAAACTATTAGGTAGACTTATGGGCTTATGAAATATTTACAGTGGACCTATCACTAAATCTCTCAAAATTCAATCGACACATCATAATTCCCATTCCGAATTTGGAATTTAAATTCAAGCTGATCACAATGGAACACTAAAGCGTATTTTTGGAAAATTGTGTAGTAACTTTTCAAGTGCAATTATTTTGACTTTTGAAGTAGTTGGATACACGTAAGAATTGAATTTTGGCTGAATTTTTACGTGGTCTTCTACCAAAACAATATTCGTAGAAAATGAACGATTCTGATTGTCAAAGCAGGACCAACACCGTACCTTATCGAGTGAACAAAATTGCTCTCAGTGGGATGGAGAGAGGGAATATGTGTAACATATTTTTCCAAGCATTATTTGGTGCATATATATACGGATTCATGAGGTCCAATGAAAATCATATGGAATTTCGAATTAGAAGAGTCTCCATCCCGGTCCACACCCCGAGTCGATTGGGGGACTGAGTTCTAGCCGTTCCACTTGAAGAGTCTATTGTTGAACCTAATTAAGGTGGCATGGACCTCAATGATGGAGAAGCATGCATGGACCTCAATGATGGAGAAGCCAAGTGGGGGTTAATTCGATAGATATACTCTGAGAATAAATGTTAAAAACAATTTTGCCTGAAAATGACTCCCTGAGAATGCCATTTGAAATTGTCCCAACCTTGTGATTATATAAGTATAATTAATTTGATGTGGTAGGCACAATTTGTTGAGACAATAATTGATCGGCACCATTTCTTCTATATTTAGCACCCAAAAAAAAAAAAAAAAAATTCTTTATAGGAGGTTTCATTGTAGAATGCACTGGTGCAGTTTTTGCGCGAATAACCGACCTTGGCCTCACATTGGCGATCAAAATTGCTCCTTTAATTTTATATGCATCTACTAATAACATTAATAATACGCATATTAAGTTATTTTGATCGAATAGCTATTAGTTTCTGATTTGAACACAATTATATCTCCGATATTGCAACAACCCAGTGAGGCAAACTCATTTTTCTAAAGGTAAATGTGCTGAGATTGTAAAGTACTCCATCACACACACATACAATCTCTCTCTCTCTCTCTCTCTCTCTCTCATTAGTCAAAATTGGTTGATAAACTAAATATTGATGAAGGAGGGACGTTTATTTGATTTCCTTCCTGCTCGTTTCTCCTAGGGCGATCTAGAGTTAAGATTACATTGCGTTTTTTTATAGGCACAACTATTTTATTGAACCTCAACAAAGGGTACATTAAGGCAGCGTAGCTAACTCTAGATACAAGAGAAACTTGGATCATAGAGGAAGACCAAAGAAAAGGAAAAAAATCGTGTTTTAGCATAGCACATGTACAAATATGTGTTTTCTATACTCCATTTTTTTTGTGTGCAACGGAATAGAAATTCTAATACTCCAATGAGTGTATTATATATAGTGTGCTAATTTTACCGTGTTAAGCATTTCCAAGTGAGATAACAAATTTCTATACTATATTTAGCTTTGTTGACCCATATGGCAATTAGTTGAAGAGTTGATCAAGTGCACTCTGAAGGACTATTCAAATTTGAAGGCTTTTTTTTATATAATTTTTTGACTTTAAGGGGCCCACTTTGCGAAGTAAATGAATCTATTAATTAACCAAGTATAAAATAAGACTTTGTGAGTTTACATTCTGAATAGTCACTTCTCTCTCTTCAAACTTGAAGAATGCGAGAGCTGCACCAAAATAGTGTAGCAAGTTTGCTACTTCACTTGGAGTGCATTTTGTTGATATGGCTCTTCAATTTTAGTTTGGTTTTTGGTTAGATACATCCCTTGGAGATGCTCTTAGGTTGGTGAGATAAGTTTGGCCATATGTATTTTTTATTTTTTTTTAACAGTAATTTTTTTTATTTATTAACCTTTAAACATTGGAGTTTGGCCATATATTTAATTTATAATGAGTGAACTTCACCTATTTAAACTTAAATTCAACTCCTTAGAAAAATTTAATGACCCACTTTTTCTTTTTCGAAATTTATTTTGAAGAAATTTTAATTAATCGGTACTTTTTCTGCTTGGCTAGGATTTTTGGTATTGTTAGAAAAAAAAAAAAAAACTCAATGGGGTAAATTTATCTACACAATTTAACCAGCAAATGCATGGGATCCACTTTTTATACTGCACATTTAAAACACACTTTAGAACGCAAATTTAGGGAACCTATAATGTCTCACATTCATTCCCCCATATCTTTCCATGCCTCTCTTTACTTCCACTTGTAGGTTTTTTACCTGAGCTCAAAAATTCTTGATCCGAATGATTCATCTCGCAAAACGTGGGGGGCGATCGATTGAGGTCCAAAAGTGGGGATGTACTAGATAGATGAACGTTTCAAATCCTCGTTAATTTTAACACAATATGAGATCCACAAGAGTTGAAGTTGATGGTTGAAATCGCATTTTATAGATCTTGATGTCATGATGTGCGCGTCATTCATCAATAATAATAAAAAAAATACCAATCGATCGGATCTAGTCTCAGACATAGGTGATGAATGCTAGGCATTCTGGGCCACATCACGATGACGATCGGCTAAGTCGAAAAATCATGCTGACTAGACATCGTTTATTGTGTGATTGGAACCCGAGTCTAGCGACCACCCAACCAAATTTCACGAGCTTCGCTTTTTTGGTTTTTGGGTAGGTTAAATGGACCGCAATTATATCTGTACGTACCACCCAACGATAATTCACATGGTTGTTTCGGCACTACATATGCATCCCGTGCGACATCCAACCACCACTTTTTAGGCGCCCCTTTGTTTGGCCAGCTTGGGCTACATTGCTTGCATTATTATGCTTCGATTCTGTCCCCTTTGTGAGAAATTTTTGGACGCCAGGCGGGTACCACATGGTGATACCCAACGCGCATGTGAGCCATTCAAACGTATTTTTGGACGGTCCAGATTTCTCCACTCTCTCTCCCCTCACCCAATCACTTTCTCTCTATAAAATTCGGACTGTCAAAAACACGTTTGGAGGGCTAGGATCGTCGATGGGGTACCGCGCCCGGCAACCAAAAATTCCTCCTTTTTTTGTCCATCCAGGAATCATATATTTCACCTTACCAAGTGAACTGGTAGCCAAGTAACAATGCTGCAGCTAAGTTTCCCTTGTTTAAAGGGAAAATGACGGCCCAAGACGTGTTTTGATAATTAATATCTGCCAAGAACATACTGAGAACATTTATTAACACTGAAAATGTCCTTGGTGGGCATTAATTATCAAAACATGTCATCGGCTGTCATCTTCTCTTGTTTAAACAGACTAAAGCCCTCAATACATTAACTAAAAGTCCAAATAGTGTCTAAAGCCCATAAACTTGAGACAAACTTTTGAAGGGAAACCCACCTTGACTTTAGCTGAGAAAAAAACAAACACCTGATACTAAGAATCTAAAAAAATTTCCATGTAGAACAATTCAATCCTAGAAAATTAGTCTAGCTCTTGGATCCTAAACACCTTATTATCATTCAAAAACTGGTCTATGTATGGTATACATAGAAACGAAACTTGTATTTTATACGTATTTGGCAGATCAAATACATATAAAAAAAAAAAGGGCTCATATTTATCTAAATGTGCAATGCGCATGGCACGATACCTTTGGCTTGTGAGTTTGCCAACAAATCAACACTTATTTGCACCTGCTGTGTTTTCCTCTCAGCACTGGAATTCCATGTTCTTGGTTTCCCATGTGCTTAACGTTTTCTGGGCCTTAATACAAAGCTATATATGGCGCCACAATCTGATCTTATGGAAATTTCAGCCTAAGAATAAATGGGCCTTTGGATTTGAACCTCATTTAGAATGATATGCGTGCAATTGTCCAACATCTGATGTAGAATTATTCTCTTGTCCTCATTTCAAAATCAAGGAGACAAGAACGGATCGAGGGAGGGATGAGTCAAGACAACTGCTTTACCCATGGTCCAAATTTTTACTAGAATCAGATCGAGGAATATTTGTTTGCAAATTGGGTAACACGTGGTACCCGATGCGCACATCCGGGCTATCCAAATATGCAACCGGCGGTTCGGAATAAAAGGTACCGAACGAATTTAAAAAAAAAAGACAAAGACAAAGACAAGGACAAAGAAAAAGGAAAAGTTTGTCCCAATCTAGGCTGTCAATTTGCATTTTTAGATGGGCCGGATGTGCGCATTGGGTACCAAGTCAGTGGTACCCTATTTGCACCACAAAATTTCTCAAATCGAAGTAGTTTTTGTTTCAAATGTTTGACCTTAGTGAAAGAAAAAATTAAGCCACAGCTGCCTCCTCTGAAGGTTTTGAGAGCTTTAAGGCGATTTTGAGAAGCCACAGTCGCCTTACTTTTCGGTCTGGGGGGAGGGGCACCCCTCTCCCTCCTCCCCCCGGGCTCCTCCTCTTCCATCCACTCTCCCTCCTCCACTCTACTTTTTCTTCCCCCTATTTTCTATAGTTTTTTTCTTTTTGTTTTCTCCTCCCTTAGATCTGACCCTCTCTATTCAGCGGGCTCTGCCGTCACCGGAGTAGTTTGTCCGCATATAATCCGTCGCCGGAGCCTTTGTGGCAGCAGTGGTGGAGGCAGTGAAGGTTGCGATCCGTTCGGCGGTTTTTTGGCAGTTGGATTTAGAGAAAGATTTGGGAGAGTTTTGTCTCCTCTTGTGAGAGTAATAAAGTTCACCATTCGGCGATTTGGTTATTGTTGGGGCTTGAGAAGATTACTATGCATCTATTGGTGGTTTGCTAGAAATTCATTAATGTGTTCATTTCTGGTCAAAATTTATGTGATCGTTTGGGTTCTTGTTGTCTTTTTTTCTTGGCTAGCAATGTATCTCTTTTTTAGACTGCTATAGGATATGATTTTTTCGCTCAGCAGAAGGTGCGTCAGGCCATGCCTGGGTTGGGGATGAAAGACATCAATCGTCTCGTTTTTTCTCGTTTTGTATCAATTAAATGATTAGTTTGGCTTTGTCCAAGTTATTTGTAATGAATTTCGTCATGTAAGTACCGTTGAGATTTATCAATGCAGTACATCTCACTTTTGTCAAAAAAAAAAAAAAATTGTTTGACCTTGAGGTACACAGCCGCCATCTTTTTTCATGGTCTTGCAAAAGACAATTCACTTGGGCCAATAAATCTAGAGGCTGGAAAGGCCTTATCTCAGCTTGGGCTAGGGCCAACTCTAGTGAATTGTTTTTTGAATCTTAACTAGCTAATTTCAACTTTGAAGAGTGATATATACATGAGAAAATTATTTGCGTAAACATATGATTTTTGAACTTGAAATTACCTTCATTTTCTAAAAGTTCATTTTTTAACAAACTGGAATGGGGCCTTAGGCTCCATCCGTGAGTACCATAAGAACTTGTAACTGGAATAATTATCTCAATATTCTACAAACAATTAGGCATATTAAATGCACCCATCTGTTTGCTTATACTTAATAGAAGAATAAATCTTTGGGCAGGGACAAACCCCCCAGCCCCACTGAATTTCGGACCTATCGAGCCAAGTAGTAGATAAAGGGGAGATTTAGTGATAGGTCCATTGCTACAACTTTGCTCTAACAATTAGTATTTGGTTCCTAATGATTGGTGGAATTGGGGTTTACAATTTCATCAAGTTCGATCCAACCGTAATCAAAGCATTGAATCCAAAGTTCTTTCATTGACTACTTCAAGAGAAACAAAAAAAAGGCATGGATCTCCCTTGGATGCGTTACGAAGCTTTCTGAAAAGTTTTAACAACAAATAGATGTACAAAAAAGGTAAGCTAATTTATGTACTGAATGGATTTTCGAATGCATGGATCGCGATGGCGTTTGTGATGACGGTTACATCCGCATTTCTAATTCTCGTCATGATCATGATATGAAAAATCAATATTCTTCTCGTGATCTTATACATCCTTATCATTGGATCAGTCGAGCTCCTCTATTTAAGTTCCGTCCTCTACAAATTCGATCAAGGAGGGTACATACCCTTGGCCGCCTTCGCTGCCTTCTTAATGGTGATAATGTTCATTTGGAATGATGTTTACAGAAGGAAGTATCATTACGAGTTATATCACAAGGTTTCCCCTCCAGGGGTGAAGGAAATCATTGATAATGGAAATTTTTGTTGAGTTTCAGGGCTTGCGATCTTCTACTCGGATCATGAATATGGGTGGGATTCCATGAACAAGCTCCGAGTAGAAGATCACAAGCCCTGGAATTCAACATTAGTTTCCATTCTCAATGATTTTCCTTTGCCTCTGTAGGGGAAACCTTGTGATCTAGCTAGTGATAATACTTCCTTTTGGAAACATCGTTCCAAATGAACATTATCACCATTAAGAAGGTGGCGAAGGCGGCCATGAGGTACACTCCTTGATGGAATTTGTAGAGAACAGGACTTAAATAGAGGAGCTCAACTGAGCCAATGATAAGAATGTATAAGATCACGATTCACGAGAAGAATGTTGATTTTCCATATCATGACGAGAATTAGGAACACACACACACATATGCGGATGTAAGCATCATCACAAACACCACTGCGATCCCCTCCAAAAATCCATGTAGTACAGTACATAAATCAGCTTACCTTTTTTGTACATCTATTTATCGTTGAACTTTTCTGAAAACTTCAGAGAATGTTGTGCCTTTTCACACTCTACACCAAGATGAGTGCAGTGATGCCCCACCGCATAGCCTACATTTTGGACACTTTTCCTAATAATGTTTCTAACTTTCAAACGCAGCGTATTCAATCTTACCATAAGCACATTTCCTATCTTGGTATAGTGTTTCGGAATGCAGCCGTGATTGCTCAGCATGGCAATATGAGAAGATAATAACAAATGAGGAACTTTTCATTGTTCTTTCTAAGGAAAGAGGCTTGTCCAATGTAGGCTAACATTAGGAATGGATAAGTTATAGGCCATAGCGCACACACTTTAATTATTTGTATAGACCGAACATTGAAATGACCAAGATTCGCAAACATTGTCTCAATTTCTGCATGTCAAAAGGCTATATTTTCCTTATATCCCGACCAAACTTCAATTATGCAAAGAATTAGAACACCTAAAAGGAAGAAGCAACAAACAATGGTGAAAGAAAATGAAACCTTTTATGGCAAGCACAACGCCACCAAGGGAAAACCATGCCTCTTATTTTCTTTTCTTTTTCTCTTGAAATAGTCAATGATGAACTTTGGATTCAATGCTTTGATTACGGTTGGATTGAACATGATGGAATTGTAGACCCCAATTCCACGAATCATTAAGAACCAGATACAAATTATTGGAGCGAAGACATATCCGACTTTATCAATTCCAAGCCTTTGAACACTGGCAAGACTAAGATGGCCACCGATATCCATACTATCTTCCTTGGAATATTATAAACTCTAACGTTCGTAACAGTATTGGAAAAGCTACATAGAAACGTTGCCTAGTACCTAATACTGGTTAAGTATATATATAGAGAGAGAGAGGGGCTGTCACCCTTTCATGCATGTGTTAAGTATATATAGAGAGAGGGATAGAGAAACAGAGAAGTGCACCTTTCTATGGACTCTGTTGCTCCCACTATCCCTTTTCAAGCAAAAATACTATGGGTACTTATCATGTACCAATAAAATTATGCTCACACCATTTGGTGTACACCAAAATAATATATACTGTGTTGTGTGTAACCTATCTCGGAGTCTTACACAAATGATCGGAGTCAGTCAATTTGTTTAGAGTATATTTTTAAGGATCCTGCAAATAAATGAGAAAGCCTTTATTTATATTCGAATAAGCTGATCTATTGTAGGAATCCTTAAAATAATATTCTAAACAACTTGAGCAGATTTGATCATTTGAGTAGGATCTGAAAGTGAGTCCCAAATGATGCGGTGTACATTTGGTGTATGCCAAATGATGTACCCTAGTCGAACTCGTCATGTACAGCTATGGGAACAACAAATGTACACCAAGTTGTGTGTAAACACCTCGAAGTCTCACACAAATGATTGGTGTTGCTTAATTTTTTTAAAATAGTATTTTTTTAATGAAGTCTGTAAAAAAATCAGTTCAGCAAGATCTCGAGAAAAGCTCAATCAATTTTTATTTCAATTTTGTAATAAGCAATTGAACAAAGAATTGATCAAGACCTTACTCATATCTGTCTAATCAGCTAATTTATTTTAAAAAGATTCATATAAAAAAAATTAAACAACTTGAACGGCTCCGAGAATTTTTAAGAAACCTTGAAGTGGATCCTTATCCACCCCATGCACATTTGGTGTGCACCTATTGTTCTGATATTTGGATTTCACTTATATATATTAAAAGCGTTTTGAGGCGTAAGGTGCTAGGAAAATGTGAAGAATTTGGTAATCGAAGTTGATGCTTTGGGTCTGATTCAACTGATTAGAGAAGCAAAATCATTGTGTGGATGCATTGGCAAATGCTGGACTGATTTCGGTACGTGAGAGATTTTCATATGTAACCTTAAATGCTTAATTGTATTATAGCTTATTTTATGCGAATTTGATTGGAGTTGTATTATTTGTATACACCGGCCAGTTTGAGAACTCTTAATTACCAAAAGAGAGAGATGCGTTGGGATAGTACTAGTTTTTTTTTTAAAAAATTGTAGGGGGAGACGAACCCTATTAGCATGTTGTTACAAATGGACGTTGTATCGTAAAAATATTTTTTATCCTGCATTGAGTTCTTTAAGCACGACGTTTGTGTTATGTGACCAATATCGAGCCCATCGATCCTAATCGTGTTATGTGACCAATATCGAGCCCATCGATCCTAATTCCAACTATTTGATCTGAGACGTTTAATTTTTTCATCTTATAGAGTAAGTAATTCATGCAAAATTTTAATTTGATCGACATTTGTAGCCATGATCGAAACGAATTTACCTAGTTTTATCCAACTTTATCTTAGGCACAACATAGACTCTAGTAACACTCTAGGGCATTTAAGTGTTACGAACATCTTGACAAATTTCTAAGCTCTTAATTGTTACTTTTGGATTCCGGATCTTTCGTTTTTAGATTCATTGGATCTTATTTTTTCAGAGATAGAAATGATTTTTCACAGGAACCCTAAAGAACAAAATTTGAACAAAATGAACGGCTCTAATTATCTTTATAGGACCCGAAACGGATCCAAAATTGATTTGTGTAAGCTGTTTGTACGGCTTTTGCTGTACTCATATCATTTCTGAAAAGCAAATGTCACATGTGCCGATTCTCAGAAGCAAAACTTCAAACAGAACGCCTCACCATTCCCAGGAAAGCCTTTGAGACTTGTATACAATCCAAAGAAGGACTACAGAGAAATGTTTACAGGAAAAAGGGGAGGAGAGATTCTGAGATAAGAGGGAGAAACGAAAGGGAAATTGGGGAGTAATTAATTTCTTGTGCGGTGGTCTTAATTTCTATTGTCAGCTAGCTGACAATAAACACACAAGAAAGACAAGAAAAATACTATTCTAGCGTATTTTTTTTTTACACATTTTAATACACATTCAAACTCTTATTAGTGTCGGCCCATTGGGCTGATTGATTTTAGAAATTTCCTTTCTCGTGAAATCTCTGGTCTCCGTGTAAATTCTGTGTGAATGATCTGTCTTTACAAAATTTTCTCCCATATAATTAATTTTTTATTCTGTTAGAATAAAACGAGAGGCTATTAATGGGACAGAGGGATCTCAGTAGTAAACCAGTAGTCTTTGCTGGTTTCAACTTTCAAGTGAGAAACAAGAGAAGCCAAGTTATGTGACTTAGGATGCACCCATGACCTGGTGACCATAAGAACTTGTAACTGGAATAGTTATCTCAATATTCTTCAAACAATAAGGCATACTGAATGCAACCATCTATTTACTTATATACTTAAAAATAGAAGAATAAATATTTGGGCAGGGACGACCCCCCCGCAGCCCCACTGAATTTCTGACCTATCGAGCCAAGTAGTAGATTGTCTAAATTGGCTTGAAAACTTAATTTGACTTGAAACAAGATTTAATCTAGCCGATTATGAGTCGAGTTTAGAAGTGATACGAAATTATTGAGTTGAGTGCACGACTGTTCAAATTTGACTTGAAAACATAACAAAGCTTAAAGACGTGTTTGACCTTGACTTGTTTACAATTACAGTCGATCTAACACTTTTAAGGAGTCGAGCTTGAATAACTCATTCGTTTTATTGCTCTATTTGAAGATAACAGAAGAAGACATGTTGTCCTTTTTAAAAAAATAAAAAAATTCTAATGATCCCGTGAAAAATCAGCTCAATTTGATACATGTAGACGTTCGATTGATCCAATCTTTTTATCTTTCATTCATATTATAGGATCCAACACCTACACGTATCGAATTGAGCAAATTTTTCGCAGGGCCTTTGGAAAATTATTAGGGAAAATTACGGCCAAGGATGTGTTTTGATAATTAATGTTCGCCAAGAACATACTGAGAACATTTGTTAATGCTAAAAATATCATTGACGAATATTAATTATCAAAATACGTCTTGGACCATCATTTTCCCAAATTATTTTAAAAGAAGGACAACATGTCTTCTTATGAAAACATAAGGTGGAAGAAAAGTACAACCTCCATTTTGGGTGGGCTTTTGATCTATTTGGGTGGACCCAGTTGTTTTGGGCCACAATAATTTAGCCCATTTATAAAGTGGTCGTCTAAACAGAAAGTTTGTTCACACAGATATTTCATGTACAAATTGTGCACAGGTTTTTTTGGAAGTTCATCACGGATTCCCCACAAATGATTCGAGCTATTTATTAAATATAAAACACATTTTCCAGGATCCTCGTGAAAAATCAGTTCAATCCAATAATTATAGGTGCTCGATCCAATCATTTAACTTTTTTATTATCCTGAAATCTCAATGAAAAGTTAGATGATTTGATCGAGAACTTATAGGTATCAGATTGAGTTGATTTTTCATGAGAACTTTTGAAAAAGTGTTTTACATTTAATGAATGGCTTGGATCATTTGTATTGGACCCATAATGAGCCCTACAAAAAAATCTGTGCGCTTTTATCTGTGTGGGTAGCAGCTTTCTTGTCTAAATTAGACTTCACTCGTGAATATTAGACTCAACTGTTGATAAACAAGACTGCTAACTACACAGACAATCTATGCATAGACTGTGCACGATCTGTGCATAGATTTTGTTGTGGGGCCCAAAATAATAATCCGCGCCGGTCATTAAATGCAAAATAATTTTTCGAAGGTCTCCGCAAAAAATATGTTCAATCCGATACCTATAGGTGCTTGATCTAATCATCTAAATTTTCATTCAAATTTTTGAATAATGAAAAGTTTGATGATTGAATCGAGCACCTATAGATATTTGATTGAGCTGATTTCTTGCGGATATCCTTGAAAAAGTATTTTACATTTAATGAACAGCGCGGATCGTTTGTGTGGGACCCTTGGTAGATTCCACAACAAAATTTGTGCACAAATTGTCTGTGTGGACAGACTTGTTGGTTGATAAAAGCATAAGATGGGAGAAAAGTACACATCCAACGTTAGTTACTAGGCAGCGTTTGGATGTAGCTTTTCCAATACTATTACGAACGTTAGAGATTATCATGTACTTAGCGTTATCATTCTCTTTATATTTTAGGGAAGATTGTTTGGATACTGGTTGAAACTTGAAAGGCTAAAGGAGTTCATAAGAGATGACAGTCTTTATTCTTTAGTTGTTCGAAATGTAGAAGAAAAGAACGGTGGAGAAGAGTCAGACAATGAATCTGTTAATATCGAGGGAAAAAAAGTTATTAATGAGAGGCAAATAGAAGCAGTGGAGAGGGAAATTGAAGTCTCGGATAAAGCATGGTGTGCAGGAGTTGTTCACTTGTTGAGTGAGAATGAAGTGATTGCAGGGAAAGAAGCTAGCGTAGGGAAGAATGTAGTGATTCACTACAATCCAACTACTTACAAAACAATTCCCCCAATCCCTAAAGCTCATAGGCCATTCCAACCATTAGCAAGCGCTCATGAGGAATATCAAAAACCTTCTTTGTTTACCTCAAATTCCTTCTTATGAAATTGTAAGTGTAGTCAATCCAAAAAGTTTAGGTACACAACAATTCAACAACCCAATCACAATCACAACTACAACCCCTCATATATGATTGTATACCTAGACTTTTTGGATTGACTATGCTTACAATTTTATAAGAAGGAATTTGAGGCAAACAAAGAAGGTTTTTGATATTCCTCATCAGCGCTTGCTAAAGGTTGGAATGACCTATGAGCTTTAAGGATTGGGGAAATTGTTCTGTATGTAGTTGGATTGTAGTCAATCACTACCTTCTTCCCTATGCTAGCTCATTTCCTTGCAATCACCTCATTCTCACTCAACAAGTGAACAATTCCCGCACACCACGCTTTATCCGACGCTTCAATTTCCCTCTCCACTGCTTCTATTTGCCTCTCGTTATTAACTTTCTTTCCCTCTATATTCACACATTCATCGTTAGTAGACTCGTTGTTTGACTCTTCTCCACTGTTCTTTTCTTCTACGTTTCAAACAACTAAAGGAATAAAGATCATTGTCATCTCTTATGAACTCTTTCAGCCTTAATTTCAACCAGTATCCAAATGATCTTCCCTTGAATATAAAGAGAATGGTAACGCTAATTATTAATAAGATTACATAAATTGAAAAAATCAGAAGGAAAAAAGAAAAAAGAAAACTGCAAGTAGGTACAACACACACCAAAATCTAGTACTCCTAAAACTTATGACCACTTCTCTTTTCACGCCCCCTTTAATGACACCGAAAATGCAGTATAATATTTGTAACGTTTCAAATTTATAGCAAAGGCAGTATAATATTTGTAACATTTCAAATTTAATACCGAAAATGGACATTGTGAGTTTGATGAACAAAATATTGTTGTATAAAACAGTAAATTATCTCAATTTTGACAAACACAACTTCGTTGCGAAAAAATTCAAAGAAAAAACTGCACGAAGAAAAATATGTATGGTGCAGCTAAGTATATATAGAGAGAGGGATAGGGAAACAGAGAAGTGTGCTTCAGAGAGACAGAGAGTTAGAGATAGAAATATCGGCTGCCACCCTTTCTTCATGTGTTAAAAATATATATAAAGAGAGAGATAGAGAAATAGAGAAGGGAGAGAGAGAGAAGAGAGAGAGACGTTGGGATGGTAAAGCCCTACTATGGGTACATCATTTGATGTCCACCAAGTGTACACTGCCTTCTATGGGACAGAGTCTCACATAAATGATCGGAGTCATTCAATTTTTCCAAACATCTTTTTAAGCATTCTTGTAAAAAATCATTTTTGTGAGACATCGATAAATGCTTGATTGATTCCACGCCTGACTTCTGTGTATAAATTACGAAAGACAGACAGCTCACAAAGAATTAGCATTGCTACAAATTGAATGAAAATCATAGGGTAGGTTACCCCTATGGATTCTGGAGTGGGCCAATTGCACTTTTAAACATCTTTCATGGGTACGTTATTGAAATTTCAAAAATTCTGTTTGCCCTTTTTATATTGCAATTTCGTTTAAACATCTTTCTTGCTTGAAAATACTTGGAAGGATATTGATTTTTGCAACCCACTTTCTTATAAATGCACTCAAAATGTTGTCTTTTAGTGCTTAGAATCACACACAACACAAGCACTAAAAAACAAATGGGAAACCTCACTATTTGCAATGGTTCTGGGGTGCTGTAGGGCATCTTGTGAAGTGCGCGTGTTGGGCGACACACTACTATTGATCTCATCAATCAACGGTCTACATTAAAAATAATCTTTTACCGGTTAAAGATATTTATCACCGATCAAAAAAGTTAGAAAACACATCGCAATCGTTGATTGATGAGATCGCCAGTCCGTTTAACGATTATTTAATCGTTAAACTGGCTAAGACATCTAAATTATCAAAAAAAATAACTGGTTTAATCTTCAATAATTTGGCTCCTAGTTGTGAGGAGGTGGTGAAAACTTGTCAAAGTTAGAGTTGCTCTATGGAACACTTCAGTAGCTGCCTTGATTGAGTTAGGAAGCACAAACTTCTTTGTAGCTTACACAACTTTTGGTTGGAATTGTTTTGTTTGTTTTGCTTGTTTTTCTCTAGCACGTGATTGGAATTGTTTTGAGATATATTTTTAAATTTTGACCGGAAATATATATCTTTAACTGGTAATAGTTTGTTTTTAATTCAGATCGTCCAAAATACTTTCAGATGTGCGAGATTGAGCTCCGTAAAACTTATTCACGGCGCAAGTGGAGTGGAGTGTAGTTGGTGTCTCCCTTATACTCCCATGTACATAAGCAGAGTTTGATTCCCGTAAGCACCCATCCCATGAGCCGATGAAATTTCTCGCTTTGGACTTTGATGGGAAGGATCACATGGGCCGATTCTCTCAGAAGCATAACTTCCAAACAGAAACAACCTTTCAGTAAAAAATGCAAGGTTGGAAAACCTTTCAGACTCGTATACAATACAATACAAAAAAAAGACTACAGAGAAATGTTTACAGATAAAGGGAAGCAGAGATAGAGACAGGAGAGAGAAACGAAAAGGAAATTGGAGAGTATTAATTTCTTGTGAGTTCTCTCTAGTCTCCGCGTGTGAATGATCTATCTTTACAAAATTTTCTCCTAGATGATTAGTTTTTTATTCGGCTAGAATACAATGAGAGACTGTTAAATGGAGAAGGAAGGAGTAGCAGACTAGTAGTCTTTGCTGCTTTCAACTTACTTTTATTGAATCATAAATCACAAGCATAAAACAAATACAATATGCTCACACACACACACCTCTACCTTCTGTGACTTCTCGCAGCACTTTCTCTCTCTCTCTGGCAAATTGAGCCAATTCCCTCTTCATCTGCCTCAAATGCACTTCCGTTTGGTTCTTCAACAGCTTCAACCGTGCCGTGGCAACAATTGATATCCAACTATAAATATGCACATCATACATATATAGATCCAACATGTATCTCTCTATTGGGCCTGCTCTATGTCTCAAGTTTCTCACTTGAATATAGAGTTTGGTCGTCTCGATGTACCCTTTGTCGAGCTTTAATAAAATCTTGTTGCCTATCAAAAAAAAAAAAAAAAGCATCTCTCTATTGATGTCCAACGTTATCATCCTAAAGAATCAATCTTTTAAGTATTTACAAAATCAAGTGATGATCAGTATAATTAACCAACATACACACTACCGCAACATCGCAATCTTCAGTAACGTTTTGCTGCATCAACAATTGAGTCCACACAAATAATCGCGTAGAGATATGTACTTCATACATTTATAGATATCCAACTATCATCCTCAAGAATCAATGTTTTGTAACAACAAAATCAAGTGATGATCAATAGAATTGACCAGCATACACAAGAACCTAGCGAATTTGATTATTATTTTTTGTCCGGGTTAGCTTGCGTGCAACCTGACTAGTAATGGATATATAAACACATACATATATGTCTCCAAAGCATCATCCAAATCAATCAAATACTATTAGCGAATCTCAAAAACGCTAATTGTAAATTAAAATGCATATAAACCTACGTCTACATATATGTATATGGACAAGAGTCGAGGAAATTGAAAGAGATACCATTTGGCGGGCTTGAATCTCTGATGAATCAAATATGGACTAGAGTTGAAGAAATTGAAAGAGATTATAAATCTAAAAAGTCATGTGGTTCATGACGAGATAAACGATCAGATCAGCCGCTCTGCACTCTCTCGGCAGGTAGCCGCCGAGTAGAATTAGTACCATTTATTTGCAGCACGGGTACTCCATAGTCTTGGGGTTTTCATGAATTTAACGTAGTGGCTGAATACAAAATTATGGCGCCATAATCTAATCATATGAAAATTAATTTCAGCCTAAGTTAAATGGGCAATTGGATGGGAACCTCATTAAGAATGATATAGTTGCAAATAGTGGAATTGTAAAGGATGGAGCTAGGGGGTTTAGTAGGGGCGGCCGTCATGGTAAGAATTTTTTAAAATGTAATTATTAGATGTAAATTTTTTTTATTCCCAACTTATATAGACTCGCCACTGCTAAATTTTTTTCTTTATTTTTTGCTATATACTAGTCCCAAATCCTCTATTTCAAGAAAGGAGACCCAAAACAGTATTCCAAAACTAAATTAGTTTTTTTTGTACTCCATGTACAAAATGACAAACATCATTTACTATAATTTTTATTACGTTATTTTAATTTTTTTATAGGCTATTCATATTGTAATATATCTTTTTATTTTTTAATACATTTTTCACGGACCCAGGGATATTGCCAAGTTGGGGTGCTTGGGAGCTGTGCCTAGTGGCTGGTCCGGTCGTTTATCTCAGCGATCGATGGCTCAGATCTTAATCCGAGCAACGGACGGATTAGATCCGAGTCATTCGTGCCGAGATGAACGGCTAGATCGATCGCTTGGTATCTCTGCCAAGCACCCCCGGTTGGTAGCATCCTCCAATTCACATTTCGCCATTATTAGGATAAAATCCTGACTCTGTCCCTTAGACTCTCAGTGAAGAGGTACGGATTGATGAACCCGGATGACCACCCTACCGATGGTACAAATTTTTTCTAGAATCACAACAGTTTTTGTCTCAAATAGTAGTACTTAGAAAGTTATATAAGTTCGACCACCAACACCATTTTAAACAATACTGTTATTTTTAGCAATTTTTTTTTTGTAGTACTACTTTTACTTACTCAAAATGGATAGGGATTCCCAAGGTTATATTCAGTTGGAATTATTGATGATCACGATGTCTTAGTAATTGAATAGGTTGATCGGCACTAATATGATGATACTCGTTTAAAGTCAATGTTCGCCCACCCAAACTTAAAATCCTGTGTGCTCTCAATTGTGTGACCTATCACGTCATCTCTTTGAAAAATAACGGTTGAGGATTAGAATTCCCGTTTAATGACCTGTAAGAACGTGGTTTTTTGTTAATGACGGGTAAGGATGTGGACGGTCAAGACGTATTTTGATAATTAATATTCGCCAAGAACATGCTGAAAACATTTATTAATACTGAAAATGTCTTTAACGGGTATTAATTATCAAAACATGTCATTGACCGTCATTTTCACTATCCGTTAATGACTGGTAAATTTTGGAAATGGGACTTTTCTTTCTTGGTAATTTGGGCACGAAAGTGTCCTGGGCCGTCATTTTAATTGGCCCTGCAAGGGCAATTCACTTGGGCCAATAAATTTAGAGGTTGGAAAGGCCTTTTCTCCTGGGGTTTAGGGCCAATTTTAGTGAGTTGTTTTTTGTACCCTGTTCTGGCCCAATTGTAGTTTATTTTTTTTTTAACAAAAGAGAGAAGATTTTATTAATTTGAAAGGCGGAAAAACGCCTAACCATCAAAGAGAGAGGAGCCCCAAAGGGGCAAGGTAGTTGTCCACAAACCGGACAAACTACACGAAAGGGCTTTCTTTGCACAAGCATGTGCAGCCCTATTACAATCACGTTTGACAAAATTGAAATCACATAACTGAAACGAATCCTTCAAAGCTAAACAATCTTGTACCAAAACTGCAATATCAGAGGGTGGATTTTTTGACATAGAACAGCTTCGGACAATCGATTCCGCATCCGATTCAATAAGAACACGTCCTACATTCAGAGCAACACCCAAATTCATTCCATTTCTAATTGCCATAGCCTCCGCAAGCCGTGGAGAGGTGAGACCTTCATATGACTTAATAAAGATTCCCAAAATGGAGCCGTTCACATTCCGAGCAATTGCCCCTGTGCCAATAGTGCCCGTTGCCTTTGATACCGCTGCATCAACATTAATTTTTATCATACCTTCCTCAGGTCTCTTCCAAACCAAAGTCTCAGGATTTGAAGAAGCCACTTGAGTAGGGGAAGGCTTGACATTAGCCTCTAGAAACACAAAAAAATCGGCTTGTGCCTTTCCATTAACTGCCTCCACAGGCCAACTTGTACCATTAAACACCAAATCGTTTCGAGTTTTCCAGATCCACCAACAATATGAAAGGCCAAGACCCAATGTTGAAAAGGGGAGATGAGCTAAACGGATATGATCGCAAATACAATGCCACCAGTCAGACATATGTCTACAGTTTTCAAGCTCCTCAGGTCTAAGACGAAAAGGTGAAAGAATCCACACTTTTGAAGCAAAATCACATCGGAACAACAAATGACAAATAGATTCATCCGCATTTCCACACAGTGAGCAAATTGGATCAGAACGTACCTTCTTAGCGGTTAGGGCTGAGTTGGTTGCTAGAGCTTCATTGAAACACTTCCAAGCAAAAAATTTGATCTTTGGTTGGATAGGCAAGCCCCATAACTTCTTCCAAATTAGTGCCATCACATTAGCATAACTAGTTTGAGCTCCGTGATTATCCAGCTCATTGATCAAACTCTCTTTTTCCAAGCAACAAGCAGATTTTACAGTGAATACACCATTTGGGGAGTAGTGCCAAACTTTGCAATCCCTTCTTTGCGCGGTACTAATAGGCAAGGAAAGAATAACAGATGCCTCTTCTTCAACTTTGGAGAATGATAAACGAAATAATGCCAATAGAATTTTCAATAATCCTACAGAAAAATTGAGTTTGTGGTTCAGGTGACTTTGCTTACTATCTTCCGGCTCCACCCAAAAATGCTATAGGCACCGACTGTCACACGAGGTCCCCTCTAGGTCTCGCATGGATGATCCGAGCTATTTGATAATTTTAAAATAATTTATTTGTTGGCCTTGCAAAAAATCAGCTCAATCCAGCTCAATTCAATACGTGTAGGCGCTCGATCTAATTTTCCAATTTTATGATCTGAATGAAAAAATAATACTTTGAGTGGCCCTGCAAAAAATCAGCTCAATCCGATTCCCAAAAAAATCATCTCAATTTGGTAGGTGCTCGATCCAATGATCCAATCGGACATTAATGTCCTGTAATTTGAATGAAAAAATTGTAAGATTGGATCGAGCACCACATGTATCGCATAAAGTTGATTTTTTGCGGGGGCCGTTCAAAAAATTACTTAAAATTATTAAAGGTTCGGATTATCAATACGAGACCCAGAGTGAGCCCGTGTGACAGTTGGTGCACCTTAATTTGGTCGGTGCCCATAGAAGGGTTCGGCTCCACCCACGGCCATAGACTTGTATCTGGAATGATTACCATATTCCACAAACAATTAGGCATATTTAACGCAACCACCTTTTTCTTTCAAATAAATTGATACTTCAATTGGCATCAAGTAACTGGTAAAGTTTCGTCTAAGAATATTAACTGTGTTAAAGATTGGCATCTAGGCCCTGTGGAATTTTGCTTTCGGCAGGCGGGCCAAACTTCGTTGTCATTCGTCAGGCACTCGTAAAGAAAAAAGAATTGATATATTATTGATTGTGTGTAAAATATAGGTCTAACATGACTTTATATAGGCTACAAGACTTATAAATAAATAAGGAAAAACAGGCATAAAAAAGAAATATAGACTTACTAGGAAACGTAAATAAAATCTTAAACTAACCAGGAAATACAATAATAAAACCCAGAAAACTTGGTAACATACTATCCCTAATATTAGTCTAACAATTGTGTAGGGTTCTTGGTGGTTAATTTTTGTAGCCCATATGTTAAAGCATCCAACTCCAAACCAATTGGCAAAGAGTGGAGAGGCCGCCCAGGCTCATATACTAGTATTGGAGGAGATAATTAACCAATGTGGGACAAATCCCAACACTCCCCCGCACGTGCAACCCCTGACTCGCACGTGGAGAGGTAAACAATGGACCCGGAACACATGGATCACAATGAAAGAAAGTGCAACTATGGCACAGACAAAGGGGAAAAGCCTCCGAAACTCTAGCTCTGATACCATGTTAAAGCATCCAACTCCAAACCAATTGGCAAAGAGTGGAGAGGCCGCCCAGGCTCATATACTAGTATTGGAGGAGATAATTAACCAATGTGGGACAAATCCCAACACCTGTAAAGTAAGAAAGAAATATTTGCCTTGTTTTTATTATTGAATTAGAGTATGCAACTTTATACAAGAGATTTCCTACAATTGTGCTAATCTATTCTAGGCAATCTAAATATAATCGGAATCTAAAGATTTTACTGCAAATACAATACAATCTATCCCATGAATATCGGGATATCATTGATCTTCTCAACACTCCCCCTCAAGTTGGAGAGTGAATGTCAAGAACTCCCAACTTGCGTATCATGACTGAGAAAGCTTCCTTTCCCAATGGCTTGGTGAACACATCTGCAAGCTGACTTGTTGAAGCAACGTATTTGGTTACAACCGAACCGTCTTGTATTTTGTCTCGAATAAAATGGCAATCCATCTCTATGTGCCTGGTTCTTTCATGGAAAACAGGATTAGCTGCTATGTGCAAGGCTGCCTCGTTATCGCAATATAACAATGCCGGTTTCGGATGTAATATCCACAAATCTTTCAACAATGAGCGTAACCAAGATAATTCGCAACATGTTCCTGTCATGGCTCTATATTCGGCTTCGGCTGAGGAAAGAGATACGGTTTTTTGCCTTTTTGTCCGCCAGGAAATAAGAGAAGATCCCAAAAAAACACAATAACCCGTGGTCGATCTATGAGATGTTGGACAACCAGCCCAATCCGAATCAGAAAAGGCTCGCAAAGATTAATCATTCTGAGAAGAGAAAAATAAACCTTGTCCTGGACTACTTTTCAAATAACGCAACACACGCAAGGCTGCTTCCATATGTGGTTTGCGCGGTGCATGCATGAATCTACTTAACACATGTACCGAATAAGTGATATCCGGCCGGGTAATAGTCAAATAAATTAGGCGTCCAACAAGCCGCCTATACTGAGATGGATCTTTAACCAATTCACCTGTATCTGAGAGCTTCATGGTTTGCTCCATGGGAAAGTTCACAGGTTTAGCACCCAAAAATCCACCATCCTTCAGAATTTCCAAAGCGTATTTTCGTTGTGAGATGAAAATACCTTTTTTTGATCGAGAGACTTCAATGCCCAGAAAATACTTCAAATCACCCAAATCTTTAATCCGGAAACGACTATGTAGAAATTGCTTAAGAGTAAATATGGCAGTGAGGTCATTACCCGTAATAAGAATATCGTCAACGTATATCAACAAAGCTGTAAAAGATTTGCCTTTCCGACACGTGAACAACGAGTAATCTGCTTTGGATTGAACAAATCCAGCAGCTTGGATAGCTGTAGAAAACTTAGCAAACCATTGACGGGAGGCTTGCTTTAAACCATATAAAGATTTATTGAGGCGACACACCAAGTTCTCCCCCTGTTGCTGAAGACCAGGAGGCGGAGACATATAAATTTCTTCATGGAGATCACCATGCAGAAAAGCATTATGAACATCAAGTTGGTGAAGAGACCAATTCTGGGCAGCGGCCAAAGCTAAAAGACAACGAACAGTAATCATTTTAGCAGTGGGAGAAAAAGTATCATGAAAATCGACACCTTCCAATTGGGTGTAACCTTTCGCAACCAAGCGAGCTTTGTAACGCTCAATAGTGCCATCTGAGTGACGTTTTATTTTATAAACCCAACGACAACCAATAGGCTTCTTGCCAGGAGGGAGCGAAGTGAGAGACCAAGTGTGATTCGCTTCCAAAGCGGCCAATTCAGATTGCATGGCAGCTTGCCAGTGGGAATTCGAAGCTGCTTCGGTATAAGAGGTAGGCTCAATATCCTGACAAATAGTAGCAGCAAAGGAGCGATGTTGTGGGGAGTAACGATGATAAGAGATAAAATTGCAAAGAGGATATCGCGTACCTTTTTGGGAACCAAACGACGAAGGCAACAGTGGTTTGGGAGACGTTACCTGGTTGCAAACATAATTGCGTAAAGCCGGAGGAGGGACATGAGGACGTTGAGAACGGCGGAGGGCTGGTGTGGGAGGAGGACTGGAGGGAGGGGACTGAACAGGCTGGGCTTGTTCTACAAGTGCTGGGGAAGGGACCGGTTCTGGTGTTGGCATTTGTTGGGCAGTGGAAAGAGGTCCTGAAGGGGCAAGATCAGGCATAAAATGAGGAAGTACAGGTGCTGAATTTGGAGCAGTGGATGGAGTGGACTCATAATGAGACTGATGCGTTTTTTGTAGTAGCCTAGTAAGTATTTGTTTTCCTTTTTTAGTTTTCCCGGCAAAGAGTTGGGCGGGTAGCTTCTTTTTTGGGAGTGCAAAATATTACTCCTACCACCACAGTGTTTGGAATTGGAGATGGAGTTGATATGGCTCCTCCCTCAACGAGGCCGATGAATTTTGTTTCCGAGGAAACGTTGGTCGAAGCCAGGAGAAGTCGGGGTGCTCAAGTTGACGATGGTACTGCTCAGAGAGATAGGTCCCTCTACGAGATCTTAAAGGAGAACAAGGATAGACGAGACGCTGAATTCAATGAGCGGTTCAAGCATCGACCACCCAAAGCTTTCGATGAGGACGAGACAGTTTCTTGAAAAGCTAGAGACGTCCAAGAGAGAATACGACAGGCGAATGGCGGATGAAGAAGCCCAGCTATTGCAGAGTTTCCAAGCAGCAGTACTTGCAGCACAGTCTGCAGTTGTACATGAGGCTACGGAAACACTCCCAGTTCCTGAGGTCCAGGAAAAAAAGATTAGTTGGGAGGAAGAATCCGCCGGCTTGCCCTTCGGGTATGATTATCGAAGTCAGGCCACAAGCGAAGAAGGCAAAGATTGATATGGGAAACTTGGACTCGGTAGAATCGGCCAATGGCGATTCTGATAAGCCTCGATCATGTTGTAGCTAATACAGGTTTAGTTTCATACAGTGATGATAGTGAAGAGAACTAGCTAGGCTCCTCTGAAGTATATATTTTTGGACCTAATAGTGATCTATTTATGTACTATCTTTTCAATTGGGAAATGGTGTTGTGCAGTGGTTGCGCAGTATCGTGCTGCACTCGGATCTCATCTCGGCAATGAATGACTCTCGATCGTTGATTGCCGAGATGAGATCCAAGCCATTGGATCCACAATCCGATGGCTCCTGCTGCGCACCTCATTGCACAGTACCAAACCAAAGTTCCTATCTTTTAGGGTTCATTTGTATGGAGGATTTGGAGACATAATAGGATATGTAATCTTGTGGGGTTGGTGAATCCGATGTTTGGTGTTAGCAATTAAGAGAAAAAATTAAAAATATACCCCTATTGCCAATTGATTTTAGGATGAAATTGTCCAAGAAATTTAATATAGTATTAGAGCTAGGTTTTGGGTGGCCTCGCCACACGTGGTCGAGTCTCTGGTGCCAGAGTCAAATCTCATGGTCTCCTCAGTTCGTACCTCCATAAACATTCAGGGCTGCACGTGAAGAGGAGTGTTAGACTTTATCCCATATCGTTCATCTAAGCTGCCCAAGCATGGTTAATAAAATCTAGAAGCTACTTCACCTATTGCTGATTGATTTTAAGTTCAAACCGTCCAAAAAATCTAACTATTTGTTCATTTTCAAGAAGCTAAATTGTGGAAATGATGTTCCCTAGTTAGAATTTTGTGTCCAAAAAAAAAAATCAAGCACCTTAAATTCTAACGGGAGACCTGTTGTGATGCATAAACGAGCTATTTGAGATGGGTAGAGACACGAATGACACATGATTGATTATCTTGAACTTTTGTCTCAAATTCACAATAGGCAAGCTAGCTGACGTATTATGTTTAGTTGGGCAATATCTCAGATTAACATTCAAAGAGGCAGGTCAGAATCTTGCATTTGAGAATGGGTTTTTGATGCGGGTCGATATTTTGATTATTCTAAAAATATAGGAATCTTAATTTATTATTTTGAGTTTAGCATTTTCATAGAAATGTTTTATTTTAGTCAAGATAATTTATAAGTATTTAGTTTTTCTAGTTTGATTCGATATAGTTTTCCTATTTTGAATAGGTTTCTTGGTTAAGGAAAATTAGAATTGATTTTATTTCCTTATATTTATTTTCCATTTTAGAATTTAAGAAAGCTAGGTTTAGGAATTCTATTAGTATAAATAAGGTTGTAAGCCTTGGGGCTAAGGAGTTATTTATGATAGATTAATGAAAATTTGAGAAGTTTTCTCATATTTGTGTGTTCGTAGAGGGAGTTCCTTTAGTTCAAACGTGTTCGTGATTGTCCTTGTTGCGCGATCTTCTTTTTTGACACACCTCCCTGCATCAGTTTCTAGAAGGAAAATAAAAGCTAATGGCAACCGCTATCAAGAACCCTTTCGTTAACCTAAGATCCAACACAATTTTAAAGAAACAGATTTCATGCTTTCACCATGTTCGGCTTGAAACCTTGACCTACTCTCAGGCTTAACAGTCCCCATATGACACCTAATCCCCGGTGGTGACCAATGTTTTAGTCATACGGGGAGCAAGTTGGGTTTTCACGATAGCTTCTGAACCCCCGTTGACTAATATACTAACACTCCGCTAACTCCCACGGATATATATCGTCTGAAAAGAAGAAGAAGAAAGAACCCCATATCCTTGTCCCAATTAGCATGTAAATTCATGTCTTAATGCAAATACTTTTGCTTCTGGGTTTCAAAAAGAAAAATAAAGACCAAACCATGTATCCCTTAAAAAATAATCTAACAGAGTGGCTGATTTCACTTTTTTTTTTATAAAAAAATAAAAGCATGAGAGATTCAGTTAGATATATTGAAAGGTTCAGATTAATGGCTCAGGGCTAAGTCCTTGAAATGTAAGGTTCATTAAATCTAGTACCACTTGATGGACCTTTCAAACGTAAGAAAATATCCAACCGATAACTATTCTAGCACCACTTGACAAACATAATACTCCAAAAGAAATATTTCATGGAATTTATCATGAATGAGAATTGTACATTTATCGGTAAACCTTGTTTGTTGCAATACACAACTTTACAAGTCTACGAGACAGTCCAGTACCTCGTTACAACTTTACCTAAACCTTAAACTACTTCATTACCGGTTTAATTTACAATACTACATCTATTAAGGACGAGTTTGATCATTAATAGCATTACTACCCAATTTTTTTGGCTGGAATCTCATCCAGAACTACAGGCACTTATTCTGCATTACAACTTTTTCCATTGCCCTATATGCCCTCGGATGACTAAAGATCGCTTCTCTAAACATCGAATGATAGACATCTCTTTCAATCAGTATGCTTGGGATTTTGCTCACAAGATATTCTCGAAATTTCAAAGCTATGAGGATTGGGTATCAAAGTAAAATGGACTTGAAATATATGAGGCGAAGCTATGTTGGAGATCTGTGGCAGTAGTCATCAAGGGAGTGTTTTTCGACCTTTCAGGTACACGTCATCTTTTTTCATGGTCCTGCAAGGACAATTCAGTTGGGCCAATATATCTAGAGGTTTCAGGCCTTTTCTCCTTGGGTTAGGGACAAGAGATAATTCTGGGCCTGTCCTATTTTTCAATTCTATAGCTCACTAGATCTTTTTCCTATAAAGTGCAATTCCTTATAGATCCTGTGGAGTGTATTTTACATTTTTATCCCGTTTAAAAACAAATGAATGCCCCATGTCATTTTTAGGGTTTCAAATCTGAAATCTCTCCCCTCTCTCTCCAGTTGCAGTCACCACACCCTCCCATATGTCTCCTCCGCCACCTAACCCTCCAACGCCACCACCGCCGGCCATCTCTCCACCGCCATCCTCCCTCCACCACCGCCGCCGGTGCCGCCACCGCTGAACCTATACACAGAGAAAGATGATGTGAGCGGAGCGGACGAAGCTGATGTGGATGCCAAGACCACGGTGCTTGCCGGAGCACGAGGCACTTGAAGACGACGTAGGAGACGGAGTAATGGAGGTCCACTGAGATATCTTCGATCCAATTTCAGAACGCAGTTGAGATGGGATCCATAGACCGCCGCTTCTCTTGCTCTCGCCGCCGACTACGCCGGATCCGGATTCATCCTCACCGTCACTTTCCTCGGTAAAATCCACGATCCTCATCTGCATCTTCATTCTTCACAGCAGATTGAGTTCTCCACACATGTATTTAAAGCATCTCCTCTCATCTCCAAAACTGATCGAGTTCATCCCCTTTTTCTGTGCCGTCATCGCTTAAACGGACATATCTCTCGGTAGGAAACTCAGTATGAGGTGATGACAAGGCCACGGCTCTCCGGATTATTGTCGCTATAAATACATATTGTCTTTTTTCATCTTTTCTTTTATTATTCCGTGAATTAGCTTCAGATTCACAATGTTAATTGTAAATAGATTCATAGCGTTAATTGTAAATTTAGAAAGAATTTAACATTGTTAACTGTAATTTTACACTTTTATCAATTAACAATGTTAATTGTTAATTGTAGTGTGAATTTAGATAAAAATGAACACCGTTTATTATGGTGGCAGTGGTGGTAGTGTAGGAGGATGTATGGGCCGAATGGTATTAACACTGTTAATTGGGGTGTGAATTTACATAGAAATTAATCCTGTTAATTTAGACAAAAATTAACACTGTTAATTGTGGTGATGGTGGTGGCGGCGTTGTGGTGGTGGTGGTGGTGGCGGCGGCGGCGGTGGTGTAGGAGAATGTATGAGCCAAAGGATATTAACGCGTATGGGTCAAGGGATATTAAACACTATTAATTGGGGTGTGAATTTATATGGAAATTAACACTATTAATTTAGACAAAGATTAACAATGTTAATTGTGGTGGCGGCATTGTGGTGGTGGTGACGTGGTGGTGGCGGTGGTGTGATGGTGGTGGTGGTGGTGTAGGAGGATGTATGAGCCGAAGGATATTACACTATTAATTGGGGTGTGAATTTACCTGAAAATTAAGACTGTTAATTTAGATAAAGATTAACACTGTTAATTGTGGTGGCGGCGTTGTAGCGGCGGCAGTGGCAACGTGGTGGTGGTGGCGTGGTGGTGGTCGTCGTGGTGGTGGCGGTGGTGGTGGAGGAGGATGTATGAGCCGAAGGATATTAACACGTATGGGCCGAAGGATATTAACACTGTTAATTGATGTGTGAATTTACACGAAAATTAACACCGTTAATTTAGACAAAAATTAACACTGTCAATTTAGACAAAAATTAACACTGTTAATCGTGGCGGATTAACACTATTAATCCGAGTATTAACACTATTAATTGGGATGTGAATTTAGACGAAAATTGACACTATTAATTTAGACAAAAATTAACACTGTTAATTGTGGTAGCGGTGGCGAAGTGGTGGTGGTGGCGGCGTTGTGGTGGTGATGGTGGCGTGGTGGTGGTGGCGGCGACGTGGTGGTGGTGGTAGAGTGGTAGAGTGGTGGCAGCGGCATTATGGTGGTGGTGACATAGTGGTGGTGGCGACATAGTGGTGGTGGCGGCATTGTGGTGATAGTGGTGGTGGTGGTGGCGGTGTGGTGGTGGTGGTGGCAGCATGGTGGTGGTGGTGGTGGTGGCGGCGGCGGCAGCGTCGTGGTGGTGTCTCGATCGTCTCTCTCAAATCGCTTTTTTTTCAAGGGGTATTTTTGTCAATAAAATAATGAAGAGGACCTATTGGACTATGGACTCTTTGGACAGGACCTAGTGGGCTATTCATCACCCAAATAGAACCGGCCAGGAAGTTGCTCTAGGGACAACTCTACTGAGTTGTTTTTTTTTTTGTGCCATCCTCTGGCCCAATTGTAGTTCAACTTTTGGGTCCAAAAAAATTCAAAAAGTCTATCAACATGAAATGATCTTATTGTGGGGCCCATTATAGGTCCCACAAAAATGATCCGATCCGTACATTAAATTTAAAATATTTTTTCAGGGGCCCCCGCAAAAATTTAGCTGAATCCAATATCTAAAAGTACTCGATTTAATCATCTAATTTTTCATTCAGTTCCGAACCTAAATGAAAAATTAGATGACGAAATCGAATATTTATAGATATTAGATTGATCTAATTTTCATAAGGCCTCCTGAAAATATATTTTAAATTTAATGAACGAATCAAATCGTTTGTATAGGACCCGTAGTGGGACCCCATCAAGATCAGTGCACGATTTGTGCATGGTTATCTGTGTCAATAGCAAAGTTGAAAAAAAAAATCAAGCAACTTAAATTTTAAGTGGGGACCTACTGTACGATGCATACATGAGCACCATCTCGAGTTCCTAATAGCCGTGCCAAAAATTACTCTGATCCGAGATAGGGTAGGGACACAAACGACACATGATTGATTATCTTGATCGAAGTTTGCCTTAAATGCATAATAGTCTTTCAAAAATTCTCAAGACAAACATGGCTCGTTCATGCCTATATCGATGTCTAAACAGTGTGATTTTACACACTTGCGCAACAAACCAAACAAAATGAATGACTTGACTCACTTTTTCAGATACAGAATAGGGTCCATGTGTACCGCTGTTTAGAAAAGACAACCCAGGTCAACTCACAAAAACCTAATTCAATAATTCATTGCTTGACTCTTGGGTCGATTCTGATCATTCACAGTTGCTTGGTTGAATCCAATCTCCAACAAAGCCAAACAGTACTGGGAAGAAAATTCACAAAACAGAGACGTCCAAAAACGTATACATGGGAAGGATTCATACAGGGTCCACAAATCACCCCAAACAACACGGTATGCATTTATCTCTTTCCATGAGGGAAAAAAATATCTCCTTCTTGTAAGACTAATTTGTGGTCTCTATTTTCTTATCTTAGAATATAAATGCATGATATAGAAGTTCAATTGTAAGACTAAGTCCACCCTAAACAACACGGTATGCATTTCTCTCTTTCCATGCATGAGTGGAAAAAAATATACCTTTTTTTGTCAGACTAATTTGTGGCCTTAATTTTCTTAGAATATATAGTTTCACAATCCATTTTTCAGGAGTCCCGCAAAAAAATAGCTCAATCTGATATCTAAAATTACTCGATTTAATCATCTAATTTTTCATTCAGTTTTGGAACCTAAATGAAAAATTAGATGATGAAATCGAGTACTTATAGATATCGGATTAATCTGATTTTTCATAAGGCCTCTTGTAAAAATATTTTAAATTTAATGGACGGATCGGATCATTTGTGTAGAACATGTAGTGGACCCCACATCGAGATCAGTGCATGATCTGTGCATAGTTTATCTGTGTCAATAGAAAAGTTTAAAAAAAAAATCAAGCTACTTAAATTCTAACTGGGGAGCTACCATACGATGCATACATGGGCTCCATCTTGAATTCTTAATAGTCATGCCAAATATTACTCTGACCCAAGATAGGGTAGGGATACAAACGACACATGATTGGTTATCTTGATTGAAGTTTTATCTCAAATGCATAATAGTCTTTCAAAAATTCTCAAGACAAACATGGTTCGTTCATGCCTATATCGATGTCTAATCAGTGTGATTTTACACACTTGCGCAACAAACCAAACAAAATGAACAACTTGACTCACTTTTTTAGATGTAGAATAGGGTCCATTTGTACCGCTGTTCATAAAAGACCCAGGTCAACTCACAAAAACCTAATTCAATAATTCATTGCTTGACTCTTCGGTCGATTTTGGTCGTTCACAGCTACCTGATTGAATCCAATCTCCAACAAAGCCAAACGGTACTAGGAAAAAAATTCACAAAACAGAGACGTCCAAAAACGTATACATCTGAAGGATTCATACAGGGTCCACAATCCACCCAAACAACACGGTATGCATTTCTCTCTTTCCATGAGGGAAAAAAATATCTCCTTCTTGTAAGACTAATTTGTGGTCTTTATTTTCTTATCTTAGAAAATAAATGCATGATATAGAAGTTCAATTGTAAGATTTAAGTCCACCCCAAATAACACGGTATGCATTTCTCTCTTTCCATGCATGAGGGGAAAAAAATATACCTCTTTCTTGTCAAACTAATTTTTGACCTTAATTTTCTTAGAACATATAGTTTCACAATCCGTTTTCCTCAATGAAAGAGTGTAACATTTTCTACAATATTGCTTATTATGAGAATAATTTCATTGTATTTAATTGTTTGTTTCCTTAAAAAAATATGTTCTCCGGACACCTGGTGGGCAAAAGTTGACTGGAATACCTAATTGTCAATAAAAAGATGAGTTATCCAACAAGCAATATTGGACAGAGGGGGTACAATTTATATTTGTCCGCTCCGCATGCATTAAATTTGGTAAGAAACTAAATTGGAACTTTTTTATGCACGTTAGTAGATTATACTGAGTTCTTTTAATTTGAAGATAAAATTTGAAATCTTTTTTGCCTAAATTACATTATTTATTAGTCATAAATTTGCCAGTAATAGACATGGACAATCAATTAGACGTACCCCTCCAGAAAAGAACCAAACATGACATGGACAACCACCATACTTTGGATGTACCGTTGGGAAAGACCCTAAACGTGGAGAGATTATATATTGAGTGTTTTTGGAGCAATGTTCCACACTAATAATAACAAATTGGATGTCATTTTGTTTCCTAGTTTATCAATATAATAGTTATGGGTATGCAGTATATTACCGATCAAAACACGTGTGGCATACCATAGGTAATTGCTTCAAGACCAAAATTTTGATCTGAACCGTTAATCTTGTAAAATGTGAGGTTAAACTTTAGAATATATTTACCGTTCATTTTGCATGAGAACTTAATTTCCATGTGTTTGTGCGTCTATAAACATCAAATCACACTCACATTTTGTAAACTCATATATTTTTGTGTGTTCTACGTACTAAATGAATAGTTCAGATCATAGTTCTGGGCTCAAGATATGGTCAAAAATTGAGAGTTTGGAGGAATACGGAGGAATGTAGTGCGGAGGGGAGCTGGTCCCTGATGGAAGTGACGAAAATATCTTTTTCCTTGGCTAAGAATTTTCCACATATTGACTTGACTTGGAGTTTGAGTCAATGAGCGGTAATGCTAGAGCACTTTGTTATAAAGAGAAAAAGTATTATTTTATTAATATTATTTAGAAACGTGTTTTTTTGTCACAAATAATATGAGTAAGGAAAAATTAATTGTCGACTAAAAGTTGTCAAGAATTCCCACCTAGTGACGAAATCTGTTTATCGTTACCAATAGTATCTTTTGATGATGAAATATTTCGTCGCAAAAAATGAATAATTGGTGATGAAATTTTTTCCCTCGCCTATTAATGCTTTTTGACAACGAATTTTTTTGTCACCAATTATTAACTCTAGCAACGACAAAATTCATCGCCAAAGGTGATTCATCAATGAAAAAAATTTATGTTGCCAATATAAGGAATCGGTTTTCGTCACAACAGACATTTTCATATGGGAAAAAAATCCTAGTTTCTTGCTCTAGCTGCATTTCGAACCCAGGTCAGTGCAAGCTTTGACCAATTGCCAATATTGTATATACATTAAGGAGGATTAGCAGGGTGTTAGCCACACACATTTTTCAGTATATATTTCAAATATCTAACATATATGTTTAACACTAAATTGTATTCCAAACGTCATTTTGAGCCTTTAATATAACATATATGTCATTATGGTAGAACGTAGACAATATATCCATACAAATACGGTTCTGACCAAATAAAAAATGGAGAGACAGATCGGGTTGAAAGTGATTCTCTAATGCTGTTTTAATGTTTTTCTTTCTTAAGAAAATTTTGCAAGAAGAAACAATAAGTGGGATGGTTACAACGAGTACTCAATAATGTCTTGCCCTATAAGACACATGTTTCATAGTCTTCAAATAACTTATCGGTACATATGGAGTTCCTCTAGTTTATACGTGTTCGTGATTGTCCTTATTGCGCGTTCTTCTTTTTTGACACCCCTCCCTGCATCAATTTCTTGAAGGAAAATAAAAGTTAATGGCAACCGCTACCAAGATCCCTTTCGTTAATCTATGATCCAACACAATTTTAAAGAAACAGATTTCAGGCTTTCACCATGTTCGACTTGAAACCTCGATCTATGCTCAGGCTTAATATTCCCCATATGACTCCTAATTCCCGGTGGTGACCAAGATTTGAGTCATACATGGAGCAAGTTTGGGATTTCGGGGATATGGATAACCTCTGAACCCCCCGTTGACAAACATACTAATACTCCGCTAACTCCCACAGATATGTAGTTTGGAAAAAAAAGAAGAAAGAACCCCATATCCTTGTCCCAATAGCATGTAAATTCTTGTCTTAATGCAAATACTTTTGCTTCTGGGTTTCAAAAAAAAAAAAAAAAAAAACCAAAACCATGTATTCCTTAAAAAAAATCTAACAGAGTGGCTGATTTCACTCTTTTTTTTACAAAAAGCATGAGAAATTCAGTTAGATATATTGAAAGGTTCATATAAGCTAATAGCTCAGGGCTAAGTCCTTGAAACGTAAGGTTCATTAAATCAAGTACCACTTGATGGACCCTTCAAACGTAAGAAAAAATTCAATAATTTTGATTCTCATTTAGGCGGATTCTGGTTGTTCATAGCTGCTTGCTTGAATCCAATCTCCAACAAAGCCAAACGGAACTGGGAAAAAAATTTACAAAACAGAGACATCCAAAAAGGATTCATGCAGGATCCACAATCCACCCCAAATAACACGGTATGCATTTCTCTCTTTCCATGAGGGAAAAAATTATCTCTTTCTTGTCAGACTAATTTGTGGCCTTTATTTTCTTAGAATATAAATGTATGATATAGAAGTTGAATTTTAAGACTAAGTCCACCCCAAAATAACATAGTATGCATTTCTCTCTTTTGGCGTCTGGTCTGCGCATCCGTGCCGTCTGATATATTTTTAGACGGTTCGGATTGAAACTCTCTCTCCTCTCACCCTTACACTTTCTCTCTCCTTTCTCTCTCCAAATTTGGGCCATTCAAATACAGAATGGACAGTTCGGATGTGCGAGTGGGCACCACGCGGTACCTGCTTGGCACTAAATTTTTTTCCTCCAATTGGTTCCGCAGCTTCTCTAGTTCACCCCCAAAATTGACGCCATCCCCCACCTCACCGCCGCCGGTCCGACACACAACCATCGCCGCAGTCACACCATCGCCGCCAATGTCTCGCCATCCCTCTGGTAACAGAAGCCCCAACCAATTTTGAAGGAAAGAGAATACACCCTGCAACTGTATTAACCTTCAATCTTCATTGCTACTGAACTCTGTTTCGACTACCTATGTTTCCTTCTAGTGCATTAATCCAGAAGCGTCTTCTTTACATCTCACTCGCCTATTTATTTCATTTTCTTCTATCTGCCTTTGAATGCAAACTTGGTCTTGAAAGAAACGAAGAACCGAAGTTCATTGGGGAAAAAACAGAGCACATGCCATTGGAAACAAAAAAAAAAAAAACAGAGTACATATATCAAAGAGAGAATGCAGGTATACTACCACCACAATGGCCCAAATTGAAACGCAAACAAAAAATCAACAGGAAGCCGGAAACGCGACCAACACCCAGGGCTCCGACCAAACAATAGGGGGAGAAATTTGGAAGTCTTTGTTTTGAAATTTTGCGAGACGTTATCAACAAATTTGGTGTTCTCCATTCAATTTCTTCAATTGCAGCTCTTTTGTTTGAAATGAAGAACAAGGGTAAGCAAGCAAAATGGAACAAAATTCAAAATTAATATTTCGTTTGTGAATGGAATCAAAATTCAAGTGAAAAGGTAAATATACTGCAGAAGACATGTCTTGAATGGTAAATGTCATAATCTGTACTCTGAAGTAATAGCAACAATGAAAGGGGGCTGCCGTGCAAAAACAAAAACAATGAAACTGGGTTTGGAAAGGCATGATTCCAGTAATGCTAGAAGACCTTCAAATCTAATTACCCATTTTGGGATTACCACTTATGCTTGCTTTGAGATGGGTTCTCAACTAAACTTAAAATGAGATGATGTAGGACAAAAATGAAGAATTTTTGTATTTTATTTTTATTGTTTTAGAATAAGATTTTGATTAGGAATATTTTCGTTTAGGTTAGAATTATTAACTTTCCGTATTCAGTTGGATTTTGATTTCTACCTTTATTGCCGCTTGTTTTGGCATGATTTATTATTTCTTTTACTGTAGGATTTCTAGGGTTAGGGTCTTATAAAAAGGGCTATAACCTATTCAATTATTAAACTTTAAAGATTTTTTATCAATACTATTTAGAAATTCTCTCTTTCTTTCTTGTGCGCAAAATTTGCTTGTTGCGACGAGTTGTTTATCTCGTTTGGACTAATACGCTAACTAGTCTCTCGTGAATTCCGTTGCGTCAAGTGGTATCAGAGCAAGGCTTTGCCTGGTCCAATGGCACCAAACAAAGTTGAAGACACACCCATTGACGTTGGTCGTGGTGAAGAATTTAACAGAACCTGCACCAAGGGATTTGCCCATGGTCAATCTGTTAAATACAAAGTTGATAGGAACCACGTTGAAGGATTTGCCCGCAACCAACCTATTAATCAAAACGTCTCTGGAGGATATTCTTATTATCAACTTGATAGTGAGGATGAATATGAAGACGAGTTATTTGAGGATTATTATGGATATCAGTCGAATAAGCGACATTCAAGGTTTGAAGGGTGTTATCGCACAGATGACGCTTTTCAACTTTTCAGGTACAATCAATAATTCCTAGTTTTAATGGGTATTGTCATCTTGAGAATTTAATTTATTGGTTTCGTAAAGTTGACAAGTTTCTTGAGTATATGGGAATTCTGGAAGAAAAGGAAGTTAGATATGTGGCTAGTAAATTATAGGACTATGCTTCTAGATGGTGGAAGCAATTGCAATATAATCAGGAGCGCCAGTATAAACAGCCAGTCAAGACATGGCTCAGGATGAGACGATTGATGAATGATAGATTTCTTCAATCGCATCATGGTTGGATGTTGTATGAAAAGTATCGAAGAAATCTTGAGTCCAAGCGATTGTCCCGAGATAATCTCGAGTTGTCTTATTCTTTTTCATGTAATAAAAATTATACCATTGCGGCTACTGAAAACTCAAGGGACACATCACTGAGACCGTTGGGTTCGAGTCAATCAAGCTTTGAAGGTCAACAAACCGATAAAGAACTTTCAATCTCAGATTCATTATGTTCTAGCTATTATGATGGATATGAGATCGCAGAAGAGGAAGGAGATCGCGTTGAACTAGAGGAGGTGATATTTGTTGAGCCCAACATCGAAGAAACAGTGGATGTCGATGTTGAATGCAGTCATTGTGGGCACATTGAAGCTGATGGTAAAGAGAAATTTGACCTTGGTATTAGCGAAAAAGAGGAAACTATAATTGAAGTTGATAATAAAAAAAATGGTATCGATGTTGGTGATCAAGTTGTTGATGACCAAAATAATTGTCTATTGGAGGTAGTTGATACTAATATTAGTGTCAATGATGAGATTTTGGTTAGCGACATTGGCGAAAGTAAATTGGTGTCCGAAAAAGTAGATTCAAAAGATTCAGCCAACAATCATGTCGAAGCATACATCCATGGAAAGGATTCAAACCATGATTGCGGGCAAAGCAGAATTAATGATGTTAATTTTGTCGATTTTCTTGGTGTGCAACAATTTGATTGGGTTCCGAACATTCGTTTAATACATCTTGTCAACAAGTTGAAGTATGAAGAGAAAAGATCAAGGCATAAATACTTTTCTTTAAATGATTTTTGGAAGACGAACAAGAGGTTGAAGTATTCCAAATATCTATTTCTTTGGAATGGAAGGTGGCAAGTTTCTAACGAGAACTCGAGGTCGAGTTCTTTTGAAGAAAAGAAGACTGATGTAGGACAAAAATGGAGAATTTTTGTATTTTATTTTTATTGTTTTAGAATAAGATTTTGATTAGGAATATTTTCGTTTAGGTTAGAATTATTAACTTTCCGTATTTAGTTTGATTTTGATTTCTACCTTTATTAGGGTTCTTGGTCTACAAGAATTAGGATTTTATTTTAATTAATTAGGAAATATCTTTTGTTTAATGCCGCTTGTTTTGGCATGATTTATTATTTCTTTTACTGTAGGATTTCTAGGGTTAGGGTCTTATAAAAAGGGCTATAACCTATTCAATTATTAAACTTTAAAGCTTTTTTATCAATAATATTCAGAGATTCTCTTTTTCTTTCTTGTGCGCAAGATTTGCTCGTTGCGACAAGTTGTTTATCTCGTTTGGACTAATACGCTAATTAGTCTCTCGTGAATTCTGCTACGTCATGAGAAGTGGTCTGCAATTGCAAAACCTTATCTGGCGAGTCAAGCTGTATTTTTTTTACAACGTAATCAACTGTTTAATTGATAGCCCCAAAAAAAAAAAACTGTAATCATTAAGAAACCATAATTCACCCATCAAAAAATGGATGGTGTTACAAATGTTTCACAAACAATAACGCAGACTAATGTTGAAACTTCGTTCTTGTCTCAATGTCTTTTGCAATTGAATCAAGGCGGTTCTCCTTATTAAGACCACTTTTAAAAATCCAGCTAAACTTCAAACTTCACCAGGACCATTTGTTTCGACACTTGGATGTCACTGCACTTTCGGCACTTCCATTTGGGTCAAGCAGAGCTCGGATCTGTGATGCTACAACATGCCCTAGTAGAAACAAAAATGATGCATAATGGAAATGGTTTATTATTTAAGAAATAGATATTTAGTTTTATTATTTTGGTTATAAATTATTTTTGAATATTCTGCTTAGAGTGCCATTTGTTTTGGCAAGTTTTCTTTTAATATTTAGTATTTTGAGATCAAATCTTTTGATTTTGGTAATATTGAGTCAAATAGCGATTCACCGGGATTCAGCTTCCTGTTTTGCTTATTCCTTTTTGGTCTTAGGTTTTTAGTATAAAATAAGTTGTAGGGTGACATTAAAATAGAGTTGTTATTGAATTAAAGAAAAATTGAGAGTTTTCTTATTGTCGTGTGTTCGAAGAGGGAGTACCTCTAGTTCATACCTATTTGTGTTTATGTTTCAAAGAGAGAATCTTTAACATAAGCAAGTTCGTGATCTCTTCTTGCAAATAGTTTCGTAAAAGGAGGCTGCGCTGCATCAGATACCAATTGTAACAACCCGAATCCTCAAGCACCACCACCAAACACATAATAAAATTAAACGTTTAAACATCACCTACTCAATAAGCAACCACAACACCACAACTAATTAAATGTTATTCCCCACTTTTTCAACAGGAGCATCCTCCCTTTATTCTTCTACTACTTAACAGTAGTTCCAATTACTTTGGTTACCGGCGCCCCCCCTCCCCCCTATTTGTCTTGTTTCTCAAATATATATATAGGTCAGACACAGTTCCCTTAGCACCTCACGTGCACACACACACTTATTAGCCACCTAAGGCTTTCCGTGCAACAAACATATATATCCACCCAAGTCATTGCCCCACCGCTAGAAATTAACAACAAAATAACTAATGGGCCGTTCTCTCCATTTTTGTCCTTATTTTCCTTTCATAAAAAAGGATTGATTTTTGATCCCTCTTTTATATGTAATACCCATGTAAAACACACACACACACGTTTACACGGCATGTCCACTTTGTGCACCAATAATCATGTCATTCAAATTACGGGTATTACATCAAGGTTCCGTTCTGTGGTCTTTACTGTATCTCAACCGCCCTTGTGGTAGTGGTGGCACCGGCAGTGAGGGTCCTAATAGGCGTTTTTGGGCGGTTGGACTTAGGCGTGTGGATCTATTGCTTTCTTACAGGTTTTGCTTTAGTTTTTGTTTTCTGTTTTTGTTGGTTTTCTTCCCTTGTGTGAAACTTTCTCACACTCCCTATGGGTGTTTTTGTGGTTGATTTCTATGTCGTTTTGATGGCTTTTCAAGGTCGGAGTCGAGACTTGTGTGAGGTCTTGAATGTTCGTTTATGAGTTTAGGCATCCTTTGTGGTTGCTTTCCTCCCTCCTTGGGGTGGCAACCTGTTATCGATGTATGATTTCGTATCAATGAAAGCACCTTTAAGCATTGACCAAAAAAAAAACATACAGGGAGACCTATGGTACTCACCAGTTATTACATTGAGTACCATATGCACCATGATTTTAAATGGTTGGTTTGAAACTGAATAATCCAATCTATTAATTAACCAATTACCCATCTCTCTCCCTCTCCCTGTCTAGCAATTCTGCAAAAACCGACATTCTCTCATCTGACTCTCTCTCCCTCCTGCTTGTTCTGGTTCGACGACCTCATTTCGGCAATGACTCACTCCGACGTCCTTGCTAATGTGACAATAAGTCTCTTTCTCTTCGAGTTGATTCCATCTTGTTGTTGGGAAATTGGAGCCTTGCGCTCGACTCACAACGAACAAAAACACTTCAGGATCTTGGGATACTATCGTCATAGAAAATAAACCAGAGAAAAGGAAGAGAAAGAGGAACAGAAAAACAGGACACACAGATATACGAGGTTCGGCAACTTGCCTACGTCCCTGGGAGTAACACCAGTCCACTATAAACAAAGAAAACTAAAGATTGCAAGTCTTCTCTTTCCTCTTTAAGAAAAGTTTTCTTTTGCACTCTCTCTTTAGAATTCTCTCTCTGTATAGCAAAAACAGCCTCTCACTTTTTCAGCTTGCTCACTAGCAAACTGCTCAAAAAATAGTGAATACATCAACTAATATTTATAGGCAAACCTAACTGATAGTTGGACCCGTCCAACCACCTTGGGCCGCGGCCCACAGCCCATCTTGGTCGCGAGCCTGTCTGTTGCGAGCTACCTGCCGCGTGCCTACCTGTCGCGGAACTCTTCGCACTGGTCACGGACCTTTGTTGCTGAACTCTATTGCTGAAAGTTGTCTACATCCCCAACAATCTCCCACTTGAAGATAACTGAAGCAAACCAATATCAACGATCTCAATCAATAGCGAACGTAGTGAACTTCACCCTTCCTAGTGCGACTCTGGCCCTCCAACTCCTCACGCACGAAGGCTAACTAAAGTTGAGCACAACTTCAATTTCTCGATGGTGACCGACTTTGTCATCATATCTGCCTGATTTTGGCTCCCCAAAATCTTCTCCAGTAACAGTTCCCCTTCTTCCAAATGCGAGCGAATGAAATGGTACCTCAAATCGATGTGCTTCATTCTGACATGAAACACTAGATTTTTCGCAAGGTGTATAGCACTCTGGCTGTCATTGAAAAGAACATTGTTCTCCTGCTTCAAACCCAACTCACCCAGAAAAGCCTTCAACCAAATCATCTCCTTTGCAGCCTTTGTGACTGCTACGTACTCAGCTTATGTCGTGGACAAAGTTACCAACTTCTGCAGACGCGAGACCCAACTCACCACTGTTGATCCCAAAGTGTAGACATAACTTGTGGTACTTCGCCTTGTATCATGATCACCAGCGAAATCTGCATCCACATATCCTCTCACCACCAAATCTGCTCTCCCAAAACGCAATGGCACATCCGTGGTCCCGCGGAGATACCTTAGTATCCACTTGACGGCTCCCCAATGCTGCTTCCCCGGATTGCTCGCAAACCTGCTCACAACTCCCACCGCGTGGGCAATGCCCAGCCGCGTACAGACCATCGTGTACATTAAGTTACCAATGGCCGAGGCATACGGTACCTTGGCCATGTGCTCCTTCTCAGCATCTGTCTTCGGAGACTGCACATTAGAAAGCCTAAACTAACTTCCCAGAGGCACACCTACTGCCTTGGTGTTCTGCATATTGAACCTTTCCAGAACCCGTTCAATATACTCAGCTTGACTCAACTTCAAGACCCCTTGAGTTCTGTCCCTGTTGATCCTCATCCCAAGTATCTGCTTCGCTGCACCCAAACCTTTCATAGCAAACTCTGCTGCTAACTGTTGCTTCAACTTGTTTATCTCTCGTAAACAAGACCCTCTACAAGCATATCATCTACGTTGAGTAGTAAAATTATGTAGCTCACCTTACAATGTTTAAGGTAGCAACAGTGATCCGCGTGGCACCTCGTGTAGCCGCTGCACTGCATAAAACCGTCAAACTTTTTGTACCACTGTCTAGGAGCCTGTTTCAACCCATACAGACTCTTCTTGAGTCTGCACAGCATCTCTTCCTTGCCTTTCTCAATGAAGCCAACAGGTTGCTTCATGTAGATTTCTTCATCCAAGTCACCATAAAGAAACGCAGTTTTAACATCCAACTGCTCAAGGTAGAGATTTTCTACAGCCACCAAACTCAATACCACTCTAATAGTGGTCAACTTCACAACTGGGGAAAAAATCTCTGTGAAATCAACCCATTCTTTCTGTTGAAAGCCCTTCACAACCAATCTAGCTTTAAACCTCTTGTTGCCTTCTCTCTCCCGCTTGACGCGATATACCCACTTGTTTTGTAGCGCCTTCTTCCTCGCGGGAAGCTTTGCCAACTCCCAAGTCACATTCGAGTGAAGAGAATCCATCTCCTCTTGCATAGCACATTCCCACTTCACAGCGTCACTGACCTGTAAAGCCTCGTCATAGCAAGATGGTTCCCCGTTATCTGTCAAAAGCAAATAATCTAGTGATGAAAGGTATTTTGGATTAGGTTTGGGTACCTAGGTTGATCTCCTTACCGCAGCAGCCGGTGAGCTAGATGTTGTCTCTGGAACTGCCCCATAATCTGTCCGCGAGACTGCCGCATCCATCCGGTCAGATCCCGACCCATCCCCACTGCTTTCTGGAAGATCCTCCAAACTAAAGTACTCAGGTGCCTCGTGATCCTCTCATGTGACCACCCTTGCAGGACCCTCACGATCTTCGGTAGAACTCCCACTGCATTGTTTGTTATCCCTATCCTTGTACAACACCGGCTCATTGAATATGACGTCCCAGCTTCTGATTATCTTCCGATTTTTCTCATCTCAGAGGCGATAACCAAACTCATCGCTGCCATACCCAATGAACGTGCACTTCAATGACTTATCATCTAGCTTGTTTCTAACTTTGTCACTGAGGTGGACATAAGCAACACAACCGAAAACTTTCAAGTGTGAGAGATTTACCTCCTTACCACTCCAAACCTCTTCCGATATCCCATAGTTCAACGGAATTGATGGCCCATGGTTGATTAAGTATGCTGTTGTACTGATCGCGTCTGCCCAAAACTGCTTGGGCAACCCCGCGTGTATCCGCATGCTCTGCGCACGCTCTGTCAGAGTCCTGTTCATCCGCTCCGCCATTCTGCTACAGAGTTCTTGGAAGAGTCTTCTCTAGACGGATCCCGAATAGAGCACGGGCTCTTTTGTACTCTCCCAGTTCATACTCTCCCCCATTGTCTGACCTCAAACACTTCACCTTCAAGTTTGTCTCGTTCTCTACTATGGCTTTCCACTTCATGAAAATTCCGGATACCTCTGACTTGTGTTTCATGAAGTAGACCCATACTTTCCTCGAGTGATCATCGATGAAAGTAACAAAGTACCTTGACCCACCGAGAAAATGCACTGGCGCGGGACCCCATATGTCTGTATGAACAAGCTCCAGCTTGTTTAGCTTGAGAGGTCTATCACTTTTTTGGAAACTAACCCGCCTCTGCTTGCCAAAGATAGAGTCTTCACACATGTCAAAATTCACTGACTCAATTGGCAGCTTCCCCTGTGTCTGCAAAACCTTCATCCCCTTCTCGCTCATATGTCCTAACCTGTCATGCCATAAACTTGAACTCACTTGGCTCTCCGGCCGCGGACCTTCTGCGAGCCCACCCTCACGCGGTACCACCTCCGCGAGACCCTTGTGGTTCTCATGCGGGACCACCCCTGCAAGTCCCTCCGCGATGGCATGTGAATGACTCCTATGTGAAGTTAAACAGAGAGTACCTACTTTCTTTCTGCGTGCTACCGCCATGGTATTGTTGGAGACCTTCCATACGTCTCCTGTGAATGTTGAGGTATATCCCACTGCTCCCAATTGCCCAACTGAAACAAGATTCCTCTTCAGCTGCGGACGTGTCTGACATCCTTCAAACACCATTTAAACCCCTGCGTTTCAATTTGCACATCACCCATTCCCACTATACTACATGGCTCATCATCCCCCAAGTATACTTATCCGAAGTCACTTGCTACATAGTTCTTCAGAACACCCTTGCTAGCAGTCGCGTGGAACAAAGCGCCTGAGTCAACCACCCATGACTCCGCTATACTATCCATCGAACGAATAAGTGCATCCTGCACGATGTGGGCCTCTTGCTCACCCTTATTCTTCTATGGAGCCTTACAAACTGAAGACATGTGACCCGCCTGGCCACAGTTCCAACATTCACCTTTAATGCCACGTACTTGTGTTTTGCCGCGCGACTTCTTGAAGAAAAATTTCGGTCGTCTCTTGTTCTGGTTCTAACCACTCCTAGTCTGGCCTCTGCCCCTCAGCTCAAAACTTAAAGCTGAACTTGAACTGCTAGAGCTCGACGCTCCCTTGAGCGATTTCTTTCTAACTTCTTAAGTTAGAATCAAACTGACTATATCATTCAGTTTGAGTTTTTCCTTCCCAGCCGAATTAGTAATCGCAGTAACCATACCCTGCCAGGTCTCTGGCAACTGAGACAGGATCAACAATGCTTGAACCTCATCGTTGAACTCAATACCAATAGAGACCAACTGGACCACTATAGTATTGAACTCGAAGAGATGCTTCATAAATGAACCTCCTTCAGGCAACTCGAAGTTGAACAACTTCTTCATCAAGTGCACCTTGTTTGCCGTGGATGGCTGTTCATACATCTCTGCGAGCGCGTCCATCAGATCGGACGCAATTTTTTCTTTCAGTATATTGTGCGCGATTGACTTCGAGAGTGATAACCGGATTAGACCCATCACCTTCCAATCAAGAACCCCCCATTCCGCATCAGTCTCCCTGTAGAGACCTGTATTTTCAAAAATCGCTTAAAGGTTTTATTAATATTAAAATTTTGAATAAATGTAAAATTTGTTGGAATTATTTAATTTGGGTCTTAAGTAATACAGATTGAAAGTGGAGGGAGTGCAAGTATGATTAGTATGTGTCTTAGTACATATATGTGTGTGTGGGGGGGTGTAGGGGATTAAAATCCCCAATCCACTCACTCTCCAGTCTCCCGATCTCTCTCCCTCTCCTTCGGCCCTCTCTCTCTCTCTCCACTCCTCCACTCTCAAACTCACTCCCAAACTCAAAACCCATGAAAAACAGTCATCATCCTACCTTCCTCGCATGTTCTCGAGCTCGTTGTTCATTGGGTTCGGCTCGGCAAGGAGTGTGCTTGGCGTATTTCGAGATTTGAGTTCTAGAGCTTGCGTGGCCCGATCTCTCTTCGTGTTTGCTTTCCGACTTCGAGGTAGGGATTTCTTACTCTCTCTATGTGTTTATGGGTTGATTATGTGCCTTGATTGTGCCGTAGTTCGTCGTTGTTGTTGGGATTTCATTGTCGAAAAACTGAAAATCTGCAAAAAAACTCGGTGGTATTGATACCCTCAAAAAGGGTATCGATACCCCACCCTCCCCTGGACCAGACACTGGCCAGGTATTGATACCTCGATTAGGGGTATCAATACCCCCCCCCCCTTCAGTTTCGGGCAGATTTGGTTCATTTGTTTCTTCGCGTACTCATTCAAACCCCGAACACCTTAAACACCTTTTGAATAGCTTCAAATCACTTCCAAACTTGATCGTTCGTACCTCAAAGGATTCATTGGCCAATTGATCACTTTGGGCCCTCGTCGTAGCTTAGAAAAGTTTAGAATTAAACGGCTAGGATACTCGTATATTATTTTACGCTTTTGGTTGATCGAAGTAGATGTTGTGGTATGTCTTAATGATCGATATAGAGTTGTTAACTGTTATTACATGACGTGATGATTGGTGAATTAAGAAATGTGCTATGGAGGTGTTATTGAGTACTGTAGGCCATAAAGTATATCATAGGGTACATCGTTGGTCGATGGGGTTTTCCTAGCGGTCTAGATGAGAATGGAGTAACTCGTACCTTCATGCTTCGTTTTGATTGATCATCCTAGGTTCATTTGGTATTTGTTCTGTAGATCCTCGTTTAGAACCTAGTGAGTGGTGTGTCGGGGAATTATTGTAGGATTGGTACGTGACGTAGGGCGTTGTGATAGACTTTGAAGGATTACGTGAACTCAAGGTATTTAATAATGTACAAAAGGGCATGTCCGTGAATTTATAATACATTGAATGATGATGAATGAAAGATTGTGACCTTGGGAAGTATTGTCTTCTTGTATTCAGATTGTTAATGCATATGTGTTTGCGTGGGTTGTGAACTTTGAATTGAGGGTCCTGCAACGCAAGGTGTGGTAATGCGGAGACTCTAGAGGGCCCGCAACGCGAGGTGTGGTAATGCGGAAACCCAAGTGGAGAGAATTCACTGTAACGCAAGGGGTGGTAATACGGTTGAATGTCTCACATGATGAAGGAAGTTATGGTTGGTTATAGAAGTCTGTGTTGTTGTTTGAGTTGTTTTTTGCTTGAGATGGTAACTGTCGAACAAATGAATAAATGATCGATTTTATCAAAGCTTTGAAAAGAAAGGAATTTGGTTTTGGAAAAAGGATTTTTATGAAAAATCCTCCGGCTATTCATGAGCGAATCAACGATTCCGGCATTTGGGCACAAATCAACGGATTTCGGTATTCAAGTGAATCAACGGAGCTTGACCCATAGAGGTTGAAAGTATTTCTCAAAATTATTCTGGAAATCAAAAAGGAATGTTTTCTTTTTATAAAAGAGGCTTGATGGCAATTGTTAAGAAATGGGGAAGTTAATTGTGGCATGTATTGAGGAGTCTTAAAGCGGTTTTGACGAAATGCTGTAGGTTATTTTGATCGATGTGTGTTTGATGCTGCTCCTTGTTCGATGTACAAATCATTAGGGATGTCTTCAGATGTGTAGAATTCCCGTAGTCCTAGTTCGTCGGCCCTTCGCGATATTACTTCGTATCTCACGTTGTGTATTGGTAATCATCCATTCTTATTACATGTTTCATTGCATTTACATATAGTTTGGGTATAGAATTCTCTACTGGGCTAGTGTAGCTCAACCTCTCATTTTTAGGTACACCTCAAGTATCTTGATGCGGAGTGCATGCTTGACATCATATCTATTGAAAGCCGCCCGAGAAGTGATTCTATGATCTTTTGTATGATCTTTTGAAAGGATTAAATTGTAAATTCATTTGAATTCTATTAATTTCAGATATTATGTAACCTCCAAACTTACTGTCTTTAAGTAATTATGGAGTTTGAGCCATAGTGCCAATGTTGTAAATCTTTAAACTTGGAAACCTAGTTTGTAAATGATTATTTGGAATTCTCTCTTTTAGGTATTATCAGTACCATGCGAGGATCATTTAACGAAATGGATTATTTATTTATGTTAAAAATCGAGGGCGTGACACTCCCCTTCTTTTTTCTTTCCTTTTTCTTTACCCAGCAATGGCCGATAAAGATCTTTCTAATATAAATAGTCCTCTATCTGCATCTTGCAGAAAGCAAAGTCCGAACCATCATACTTCTCAATCTTCGATTTCCCTTCTTTTGAACCCATAGCTCCCTCGGAAATCCGGACTGCCCAAAAGCTTCAATCGAAAAATTGTTGAACACCCTTAACACAACCGCGGCTCTGATACCAGTTGTTGAGAAATCGGAGCCTCGCGCTCGACTCACAACGAACAATAACACTTCAGGATCTTGGGATACAATTGTCACATAAAACAAATCAGAGAAAATGAAGAGAAAGAGGAACAGAAAAATAGAATAGACAGATATACGAAGTTCGGCAACTTGCCTACGTCTCCGGGAGCCTCTCCAGTCCGATATGAACAAAGAAAACTAAAGATTACAAGTTTTCTCTTTCCTCTCTAAGAAAAGTTTTCTCTTGCACTCTCTCTCTCTAGAATTCTCTCTCTGTATAGCAAAAACAGCCTCTCGCTTTTTCTGCTCGCTCACTAGCAAACTGCTCAAAAAATAATGAATATAGCAACTAATATTTATAGGCAAACCCTAAGTGATAGCATAAGTGATAGTAGGACCCGTCCAACCAACTTGGGCCGCAGCCCACGGCCCATCTCGGCCGCGAGCCTGTCTGCCTCGCGCTACCTGCCGCGAGCCTGACTGCGTGCCTACCTATCGCAGAACTCTCCGCGCTGGTCACGGACCTTTGTTGCTGAACTTTGTTGCTAAAAGTTGTCTGCATCCCCAACACTTGTTGCGTTTAATTGACTCCATTCGATGTGAGGCTAAATCGTTGGAGGGGAATATCATCTTCACGAATCGTAGTACTTTCAGATTTTGCACCAAGAGAGAGTTTACGTAAAAATCAAATGAATTTGAGAGTATTCACCAGCGTAGGCATTTGCATAACTGTTGCTTTCTTCTTCTTCTATTTTAATTTGGTCTGTTTTTTTTACAACGAAATAGAAAGCTACATTTTCGAGTACCATTTGAACTCTGTTTGTGCATTTTTTATACCCCACCACGTGTTTGATAAAAGATCAATATGAAAATCCTTAAGTGCGGGTTGATTTAGTCGTGCTTATTAATGCAGTATGGCACTTTAGCTCAATTATGTAATCTTAATGGTCAAGTCTACATTGCTTTCTTCTTCTTTTTGATATCCCACCACAAGTTTGATGAGAGATCGATATGAAAATTCTTAAGTGCAAAGTGATTTATAGTTGTGCTTATGATGAGGTGTTCCAAAGTGTATTGTTACTATAATTTGTGGGTTATGGCGAACTACATTTTCCTTAAATGTGAGTCCCCCAATGGACATGCATTTTGCTCTTCTCAAGCAAACTATAAATGAAACAAGGGAACCAACTACCCAACCTTTTTCTCATGAACTTGGCTATTACGAAACTGTTAAAACATCATTTTTTGAATTCCCTAAGAACTTGCCATTACATGAGGAAACTAGATGAGGAGCAATTATATCAGCTTCTTCTATGGATGATTCTAAAGGGTTCAATGAATGGTTTCCACTGTGGCTTTTTATCAAACAGATAGTGGCTAGTGAGGTATTGGACCCTGTCTAGAAACAAACACTTCCTCGCTCTTTCCCTAGTACTCATTTTATATCTCATTGCTATCCCAATGATAGTAAACTGTGACCTTCCATTCAAATCTGTACTTGCTGAATATTCGAATAAAGCGTACGCATACATAGCAGACAGAATATTTCTTCTTTTTTTGAAACAAATACATACATACGCAAAGCAGAAGAACTAGTTGACTATTTAATGAATGATCGACATCCATGGTTGCGACTTTTAGGGTCAAGTGAATAAAGACGACTATTGAAATAGACGTGACACAATCAATCGGTCTCTCTCACTAAAATTTTTTCCCTTATTCTATGGGTATAATGTGATGGTGTCTATCCTTACGGTGTCTCTGTTATGCCTTTGTGTGCCTTTTGTGGTTTCGGTTATGCCTCTTGTGGTTTTCAGTTATACCCTTTGTGGTTCCATGTTATACAACACATGGATCCACACATGGCATAACATGGAACGACACATGACATGAGAAAAAGTATTTGCTTCTGCTTCTGGTTTCACTCTTTTTTGAAAAAAACGTAAGAAATTCAGTTAGATACTCCCTCCGTTCCAAATTGAAGGTCCGGTTCGGTCTCCAATGCAAAATTTAAATTGTTAATATCTTTCAATTTACAATGATTTTTATGTGTAATATGGATCTTATATGATAGATTTCAATTAGTTCTATTATACAAAGTTTTTAAAATCTTTAAAAACATTGTAGATTAAAAGATATTAACAATTTAAATTTCGCATTGGAGACCGAACTGGACCATCAATATGGAACGGAGGGAGTACTTCATATTGAAAGGTTCATATAAGCTAATAGCTCAGGCCTCAGGGCTAGCTCCTCGAAAAAATATAACCTAGTACTACAGGATGGATCCTTCAAACGGTTGAAAACATGCATTCAGTAGTCGTGATCTTCATTTAGGTGGAATTTTTTCCCCACTAGTGCTAGAAACTACCACCATCTAAGAAACGGACCAGACGGTCAAGTGCGTCGTTACAAGTCCACCTAACCTACTTCATTAATTTCCGGTTCAAGTTACAATATTACGTCTATAAATGGATGAGTTAGATCACTAATAGCATTACTACCCAATATGCCCTCGGATGACTAAAGTTCGCTTTCCTAAACATCGAATCATATAGACCTCTCTCTTGCAATGAGTTCACTTTCAAAGCAATGAGGGCTGGGTATCGAACTAAAATGGACTTGAAATATATGGGGCAAAGCTGTGACGGAGATTCTGAGGCAATCGTCATCAAAGGAGTGCTGATTGAACAAATGAACAACCTCAAGTCCTCAACCTTCTTCACATCAATCTACTTCTCAGAAAATCAGCCATTAGAAATGAATTACACGAAGTATAACTAGGTAATGTCTAACTAATACGTAAAAAACTTGAAATCGAACATTACCCACAAAAATTGAACGGAATGAATGTTGAATGAAGTACCAAAGCCTACCTCAGTAATTGTCACCTCTGTAGTATTTGATTTTGTTTTCCAATTCTTTGTGGTCCTCCTCCAGTCAACCTGAATATTGTTAAACTCGTTTTAGATATTAATGGCAGTTATGAACGATGGAGATTATGAAATTAAAGAGGAGACTAAATGAGGAGTAAGTATATGAATATCTGCTTCTTCTATGGGATGATTCTAAAGGTTCATGAATTGTTTGCACTGTGGCTTTTTATCGAACAGGTAGTGACTAGTCATGAGGTATTGGATTCCTCTTTGTGACCTTCCATTCTACCTCAGTACTTTCAAATCATACATCTCTCTTTTCAAAATTTTCAAAAATAATTTTGAAAAAGGGGAACTCCGAAAGATCTAAATCTCAGAGATTTGAATAAAGCAAATGTGTTTTCAACTGAAATGGGCAGGTCTTTCAGCGTGTCTGTGCGGGAGAGTGTGACCATAATCTTGGATATCACTAAAGTTATCTTGCCTTTGGTTTCTAATGTTTGATGTTCGTGTTCAATACGATTGCCAAAAAGTAAAAAAACAAAATTAAAAGCTAAAATTATTTAGAGGAGGGGAGAAAGATCGAAAGTAAAGTTAGACGACTCAGACGAGAATGCAACCAATAGAACATAAGACAGAAATGAGAAAAAATATTGGAAAATGATATTGATACTCCAAAAATTGATGGAGACACTTAAAAAAACAAATGAAAGTGACTTTGAAATTACACTAGTTTTGGAGTGTCTGCATCAATTTTTGGAATGCCAATATCATTTACCAAAATATTAACAGCAACTATTTGGTAGACATGTTATTCTTGTGATAATAATGCAAACGAGAGGTCCAATAGAACAACATGTGTTTGCTTGCATGACGGGTCGTCGACTCAACTAAAACATGGCCATGAAACACATGTAGGAGGGTGGGACAGAGAGGTAGGACAGGGGGAAGTTAGATAGGGGATCCGAGTCTGATTTCCAAGTAAATTCGGTTAATCTTTCACATTGGAAGATAAGCCAAGGCATGAGTAAAAATAATGTCAAGGACCATTTAGTTTTTGAACAACTCAAGGTGTCAATTTAGTTGAACGTTAACGGATCTTTAGAGAACCAATCACACCTTCAGATATATACAATTTCTGTAAAATTTGTTTTCAAAATAATGAGAGTCCTTGAAAAATGAACATAATATTTCAGCTACACCCAACAAATAACTCTTGTTTATTGAACTAGTAAAGTTTTGAAATACCCTCATTTTTTATAACTTTTTTTTTTCAGTATTGAAAGTGTATGTATTTTTTTTTTTTGCTAAAAGACAAAACAAAAAAAAGGGAGTGTGAATATCAATTCCCTTCTTTTTTGAACATCAACCTTTAGTCTCCTTTTTTCTTTTTTGAATCCCTTTTTTTCTTTTTTGAACATCAACTTCTGTCTCTTTTTTTTCTTTTTTGAACATCAACTTTAGTTTGATCAGTTTTTTAATTCCATATGTACACAAATTCGACTTTTAAAGGGGCTTTTTTATATATGGAACCAATTTTAGTGTCCTTAGCTAGAAGTAAACATAAACTACCAATCCCACCTTCAGATAGTATATAACATGTCAGCTATACTCGATAAATAACTCTTGTTTATTGAACTATTAAAGTTTTTTTTTTATTTATAAATAAGCCGTGTCTACGCTACATGACCACAAAGTAATAGTGCAAAAGTTCATAAACGACATGGACAAACCACCCTCGACTTATTTAGTCTCCTTTTTCCTTTTTTGAACATTAACTTTAATCTCCTTTTTCTTTTTTAAATCTCCCTTTTCCTTTTTGAAAATTAGCTTCAGTCACCTTTTTCTTTTCTTTTTTGGGTTAATTTTAAAAATAGTCCCTTTAGTTCGCATGAAATCTCGAATTTGTTTCTCTAGTATTAATTGGCTGCTGATTTTGTCACTTCCTTTTTTGTTAACGCCACTCCCCTGCAAGTGTATTTTTGCACCAAAAATACACTTGCAAGGGAGTGACATTAACAAAAAAAGGTGTGGCAAAATCATTTTCCTATTAATTATGCCATTTTTAGCCTATAATTTATATTTTGTCTCAATTTGGTCCCTCTCCCTAACGCTGTTAGTAGAACTAGAGGAACTCATGGGCGAAATTGACCTTTTGCTCGTAGAGGGACGGAATTGAGACAAAATGCAAACTAGAGAGACTATTCCAGAATTTTTTCTTTTTTATTTTGCAAAGACAAACTCATACCTAAATTATTTCCCAACTTAATTCTTTCTGCTTGATTGAATAATCAAAATATATTGAGAGGGAATGGTTTCCTCATGTGATTCAACACACTACAAAAACACCTTAAGATTTATAATGTATCTTTTTTTATTCATTAACGATCGAATACTTAATACCATTGGTGGATACAAGATTCTTAAGTGGAGAAACCAAATCACATTTAGTAATAACGCAATTCTTAAAGGACCTTTCATCATAATTTTGACGAATAAAACCTAAAATACAGCAAAAATCTCTCTTCTATGATCATGAGGCCTAATACTGGAGTATGACTTACCACACAATTGAATTTTTCACTTTTTTTTTTTTTTGAAATTGGGAAATGTCAAGAACTTCAAATTGGAGGAAGGAGAGTTTGGACTTGAAGAAGTTGGAGATGAGGCGGACACCGGCAACAAATTGGATGGCGTTGTGGTTAAAGGCGACGATTCTGGTGACGAGGGCGAGTTGCGATCATGAAAACATTCCCCTGGAATTGATTGTGGAGAGGAGAATAGTGGAAGAGAATCAAGGGAGAGAGGACATGATCAAAAAAAATAATCAAGGGGGAGGAAGATGAATTTGTTGCCGGATTAGGTGGTTGTTGGGAAGGGTTTGTGGTGTATTTATGTAAGAGCAATTCACGGCAATAAATTCTATCTCTATAATAACGGATAGGACCCATAATTTTAAGATATCATCCCAAAATTCATTCCCTATCTATGGTATCAGTGTATCACATAAATAATGAAAAAGGGTAGTATTGGGAATATTCAAATTCAAGGATGAAAATATAATCCCAAAAAGTCAACGGGATGGAAACATAAGTTCGTTGGGGTTTGAGGATGATTATTTAAGTCTTCCGAGATTATCTTCTTATTACTATCCCATTAACTTTATTTTTTCACATAATCAGATTTCTCTATAAGCTCTAAAAAATACTCCGTAAGAATTTATTAAAATCAGCCCAAAATGGAACTGAAATTGCTAATACTGAACTAGCTTAAATTTTTCTAAGTTTGGAGAGGAACTGAGCTCGGCAGGAGAAAAAGAAGAAAAAAAAAAAACGACGTAATCTTTTGCAAAATAACAAAGATTAAAACCATCAAAACCTAACTAACGCCGCAAGAGAGCAAACCTAAAGAGAACAACCATGCACAATCAAAACCCACAACCAAGCTAATGATCCATGAGATCCAAAAACACAAACAACCCAAGGGAAATGGAGACGATCGAGCAACCAACCACGAAGAGGCCCCATGGACCATCATTTGCTTGCTTGCAAGATGGGTCGACATTCATTCAATCAAAACATGGTTATGAAACTGCAAATTTTTTGACTTAAAAGGCCAGGTCTTCGTTCATACACTGATTTGTGGTCTTCGCTCATACACATTTTTTGACTTAAAAGGCCAGGCTAGTGATTCAGATTTCCAAGTCGAAGTCTTTCTTTTCTAACTTAATTTGTGGTAAAGATATATAGTCGGTATAATTTGAACTTTTGGTTATCTTTTTTTTCAGCTTTGCCTTTTCGGCATAATTCACTTATCACACCATTACCTCGACAAGGGGAATAAAAAAGTGTATGAATATCCAGCAAAGTTCAAAATATGTCAATATATACCATGATGCTTAAGACACCCAAAGACTGTATTTTAGGTCTGTATCGTCTTGAGAACCTTTTTCAACTTTCGTCTACATTCTTTTACCTTTTCATTCTCTTCTACGAACGGTTAATCCACATATTTCACCTAAATCTAATAAAATTAAGAGAGAACAGCCAAAAGAGTAGGTCAAGAGACCCGAAAATTCATTCCCCAAAGGGTTAATTTCAGTTGAAGTGGTCCATGTGATCTGACAATATGTTTTTCCCATCCACAGTCTCACTGTGAATTTTTTTCTACCTTTTGCTTTTTATAAGATTTAATTTGTAGTGTTTATGGTAGGAGATTCCACGAAATTAATTACGAACCGATAACTGTGGTAGTAAGAAAAGTGTACTAGTTATATAATAAAATAGCTCGGTTTTTGAATCTTATGTACTACATAAATCCAAAGGCCCTTAGCTTTACAAGCTAATAAGATAGCTCGGTTGTTGAATTTTATGTACTACATAAATCCAAGGGCCCTTAGCTTTCCAAGCTAATCCAACGGTGTGTCATGGGCTACAGAGAGGGGAGAGATTTGAATGGATAAATCAAATCAAATCATATCCTTTTTTATGGGAACTATCTCTCCCCTCAATCAAATTCCACAAATTAAGCCACGTATGATTTAACTATAATAGTTATAGATTTAATTGGTTTGGTCATGTCTATTCATTTAAATCGAATGGACACACCTTTTGATTTAAACCTTTTCACCAATAATAGCATTTAATACTCATTAATTAGATACTTTTGAAAGGTTCCGACATATGAATTTTTAAGACTCGTGTTATGAGATTTTTACGGTTAAAACAAAGTAAATTGGTCTGAACTTTTGTGACCCTCCATGTAAATTTTTGTACTCCAATTTCTAAATTTTGGTAGTTAAATTCATAAATCTTGACGGTCCAACTAACAAATTCTGTGGTTCAAAAAAGGCACAAGTCAGAAAAGATTGGCGCAAAAGTTGTCGAATTTTTTTGGTATGACTTACGATTTTTATGGTGTTTGATTACAAATTGTTGTGGTGAAGGATTTGAAATAGCTAGCCAAGTTAATGCCCCCATCATTTGTTAAAATGAAAAGAAATACTGTAACATGTTTGGGAAGAAGAGAAAAGATGACTAGTGGATTAGGGTGATTATGGCGAAAAAAATTTCAGTGCCGAGCGGTATCACGTGGTGCTCGTTCGTGTATTCGAGCCATCCATTTAATTTTTGGATGGCTCAAATTTGGAGAGAAAAAAGGAGAGAGAAAGTGTTGGGATAAAAGGAAAGGGAGGGTTTCAATCCGAGCCATCCAAAAATATATTGGATGGCTTAGATGCGCCAAACGGATACCACGTGAGATATACCCGCTCGGTGCCGAAAAATCTCTCGATTATGACATTGGTGGAAGTTGCCCCAGCAATACCCCTCATTGACTCAGACTTCCAAGTCAAGTCTATGTGGAAAACTTTCGGCCACGAATAAAGATATTTTCGACAATTCCTCCAGGGATCGTGTATGCTCCCCTCCATACCCCATTCCTCCATACTCTTTCAAACTCTCAATTTTTAACCATATCGAGTCCAAATTTACTATGATTTGAACTATTCCCCTGATAGAACATGTAAAAATATACTCGCTATGTCCTTATTTAATTGTTCGCTATGATTTTACGTACATTTTTAACAACTTATATCTCCTGACATAAATTATTAAAAATATCCAATATAAATTTTGTTTGATAGATCTCAATTTTTTCTGTAAGACAATAATTTCAATAATATAAAACATAATATACATCGAGATATATAAGCCATTAAAAATACACGCAAAATCGTAGTGGACAATTTAATAGGGACGGAAGGAGTATGAGTTTACAAAATATTAGTGTGATTTGATGTTTTTAGACGAGTAGACACAAGGAAAATTGTCATGCAAAATAAACAGTAAATATATTCTTTAGTTTAATCTTACATCATAGTTTTGCTCTTGAAGTGACCACATGTGGTACTCCATGTGTGTTATGATTGATAAGTACCGCATACCCTTAACTTTTGAATTGATAAACGAGCTAGGACACAAAATGGCATCTGGACAAGATAGAAGTATAAATTTTTTTTTTCCACATGGAAGGAGAGAAATGCATACCGGTGCTTGGGGGTGGAGCCCTTTGGCCTAATTTCTCTACCAAACATTTTGGCACAGTATTTTTGATTGTTTTCAGTTAAATTTTACTAGACTTGGACAATTTTTTACATCACATTGTTCATCTGGAAAAAAGTTATAATAAAAAAAGTATAATTGACGCAACAGAATTAACAAAGAGATTAGTTGCGTACTAATCGAACGAATGATAAATTAAAGTCAACTAGAGAAAGTGACAAAGTCTGAATAATATTGATCAAAAGTTGCATAACATTATGTTACAAACCCTTATATAGGCCCGAAATCTTAGAAACCCTAAAAATAAAGTCAGAAAAATAAAGAGTCCCAAAATTTGGGGCTTTTGCTAAAATTGACAACGGGAAAGAAATATAGGACTTTTTCAAAAAGAACCAAATAAAAAGGAATTACGGATTAAGAGTTATTAACGAAACAAAACTTTTCTAAAACGGCAAAAAACCTAAATTGAAGGCCTAAACAAAAGAATTAGGCCAAAAAACACCGGTTGTGAGCCCTAACCGCAATGCAAAAATAAGTTAGTCCACGAAGTTTGGGCTTGATCGGAGCTCGTCCGAAATTTGTCTAATTGGTTAATTTGCAATTAAGCAGCGTTTCAGCTTCCGAGATTTCGATCGATCTAGTTGATGATGAAATTGGGCCTCCTCGTAATCTAAATCTGTAAAAAAAAGTTTATATAAAACAAAAAAAAGGTTTTCATCCCCCTTCTCTCTTTCTCTCTTCTATTCTGCGGTGGACTGGAGTAGAAGGGGAAGCATTTGCCTGTAAATTACTACCCTTCAAAGCGTCAATGCCATGGTCAGGGAGAAATTACTCGATCGAAATCACGATCGCTATTGGTCATAAAGACCCAGATGACCAAACCCGCCACTTATTCCTGCAGAATTTCCACCGACTTCCCTCTCTTCGAGTCCCCTGAGGTTCTCTCTCTCTCTCTCTCTCTCTCTCTCTCTCTCTCTCTCTCTCTCTCTCTCTCTCTCTCTCTAATGTATATAGCATTGCCGAAGCCATTTGACTTGATATAGTGTCAGAAAACTAATTACCAATGTTGTAACACTTTCGGTGTCAATTTTTTTTTTTTTTTGGTTACACTTTGTTGGGATGCAAACGAACCGAGCTAGCTCGAGCTTGAGGCTCGGCTCGTTTAGTAATTGAGCCGAGCTCAAGCTCTAGTTTTAGGCTTGTATAGCAAAAATGAGTCGAGCTCAATACTCTAAAGCTTTGCTCCAAAAAGATCGGCTCGTTTAGTGCACAAGATTATAGGTGTACTACAAGAGCTTTTACCGAACATGTTTTTTTTTTTTTTTTTATAAAAACATAAACCTGATTCTACTTCTAATTTCTTAAAAACAAGAAGCTGAAAATATTGCCAAACACACCCTAAGCATTGGTAGAAAATAGCAGTCATGTTATTTAATTTAATTTCCAGCAGATGCTTATATATAAAACATTTCGAGTACTTGTCCTCAATTTTTTGAACCATACTTGTCCTCAATTGGTAAACTCATATTTTTTCCGTGTTCGAGAGGAAAGATGGGCTGTGAACAAGTATGCCTTTTCTTTTCTTTCTTCCTTTGCCAACTCACTTGCTTAGATGCCCAACTCTGCACTCAACAACAGACCTCTGTGCTACTGCAATTTAAACGAAATTTTTCCTTCAATGAATCTGCTTCTCGATGTGGTGATACTTTTTATCCAAAGATGGAGTCCTGGAAAAAAGGGTCTGATTGTTGTTCGTGGGATGGGGTCGATTGTGACAACAAGACAGGTCAAGTAATTGGACTCGACCTCAGCTGCAGCTGGCTCAAAGGCACCATCCACCCTAATAGCAGCCTCTTCTTCTCCTTTCCCCACCTTCGAAACCTCAACCTCGCTTACAATGACTTTTCCATGTCTCCCATCTCGCCTGAGTTCACACAGTTCACTGAATTGATGCACCTCAATCTCTCTGTGTGTGGTTTTTCGGGCAAAGTCCCAAATGGAGTCTCCTTCCTTAACAAACTAGAGTCGCTAGATCTCTCTTTCAATTATGACTTGAGATTGGACGAAGGTGGGTTCGAGTTACTCATTCAAAATTTATCCAAGTTAAGACATCTTGATCTTGGCGATGTAAACATGTCTTCTTCAGCGGTTACAAATTCCTTGCTCAATTTGACTTCTTTAAGAACCCTCCGTCTCCGCTACTCAGGATTACATGGAAAATTCCCTAGCGGAATCTTTCATTTACCTCATCTACAGGTGCTGGATGTGGGGTACAATGATGCACTCATGGGTTTTTTACCCGATTTCATGAATTTGAGCTATCCTCTTTCGATCTTAATTCTCTCACACACAGATTTTTCTGGAGAATTGCCCGACTCAATTGTTAATCTGAAGTCAATGGAGGTATTGTCACTCTCTACTTGCCAATTTCATGGGTCCCTTCCTACTTCTCTCTGGAACCTTACACAAATCAGTATTTTAGAGCTCCAATCCAACAATTTCAGTGGTATCCTCCCATCTTCAATTTCAAACCTTAGAAATCTCTCTTACTTATACCTTTCAGACAATAATTTCACTGGTCCCTTCTTTTCATGGGATGCAAACTTGACAGAACTTTTCATCTTAGATGTGTCAATTAATAGTCTCACTGGTCCTCTTCCTTCACAAGTAATTGTACCTCCAAAGCTATGCTTTTTGAGCATCTACCAAAACTTGATTAACGGTACAATACCATCTTGGGTCTTTGAATTACCCGCACTCGGGTACATAGATCTCAGCTATAACAAACTGATTGGTCGTACACTTGAGTTTCAGTCTGCTTCGTTGGGGATTATTAATTTGAGCTATAATGACCTACATGGTACGGTTCCAAATTCGACCTTTGAACTGCAAAAGCTTACCCACCTGATTCTTTCTTCTAATAGATTTTCTGGCACCATTCCTGAATCATATAGATTCAGCGAAAATCTCATTATGCTCGAACTACAAAAGAATAACTTCTCTGGCACCATTCATGATTCATTTTCCATGAGAAATCACTTGAAAACTGTCAATCTTAATAGCAATGGGTTTGAAGGGCCAATACCAAAGTCTCTAGTTAATTGTACAAACCTGGAAGTGCTAGATCTCGGAAGAAACAAGTACGTTGACAAATTTCCGCATTGGTTGGGAAATTTACGGAACTTGCAAGTCCTAATCTTGCGATCTAACAAATTCTATGGATCCATCCTGACTTCTGAGACCAAATTTCCCTTCCCCATGTTGCGAGTTCTTGATATGTCAAACAATCATTTCACTGGTCCATTGCCCATAAAGTACTTCAAAAGTTTCCAAGCAATGATGAATTTTGATGAGCATTTTGATTTGGGGTACACACAAACTAATGGTTTTGTAAATCCTTATTATGACTCTGTGACTATAGTAATCAAAGGATCGACCATTGAACTGAAAAAAATACTTAAAATTTTCACCGCCATTGATTTATCAAGAAACAAGTTCCAGGGTGAGATTCCTGAGATCATCGGTGGGCTAAATTCGATTCAAGGACTCAACTTATCACACAACAACCTTACCGGTTATATACCCAAGTCGCTTGGTAATTTGACGGAGCTTCAATGGTTAGACCTCTCATCAAACAAACTCACTGGGGAGATTCCCCAACAACTAACAAATTCACTCTATCTCGGAGCTCTTAACCTTTCGAAGAATCGTCTAACGGGGCCTATACCCCGAGGCAAACAATTCAATACATTTTCGTATGATTCTTACATCAACAACAAGGAGTTATGCGGACCTCCATTGTCGAATGCTTGTGGCGATCCTAAGGCAATACAGTCACCACCCTCACTACAATCCACTTCTCGAGGTTTGTTACAGTTACGTTTACATTCACATGTACAGTTGTTATTATCCTTATGATTTTTTACTAGTGGAGAATTTTATGTATCTCTGACGCTTGCCTATCGTTAAATTTGATATTGTTTCCCATATTTTGGTTTTTCAGATATCACCTGGCTGGGTTTTAATTTCTCTAGCTTTGCAGTCTTTCTTTTTTGAGTTTCTATAAATTCAAGGATGACAAAGCTTCTCGTGCATTTACATATCTGAAAGCAACTGCAAAAAACTAAATTCATTTGAATTGAATTCCTTATCCAGTATTGGGTACGTTTACTTTCTCTCTTTTCCCATAAGTTTGGACAGGTGTACTTCTATGTGGAATATAGTGATCTATCAAACAACCATTTAGTAATCCCAGTCTAAGAACCATGGACACGTCTGCGGGCCTTTCGTATCCGCGTCAGACACTTGTTGTACAAGGATATGTTCGTTCCCGACACATGTCCAACACGTGAAATTATGTGTCAGAATATTTAATTATTTTTCCTGAGTGACAAGTGAAATTATACGTGTCCGAATATTTAATGATTTTTTTGAGTCACTCACGCTCCGACACGTACCAACACATATCGGTCACGTATCGGACACGTTTGGGTTGTTATGTAATTTTTAAAACTTGAAATGGAGTAACACTGAACTATTTGAGATATGAACCAAATTTAAAACCCATATTAAATAGCCTAACGATGCAAACACAATCCGCTATTTTCATTTTTTCATTGGACTTTTTATCTTTAATTTGGGATTTTTTTTATTATTCTGTTTATGTATATAAATATATTTACTTATATACATACTTAACGTATCCCTGAACATATCCGTGTCCTAGTTTTTTGCAAAATCACGTGTTCCCATATTTATGTCGTGTAGTATCTGTGTCTTGTGTCTCGTTTTGTTAAAAAGCGGAAGCTGATACCACTGTTGGTGGGTAAGAGAGAATCACTCACAAACACAAAACAAATTCTCATTGATAACGAACTTACAATTTTACACAACTCACACAAGTCTCACATCTCTCACTCACACTCTCACATTCGTATGTATCAGTGGGGGAGACCCCCTCAGGGCTCCCCACATCAGAGCTAGGTTTTCTAAGATTTTTCCCCTTTGTTTGTACCATAATTGTACTTTTTTTTTGTTGTGATCCGCGCGTTCTGGATCTTTTGTTGACCTTTGCACGTTTGAGTCGGGGGTCACACGTGATGGGAAGTGTTGAAAATTGTTCCACATCGGTTAATTATCTCCTTCAAAAACTAGTATATGAGTCTGGGCGGCCTCTACACTCATTACCAATTGTTTTTGAGTTGGATCCTTTAACAAAGTATCAGAGCTAGGGTTTCGGAGAATATGTTCTCCTTGTTTGTGCCGTAAGTGCACCGTCGTTTATTGTGATCCAAGTGTTATGTTTACCGATAGTGGAGACTAGAAATTTTTTCCCACCCCCGAAAGAAGATTTTCGCTCTTCAGTAATTTAAGGATGACAAAGCTTCATATGCATGTACATATCTAAAAGCAATTGGAAAAAACTAAATTCATCTGAATTGAATCCCATGATGCACAAGTAATACCAGTTTGTTTTAACTAGGGTAATCTCTATCGGTACTTTTCTCTGCTCAAAAGAATGTGTTGAACTCCATATGGCTTGAGTATGTTTCAATGATAGCTTCCTTCAGATTACAGAGTAGAGACTCATGAAATATCCATTTAGCACATGGAGAGTTAAAATCATTGAAATGTAACATACCTGCAATCTTCAAATGTTGTTACAGTAGGCAATACTGCTGGAGCCATTGCTGGAGTTGCTGCTGGAATTGCCTTACTGTTTGCTGCCCTTGTAATCGCACTCTGTTATTGGCGACGAAGGAAACTACCAGATCATTTCTTCGATATACCTGGTTAGTCGGCCTAGAACAAAATGTCTTAAATGCATCATTATGTTGTAGTTACGGGGTTGTGTATAAAGCATTTACAGCAGGTTTGAAGGATGAGAAATGGTGAGAAAATGCAGGATCAGGGTTTATCTCCTCATCTCACCAAGTGGTGAGAAATGGTGAAAAAGGGTTGGGGTACCAAATCTCACCAAAAATTGTGAGATTTTGTGAGACAAAATGACGACCTATAAAAATACACCAATACTCTTCATTGCTCACCATTTCTCACCTCCTTTATTCATACTATCGCGTGAGGTGTGATTTGGTGAGAAATAACATGGACCTATAGGAAATCGAACATTACTGTTCATTTCTCACCATTGTGCAAACAAGTAATATTCTCATTTCTTTCTCTTCTCACATTTTTTTCACTGTCCTACGAATCTATTACTTCACTTTGCAGCTGAAGAGGATTTGGAAGTTCATCTACAACAGCTCAAGAGATTTTCCCTGCCTGAACTACAAATTGCGACAAACTATTTTAACAACAAAAATATTATAGGAAGGGGTGGATCCGGTAAGGTCTACAAGGGACGACTGGCTGATGGCTCTCTTGTAGCAGTAAAAAGACTAAAAGAGGAGCATACTCACGGTCGGGAGCTGCAATTTCAAACTGAAGTAGAATTGATCAGCATGGCTGATCATCGAAATCTTCTACGCCTTCGTGGATATTGCATGACGTCAACCGAACGGATTCTTGTCTATCCCTATATGGCTAACGGAAGTGTTGCATCATGTTTAAGAGGTACTACTTGTTGGCTATCATCTTCATATGCTTTCTTTTGTTATTTGTATAAGGTAGCAACTGGAGGTATGGGCGGGGGAGTATTGGAGACAGATCTAACCTTTGGCAATATGTAAAAAGTGGCTGCTCTTAGAAAATCGCTAAAGCAGTGGCCCTCTATACCTATTTTGTATAAGGTATCAACTGGAGTAACATTTATGCAATTTCTTTCTTTGAGTTGGAATTTCTAGTTTGATGCCAACTGATTTTTGAACTGTAATTTTTGCCATCATTTTTAAGGTTTGTGCAAATTTTGAAATTCTGAAATGCAAACATTTCGGGATCATGTATATGCCTTCCTGGCCAAGAGGTACTAGTTGTAGCATAACGATTGCAGCTTGAAACATATAAAAAAAATCGATGCCGGCAGAATGGTTTCTTTCGTATCCCTTCTTGACCAATGGAAGTGATGTATATATATCATGAATCAGAGGTACTATTAGTATGTCTATTTTGGGAAATCAAACGTCGTATGAAACATAATTAGGTCAATTTGAAAACTACAACCTTCTGATACTATCCTTCATGATACATTTGATTCCTTGTAGTGGTTTACTCCAATTCAAAAGATTTGAGGGGCAAAAGAGGATTTCTCTCAAATTTTGATCTTTGAAATGGACTTCCATTATGGGACAACCATAAACGAAATAATGGACCAACAAATTTATCAAGATGGAGTAAAATTTTCAGGTAATAGGATGCAATTTGCATCATTTGCGTGTATTGCCAATTTGAAGCCAAGTGATTAATACACTTCAGTTTTTATCGTTAAATTTAAATACCATTTTTTGTTGAAAAAATAAACCTGACATGTTATTTTACTCACAGGAAGTTCTCCATACGAGTTTGTCAAAGCTTGCTAATATTTTCAATGTTTGTTCAAATATTTCAATTTTGAAATAAAGAAAAGAGTTTAGAACCTGTTTGCTGCCCTGCTTAATTAGTCTCTTTAAATGTTATCATGACCTAATCGGCACATTTTCTTAAGAGCGACCCGATTCGCAAGCCCCACTTGATTGGCCGACAAGAAAGCACATTGCGTTGGGAGCCGCAAGAGGCCTTGCGTATTTGCACGATCATTGCGACCCCAAGATCATTCATCGTGATGTCAAAGTTGCAAATATATTGTTGGATGAGGAGTTTGAAGCAGTTGTTGGAGACTTTGGGTTGGCTAAACTAATGGATTACAAGGATACTCATGTTACCACAGCTGTACGTGGCACAATGGGCCATATTGCCCCTGAGTATCTCTCCACTGGAAAGTCTTCAGAGAAAACTGATGTCTTTGGTTACGGGGTCATGCTTCTTGAACTCATCACTGGACAGAGCGCTTTTGATCTTGCTCGGCTCGGTGATCATGATGTCATGTTGCTCAATCTGGTAAGCACTTTTCCCCTCAGATTTCAGAATCTGTTTGTATATCGTTAGTATATTACTTAAGATAGCCACCTTCTTGTGATAGTTTTGAGTTCATACTACAAAATGCTATGGAACTCAGCAATGAAATGGCAATTTGTGACAACAGGATTTACAGGGCGATTTCATGTTTTTTAAATTCTTGAAAACATAGGGTTTGGTCGTGTTCAATTTTGCAGTACCTCTTAAAACAAGTCCTAATGTCTTTGGATGAGGCTTGTTCTTACCTTTAACGGCGTCAATTCTATGGTTAACTAACTCTTATCCCCTTTGCCATTTGTTTGTTGGGACTAACATTAATGGATATATAATCTGATGGGTTATATTATCCCTTCCAATTCGTAGTAATCGGATTATTGGTACCACATACACATGGTATTGTAAATGCACACTTTCGGGATTACGTGTCTGACTGACCCAGTCAAACAAACAGACCCTTTGTGGTTAGCAGAAAAACTGACATACCCCTGTTCAACAAAAAAGCTAGCTCCATAACCCCTTGTGATCCAGGACAAAGTGTAACCGACTTCTTCAAGAAAATAATAGAGAGAGTGTCTCATGCGCCCAAAGCAATTTTACTTCAACAAAATACAGAGACGAATTAATTAACAATAAGTAGGAAGAAGAAAAATTTATTCAGATAGGTCAAATAAAGTCAAGAAAGTCAAGGGAGGTATCGGAAATCATATAAGCAATTCTACTGTTCTATTGCCTTTGAGAGTTCTCGAACTAGTGCCTCTAGTCCACTGTTTGTCCATGACTGGAAACTTACTTCGCCATCGGAAGGCATTTCTGGCTGTCAACACCAGCCCGAGTGTTGCTAATGATTTCTTCTTTTACAGAGTCAACACTTCAGCAGAGTGATTTTCATCTTCTAAGTAGGAGCTCAAGGAGTAAATCCCATTATAAAGAGGAGTCCTAAACCCGGCCTCCAAAGTTTAGAAAGGCTGAAAAGTCATTCATACCCTCATAAGTTTATCATAATGAACTACTAGAAAGAATCGAAGTTATAAGGCTACCTTGTGTTCTCTCACTCTTCCTTGATCTTCTGTAGGTGGTATGATAATTAGGTGGCAATGATACCTATTTCCCCGCTCGAACCATTTTATTTATTGTGCGGCTTTCTCTAAGTGGGAAACTATATGATAGATGGTTCTCTCCTTCCTATGGGAAAAGGCATTTTTTTAACCCAATGGTTGATTTCAAGTTTTCAACCATCTTGGAGGTGCATTTGAGAGCAGTTAAAATTTGTGTGCTTGTATTAAGCATGTATTCTGCTAGTATATCTGCATGAGTGTGGTGTGTATTTTGTGTGTGGGAGATAACAATTTGGACATATTATGATTAATCAGGTAAAAGGACTTCTGAACGAAAAGAAGTTCAAAATGCTGGTTGACACGGATATGCAGGGTAATTATGTCCATGAAGAGGTGGAAGAACTTATCCAGATGGTATTGCTTTGCACACAGGAATCCCCTAACGAACGTCCCAAGATGTCAGAAGTTGTCAGAATGCTCGAAGGTGATGGCTTGGCAGAGAGGTGGGAAGCATGGCAGAAAGAGGAGGTGTTCCGCCTAGAGTTTAGCAATACCTTACACGCAACTGCTAATTGGATCGTTGCTGATTCGACTTCCAACCTCTGCCCAGTTGAATTGTCCGGTCCGAGATGACCCTTCATGTTTTTGCTATCGCCTATTGCCACATAGGCAATTCTCTTTGTTTGGTAATATCTTTATGGATATGATTCCCTTCCCTTCCCTTCTCTTCTGCATTTTTTTTCTTTTTTTTTAATCGTTATCATTGTGTATATACAACAATTTTCAGGCGGTGGGGGCACTGGATGTTACTTCTGTAAAACCAAGTAGACTCTGCACACTAATCATTAGTACTAGTACTGATCAATTATCACAATGCTATTTTTATTTTATCCCAATCCTTTTCCCATTTACTTTTGTTTTGAGGGGATGCAAAAAGTCGAGTTTACTTCCATTATAGGGCATGCTGAGGCAGTGAGGTCTGCAGTTTCCTGGAAAAAGGAAGAAGCTTCATAATGTATGAGAAGTGAAAATTTGCAGCAAAAAGCGGCGGGTTCCTGTGTACAGGAAGTTTGAAGTAGATTAGAGATGGTTAGGCTGCTGTTATTGGATTCTTATGATCATCTAGTTCAGCTAGTTACTAGTATAACTGCCAAATCCAGTGCTTGAGCTCTGGTGCAAGCTCTTCTACACTCTCTAAAATGTATGCTTAAACAGCCCAACAGCAAGGCATCCGCCCTTCACAACAAAAGCAGAAAAAAAAAAAAACACAGCGAAACAGATCACATAGTTACAAATGCAAACAAACAGTGAGAGAAGATCTCCGTGTGATTGTGAACTGCGATTTTTTCTATCATCAAAGAAGTTGCTCATAAATTTGTATGGAATTGAACATATTCATCTCATGGTTATTTTTTCAGGTAAGAATATCAGACATGTGGACATGAAAATTTTTGCATTCGACTATTTTCACTTTTTAAAGCATTTTCTTTTGCCCACAGGGTTAGGAGGTTGATCTTGATAAAAGCAAATATTAATTATATATTTTCCTGAATGTGGATTGTTAATATAGTTAATTATTTGTTCCTTTAACATATTTGTATTCTTCTAACTCTTGTGATAAATAAAAAGAAATAAAGAAACGGCTATACCTACACCATTTTGCCTGTTGTTGATAGAATTCTATATTTGACAGAATTCACATCCCGTAAAACCCCCCATATTTGACAAAATTCACACTCCCTAAAAATTGACCCAAATCTAATAAAAAAATAAGATATAACAACAAAAAACACTGTGCCAAAAAATAAGAAAATTAAAGTTAGCCCAAGGGGCCCTAAATGCTTGACATCGAAGTTAAATTGGAAGTCTAAACATCCACCCCAAACACCACGGTATGCAATCCTCTCCTTCCACGAAGGGGAAAAAATATACTTCCTTATTGTCTTACTTTTGTGGCTTTTATTTTCTGAGAATATATATATATATATATATATATATATATGTGAATTTTAAGATAGCTATATGATATATGAATTTTCCGCTCAGTAGAAGGTATGTCAGGCGATGCCTGGGTTGGGGATGAAAAACATCCATCGCCTCGTTCTTTTTCGTTATGTATCTGTTAGATGATTAGTTTGGTTTTGTCTAAATTATATATCTGTAATGAATTTCATTGTGTAAGTGCCATTGGGCTTTATCAATGCAGTACATCTCACTTTTGTAGAAAAAGAAAAAGAAGAGAAAAATGCATACCGTGGTATTTGGGGTAGACTTAAACTTACAAATATTGTACTTATTCTATATCATGCATTTTCGGCCCCTTTGGCCTAATATTTTCCTGACATTTTGGTACAAGATTTTAAGTTATTTTCTCTAAACTTTTACTAGAATTGGGTAGAATATTTACTTACATCACTACAAGAAACTTGAGATCTCCTAACGCTTTTTCTACCAATGGTTCGAAAAAGCACTACAATAGGAGATCTACACCCGCACTATTTCTAGCCGCTGCTAGAATGGGGCTTTCCCAACGACCTAAGCAAAAGCACTAGAATAGATTGACCATTTCCCAATGGTTCAAAAAAACGCTAGAATCGACCGGACATTTACCAACGACACAAAAAAAGCGCTGGAATAGATCACCCCCCATTCCCATAATAAGCAATATGGTAGACAATGTTACGCTTTTTTACGGAGGAAAATGGATTGTGAAATTATATATATATATATATATATATATATCAGGGCGGTTCTGAGGACACTCAAAAAAATACCTAAAAAAATACCTCATAGTTCCCGATCAAATTTTAATGATCCGAGCCGCTCTATGTGATCAGAATGTGATTTTAAGGGTACCCGCGAGAAATCAGCAAAAAAAAATGACCGAGACAAAAAAAATGACCGTTCAATAAAAAACTGTTCGAAACTGTTTGGATAAAGCCCTTCCCGGTTAATTTTTTTGCTAATTTCTTGCAGGTACTCTTAAAATCACGTTTTGATCACATTAAGCGACTCGAATCATCAAAATTTGATTGGAAACTATGAAGTGTTTACCCAAACAATTGATTATCATAAAAAGAGAGTTATCTAACAAGCAATATTGGACGGAAAGAGTACTATTTAAGTTTGCCGCTATGCAAAACACATTTCTATATAATGCATTTTGATAAAAAATAAATGGAAACTTTTTTCTAGAAGTTAGTAGATAATATTGAGTCCTTTTAGTTTGTAGATAAATTTGAAATCTTTTCGCCAAAAATACATTATTTATTAAATTATCGATTTGCGTACTAGAGGCGAAGGGAGTAATAGACATGACAACCACTAAAACATAGACTAATCGTCAGAAAATAACCAAACATGACATGGACAGCCACTATACTTGAATCAATAAACTATAGAGAATCTAAGTTACAGTTATACAGTAATTACCAATCACTAACACGTGATACTACCACGTGTACTTCCTTCCAGAGAAAAATTATGATCCGAACTGTTCACATCGTAGAACATGCATGGAACTATAAGAGTACAAAACGATAAGTATAATCAAATTTTGAGAGATATATGAAAAGTATTACCCTTAATTATGAAAATTGTAAGGAACATATTTACCGTTTCATTTTGCATGACAATTTTCCATGTGTTTATGCGTCTATAAATATCCAATCATACTATTGTTTTGTAGATGTATAGTTCTTTGCGTGTTCTACGAGGTGAATAGTTCAGATCATAGTTTTGGGTTCGAGAAGAAATAAAAAAATTGAGAGTTTGGAGGAGTATGGAGGGATAGAGTATAGAGAGGAGCTTGATCCCTAATGGAATTGACGCAAACAACTTTTTCCACGGCCAGGAGGCTTCCAAATTAATATTGACTTGACTTGAAAGTCTTGAGTCAATGAGGGAGTATTTGCTTATGCATTCAGTATTCTCCTTCTAAAGGGCAAGCTAGAGTACTACTCCCCTTAATGCCATAATCACCCAAAGCCAGTGCTCATCTTTCCTCTTTTTCTCAATCTGTTGTTTCTTCTTCATTTTGACGAAGGATGGGTGCATTACCTTGGCTATTTCTATTCCTTCTCTGTTTCTCGCAATATCTGCTTGCTTTTTCCTCATCATCTCTCCAGTCTTTTTCTTCTTCTGCACACCATTTGTGTCGTCGTGACCAGAGGTCTGCACTACTGCAATTTAAGCATATGTTTACAATAAACAGCAACGGTTCTTCCGAATGTGATGATCAATATTTTTCTGGTGTTCCTTCTTATCCAAAGACCCTGTCTTGGGATGAGAATGCAACTGATTGTTGCAATTGGGATGGGGTCACGTGTGATGGTTTGACCGGTCATGTGGTTGGGCTTGATCTCAGTTGTAGCCGGCTTTATGGCAAAATCCATCCCAATAGCAGCCTTTCCCGACTCTCTCACTTGCAACGGCTTAATCTGGCTTACAATGACTTCAACGACTCTCGCATTTCATATGTGTTTGGCAGCTTTGCAAGATTGACACATCTAAACCTATCCAATTCTGCTTTATCAGGTTCTATCCCATCTGAAATCTCCCACATGTCCAAATTGATTTCACTTGATCTTTCTTATTCTCAATTGAGACTTGAACCCCTGCATTTCGAAATTCTCCTGAAAAACCTGACCCAATTACAAGAACTCGCCCTTTCTAGGGTAAATATATCTTCTGGTTTACCTGATTCAATTGGCTATCTCAAGTCTTTGAAATTCTTGGATCTCACCTGGACGGGTTTATCGGGAAAACTACCTGACTCAATTGGTTATCTCAAGTCTTTGAATTACTTGTTGGTTAGATATTGCAAATTACGAGGTTCCATTCCTAAATCTCTAGGGAACCTTACGCAGATCCGTGTAATAGCTTTAGCGGAAAATGGTTTTACCGGTGAAGTCCCATCTACTCTCTCAAATCTCAATCAACTTAATGAGTTAGATCTTTCAACCAACAACTTCCACGGTAGAATTCCCGTTCTTGCTGAGCTCACAAACCTGGAGTATTTAGCTCTGGATGATAACAATTTCACTGGTGGGTTTCCACTCTGGGTTGCAAACTTGAAGCCCCTTGTTGTTTTATGTATATATAGTAATCAGCTCACGGGTCCCATCCCCTTCAATTTAAGTGGTCTTCAAAACCTACAATATCTCTACCTATATCGCAACTCTCTCAGTGGGGTATTACCTCCATCTTTGTTTACTCTTCCGTCATTGCTACATATAGACTTGAGTTTCAATCATTTAACTGGTCAAATTCCTGAATTCCAGCATCATTTACCATTGTACTACATTGACTTGAGTGACAATAAACTTCGTGGCCCCATTCCACAATCAATTTCAACTCTTGTAAATTTGATCGATCTATATCTTGCATCAAATGATCTGAGCGGTGTTGTGGATCTGCAAATACCAAAAAATATTGAGGGCCTTTCTCTTTCCAACACTAATCTATCGGTGGTCACTAGAAGCAATGTCAACAATACCCTTCCCAACCTTAGGATTTTTCGTATGTCCTCTTGCAACATTGGGGTGTTCCCTTATTTCTTAAGAGCCTCAAAGAATCTTGAAGAACTAGATCTTTCACAAAACAAAATTCATGGACAGATTCCAAATTGGGTTGGGTTCGTCGGAAAGGCTTCAATGGAGCATTTGAATCTTTCACACAACTTTTTAAGAGGCATAAAGCAACTTCCTTGGGAGAAACTAGATACTCTTGATCTGCGTTCCAATTTGCTTGAAGGACCACTTCCCATTCCACCCCCGCTTGTACGATACTTTTTCATCTCAAACAACAGTCTTAGTGGAGAGATTCCTTCATTGATTTGCAATGCAAGTTCCCTTGAGATTCTTGATTTGTCTCACAACAAATTGAGCGGTGCGGTTCCACAATGTTTGGGAAATTTTAGTAGTATTCTCAAGGTGTTAAATCTGCACTCTAATGGATTTAAGGGAATCCTTCCCTTGGCATTTGCAAAGTCCAACGAATTACAAAGTCTCGATTTGAGTGAAAATCATTTTGAAGGACCACTTCCAAGATCTTTGACAAATTGTAGGAGCTTGGAGTTTCTAAACATTGGAAACAACAAGATTAATGACACATTTCCATATTGGTTGGAAACTCTTCCTGAGTTGCAGGTTCTTGCCGTTCGATCCAACCAATTTCATGGTCCCATAAACACTTTGATGAGTAAATTTTCCTTTCCAAAGCTTCGAATTGTTGACCTCTCCTATAATGAGTTCACTGGCCATTTGCCAAGGAGGTACTTCGAAAATTTCCAAGCTATGAAGAACAAAATTATGCCGAGCAAACAATACATGAGTTGGGAGAGAAGTTATTATCATGATTCTCTCATAGTGACAATAAAGGGGTGTGAGTGTGAATTGGGGCAAATTTTAACTATCGTCACAATAATCGACTTTTCATCCAACAATTTCAGTGGAGAGATTCCAAGTGCCATTGGAAAGCTCATGTCCCTCAGACTGCTTAATTTTTCTCATAATAGTCTTACAGGCCATATTCCAGCATCTTTGGGGGACTTGAGAAACCTTGAATCATTAGACATATCTTCTAACCAGCTCACGGGGAAAATTCCAAGCCAATTAATAAGTTTGACGTTTCTTGGGGTCTTGAACCTTTCGTGGAACTGTCTCGATGGACCCATACCCACGGGTAAACAATTTGATACATTTGAGAATAGTTCATATGTCGGGAACTCAAGATCATGTGGGTTTCCATTGCAACCGGTGTTACAACATGAGGAAGATGATTCAGATTTTGATGGATTTACTTGGAAAATTGTGGTGATAGGGTACGGGTGTGGAATGACACTGGGACTCTTTCTAGGATCTCTCATGTTCTTAATTGGTAGACCTAGATTCTTTGTCAAACTTGCTGAAAGAAAATTGCCTAAAAAGGTGATAAGATTGAGGAGAACGGTTGCGGACACAGCGGCTAGAAGAAACTAGCAAACATCGATCGCAGTGTCAGGTATGAGCTGTTGATGCTCTTGCATTTCATGACTTCTGCATTAGAAAACAGCTTTATTGTCGTGAATACTGTTTGTAATCTAGTATATAACTTTGTAGTACTTAGGGTATTTTTTTCCGGAATTATAACTTACACATGGTATAAACTCTGTTGTGAATCTTCTGACAATCCTAAAACTTTTATCTATGTTAATCCTACTAGTTTTTAGCTTAGTTTTGCGATGCAGCGATCCAAAAAAGTAGGAGTTCTGTGAAGTTTTGAAAATTTTGAATAGAAGCAGTTCTCTCATATAGTACTTACTGTGGTCTAGGAAATTGAGTGCACATCATTGTCCCCTTGTTGTGAGATACACTTAGGCCCCGTTCTGCTAAGATTTTTATTTTTTAAGTACTTATTTTTTGCTTTACAAGATAGATCACTCTTATCTGTGGCTTTTTATTTATTTCTTTAGCTTTTCCCATGAAATAAAGAGAGGAGGAATGAAACTATGCGACTCTCTTTGAACTTCAATACCTGATATTTGGGGTTTAGAATTCTGATATTATGTTGATTGTGCTTGTGAATTTGGTTTATCCATTTTACCGTACTTGTCAACTTATTTTTCACCAGGTAGGTATTACGTCAATAAGACATTAGATCATGTTTGATTACTTTGGTTAAAAATTCCTTACTCTTCGATTCTGGCATGTATTGCTGCAATTGTTAGAGGAATCAAACCCCATCCCACAAAATTTGTGATTACAAATAACTAGGACAAGTGCTATTAGCAATTACCCTGATCATAAGCCGGCCCAATCGAATGGGCTCGTCACGTGTCAACAGGATTAGTTGGCATTTGTACTTACATGTTTTTTTCCACCCTTGTAAATTCCCATTGCAGGTACAAGCTAGGAAGGAAGCTTTGTTGCTACATGAGATATCGTTGGAATTTAGGATGATGAGCAAGAAACTGACAAGTTTGGGCTGCATTGTGTAGAATCGTATTACTGTAGTGTTTGCTTAGGTAGCTTGTGGTTATTTGTGATTTTGCTTTGATTGTGGTATATGTACCCTTCTGCTCTAATGTTGCTCGTGGTGGGTTTTTCTTCACTCTTATCAAGTAAATCTATTAGAGCATCTCCATTAGACCCCTTTTGTAACAAATGTCGGAAACTTTTAAGAGATCGTATATATTTTCTGGCACATACCTCAAATTTTCTCTCTGTAAAATTTGTTGAATGCCTCTCACCCATCGAATATAACATTTGTCCTCTAGAGGAGAAATTATAGTTGATTCACAACTATAATCTCTTTTTGTAGACACCCCGATACGAAGGCATCATACAGAATCCTGGAAAAGCCATATTTCAGTTGAGCGATCAATTCTTAGGATTTTCATTCTTCTGTCTCGTAATACAAGCAATATTTTTCCTAGGAGCCACAACCGTGTTACTAGATTGCCCATTTCACTCTTATGACAACCCAAACAAACTAAGCGTTCCAGCACCATGCAAGGGCTCTGAAGCTATTACAATTAAAACTCATCTTCAAAGGAGAAAGGTCGACCACGATTTAATCCCTTGTTCAGTTTTGGACACAGCCGGCCCAAGATTCCTGCATCTCCATTATCTTAGTCCTTTCAGTAAATTCATTGACAACAATGCTCAAACATTTCGTCGAAGCAGTTCCACAAGAATAGTATTCATCTTAAACCGTATACATGAAATTTGTTCTAGATGTTTCTTTGTAGGCGATTCTGGTCACAAAGTCCCAATATATACTTGGGACACAATGTCCACGACTAATGAGCCCTAGAATATACTTTTGCACCTATCCTTCACATATGCAAACAAAGTGCAATATGATGCGGGAGGCGTTACATTTAAAGGGTCATGTAATTAACCATGGCTGAAAATTGTCCTGCCAGGCCAAATGAAAATAGGTTTCGGAAGGAAATTATCAATCTTACAGAAAGAGAAACAGGAAAAACTAAGTAAATAGAAACAGAGAGTACCAATTTGATTACTGCTTGCAAGTTGCAAGAGGAAAATTATTCAAAACTCCTGGAGTATACTCCCTCCCCTCATAAAACATGTGGGGCTCACATGTAGATCCCATATGTTATATGAGGGGAGGGAGTATACATGGATTGGAAACCAAACATATTTTCCTTCTTCATGCTATTAATTTTACAATAGTTGGTTGGTGGTAATCTTTTGCTTAGTAGTTTGTGAGACTATAATGGAAAGGATTTGTTTCACATATTTTTGGTAGGATTGATATATGTGACCAAACGGTCCGGATCAAATCAACATTGGAGAGGCAGAGTTGAAATTGATTTCCTAATGAGTTTTAATGTTTTTCTTTCTCTGAAAATTTTGCAGGAAAAATCACAAGTTGGATGCTACAACGAGTACAGTCATAACGTCTAGGTCCTAAAGAACTCATGTTTCATAGTCTTCAAATAACTTGGACAGTGAGGCCAATCGGTCAATGATCGTTTGGCAAAAAGAAAAATATGTTTGCTCGTGGTTTCAAAAAGAAAAATAAAAACCATACCATGTATCCCTTACATTCAATATAGCACCATGAAAAATCTAATAAAGTGGCTGATTTCACTATTTTTACCAGAAAAATCTAAGCTTATGGCTCAGGTCTAGGTCCACGAAAAAGTAACTCTAGTACCACTTGATGGACCCTTCAAAAGTAAGGAAAATTCACTAGTCACGATCTTCATTTAGGCAGATTTTTTGTCCAAGTGGTGCCAGAAACCACTTCTTCACACATGAAGGCTAAACCCATTTTTTACTCGAACCAATATATTTCGTGAAATTTAACCATGAGAATTGTACATTTTTCGGTAAGCTTGTTTATTGCAATACACCGTTTTACACGTTTATCTGTAACGACCCGTGCCAGCTGACCTACTAACTTTTAACTTAACCACGTGACTCAAAAGGCTAACCTCAGGTTATACAGTAACTAGTCAGGATTTGTAACACTATTAACTTTACTTTCCCTTTCTCCCCGATGTGGGACTCCACACTATCAAACTTCATTACAACGAGAGCTGCTATTCCCCCTCCCCTGACACACACCCCTCCCGGCCCCACCTTCCTTTTTCCAGAATTACCCCCGCCTCTCTCTCTCTCTTCCTTTTCTTTCTTTCTTTACGGTTTCTTTCCTTCTTTCTTTTTTTTCCTTTTCTTTCCATTCCAGTTTGATTTTTTTTTTTTCATTTTATTTCTTTTTCTTTTTTTCTAGTTTGAATTTTTTTCTCTTTAATAATAGGTTCAAGTTTAATTCTAGACTTTGTAAAGTAATTATGAAAAAAAAGTGTTTCAATTGATCATATTTATACAACTGTTTTATTTTTCTTTTTTTGTCCTTTATATATTAAAAAATATAGTTACGAAAATAAGTGTTTCAATTTCCAAATATTTCATCCTAAATGGTCGTAGTAAATTTTTTAATACACATATTTTTTTTAATATTTTTTAATATATAAACGGTGTAAAAAATAAGTATTTCAATTTTCAATCCATGTTACTAATCAAACTATTATTTCTTACATTTAAAAAATTTATTCTTTCTTTCTAACACAATAGGTTCAAGTCTAATTCTAGATTTTTTAAAGTAATTGAGAGAGAGAAAAAAAGTGTTTCAATTGATCATGTTTATCGGACTATTTTTTTCTCCTTTTTTTCTCCTTTATAGATTAAAAAATATAGTTACAAATATAAGTGTTTCAATTTTCAATCCGTTTGAACCGGTGTAAGTTGTTATTTTTCTGATCATTTCATCTTAAATGGTCGTAATAAATTTTTGGTTCAAAGGCCTTTCAATGGACATCCTAAGAGAGTCTTAGAACTAAAAAATAAGTCTTAGGGTGTTTTGTTGAAAGACCTTAAAAAGATATGAGTAATTAAATAAAGAAATAAATTAAAATAATATGACCAGAACAAAAAAATCTTCACACCCGTTCAAGCACATTAAAAATTGAAACACTTAATTTTTTAACAATATTTTTTAATATATATAAACGGTCTAAAAAAATTAAGTACTTAAATTTTCACTCCGTTTGAATCGGTGCAAAGATCTTGTCAATATAATCAGAATAATAAGATCTTTGCACCGATTCAAACAGAGTGAAAATTTGAGCACTTAATTTTTTTAGACCGTTTATATATTAAAAAATATGGTTAAAAAATTAAGTACTTCAATTTTTAATGCGTTTGAACGGGTGTGAAGATCTTTTTATTTTAATCATATTATTCTAAAGAGACATAATCAAATTTTGTCTCTAAGACTCTCATAATTACGTTTCTACTCCATAGGATTGCAAATTGATGGTGAGAATTTTTTTAAACCCTAACGTTGCCGTTTTAGGGGTAGCAGAGCCCAGGACCAATTAAAATTAAAATGGCGGAGAGAGGTAATTAAAAGGGCCAAGAGAGGGTAAAAACAGAAAAATGATGTGGGACCGGGAGGGGTGTGGTGTCAGGGGGGTGGGAAAAGCAATTTACGATCACTAATACCACTACTACCGGCTTTTTGCTGGAAATCTCATCCAGAATTACCAGTTCCTATTCTTCATTCCAACCTTTTCCATTGTCCTATATGCCTAAGAAGACTAAATTTTGTTTCCCTAAACCTCGCATCATAGACCTCTCCCGAAATGAGTTCACTGGGCTTTTGTCCGAAAGATAATCTCTGAATTTCAAAGGCATGAGGGACAAGCATGTAAGTAAAATAGACTTGAAATATATGCGGCAAAGCTGTTAGGGAGATTCAGTGGCAGTAGTCGTCAAGGGGGTGAAGGTTGAATAAATGTAAACTCTAAACCTTCTTCCCTACAATGGACTGAATTAAACGAAATATTTCTAGGTAATGCCTAACTAATAGGTAAAAACTTGAAGGAAAAAAAAAATCGATGGAGTACTGAAGGTTAAATTAATGAAGTACCAACGCCTAAGTATTGTCACCTCTGTAATATTTGATTGTCTTTCAATTATTGAGGTTCTCCTTGAGTCGACCTGAACATTGTTTAAACTCGTTTTCCTTTTCCTTTTCTATAACTCAGGATGTCAGAGCCAGTCTATGCACATCTCGACTATTCCATGATACAATTTACTGTATGGGCTGGCACCATAAGAGTTGATAGCACCTAAGATATTTTGAGCCAGAGACCTTAAGAGGAAGCAAACTCTAAGTCCGCATTCATCACAAGGTCAACCCTGTGTTGTTTTTAAACTCGTTTTCGTTACAAATGGCAATTACGAACAATGGTGACTTTGTGAAATGAAAGAGGAAACCAATTACCAAATGAGGAGTAATTATATCGGCTTCTTCTATGGATGATTCTAAAGGGTTCAATGAATTGTTTCCACTGTGGCTTTTTATCAAACAGGTGGTGGCTAGTGAGGTATTGGACCCCTGTTTAGAAGGGAAAAAAAACACTTCCTCGTTCTTTCTTTAGCACTCATTTTCTCTCTGCTTGTTATTCCAATGATTGAAAACTGTGACCTTCCATTCAAATCAGAAGAACTAGTCGACAACAACATTGTATGGTATCGATTTGTTTGAATGAAAGACATTAAGTGCTTGATTTAAAACTCCAATTATTGGCTCTTTAAAATCTTTACCAACATGCTAGGTCCCGAAACAATTCCATTTACATAAGAGAACAAACTCTCTCCCTCTCTCTCTCTCTCTCTCTCTCTGAACAGAACGAGTTTATTTCATGATTCAAACCGTTCATTTTGTAATCTTTTATGTTCGTCATCCATCCAAACTACGTCAAATAGCACACATTAATTCAAAGTAGCGAATTGTTGAATTGTATTTGTCAGAAGACAAATAAATTGAAAATTGAGATCTTTAATACAGTGCAAAAAAAAATTGAAAATTTATTTTTCATTTATACTATTTTTAAGTTTGAAAATGTGAAATAAGTAGTTACTCCTTCCGTCCCAAAAAGGATGGCAATTTTTGAAATTCATGTCATTTTTTATCGCTTATATCTTTCAATCTATAATATTTTTCATGAGTTTAAAAACTTTGTATAATAGAACTAATAGAAAACTTATTAAACAATATTCATATTGCATATTTTTTGAGATCCATATTGAAACATATAAGGAATTGAAATTGGCAATGATATCAAAAATTGACATCCAATTTGAAATAGAGGGAGTATTTTTTAAGAAAGTGTTCTAGAACGGAGCAAGAAATCCTATAGTGGCATTATCATTTGCCTATTTCCAAAAAATTTGAATGAATATTAATTGTTCGTTGTTTTGGTGAATAGATTTAAACCAAAAGTTGTGTCTATTCGATTCAAATGAATCAATAGAACCAAAACAAAAGGTGCGATTGTTTTAGAGTCAACTAAATAAAGACGACTATTGGAATAGGCATAACACAATCAATCGAACTCTCTCACTAAAACTTTTTATCTTAATCTCGTTCTTCGCGGCTTGAAAAATCCGAAGGTGTTCTAGTTCTTCATTTATTCAAAATTAACTTTTTGTCTAAGCAACTTAATTTTTGCATGAGCGATAAAAACAGGACTTGTACTTTGTTAGTCTACCGCAGCTTTCATACTAACTTTAGGGTTGATGTGACCGACACATCGGGGCATAAATCAAATTACTTGAACACTTGATTATGATCGTAATGGATCTTATTTTTTGTCACAAGAGGAATGACCACCTTACAAGATTGATTAGTATGAACAAGATACTAAAACACTAAAATTTATTGATTAGTGTGAGTTGTTGCCCAAAAATCTCAGTGGGAACGCCCCCTAAGACTACATCTCTTGAAAGTTGAACCAAGGAGAATGACTACGACCTTATTCGGGTTCAAGTTTTAAAGCGTAATGAATGAAAAGAGAAACAGAGAAAATTTGTTGGAAACCCTGCGGCAAGAATTTTGAGTCCCCCAAACGACAAGCTCACATCTCTTGAAAGTTGGACGAAGGAGAATGAATAGTCAAAGTCAACAAACAAAACCACCAAATTCAAAATGGAATATTTCTTCTCTAGATAGAGCTAAAATAATCAACGGTATGAAAGTTCCTGTCAGTTGCCAGCTTGTGAGTGAATAGCACTCCTTAATTGTAGTTTTGATGCCTACATCGGCTTTGGCCCATTAGGAGCATCTCCAATCAAGCTCATCTCCATTTTGGAGATGAAATGTCTACACTGAGGGAAGATTTTGTGATTTATTTCCACTTTAATTTTTTCAACCTTTTTATACTTTAAATGAGAAATTTTAGAGGGATACATTATCATTTTTAAAGATTTGGAGACCCAAAAGTGTCTTTAGAGACCCAAAGTGTCTTTAGGTCTCCAAATCTCTAAAAAAGAACGATAGATCTCTCCAAAATTATCTACAAAGTAAAAAAGTTGATGACAAATTACAAAAAGAATCTTCAATATAGCAATTTGATCTCCCAAATGGACATATCGTGCTTGATTGGAAATGCTCTAATGTATCACAAAATTTTGGGTGCATTTATGCTATTTTTTTTTTTTTTGTCTTTAGCCTAATGTCAAAGTGTCATTTATATCCACTTAAAATAACAAAAATACTATCTAGTTCATTTAGATAAAGAAAATGAGTTATCTTGAATAGTGACTATTTTTTGAGTTATCTTGAATAGTGACTATTTTTTTACCTAAAATACCAAAAATACTATCTAGTCCATAGCACGCGTGAACTCACCCTCACAATGATTACAAATAATATACTAGTGTGACGAAATTTATTCTCCTAACCTCCATAGTAATCATTCTACACCAAAAACAATATATTAAATAGTTTTTATTTAAAATGTACTTTATACTCTGATAAGCCAAAAATACTCTTGAGTTAACTGTTTTTATATAACTCAGATATCTTGGTTAACTTACACGTACATCAACTAATTGTGAGAGACCCATCTAATTGTCTACTCTTGAGGGCCCATAAAAATTGGAGCAAAACCTATACAAACAGGACTAAAGGAGTTGGTAGCAGCGGGTGAGACTTTAGAATTAATTTAGGACGGAGTAACCCCAAATCCGAAAGCTAAACTGCCAGAAAAATCCCCTTGGATTCTCTGAGTTAACTGTTGATTTCTATCAACCCAACCACTTGGGGTGATGGCCTGGTGGTCGCTGGTCAGCGTGTCTTTGGTGGGATTAGTAGGTCACGGGTTCGAGGCGTGATATCGACCCCTGAATCATGGGGCAGTGGCCTTACAACTCAAGTCTTTGAACCCCTCTGATTTCCCCCCCCCCCAACTGAGTGTTTTGGTCCCAAGTTGTGCAGTGCTCACCTTTGAGTTCAATCCTCTTCCGAGAACTCACTACGGTGACTTCTATTCGAATAAACCATATGTATACATTGCAAAAAAGAAATTTCTTCAATTTCCTAAATAAATACGTGCATACGACACACCTAAGGATTGTCGTAGTGGTTTGGGCGGATGTCCAAGCTTTGTGAGTACTCATCAAGAAGTGGGGTTCGATTTTCCACCGAATGAGTACCAGTAAGTGGGAAGCCATGACTAGTGTGGCCACGCTAGCTCCCTCAAAGATTTGAATTGCGTAGTCGGATCATATAGTGGATTGATTGTAGGGTTAAGTTGTTCCTAAGTTATGCAAAAAAATTAATAATAATTGCGTAAGAAAAGGGGACCCAATTATAAACAGAAATTTCTTCTTTTTGCTAAACAAATTTCTTCTTTTTTGTCGAGCCTTGTTTTGTCATCTAGTATGAACTTTTTCAACATGAGTAATGCTATGAGGACCGATAACTTGAACCGACCATATATTGGCTGAGCTGGCAAATGAGGGGCCCAATCCCACTCTCTCTCCCACACGAGAGATTTTTTAGTGCCGAACGGATATATTCTATGTGGTACGCGCTCGGCGTATCTGAATTGTCCGATACACTTTTGAATGACTCGAATTAAAACCCCATCTCTCTCCTCACCACAACACTTTCTCTCTTTCTTTTTTTCTCTCCAAATCTGAGCTGTTCAAACACGAAATGGACGGCTCGGATACACGAACGGACACCACATGATATCCGCTCGGCATTGAAATTTTTTCCTCTCACACCCCTCTCATCCCAAATTTGGCCCCAAAAACGCGGCTAAAATTTAGAAAAATTCAAACAAATTGTGCTTTGGAAATTCTGGGCCCACAATCCCATCCTTTCGGTTCTAAAAGATTCCTGCTCTCTCTCCCCTGCACTTTTTTCTCTCCAATTGAAGAGATTTTTCAGTGCCAAGCGAGTATATCCTACATGATATCCGCTCGGCACATTTGAGTAGTCGAATATAATTTTGGACGGCTCAGATTGAAACCATCTTTCTTCTCTCACCCTAACACTTTCTCCCTCATTTTCTCTCTCCAAATCTGGGCCATTCAAACACAGAATAGACGGCTCAGATGCACGAGCGAACACCACGTGGTATCTATTAAAGTATCTAACTCCAAACCAATTGGCAAGGAGTAGAGAGGCCGCCCAGACTCATACGCTAGTTTTGGAGAAGATAATTAACCAATTTGGAACAAATTCCAACCGTATCCGCTCAGCACTAATTTTTTTTTCCTGCAATTAGTTCTGCAGCTTCTCTTCTTCACCCCCAAAATCGACGCCCTCCCCCGCTCACCGCGGCCGTCACACCATCGCGGCCAGTGTCTCGTCATCCCTCTGGTAACAAAATCCCCAACCAATTTTGAAGGAAAGAGAATACACCCTGCAACTGTATTAGCCTTCAATCTTCATTGCTACTGAACTCTGTTTCTCTCCCCACACCTCTGTTTCTACTGCCTATGTTTCCTTCTAGTGTATTAATCCAGAAGCGTCTTCTTTACGTCTCACTCGCCTATTTATTTCATTTTCTTCTATCTGCCTTTGAATGCAAACTTGGTCTTGAAAGAAACAAAGAACCGAAGTTCATTGGGGGAAAAAACAGAGCACATGCCATTGGAAAGAAAAAATAAAAAAACAGAGTACATATATATAAAGAGAGAATGCAGGTAAACTACCACCACAATGGCCCAAATTGAAACGCATACAAAAAATCAACGGGAAGCCGGAAACGCGACCAACACCCAGGGCTCCGACCAAACAATAGGGGGGGAAATTTGGAAGTTTTTGTTTCGAAATTTTGTGAGATGTTAGCAACAAATTTGGTGTTCTCCATTCTATTTCTTCAATTGCAGCTCTTTTGTTTGAAATGAAGAACAACGGTAAGCAAGCAAAATGGAACAGAACTAGTAGAGTAGTACCAATTAATATTTGGTTTGCGAATGGAATCAAAATTCAAGTGAAAAGGTAAATATACTGCAGAAGACATGTCTTGAATGGTAAATGTCATAATCTGTACTCTGAAATAATAGCAACAATAAAAGGGGGCTGCCGAGCAAAAACAAGATCAATGAAACTGGGTTTGGAAAGGCATGATTCCAGTAATGCTAGAAGACCTTCAAATCTAATTATCTGTTGGGATTTGTCCCACATTGGTTAATTATCTCCTCCAATACTAGTATATGAGCCTGGACAGCCTCTCCACTCTTTGCCAATTGGTTTGGAGTTGGATGCTTTAACATGGTATCAGAGCTAGAGTTTCGGAGGCTTTTCCCCTTTGTCTGTGCCATAGTTGCACTTTGTTTCATTGTGATCCGTGTGTTCCGGATCCTTTGTTAACCTCTCCACGTGCGAATCGGGAGTTGCACGTGCGGGGGAGTGTTGGGATTTGTCCCACATTGGTTAATTATCTCCTCCGAGAAGTTTTACAACGATAGTATGAAAGGTAGCCCAAAATTGTCATTTTCTTGCTGATCATCTAATCATACATTGCTCCGACATTATCTCAAATAGCAACAAGAGCTTCATCTGTCTTTCACTGCGACGGAATATCAGAGAGAAAGAGAAATATGTGAGTACAAATACAAAAGCCAAATAATTCTGTAGACTTAGGCCTCCCTTTTTTTGGTGTTTGCGTACGAGACAATAAATCTAATTTACTCTATCGTATGTGATGCAGAGGTGATTGTTGCACTTGATTACATGGCCCAGGGAAGTACTAGTGGAGGCGCGATCCATGGTTGATGTGAAACAACCCACATAACACAATTTGGTAGATCGCTCTAGAACCAGAATATTCTAGAAGTGCTCCAAATTTTCACATATTATTTATAGTTCGAAAGAAACACACATTTACACATTTAGGAGACAAATCCGATCATATATCTAATCCGAGCAATCAAACAGGCGCCGATATCTTATTGACATAGCACCTGCAAACGTATACAAGGTGGAAAAATAAGTTTATAAGAGCATCCGCAATGTAATAATCAAAATTGGATAACCAAAAGTTGCTACATCATCTTTTGGTTATCCATTTAAGACATTGCTAAGATTAGCAATGTAGAGGTCCACAATGTAATAATAAAAATTGGATAACCAAAACTAGCCACATCACCATTTTAAACTAAAAAACAATTCTAAAAACAAAAATTTTTGACAATAATTTGAATACCTTTTTTGAAAAAAATAACAGTTTTCTTAAGAAAATAGTTTAGTGAAAAAAATTGAAAATAGTTTTTTTCAAAAAGAAAACAGTTTTAAAAAAACATTTTTTTTGAAAAACTGTCAGAAACCATTTTTAAAAAAAGAAAAAACAGTTTTTGTGTAAAAACATTTTTAAAAAAAAGTTTTTTGTAAATACTATTTTTTTAAAAGTTTCTGAAAAAAACAGTTATTGAAAATAATTTTCTGGAAACATTGTTGAGAGAGAGAGAGAGAGAGAGAGAGAGAGAGAGAGAGAGAGAGAGAGAGAGAGAAGGTTTTTATGTAATGATGGGTGTACTTAATTGAGAAAATATGAGGACCATTAGATTTGATTATTGGCAAAAAGTTTGCTAGTTTTGATTATTCAAAAGTCAAAATTTGATGAGTTGCTAAAAGGTTGCTAAGTTTGGTTATTACAATTAATATGAGCACTTTTTTGAACAAACATTGCTAACTTTAGCAACTTTTTGGTTTTGATTATTACATTGCGGATGCTCTAAAAAAGACGATTCTTATTTGAACTACCGAGTCTTATGGGTACCTAATGATTGAAACTGGAATTCGATCATCATAAAGGCAAAATGGAGGAAGCAATTTCAAACGGCATAATAAACATATTGAATGCTATGCTGATAATTATTGTAGGGTAATTTGAAGTTAGCGCCTGCTTGGGAGCCAAATTACTGTTGTGCTTCATCCACGTTGGATAAATTTCCTATGGTTTGGAAGATGTATTCACGTGATTTTGGCAGTGAGCCAGAAATTGTTATTGGCATGGAAATCTACCAAGGGTGTTGTTTGATTTGGGAGTGGTTTCCTTAAAGATTGGAATCTTGGTGAAGCTTGGAGACCAAGTCCAAGACCAAGTCCAAGTCTAATTAGGAAAAGAGAATCAGAGAAATACCAAATTGGTTAGCCATGCAATATATTGGTTTCCTTCCATACGGTTGTTATGGTTTGCATGTATATATACCTTGGTTTGGTACGAGATATATGTAATGTGTGTCAGAGATACACAATTGGTGAGAGCAAGAGAGAAAATATATTGTGAGAGTGAGGGATAGATAAAAATATTAGTGAGCGTGGGCTTGGGGATTATTATTTTTCTATCTCATTGTACTCGATTAATATAGTGGAATTTCTCTTTTGTTTGTGGAGTAGGTATTGAGACCGAACCACGGAAATCTTGTATTCTTTATTTTTTTTGTGCTTGTTTAATTTTGTGGCGTGCTTCCGTTGCGGCAAGGGACTAAAAATCTCAACAATTACATAACAGATTTGAATTTTTTATGCTAACTTCTGAGGTATCTGATAAAGATAAAAAGAAAGAAAAAAGGAGCCGAATTTTGCCTTCTCAGATATGACTGATTCTCATTCCTCTTGGCATTTACAGAATGTGTACCTTAGTCTAGAAGAGCACGTTTAGTACCAGCAATTTCTTTACTTGTCCGATTACATTCGGGACCTTAATGTGAAGTTGTCGTTTGGGGAGATTTTAATGATAGTTTATCTCCGGAGGAAAAGCGGGGAGGTATGTAGCATAGTCGAGGAAGCTGTGGGCATTTCCAAACTTTACTCAACGATTGTGGTTTGCTGGATTTGGGCTTTCGGGGCTATCCATTTACCTGGCGTAATAATTGTACTGGAACTGATTTCATTGAATCCCATTTGGACAGAGTATTTGTTTCTTCCTCCTGGAATACCCAACATCACCAGGCTGTGGTGGAACATCTAGAATGTGTGGGATCTGATCATAAGGCTTTGCTTTTGTGCACTAAGCCTAACACAAGGTAATATGCTACCCCGTTCCGCTTCGTCGCCCGGTGGTTTGAATAGGATGAATTAAGTTAAGCAAATTGTGAAGACTCAGTGGAGAGATGACATTGTGGGGTCTCGGCCGTTCTGTATTAGCCAAAAAATCAAGAAGTGCAGGTTGGCTTTGAATTCTTGGAGGTCATCCAAAAGTCTGAATTCTAGAAAGGAGATTGATGGCATTAAGGAGGAAGTTGATTGACTGGAAGCACGTGGGTGCGAATTTCACTTGAAGGAGATTGCAGGTTCAGAGGATGATTTGGCCAAAGCATGGGAAAAGGAAGAATTGTATTGGAAGCAAAAGCCGCATCAGAAGTGGCTTCAGTTTGGAGATCGTAACACTTCCTTTTTTCATGCAAGCACAATTGGCAAGACGTAGGCGTATTCACACTTCGGGGATTGAAAATTCAGCAGGGGTTTGGACTGCTTTTTTATTATGCTAACTTCTCAGATATGACTGCTTTTTCTCCTTTTTGTTCTAAAGAGAACCTACTACTAGAGATTTTTACATGACTATAAAATCACCTTTTTGTATCTGATCGCGGGGGAAATTGACATGATGCCAATTTCCTGGCCTACCATGATCATCATCCCAATTAAGTTCAAAAGCACGTTAAACTAGTAGATTCAACATGTGTAATTAATTAATTGTGTAACTGGTTCTCAGAGGATTCACACAGTTTTAATTTTGGGTACGAGTGTTGAAAGTGTGGAAAATTTGAAGTATTGAGCGAACCCTCTCCTGGGTCGCACGCGATTATGTCTAATATGAAGAAAGACCATCAACACTATCTTCAAAATGTAATACCAGATGAACGACGCTATAGGAGTTCCATTTCTAAAATACCAACTAGATTGCAAGAAAATAAATACTAAACCAATATAGTTGTAACCTGGCTAATTCATTAACAATTGTGAAATGTAAGCTTTAGGATATCATACCTGAAAATGCTATCAATGTTTGTTACTTTCTTCTTGCCACTGTGTCAGTAACCATTCTCCTCAATCTTATCACCTTTTTAGGCATTTCTCTTTTAGCAAGTCTTACCAAGAATTTAGGTCTACCAATTAAGAATATGAGAGATCCCAGAAAGAGTCGAAGTGTCATTCCACACCCATAACCTATCACCACAATTTTCCAAAAAAATGCATCAATATCTGAATCATCTTCCTCCTGTTCTAACACCGCTGGCTGTACTTTTGTTTGATTATTGTCTTCACATTCCTTCGACAATGGCAACCCACATAATCCTGAGTTCCCAACATATCAAACATTCTCAAATGTATTAAATTGTTTACCCCGGGGTATAGGTCCATGGAGAAGGTTCCACGAAAGATTCAAGAATGCAAGAAACGTCAAACTTGTTAATTGGCTTGGAATTCTTCCGGTGAGCTGGTTAGAGGAAATGTCTAACGATTCAAGGCTTTCCATATCTCCCAAAGACGATGGAATATGGCCAGTGAGGCTATTATGAGAAAAATTAAGCACTATGAGAGAATTAAGCTTTCCAATGACATTTGGAGTCTCTCCACTGAAATTGTTTAATGAAAAATCAATTGTTGTGAAGATAGTCAAAATTCTCAGTAGTTCTCTCTCAAGCCCCTTTATCCTCACTATAACAGAGTCATGATAATAACTATTCACATCACTCACGTAGCTTTTCCCCGGCATAGTTTTGTTCTGCATATATAGCTTGGAAATATTCGAAATATCTCACTAGCAAATCGCCAGTGACCTCATTGTAGGACAAGTCACAAATTCGAAGCTTAGGAAAAGGAAATTTACTCTTCGAAGCGTTTATGGGACCATGAAATCGGTTGGATCGTACGACAAGAACTTGCAGCTCAGGAAGAGTCTCCAACCAATATGGAAATGTGTCATTAATCTTGTTGTTTCCGTCGTTTAGAACTTCCAAGCTTGTACGATCTGCCAATGATCTTGGCAGTGGTCCTTCAAGTTGATTTCCACTCAAATCAAGACTTCGTAATTGGTTTGGCTTTGAAAATGCCAAGGGAAGGGTTCCCGTAAATTCATTGGAGCGTAGATTCAACGCCGAGAGTACACTACTAAAATTCTCCAAACATTGTGGAACTGCACCGCTCAATTTGTTGTGAGACAAATCAAGAATCCGAAGGGAACTCGCATTGCAAATTAAGGAAGGAATTTGTCCACTAAGATTGTTCTTTGAGATGAAAAAGATTTGTATGAAGGTGGGTGGAATGGGAAGTGGTCCTTGAAGTAAATTGGAACGAAGATCAAGTGTTTTTAGTCCCTCCCAGGGAAGTTGCTTTACGTTGGTGAGAAAGTGAAAACTCTCATTTTTGGCAAAGGCGTGAATGCGTTGAGCGCGGGCGTGCCAAGACTTGTAGCGCCTAACTTTTGATGAAGATTCCCGTGAATCTTGACTTCTAACGTGAGAGCGATTACGTGTGACCCAAAGGTTAAAGATATAATGAGGTTCGTGGTTTGCCACACAGTTGTGGACTTAAAATTTCCTAGTCGTATAGGAAATGGAACGTAAAACGTGAACTTTATTACTCTGGGATAATAAAGTTTGTACAAGAAAAGTAAAAGATCCAAACTACTTGATGAAGTAAGTTTGAATGGGGTTTAAGCACGAAGTACTCGATAGGCTACTTTGTTGAGGGTAGGAAAGTATGCTTCGCTGGGAAGGCTTTGGTTGTAAGCGTTGAGTTTTGATTGGTGTTGGACCCATTTTTCATCTTCTGAACTTGCATTTATAGGCACAGTAGTAAGCTGATTCAGGCTTGAATCCGAATTCTGCTTTGCTCCATAAGCTGACATGTGTCCCATGATGCTCCACTTTTCATGCATGTTTGATCATGGGCAGTTTTTATGGCAGTTTAAGGGTTCATGGGTGACATGGCAGTAACTTCCCACTACTCCCTCTTTGTAAGCATTTGACACATGGCCAATTGACATTGACTAAGTCAATTGGCCTTTTGAACTTTGGAAAATAACCGCCAGCAATAGCAACCGAACCCCTAAATCTGTGGGCTGCTCCATGCGGACCAAATCAACGTTCCTTTAGTGGGCCCAACCGTGGGCTAGCTTCTTGGGCCAAACCGTGACCATGAGCTGCGTGTTTCTTAGACCCAAATGACAAATCCTCATGGCCCAATATTTATTCCATGCTCAATTACTCAGCTTCGGCCCAAATTAATTAACGAATCCAATAAAAGCCCAATCACGACAAGCCCGACCCGCGGTGCCAAAAACGGGTATAAACACTGCCCGCCCCCCGAACCCCCGCCCCCCCCCCCCCCCCCCCTGCCTTACGCCTTGATTCTGTTAAGATTAAGGCGTTTAGAGACGTCCAGTTTTTGGCATCCAAACAGATCTTGATGTAGGCAATATTTTATCAGGCCCAAACATGGCCTAATATTTTTCCTATGTAGAGACTTTGAACACAAAATTGAGCTAAAGTGCCATTCTGCATTAATAAGCACAACTAAATCAACCCGCGCTTAAGGATTTTCATATGGATCTTTTATCAAACACGTGGTGGGGTATAAAAAATGCACAAACACAGTTCAAATGGTACTCGAAAATGTAGCTTTCTATTTCGTTGTAAAAACCAGAGCAAATTAAAATAGAAGAAGAAGAAAGCAACAGTTATGCAAACGCCTACGCTGGTGAATACTCTCAAATTCCTTTGATGTTTACGTAAACTCTCTCTTGGTGCAAAATCTGAAAGTACTACGATTCCTGAAGATGATATTCCCCTCCAACGATTTAGCCTCAAATTGAATGGAGTCAATTAAACGCTACAAGATGGAATCAACTCGAAGAGAAAGAGACTTACCGTCACACTAGCAAGAACGTCGGAGTGAGTCGTCACCGGAATGAGGTCGTCGAACCAGAACAAGCAGGGGGGAGAGAGAGTTAGACAAGAGAACTTTGGTATTTGCAGAATTGCTTGACATGGAGGGGGAGAGAGATGGGTAATTGGTTAATTGATAGACTAGATTATTTAGTTTCAAACCAACCGTTTAAAATCATGGTGCATACGGTACACAACCTAATAAACTAGTGAGTACCATAGGTCTCCCTGTATGTTTTTTTTTTTTGGTCAAAACTTCAAGGTGCTTTCATTGATACGAAATCATACATTGATAATGGGTGGCTGCCCCAAGGAGAGAGGAAAGCAACCATAAAGGATATCTAAACTCATAAACGAACATTCAAGACCTCACACAAGACTCGGCTCTGACCTACCATCAAAACAACGTAGAAAACCCACCACAAAAATGCCCATAATGAATAAGAGAAAGTCCCACATGGGAGAAGAAAACCAACAAAAATAGCAAACAAAAACTAAAGGAAAACTTGTAAGAAAACAATAGATCCATGTGCCTAAGTCCAACCACCTAAAAACGAAGATCAAGTCGACCCTCACTGATGCTGCCACCGCTACCTCAAGGGCGGCCGAGATACAGCAAATACCACGGATCACCACAGCCCACCGTACAACACCATTCTACCTCTGTCCCGTTATGTTGATGAGGTCTCATTTTCTTGATTTATAGAAAGACAAGTTGATATTGAGACGAAAATTTAGAGTTGTCTATCTACTTCAATAAGACTAGGCTTTCTAAAGTCTCAATACGCTTTTAGGTAGACATTTTCATACATTTCAAATGCACTTTCACATAGTCCACAATATCCACACACTTCAACAAATACAACCCAAAGAAAATGTTTGAAACCAAATCATTACTAGATGAAAATGAAGCAAAAAATAAACCACAAACAACATCAGACGAGAAGGGTGCACCACAATCAAAGCAAAATAACGATTAACAAACAGTAACATGAAATGTAGCCCAAACTCGTCATTTTCTTGCCCATATATATATCTTCCCATCCTATATTCCAACGATATGTCATGTAGCAACAAAGCTTCCTTCCTAGCTTGTACCTGCAATGGGAATTTATGAGGGTGAAAAAACACATAAGTACGAATGCCGGTTAATCTTGATGACACGTACATGACGAGCCCATTTGATTGGGCCGGCTTATGATGAGGGTAATTACTGATACCACTTGTCCTAGTTTTGTAAACACAAATTTTGCGGGTTTGGGTTTGATTCCTCTACCAATTGCAGCAATCCAAGTCAGGATCGAAGGAATTTTTAACCAAAGCAATCAAACATGATCTAACGTCTTATTGACATAATACCTACCCGGTGAAAATAAGTTGACAAGTATGGTTTATTCGTTGTATGCTGTTGTAAGTCTTGTTTTTCACTAGCAAGCAATAATAAGTGGACTTGAATCAATATGAAGACGAAATGGATGAACCAAATTCAATCCACATATTGGAATGGGATAGCAACAGATTTCCTAATTGAGAAGTCATGAAATGAAAGAGCGTTAACATGCAGCTCATACCTGACAATGCGATCGATGTTTGCTAGTTTCTTCCCGCCACTGTGTCTGCAACCGTTCTCCTCAATCTTATCACCTTCTTAGGCAACTTTCTTTCAGCAAGTTTGACAAAAAATCTAGGTCTACCAATTAAGAACATGAGAGATCCTAGAAAGAGTCCCAGTGTCATTCCACACCCATACCCTATCACCACAATTTTCCAAGTAAATCCATCAAAATTTGAATCATCTTCCTCATGTTGTAACACTGGTGGCTATACTTTTCTTTGATTAACTCCACATTCCTTCGACAATGGAAACCCACATAATCCAAAGTTCCCAGCATATGAATCATTCTCAAATGTATTAAACTGTCGACCATTGGGTATGGCTCCATGGAGACGGTTGCACGAAAGGTTCAAGACCGCAAGAAATGTCAAACTTGTTAATTGGCTTGGAATTATGCCGGTGAGGTGGTTAGAAGAGATGTCTAATGATTCAAGGCTCATCAAGTCTCCCAAAGATTCAGGAATATGGCCTGTAAGACAGTTATGAGAAAAATTAAGCACTTTGAGGGAATAGAGCTTTCCAACGGCATTTGGAATTTCTCCACTGAAATTGTTGGATGAAAGGTCGATTGCTGTGAAGATAGTCAAAATTCTCTCCAGTTCGATCTCAAGGCCCTTCATTGTTACTCTTAGGGAATCGTGATAATAACCGTCCGCATCACTCATGTATTTTTTGTTGGGCATGGTACTGTTCTTCATTGCTTGGAAATGTTCGAAATACCCCACAGGCAAATAGCCGGTGAACGCATTGTAGGAGAGGTCAACAATTCGAAGCCTAGGAAAGGAAAAATTACTCTTGAAAGTGTTCATAGGACCATGAAATTGATTGGATCGAACAACAAGAACTTGCAACTCAGGAAGAGTTCCCAACCAATATGGAAATGTGTCATCAATCTTGTTGTTTCCAACGTTTAGAACTTCCAAGCTTGTACAATTCACTAAAGATCTTGGCAGTTGTCCTTCAAATTGATTTCCACTCAAATCAAGACTTCGTAATGTGTTGGGCTTCGCAAACTCCAAAGGAAGGGTTCCCTTAAATCCATTGGAGCGCAGATTTAACACCATGAGAATACTACTAGAATTACCCAAACATTGTGGAACTGCACCGCTCAAATTGTTGTGAGACAAATCAAGAATCTGAAGGAAACTCGCATTGCAAAGCGATGAAGGAATCTCTCCTGCAAGACTATTGTTTGACATCAAAAAGTACAGTATGGAGGGGGGTGGAATAGGAAGTGGTCCTTGAAGCAAATTGGAACGAAGATCAAGAATCTGTAGTTGCTCCCAGGAAAATTGCTTTACGTCTGTGAGAAAGTTGTGAGAAAGATTCAAATACCACAGAGAAGCCTTCGCGATGAATTCAACCCAGTTCAGAATCTGCCCGTGAATTCTATTGGTAGAAAGATCTAGTTCTTCAAGATTCTCTGAGGCTCTTAAGAAATCAGGGAACACCTCAATGTTGCAAGAGGACATATAGACCCTCCTAAAGTTGGGAAGGGTATTGTTGACATTGCTTCCAGCGACCACCGAAAGATTAATGTTGGAAATATCAAGGTACTCAACATTTTTTAGTATATGCAGATCCACAACAGCACTCAGATCATTTGATGCAAGAGAGAGCTCAATTAGATTTACAAGAGTTGAAATTGACTGTGGAATGGGGCCACGAAGTTTATTGTCACTCAAGTCAATGTATTCCAATGGTAAATGATGCTGGAACTCAGGAATTTGACATGTTAAATTATTGGACCTCGAGACTAAATATATCAATGACGGAAGAGTAAACAACGATGGAGGTATTACCCCACTAAAAGAGTTATGAGATGAGTAGAGTGCCCGCAGGTTTTGAAAACCACTTAAATTGAAGGGGATGGGACCTGTGAGTTGATTGTAAGATATAGCTAGATAACTAAGTTGTTTCAAGTTCGCAAGCCAGAGTGGAAATCCACCAATCAAATTGTTACCCGCTAGATTTAAATTCTCCAGCTTTGTGAACTCGGCAAAAAGAGGAATTTTGCCTTCGAGGTTGATGGAGGAAAGTCCTAACAGAGTGAGTTGCTTGAGATTTGAGAGAGTAGATAGGACTTCACTGTCAAAACCATTTCCCGATAAATCTAGTTCACGGATCTGCGTAAGGTTCCCCAGAGATTTAGGAATGGAACCCTGTAAGTTGCACCAAGCAAGATTCAAGTAATTCAAAGACTTGAGAAAACCAATTGAATCAGGTAGTTTTCCAGATAAACTCGTCCAATGGAGATCCAAGGATTTCAAAGACTTGAGATTGCCAATTGAATTAGGTAGTTTTCCAGATAAACTCGTCTGGCAGAGATGCAAGGATTTCAAAGACTTGAGATTGCCAATTGAATTAGGTAGTTCTCTGGACAAATTCGTTGAAGAAAGATCCAAATCCTTTAGAGAACTACCACTACCCCAAGTTGATTTTGGTAAATTGACAATAAGATCTTCGTTGTTTCGTAACAAGAGCCTCTGCAAGTTTGGAAGGTGGAAAATGCTATCAGGCAAGTTCCCTAACAATTTGGTCGACGACAGGTCTAGAGCTGTTAAAGAAGACAAATTCGTCAAGGACTCGGGTAAACTAGAAGATATATTTACCCCATTAAGGATGAGTTCTTCTAACTGGGTCAGGTTTCTTATGAGAATTTTGCAATGGAGCGGTTCAAGTGTCATGTCATCATAATTAAAAGAAAGATCAAGTGAAATCAGTTTGGACAGGGGGGAGAGTTCAAATGGGATTGAACCTGAGAAAGCAGAGCCGGATAGGTTGAGGTGCGTCAAACTTGCAAAGCTGCCAAATGCATATGGAATGCGAGAGCCGTTGAAGTCATTGTCAGCCAAATTAAGCCATTGCAGGTGAGAGAGTTGGAAAAGGCTGCTATTGGGATGCATCGTACCATAGAGCTGGCTACAACTGAGATCAAGCCCAATCACGTAACCAGTCAACCCATCGCACGTGACCCCATCCCAATTGCAACAATCACTTGCATTCTCATCCCAAGACAGGGTCTTTGGATATGAAGGAATACCATAATAATCGCAAAAGTAAGAAGCACTACTGTTTATAGTAAACATATGCTTAAATTGCAGCAGCGCAGACCTCTGATCATGACCACACAAGGGGTAGTTTGCAGAAGAGGCAAAAGACAACCGGAGAGACGATGAGGAAAAAGCAACCTGATATTGCGAGAAACAGAGAAGGATTTGAAATAGCCAAGTTAATGCCCCCATCATTTGTTAAAATGAAAAGAAATACGCATAAGAGGTTGAGAAGAAAGAGAAAAGATGAGAAGGGGCTTTGGGTGATTGTGGGAGTACTCTCTAGCTTGCCCTTTATAACTGCTGGAGTACTGATTGCATAAGCAAATACTCCCTCATTAACTCAGACTTCCTGGTCGAGTCAATACTACTCCTATGTGGAAGGCTGTTGACATTTTGGTACAGGATTTTAAATTATATTCTCTTAACTTTTGCTAGAATTGGGTATAATATTTACATCACGTTGTTCGTCTCGACGAAAAAAATGAGAAAAGCATAAAAAGTATAACTAAAGTTGGAAAAAGTTCATTTAGGATGACGAAAATGACTAAAAATAGACTGTGGCTTTATATGGATTTTTTCAACTTCAATGCATATTTTTATTCTTTTTCAATTTCTCTCATCGAAACAAATGATGTAATGTAAAAATTGACCGAAATTGTTGACTAGGATAAGGGACGGTGTTCTTTTTTTTTTGTCAATATTGTACATATCAGCAGGAGTTAGTGGGGTGTTAGAAGTTAGTATTACGGGCCGGCCCAAGGGTGAGCCCAGCAAGCCCTTGGGCTTAGGCAACCCTGGGCTAGGGCAACAAAAGTAGAAAATTTTGATGATACTTCCAAGTCAAGTCAATGGTGGGATTATGGCATTGTCTCATACTTCCAAGTCAAGTCAATATGTTGATCAAAACTCTTGGCCATGGGAAAAGATATTTTCGTCAATTCCATTGGGGATCAGCTCCCCTCCATACTCCATCTCTCTGTACTCCTCTAAACTTCCAATTTTTTACCATATCTCAAGCTCAAAACTATGATCTGAACTATTTATCTAGTAGAACACGCAAAAATATGAGTTTACAAAATTTTAATGTGGTTTGAGTTTTATATATAGACGCACAGACATATGGAAATATTGTCATGCAAAATGAATGGTAAATATTTCTACAGTTTAACCTTACAATTTACGAGATGAATGGTTAAGATCATAATTTTACTCTTAACGTGTGGTACTCCACATGTGTTGTGATTGGTAAGTACTGCATACCCATAACTTTTGAATTGATAAACTAGGATACAAAATGGCATCTCGTTTGCGATTATTGGTGTGAAACATTGCTCCAAAAGCACTCAATAATCCCTATGCATTTTGGTTCTTTCGTTTGTCCACGTAATGTACTTTGGCAAAAAGATTTCAAATTGTATATACAAATTAAAAGAACTTGTCAACTCAACTAATAGAAATGTGTTTTGCGGTGTGGACAAATTTAAAAGTACTCCTTCCATCCATTGTTGCTTGTTGGATAACACTTCTTTTTGAAAAAAATGCACAGAGGAGCCCACAGTGCGTAGTGGAAACCCCATGGGGTCAAATGGGTTTTCACCTAAGATGGAAGAATTTTAACTAAACAAAAAAAAAAAAAAAAGTCACTCTCAACTTTTTAATCCAACTTGTTAGAGCATCTCTAATCCTTAGCTATTTTATTATTCATACCCAAAATTTGAGTAAAAAGCCTAAAACTCATCTTCAATGTCATATCCATTTCCTTACCAATTTTGAATTTTACCATTTTCCTTGAGAAATTTTTGGATGCGAATCGGGTACCAAGAACATAATTTTCTAAGGAAACATACAATTAAATACAACAAAACAAGCATCATGCTAGTGCTATGCACGGGAATGAAATAAAATTCTATTATGTCCAAATTTCTACCCACCTCCTCTCTATTCATCTCTCGCTCTACCCTTTTCGATCTACTTAGAATGTGAAATCACCTCCCATTTCATTGTTATGACCGCAATCAAAGAGTGGAACCTCCCAATTTCTACCAAAACTAACACAAGTCCGTGCTTTGTTTCTACTAGGGCATATTGTAGCGTCACAGATCCGAGCTCTGCTTGACCCAAATCGAAGTGCCGAAAGTGCAGTGACATCCAAGGGTAGAAACAAATGGTCCTGGTGAAGTTTGAAGCTTAGCTGGATTAGTCTGCGTTATTGTTTGTGAAACTTTACGGATTTCATGGATGTAACAATCATTTGTATTTTAAACATTTCTAACACCATCCATTTTTTGATGGGTGAATAATGGTTTCTTAATGATTACAGTTTTTTTTTTTTTTGGGCTATCAATTAAACAGTTGATTACATTGTGAAAAAAATGCAGCTTGACTCGCCAGATAAGGTTTTGCAATTGCAGACCACTTCTCATTTTAAGTTTAGTTGAGAGCACATGCCAGAACAAGCATAAGTGGTAGTCCCAAAATGGGTAATGTTAAAGCATCCAACTCCAAACCAATTGGCTAAGAGTGGAGAGGCTGTCCAGGCTCATATACTAGTATTTTTACTCTCCGTGGACGATCTCGGACTTAACTGCTATTCTTCGGAATAATTGTTAATTTCCTATTTTATAAATTATATTTTTGGTGCGAAAATGACAGACCAACCATCTTGTTTTTTGCTTTCAATGATGGGCCTTGATGTTCCCTTCCTGTTTGCCAGTTATGTTTGTGTTGGAGAAATACACTTTGAATTAGTTCTAGAAAGATGTGGAGCATTATTAATAGACCAGCTATGTAGATAATTTAGAGTACGACAGATTTAATATGCAAGTACAAGTTTTTTAATGACACTCATAAAGGTAATACCATTTACACACGACAGAGTACATGAAAAAATGTAAAGTTTAAATGCGACTCGACTGTTTTGTCAACTACAAAAGGAGGTAAGGTACTATTGAACCGTACTGTTGTATTGATTTTGTAGATGGATGATGATGATGAAGGGATAACCAATGTTAGAGGAAGATTGTGAGGATACATCAATTTGATTTAAGTGCTTACCAAGGTATGAAAAGGCATTTTTGCTTGCATCTCTGTAACTTGCATTTGTTGTTCCGTTTTATAGCATTAGGTGATTGCGTTTTTTCCCAAGCACTATCTGTTCAATAGCGTTTTCTGGCTTTGCTGTTTCCTATACTTTCGATAGAGTGTTGGTTCGGTTGAGATACAAATTAATGGGGTGAGAGGAGTTATGTGAGGGTTTTTTTTTTATTGAACTTTGACAGCTTTTACGTAGGTACTGAGTAGTTTTTTTAGGTAATTCTAAGTTACATTATGCATCTTGATGATGCATTTCCGTAGTGATCCACTTATTTAATAACGCTTGTTCTTTTATAGTATGAATATTTTCGCGAATCATGAGCTTATTCTACACCCATCTATTGATCCAAAATTTTGTACCACAGGGAATCAAGAAGATTGCATCAATTATACGTGCTTGGCTTTGGGAGGAAAGAGAGATTAAATTGCTCGAAGATTGCATCAATTTCAACAAGCTTACAGCATAGGAAATTTTCAAGTAATATGTTGGTTAGCTTGACCTTTGACAACATTGGACACCTAGGTACTATATGAATCCATTGTAATTCTTGCAACCTTTTCATGTAATATGTGTTTTCAAGTTGTTTCAAAAGCTGGTGCGATGAATACTTGCCCGATTAAATTAATTTGGTTAATTACATTGGTAATATTGAAGTTTTAGATTATATTTGTGTTTTTCTAATAATTGTTTTACAATTGGTGTTGAATGTAATAAAAAATAATATTAAATGAGTGGTGCAATGATAAACACGCTATTAAAAGAATCTAAAAATTAGCATACAAAAAATGCTATTAAAAGTATTAAAATTTTATCTAAGATAGTGTGCAAAAAATGCTATTAAAAGTTTATCTAAAGATAGCGTTCAAAAAACGCTATTAAAAGTTTATCTAAGACAGTGTTCAAAAAACGCTATTAAAAGTTTATCTAAGATAGCGTTCAAAAAATGCTATTAAAAGTCTTGACTTTTAACGGCATCGGCTAATACAGTGTTCTCCAAAACGCTATCTATGACATTCAATAGCGTTTTTCGAACGCTGTAAAATGTAATTTTTGTTGTAGTGCACATATATAGATCCAACATGTATCTCTCTATTGGGCTTGCTCTATGTCTCAAGTTTCTCACTTAAATATAGAGTCTGGTCACCTCGATGTATCCTTTGTCGAGCTTTAATAAAATCTTGTTGCCTATAAAAAAAAAAAAAAAAACATGTATCTCTCTATTGATGTCCAACGTTGTCATCCTAAAGAATCAATCTTTTAATTATTTACAAAAACAAGCGATGATTAGTATAATTAACCAACATACACACGACCACAACATCGCAATCTTCAGTAACATTTTGCTGCATCACAATTGAGTGCACACAAATAATCGCGTAGAGATATGTATATCATACATTTATAGATACAAAATGTATCTCTATAGATATCCAACTATCATCCTCAAGAATCAATGTTTTGTAACAACAAAATCAAGTGATGATCAATGGAATTGACTAGCATACACAAGAACCTAGCGAATTTGATATATATATTATTTGTTTGGGCCAGCTTACGTGTAACCCGACTAGTAAGGGATATATAAACACATACATATATGTCTCCAAAGCATCATCCAAATCAATCAAATACTATTAGCGAATCTCAAAAACACTCATTGTAAATTTAAACGCATATAAACCTACGTCTACAAATATGTATATGGACAAGAGTCAAGGAAATTGAAAGAGATACCATTTGGCGGGCTTGAATCCCCGATGAAGCGTGTATTGACAAGAGTTGAGGAAATTGGAAGAGATTATATATCTAAAAAGTCGTGTGGTTCATGACGAGATGAACGGTGGGATCAGTCGCTCTACACCCTCTCGGTAGAGAGCCGCCGAGTAGAATTAGTACCATTTATTTGCAGCACGGGTATTCTATAGTCTTGGGTTTTCATGAATTTAACGTAATGGACCTGAATACAAAATGATGGCGCCATAATCTAATCATATGAAAATTTCAGCCTCAGTTAAATGGGCCATTGGATGGGAACCTCATTAAGAATGATCGATATAGGTGCAAATTGTGGAATTGTAAAGGATGGAGCCAGGAGGTTTAGTAGGGGCGGTCGCTACGGCAAGAATTTTTAAAAATGTAATTATTATATGTAAATTTTTTTATCCCCAACTTTATAGACTCGCCACGTATCGCTAAATTTTTTTTCTTTATTTTTTGCTATATACTAGTCCTAAATCCTCTATTTCAAGAAAGGAGACCTAAAATAGTATTTCAAAACTAAATTAGTCTTTTTTGTACTCCATGTACAAAATGACAAACATCATTTACTATAATTTTTATTATGTTATTTTGATTTTTTTTCTATAGACTATTCATATTGCAATGGATCTTTTTATTTTTTTTGTATACAATTCGCAAACCTGGGGATATTGCCAAGCAGGGGTGCTTGGCAGCGGTGCCTAGCGGCTGGTTCGGTCGTTCATCTAGGCAATTGATGACTCGGAACTTAATTCGAGCAACGGACAGATTAGATCCGACTCGTCCATGCCGAGATGAACGTCTAGATCGGCCGCCAGTATCGTTGCCAAGCACTCCCGCCTGGTAGCATCCTCCAATTTAGATTTCTCCATTGCTAGAATAAAATCTTGGCTCCGTCCGTTGCACTCTCAATCAAGAGGTGTGGATGAGCCCGGACAACCAACCTACCGATGGTCCATGCAAATTTTTCTAGAATCACAACAGTTTTTGTCTCAAATACTTGAAAGTTATATAAGTTCGACCACCAACACCATTTTGTCTCAATTTAGGATCTGAACAAATTTAATCTTAATTAATTTAAACTTTGGAGAATGATAAACGAAATAACGCCAATAGAATTTTCAATAATCCTACAGAAAAATTGAGTCTGTGTTCAAGTGACTTTGCTTGCCATCTTCCGGCTCCACTCGAAAATGCAATAGGCACTGCCCGTCACACGAGGCCCACTCTGGGTCTCGCATAGATGATCCAAGCTGTTTAATAATTTTAAAATAATTTATTTATTGGCCTTGCAAAAAATCAGCTCAATCCGATGCGTGAAAAATTAGCTCAATTCGATACATGTAGGCGCTTGATCCAATTTTCCAATTTTTCATTCAGATCATAGATTTGAATGTAAAAATAATACTTCGAGTAGGCCCGTAAAAAATCAACTCAATCCGATTCGCAAAAAATCATCTCAATTCGGTAGGTGCTCGATCCAATCTTACAATTTTTTCATTCAAATTACAGGAGATTAATGTAGAATACTACAATCTGAATGAAAAATTGTAAGATTGGATCGAGTACCACATGTATCGTATTAAGTTGATTTTTTTCGGGACCATTCGAAAAATTACTTAAAATTATTAAACGGTTTGGATTATCAATACGAAACCCGGAGTGACCGGTGTGACAGTTGGTGCACCTTTGGATGGTGCACCTTAATTTGGTTGGTGCCCATAGAAGGGTTCCGCTCCACCCATGGCCATAGACTTGTATCTGGAATGATTACCATATTCTACAAACAATTAGGCATATTTAACGCAACCATCTATTTCTTTCAAATAAATTAATCCTTCAATTGGCATCAATTAACTGGTAAAGTTTCGTCTACGAATATTAACTGTGTTATAGATTGGCATCTAGGCCCTGTAGAATTTTGTTTTCCGCGGGCAGACTAAACTTCATTACCGTTCGTCGGGCACCCGTATACATTTAACTAGGTCGCTCATTTTTCAAACGAAGTTTAGCCCATCTGCCGAGAGCGAAAATTTCACAGGACCTAGATCTTATAGCTGTAGTATCATGCCATGTAAAGAAAAGTGAATTGATGTATTATTGATAGTGTAAAATATAGGTCTAACATGGCTTTATATAGGCTACAAGACTTGTAAACAAATAAGGAAAAATAGGCATAACAAAGAAATATAGACTCACTCGGAAACATAAACAAAATCCTAAACTAACCAGAAATACAATAATAAAACCTAGAAAATTAAACGGAAATCATAGAGGTACCGAAAATGGGGGAGGGATTTCGTACCGACGGCCGCCGGAGGGCCGTCTCCGGCCACCGGATGGCCGATCCGAGCCGTCCAAAAATTCTAAAAAAAAAAACTGAGGGGCCCAATGCGGAAATCAATGGCATCCGAGGTGTGTAGGGTGCTTGATCCGAGCACCCCTTTTCGTGTGTATATGTATACGGTACATATAGCAACACTCAAAATTAAACTTGGTAACATATTATCCCTAATACTATTCTAACGACTGTTTAGAGTTCTTGGTGGTTAAGTTTTGTAGTCCATACAAAGGCGTGTTAGCGGATCTGAGACTGATGCGTTTTTTTGTAGTAGCCTAGTAAGTATTTGTTTTCCTTTTTTGTTTTCCCGGCAAAGAGTTGGGCGGGTAGCTTCTTTTTGTGGGTGTGCAAAATATTACTCCTACCACCACAGTGTTTGGAATTGGAGATGGCCGACGATGGCGTTGATATGGCTCCTCCCTCAACGAGGCGGATGAATTTTGTTTCCGAGGAAGCGTTGGCTGAAGCCAGGAGAAGTCGGGGTGCCCGAGTTGACGATGGTATTGCTCAGAGAGATAGGTCCCTCTACGAGATCTTAAAGGAGAACAAGGATAGACGAGACGCTGAATTCAATGAGCGGTTCAAGCATCGACCACCCAAAGCTTTGGATGAGGACGAGACAGAGTTTCTTGAAAAGCTAGAGACGTCCAAGAGAGAATACGAAAGGCGAATGGCGTATGAAGAAGCCCAGCAAATGCAGAGTTTCCAAGCAGCAGTACTTGCAGCACAGTCTGCAGTTGTACATGAGGCTACGGAAACACTCCCAGTTCCTGAGGTCCAGCAAAAAAGATTAGTTGGGAGGAAGAATCTGCCGGCTCGCCCTTCGGGTATGATTATCAAAGTCAAGCCACAAGCGAAGAAGGCAAAGATTGATATGGGATGCTTGGACTCGGTAAAATCGGCCAATGGTGATGCTGATAAGCCTCATGTTGTAGCTAATGCAGGTTTAGTTTCATACAGTGATGATAGTGAAGAGGACTAGTGTCACGGGGCTGTTTAATCAAGGTGCTAACAACTAGCTAGGCTCCTCTGAATTATATATTTTTGGACCTGATAGTGATCTATTTATGTACTATCTTTTCAATTGGGAAATGGTGCTATGCAGTGGTTGCGTAGCACCGTGCTGCGCTCGGATCTCATCTCAACAATGAACGACTCTCAATCATTAGTTGTCGAGATGAGATCCAAGCCGTTGGATGCATAATCCGACGGCTCGAAGGTGTGCAGCACGATGTTGTGCACCTCATTGCATAGCACTAATCCGAAGTCCCTATCTTTTTGGGTTCATTTGTATGGACGATTTGGAGACGTAATAGGATATGTAATCTTGTGGGGTCGGTGAATCCGATGTTTGGTGTCAGCAATTGAGAGAAAAAATAAAAAATGTACACCTATTGCCAATTGATTTTAGGTTGAAATTCTTCAAGAAATTTAATATGGTATCAAAACTAGGTCTTGGGTGGTCTCACCACACGTGGTAGAGTCTTTGGCGCCCGAGTCAAATCTCACAGTCTCCTCAGTTTGTACTTCCATGAGCATTCGGGCTGCACGTGCGTGAGGGAGAGTGCTAGACTTTATTCCATATCGTTCATCTAAGCTGCCCAAGCTTGGTTAATAAAATCTAGAAGCTACTTCTACCAATTGAATTTAAGTTGAAACCCTCCAAAAAATCTAACAACTATTTGGTCTGAAGAAGCTAAATTGTGGAAATTATGTTCCCTAGTTAGAATTCTGTGTCCAAAAAAAAATCAAGCTACTTAAATTCTAACTAGGGGACTGCTGTTATGCATAAACGAGCTATCCGAGATAAGGTAGAGACACGAATGACACATGATTGATTATCTTGAACTTTTGTCTCAAATTCACAATTGGCAAGCTGACGTATTATCTTTAGTTGGGCAATACCTAGATTAACATTCAAAGAGGCTGGTCAGAATCTTGCATTTGAGAATGGGTTTCTAAAAGGAAAAAAAAAAGTTAATGGCAACCGATATCAAGAACCCTTTTGTTAATCTAAGATCCAAAACAATTTTAAAGAAACAGATTTCATGCTTTCACCATGTTCGGCTTGAAACCTCAACCTACGCTCAGGCTTAACAGTCCCCATATGACTCATAATTCCCGGTGGTGACCAAGGTTTGAGTCATACAGGAAGCACGTTTGGGGTTTCAGGGCTATGGATAACCTCTGAATCCCCCGTTGACTAACATACTATGGATAACCTCTGAATCCCCCGTTGACTAACATACTAACACCTCGTTAACTCCATCGATATATATCGTCTGAAAAAAGAAGAAGAAAGAACCCCATATCCTTGTCCCAATTAGCATGCAAATTCTTGTCTTAATGCAAATACTTTTGCTTCAAGTTTCAAAAAGAAAAATAAAGACCAAACCATGTATCCCTTAAAAAAAAATTTAACAGAGTGGCTGATTTCACTCTTTTTTTAAAAAAAAAAAGCATGAGAATTCAGTTAGATATATTGAAAGGTTCATATAAGCTAAGGGTCAGGGGCTAAGTCCTTGAAACGTAAGGTTCATTTAATCTATTACCACTTGATGGACCCTTCAAACGTAAGAAAAAATTCACTAGCCGTGATCCTCAATTAGGCGGGATTTTTTTGCTAGTAGTGCTAGAAACCACCATCATCTTCTCAACCGATAACTGTTCTAGCACCAATTGACAAACATAATACTCCAAAAGAAATATTTCATGGAATTTACAATGACTGAGAATAGTATATTTATCGATAAGCCTTGGTTATTGCAATACACCACTTTACAAGTTTACGGGACAGTTCAGTACGTTGTTACAACTCAACCTAAACCTTAAACTACTTTCATTACCGGTTCAATTTACAATACTACGTCTATAAAGGATGAGTTTGATCACTACTAGCATTACTACCCATTTTTTTTGGCTGGAATCTCATCCAGAACTATAGGCACTTATTCTGCATTACAACCTTTTCCATCGCCCTATATGCCCTCGGATGACTAAATTAAAGTTCACTTCCCTAAACATCGAATCACAGACATCTCTTTCAATGAGTATGCTTGGGATTTTGCTCGCAAGATATTCTCAGAATTTCAAAGCCATGAAGGCTGGGTATCGAAGTAAAATGGACTTAAAATATATGGGGCGAAGCTATGTTGGAGATCTCTTGAGTAGTCATCAAGGGAGTGTTGTGTGACCTTTCAGGTGCACGTCATCTCTTTTCATGGTCCTGCAAGGACAATTCAGTTGGGCCAATATATCTAGAGGTTTTAGGCCTTTTCTCCTTGGGTTAGGACAACCCTAGTGAGTTGGTTTTTTTTTTTTTTTGTGTGCCGTCCTCTGGCCCAATTGTAGTTCAACTTTTGGGTCCAAAAAAAATCGAAAAGTCTATCGACACAGATAAAGCATGCACAGATCATGCACTGATCTCAATGTAGGGCCCATTACAGGTCCCACAAAAATGATCCGATCCGTACATTAAATTTAAAATATTTTTTTCAGGAGCCCCCGCGAAAAATTTGCTTAATCTGATATCTAAAAACCTAAATGAAAAATTAGATGATTAATTCGAGTATTTATAGATATTGGATTGATCTAATTTTTCGTAAGGTCTCCTACAAAAATATTTTAAATTTAATAGACAGATCGGATCGTTGTGTAGGACTCGTATAGGGTGCCCCACATCGAGATCAGCGCACGATCTGTGCATGTTTTATATGTGTCTATAGCAAAGTTGAAAAAAAATCAAGCTACTTACATTCTAACTGGGGGACCTGCTATACGATGCATACATGAGCCCCATCTCGAATTCGTAATAGTCGTGCCAAAAATCACTCTGATTTGAGATAGGGTAGGGACACGAGCGACTCATGATTGATTATCTTGATCGAAGTTTTGTCTCAAATGCATAATAGTCTTTAAAAAATTCTCAAGACAAACATGGTTTGTTCATGCCTATATCGATGTCTAATCAGTGTGATTTTACACACTTGCGCAACAAACCAAACAAAATGAACAACTTGACTCACTTTTTTAGATGCAGAATAGGGCCCATTTGTGCCGCTGCTCAGAAAAGACCCAGGTCAACTCCCAAAAACCTAATTCAATAATTCATTGCTTGACTCTCGGGTTGATTCTGGTCGTTCACAGCTGCCAGCTTGAATCCAATCTAGAACAAAGCCAAACGGTATTGGGGAAAAAATTCACAAAACAGAGATGTCCAAAAACCTTTTACATGTGAAGGATTCATACAGGGTCCACAATCCACCCCAAACAACACGGTATGCATTTCTCTCTTTCCATGAGGGAAGAAAATATCTCTCTCTTGTCATCAGAGTAATTTGTGGCCTCTATTTTCTTATCTTAGAATATAAATGCATGATATAGAAGTTCAATTGTAAGACCAAGTTCACCCCAAACAACACGGTATGCATTTCTCTTTTTCCATGTGGGAAAAAAATATCTCTTTCTTGTTAGACTATTTTGTGGTCTCTATTTTCTTATCTTAGAATATAAATGCATGATATAGAAGTTCAATTGTAAGACTAAGTCCACCCCAAACAACACGGTATGCATTTCTCTCTTTCCATGCATGAGGGGAAAAAATATCTCTTTCTTGTCAGACTAATTTGTGGCCTTAATTTTCATAGAATATATAGTTTCACAATCCATTTTCCTCAATGAAAAAGTGCAACATTTTCTACAATATTACTTATTATGAGAATAATTTCGTTGTATTTAATTGTTTGTTTCCTTAAAAAAATATGTTCGGACTTAATTATTATGAGAATAATTTCGTTGTATTTAATTGTTTGTTTCCTTAAAAAAATATGTTCTCTGAACATCTGGTGGGCAAAAGTTGACTGGAATACCTAATTGTCAATAAAAAGAAGAGTTATCCAACAAGCAATATTGGACGGAAGGGGTACAATTTATATTTGTCTGCTCCGCAAAACACATTGCTATGTGATGCATTAAATTTGGTAAGAAACTAAATTGGAACTTTTTTCCACATGGTAGTAGATAATACCGAGTTCTTTTAATTTGTAGATAAAATTTGAAATCTTTTTTGCCGAAAGTACATTATCTATTAGTCAAAAATTTGCCAGTAATAGACGTGGACAATCAATTAGATGTACCCCTATGGAAAAGAATCAAACATGACATGGACAACCACCATATTTTGGATGTACTATTGGGAAAGACCCTAAATGTGGAGGGACTATATATTGAGTGCTTTTGGAGCAATGTCCAAACTATTAATAACAAATTAGATGTCATTTTGTTTCCTAGTTTATCAATATAATAGTTATGGGTATGCAATATATTACCAATCAAAACACATGTGGCATACCACAAATATTTGCTTCAAGACCAAAATTATGATCCGAACCGTTAATCTTGTAAAATGCAAGATTAAACTTTAGAATATATTTACCGTTCATTTTGAATGACAACGTACTTAATTTCCATGTGTTTGTGCGTCTATAAACATCGAATCACACTCATACTTTGTAAACTCATATATTTTTGTGTGTTCTACTAGATAAATAGTTTAGATCATAGTTCTGGGCTCAAGTTATGGTAAAAAATTGAGAGTTTGGAGGAATACAGAGGAATGTAGTGTGGAAGGGAGCTAGTCCCTGATGGAAGTGATGAAAATATCTTTTTCCGTGGCCAAGAATTTTTCACATATTGACTTGACTTGGAAGTCTGAGTCAATGATGGGTAATGCTAGAGCACTTCGTTATAAAGAGCAAAATATTATTATTTTATTAATATTATTAAGAAACATGTTTTTTCGTTACAAATAATATGAGTGAGGAAAAAATATTTGTCAACTAAAAGTTGTCAAGGATTCCCACCTAGTGACGAAATTTGTTTTTCGTCACCAATAGTGCCTTTTGATGATGAAATATTTCGTCGCAAAAAAATGAATAATTGGTGACAAAAAATTTTCCCTCGCCTATTAATGCTATTTGACAACGAATTTTTTTGTCACTAATTATTACTTCTAGCGATGACATAATTCATCGCCAAAAGTGGTCCATCAGTGAAAAAAAATTATGTCTCCAATATAAGGAATCAGTGACGAATTTTTTTGTCACAATAGACATTTTCATATTGGAAAAAAATCCGAGTTTCTTGCCTTTGCTGCATCTCGAACCTAGGTCAGTGCAAGCTTCGACCAATTGCCAAAATTGTATATACATTAACGAGGATTAGGAGGGTGTTAGCCACACACACTTTTCAGTATATATTTCAAACATCTAACATATACGTTTAACATTAAATTGTATTCCAAATGTCATTTTGAGCCTTTAATATAACCTATACGTCATTATGGTAGAATGTAGACAATATATCCATATAGATACGGTCTGATCAAATAAACCAATATTGTATATACATTAACGAGGATTAGCAGGGTGTTAGTCACACACTTTTCAGTATATATTTCAAATATCTAACATATACGTTTAACATTAAATTGTATTCCATTTTGAGCCTTTAATATAACCTATACGCCATTATGGTAGAATGTAGACAATATATCCATATAGATACGGTTCTGACCAAATAAAAAATGGAGAGACAGAGTTGAAAGTGATTCTCTAATGCTATTTTAATGTGTTTCTTTCTTCTGAAATTTTGCAGGAAGAAACAATAAGTGGGATGGTTACAACGAGTACTGCAATAATGTCTTGCCCTATAGGACACATGTTTCATAGTCTTCAAATAACTTATTGGTACACTGATGTGAATCGGTCAATGATCTTTTGGCAAAGAATATATGCAGCTTCAAATCAAGAGAATTTTGTGCATTGAATTCTTTGTCAGTTGCTTTTAAATTCTCCTCTTAATTAATGCAATTACATTTTCTTGTGGTTCAAAAGGAAAAATAAAGACACCAAACCATGTATCCCCTTATTCGTATTTTACACCAAGAAAAATCTGACAGAGTGGCTGATTTCACTCTTTTTACCAAACAAAAAAAAGCATAAGAAATTCTGTTAGATAGATTGAAAGCTTCATAATAAGCTAATGGCTCTTTCAAACGGTTGAAATCATTGAGTAGTCGTGATCTTCATTTAGGCGGATTTTTTTCCCAGTAGTGCTCGAAATTACCACCATCTCCTCAACGGAATACTGTTCTAGCACCAATTGACAAACGTAATAATATGCATGAAGCTAAACCCATGTTTTACTACAACAGAAATTTTTCGTGAAATTTAACCATGAATGAGAATAGCACTTTTTTCGATAAGTCTAGTTTATTGCAATACACCACCGTACAAGCCTATGAGATGGACCAGATGGTCTTGTGCGTTGTTACAACTCCCCCTAAACCTAAAACTACTTCTTTACCGGTTCAAGTTACAATATTACGTCTATAAAAGGACGAGTTAGATCACTAGCTAATAGCATTACTACCCAATTTTTTGTTTGGAATCTCATCTAGAATTGTCAAGGGAAGAAAGTATGGTAATGTGCACAGAAATTGAATTGTGTCTCTCGGCCTGCCCTCTCTGATACCATTTGGCTTTGATTTGAGGGCATGGTTTTGCAGCAAAACAGGTATAGGGGGACCACTATTTCAGTGGTATTCTAAGAGTAGCCAGTTTGTATATATTGTCAAAGGTTAGGTATATCTCTAATCTTTCCCTGCCCATACTTTCAATGATTAGGGACTACATGAGTTTTGTTGTTGTTGAATCTCATCTAGAACTACAGGTTCTTATTCTATATTACAACCTTTTCCATCACCCTATATGCCTTCAGATGACTAAAGTTTGCTTCCTTAAACATCGAATCAGATAGACATCTCTCTTGCAATGAGTTCAATAATTGGTCTTTTGCCTGCAACATATTCTCAGAATTTCAAAGCAATGAGGACTGAGTAGCGAACTAAAATGGACTTGAAATACATGGGGCAAAGCTGTGATGGAGATTCTGAGGCAATCGTCATCAAAGGAGTGTTCAACAAATGAACAACCTCAACCTACTTCATATCAATCTACTTCTCAGAAAATCAGCCACTAAAAATGAATTACACGAAGTATAACTAGGTAATGTCTAACTAATACATAAAAACTAATTTGGAGTTCGATGGTGTCCAGTAGAGTGGGATTAGGAGATAGCCTGGGCCATCCATCATCTGAACAAAAAGGGTTTTCCTTCAGCGCTGTACAAGTTAGCTGTTAGCACCTTGAGTACCAAGGCTTGCTAAGCTTGGCTAGCGGTGGCACCTTGCACCCTAGCCATCGGTGGAAACGAAGGCATGAGGCAGGCATCTCTTTACAAGGTGACCCGACGGTGTCGATTGGTGTCGGCATTGGTCCCTAAGGCAAGTGGCAGTCGTGATGCACATGATGGCCTGATGATATCGAGGCAGGGATGCTAACCGGGAAGCAGACTTGTGGGAAAAAGCAATCGAGAAAAACGGCTAAGTATTGGGAGCTAGGGTTGAATCACGAAATTGGCCAGGCAGCCTTGAGTTGGCTCGGGCAAAACGGAGGCAGACTTGAGTTGGCTCAGGCAAAACGGTTATTGACAGTTAACAGCATTCTGCACATGTTGCTGGGAGCATGGGACAGGTGTCCAAGGTAGAAACAGACTGCATGTGTTGCTGGGAGCATGGGACAGGTGTCCAAGGCAGAAACGGGCTGCATGTGTTGCTGGCAGCATGGGACAGGTATCCAAGGCAAAAACGGGCAGTTATCGGCAGTTGTCTCCAGGAAGTTTCACAGTTCAGTGTGCTGACAGATTCTGGCTGTGCCAGCACAGCCCAAGGGCAATTTGGGGTGTCAACTGCAAGATCATGGGTTGGCCCCATGATCTCATGTACTTAGTGGCCACGTTTTTATGATTGTAAACCTATTTAGGCAAGCTTTTTCGTAGCCTAAGGCAGTGGATTGTTCTGTCTAGGTTCTTGAGTGTATTCCTTTGTAAGTTGGTGCTTAATAAAGGTTGGGACGGTTTCCGTAACTCTTAAGTGTGTTTCTAGACTTTTAAACATATAGGGTGTGTGAGTAAACACTAGTCGGCTGAGACCAAGTTGTTGGCAAACTTGGTGCCATCACGGGCAGATTTCTAGGCAAAAAATAGCCCCGTGACAGTTGGTATCAGAGCAACTCAGGTTGCGAGCAAAAGTTGCAGAACTTCAGGTTGGAATTATGGCTGCAAATGCTGCACTCGAGGCGGTACGGGTCAGAGTTACGCAGTTGGAAAAACTCGTTGGTGATGATGATTCTGATGAGGGTGTTACCTTGGTTGAACGCTTGGATGTCGTGTTGGCTTCGGTCGAGTCACAGAAAAAGGCTCACGAAACACACGTCGGTCAGACCGAAACCAAGTTTACAGAGATGTTGGCGGACTTGAACAAACTCTCAGATGTCATGAAGGAGCGGGTTTCTAACTTGGAGTCAGAATTGCTGGTTGTGAAGAGGGCCTTCTTAAGTCGCTCAGACGGATTCGAGACTCGTGTAAAGGTCCCTGAACCGAAGGCTTTCGGTGGTGCCCGAAATGCCAAGGAGTTGGAAAACTTTCTGTGGGATATGGAGCAGTACTTCTCTGCTGCCCGTGTTCCAGAGGCAAATCATGTGACAATCACCACGATGTTTCTCATGGGCGATGTGAAACTCTGGTGGAGAACTCGATGTGAGGACAGCGGGCGTCCAAAGATCGAACAGTGGGATACGCTGAAGAAGGAATTGAAGGATCAATTCCTGCCTTGCAATTCTTCGTGGCTTGCAAGGGAGTCGCTGAAACAATTGAAGCACACGGGTTCAGTGCGAGATTATGTGAAGGAATTTAGTTCTTTGATGCTGGATATCAAGAACATGTCAGAGGAGGACAAGGTTTTCAATTTTATGTCGGGTTTGCAGAATTGGGCACAGTTGGAACTACAAAGGCTGGGAATCAAGGGCTTGCCATCGGCTGTTGCTACTGCCGACGGGTTGGCAGATTTCAATTGACGGGCGAATCGAATTCTTTTGAATCCAGCACGTCGAGATCTGATTCAAAGAAATGAGATAAGAGTCAGAAAGACAAGGGTCAGAAATCTGAATCGGTTACGGAGGACAAACGGCAAGGCAAAGGAAATTTCAGCAAGGGTTGTTTCATTTGCGATGGGCCTCATCGGGCAAAGGATTGCCCAAAGCGCGAAAAAGCTGAATGCTATTTGCATGAATGAAGGGAAAGATGGTGATTCAGACTCGAAAGTACATGTCCGGGTCAACCCTATGCAATTGCTCAACGTGATTCATGCAGAAAAGGCACTAACCTCGTAGAGATCGGGTTTGATGTATGTCAAAGTGTTGCTTTGTGGAATGGAAGTGTTGGCCATGATGAACACGGGGGCCACACACAACTTTGTTTCAGAACAGGTGGTACAGTCACTTGGTTTAAAAGTCGTCGAAAGTTTCAGTCGGATCAAGACAGTAAATTCCAATGCACAGGTGGGGCATAGAATGACGGGCAATGTTGCTTTAGGGATCGGGGATTGGAACGGGCAAGTGGATTTGGTGGTGTATCCGCTTGATGACTTCGAACTTATACTGGGTAATGAGTTCTTTGTGGCTGCAAAAGTGGCTGTGATGCCACATCTTGGTAAGATTTTGATTGCTGATGAGAAACGGCCCTGCTTTATACCGCGTTGTTCCAAGGCAGAGAAGGGAAAGCGGGGAAGGGAAAGAACGGGTGGCTGGCTATCGACAATTCAAATGTAGAATTTTCCAGACTTGGGGGTTGCTGGAACAAAACAAGCTCAACGGGCTTCTCTCGCAGCTCAGATGCACGGGATTCTAGATGATAAGGTGAAAGGGCAGAGTGAGGCAAATGGGAGAACCTCCTGTTTGGCGAAGTGTGAAAATAGGCAAGACTCGGAGGCTACATGGGAAATAGATGGGACTTTGTGGCAGTCTGAGAAGCAAGTGCTGGAGTACTTACGGGCCTTACCGACGAGGACGTCGGCTTCCTCTGGTGGGGGTGGTTTGTTAGCACCTTGAGTACCAAGGCTTGCTAAGCTTGGCTAGCGGTGGCACCTTGCACCCTAGCCAACCGGTGGAAACGAAGGCATGAGGCAGGCATGTCTTTACAAGGTGACCCGACGGTGTCGGTTGGTGTCGGCACTAATCTCTAGGGCAAGTGGCAGTCGTGATGCACATGATGGTCCGATGATATCGAGGCAGGGATGCTAAACGGGAAGCAGGCTTGTGGGACAAGGCAATTGAGAAAAACAGCTAAGTATTGGGAGCTGGGGTTGAATCACGAAATTGGCCAGGCAACCTTGAGTTGGCTCGGGCAAAACGGAGGCAGACTTGAGTTGGCTCAGGCAAAACGGTTATTAACGGTTAACAGCATTCTGCACATGTTGCTGGGAGCATGGGACAGGTGTCCAAGGCAGAAATAGACTGCATGTGTTGCTGGGAGCATGGGATAGATGTCCAAGGCAGAAATGGGCTGCATGTGTTGCTGGCAGCATGGGATAGGTGTCCAAGGTAGAAATGGGCAGTTATCGGCAGTTATCTCCAAGCAGTTTCACAGTTCAGTGTGCTGGCAGATTCTGGTTGTGCCAGCACAGCCCTAGGGCAATTTAGGGTGTCAACTGCAAGATCATGGGTTGGCCCCATGATCTCATGTACTTAGTTGCCACGTTTTTATGATTGTAAGCCTATTTAGGCAAACTTTTTCGTAGCCTAAGGCAGTGGGTTGATCTGTCTAAGTTCTTGAGTGTATTCCTTTGTAAGTTGGTGCTTAATAAAGGTTGTGGAACGGTTCCTGTAACTCTTGAGTGTGTTTCTAGACGTTCAACCATATCGGGTGTGTGAGTAAACACTAGTTGGCTGAGACCAAGTTGTTGGCAAACTTGGTGCCATCACGGGCAGATTTCTAGGCGAAAAACAGCCCCGTGACATTAGCCATGGTTGGTTCTGTGTATTACATATGGAAGGCTAGGAATGAGCGCATTTTTGGCAACAAACACCCTGATCCTGAAGGCACTATGGAGCAACTTGTTCTTAATGTTGGGGATAGAGTTTGTTCTTGGCAAAAAGTGGGCAACAATGGTGTTAGTCGAGACCTTTGTAAAGCCTGAAATATTTCTAGGATAATTTTGCTTTGAGCTACTTGTATAGCCCAGGTGGGTCTGTTTTTTGAGATGTAGTGAGGGGTATGCCCCTTTGTTTTCCTTTGTATCTTGTCTCCTTTTTTGGTAATAATAAAATCTCTTTTACCAAAAAAAAAAAAAAAAAAAACGTAAAAAACTTGAAATCGAACATTACCCCAAAAATTGAACGGAATGAATGTTGAATGAAGTACCAAAGCCTACCTCAGAAATTGTCACCTCTGTAGTATTTGATTTTGTTTTCAATTCTTTGTGGTCCCCCTCCAGTCAACCCGAACATTGTTAAACACGTTTTCGTTATTAATGGCAGTAATGAACGATGGAGATTATGAAATTAAAGAGGAGACTAAATGCACGAGGAGTAAGTATATGAATATCTGCTTCTTCTATGGGATGATTCAATAGGTTCATGAATTGTTTGCACTGTGGCTTTTTATCAACAGGTAGTGACTAGTGAGGTGTTGGATCCCTGTTTAGAAACAAACACTTCCTCTTTGTCATGACCTTCCATTCCACCTCAATGGAGATAATACAACACCTCATACTTTCATATCAGAAATCTCTATTTGCAAAATTTTCAAAAATTATTTCAAAAAAGCGAACTCCGAAAGAAATAAATCTCAGAGGTTCGAATAAAGCAAACGTGTTTTCAACTGAAATTGGTAGGTCGATCGTTCAGCGTATCTGAGCAGGATAGTGTGACCATAATCTTAGATAGCACTAAAAGCTAAAAACATTGAGAGGAGTGGAGAAAGATCAAAAGTAGAGTCAGACAACTCAGACTTGTGAGAATGCAAAACCAATAGAACATGGATAGAAATGAGAAAAAATGTTACTCCTCATTTGCTTGCTTGCTTGCTTGCAGTGCATGATGGGTCGTACGTTCACTTAATTAAAACATGGTCATGAAACACATTTTGTGACTTAAAGACAAGGTTTTCATTCATGCACTGTGGTATCACCCGCTAACCTCGCTAGTGATTGAGATTTCCAAGTCAAGTCAACCCATCTGATCATTCACATTGGAAGATAAGTCGAGGGTATGAGTCAAAAAATAATTATCAAGAACCAATTAGTTTGCTTGCTTGCAGGATAGGTCGTCCACTCAACTAAAACATGGCCATGAAACACATGTAGAAGGGTGGGACAGAGGGGTAGGATAGGGGGAAGTCGGATAGGGGATGCGAGTCCGATTTCCAAGTTAATCTGTCTAATCTCTCGCATTGGAAGATTAGCCAAGGTATGAGTAAAAATAATGTCAAGAACCATTTAGTTTTTGAGTAACTCAAGGTGTCAATTTAGTAGCACATCAACGGATCTTTAGAGAACCAATCCCACCTTCAGATATATACTAGTACTTGTCCGTGTCTAAAGAAATGGCGCATTGCTTTCTAAACATAGTCTAAATAAAATATCAAACACCACTTTTCTAATTTTTTTTTGGATACAATGGTTGTTTTTAATGCCATCTCACATAAGGTGAATCCCGGACATGCTATGCTCTTACCTCATGCAAGAGAAGCGTTACAAATAACTGTGAATCAGAAAATTTTTCATTCTCCCAACAAAATTTGCTTCTCAGAAATTTTCATTTTAAGAATAAGCTTCAAACCTGGTCCATCTAACCAGGTTTGTAAAATAGTCTGGCACAACAAATGTTACCAAATCTGTGTAATTCAAATAAGTTGTATATTCAAGGATAGAATCAGAGATTAAGAATGTATAATCATACAGGATTCCAACTCGAATTCAATTTTCTGAACATACACTCATTTAAAAGTGACACCCTTATTGCACTTGTTTCTTTAACAGACCTAGAAAAATAGAAAAGTAAAATAGTTCCAATATTACAGATTAAAAAGTAATGAGTAGAGTTTGAAACTCAGTCTACCCAAAAGGCTCTAACAAAAAACCTACAATCTTCAATCTGAGACATCATGAAACTCCAAATCATCTAAACCAATAGCTCAAGACCTCAAATTATATTGAACAACAATTTTGTTCTATTACCAAGTAGTTAAAAAGAAAAAACAAATCTGCCGCGAAGAATTACTATTAGCTGCAAAGAATTACTCCTGGTCCCGAAGAATTACTAGGAATTACTCTTTGCCGCAAAGAATTACTCCTGGCCGCACTACTACAAAATGGTATAAAGATCACGGTCCAAAAACTAAAAGGATCTCACTTTTTGTAAAAGCGTAATAAAATGTTATGGACTATAGTTTTAATCTCAGTAATCTAAAAAGTGAGATTGTAACTTGAAGAATAGATCTCATTCTCAAAAAACTGAGATCATATATGAAAGAATATATCTCGTTTCGAAAAAAATTAAGATGAAAAGATTTTTTAATCTCAATAATCTAAAAGTGAGATTGTAACTTATAGAATAGATCTCGTTTTTGAAAAACTGAGATTGTATATGAAAGAATATATCTTATTTCGGAAAAACTGAGATAAAAAGAACATTTAATCTCAATCATCTAGAAACTGAGACCATAAGTTAGAGAATACATCACATTTTTTTTAGACTTGAGATGAAAGCTCTTATATAGGAAAAGTTGAAAGTCGCTTACCCCTTAATCGACTCCGCGCGCAATACCCCTAAATAAATGTCACTCTCAACCATTTTACAAAAAAATATTTCGTCAAAAAATGGGATACTTTCGGTGATGAAAATATATTTCATCGCCAAAATGGGTACCTTTGGTGACAAAATTTATGAAGGTTGCGTTTCGTCGCCAAATGTATTTCGAGTATAACTCTATGCTCAAAACCCTATTAATTGAGATAATTTAAATTGGGTTTGAACAATAACACAAAGGGCTACAACTTTCATGTTTGTCAAAATTTCTAATTTTAATATTTAAAGGTTCAAAATGAAGTTTGAAATATATTTTAATGTTAAACGCATATGTTATATATTAAATATTTCAATTATATATTGAAAAGTATGTGTGGTGCAGTTGATTGAAGCTTCCATGCAAAACTCAAGAGACTTAGGTTCAAAACCCAACAGGATAAATAAAGGGGGATTTTTTCCCTTAGGAAAACGCCAGTTTTAATCTCGTTTTTTTCAAAAACCGAGATTATTAATCTCAAAACAACCACGGTTTTATAATCAAACTGAGATGTTAAGCTATTAAAGGTAATGGTTTTGTCATTTTTACTCACAGTTTTTATGTTTTTAGTCACGATTTTAATAAATTTTAATCACAGTTTTTATCCTGTAGTTAAAAGATATAGACTTTTAGTTACACCTTGATAGACCACAGTTTTGAATGCGAGATTAAAAGTGAAAGATCACATTAGATGACCGAGGTCTTTATCTATTTTTGTACTAGTGCCGCCAAGAATGACTTATGGTCCTACAATTCTTTGCATCCAAGAGTAATTATGTGAGGCCAAAAGTATTCGCGGCCAAGAGTAATTTTTTGCGGGCAGGAATAATTCTTTACGGCCAAGAGTAATTCTTTGTGAACTTCTAATTTCAGCCATTGGCTTCAATGATTGCGATGGAGTGTCTTTTTTTGTATACTCGAAACACTCCCCTCTCTCTATATATTCTTCAAATTAATTAGCACATAATCTGAAAAGTTTTGGTATTTTTCTTTTTTCTTTTTTGAAAAATCACAGAGACATTAATGTAGGGTAAATAAACTCTAGGCAATTGCGTAATATGTGCAAAAAATGTGAGTACTTTATTGAAAGTATGAGAATGGGTTTAAACCATTGGATTAAAGTAATCATCCATTGCAACAACTTGCCTTTTATTAAGTATGGATGGACCATACATCTTTGTTTTATACATGTACTATAGTAAATTAAGTTGGATATGAAAAGTAACTCCAATGCAAAAATATAGGTACATGTGTATTTTTGTTGGCTTTCAACTTTCTACCCGATGAAGGCAAAGATGAAACTATGACTTTGAATCAAGATACAACAAAATCAATACATTTACTGCCACCAACTCCAAATATATTGTTAATCAGTTTTTTTTCCTCAATCACTCAACCAACTAAATAATTAGCAATCTGTACACATTTCAAAAAATGACAGTGCTTGCATATATATATATATATATGTATGTATTTATAAAACAGAAGGGTGTAGGGACAAGTTGTTACAACGACTCAGATTTGTTTGATCTAATGGTTGATATGTGCTCTCCAACTCTCTTAAGAAAGTGCCCACAATCTTTCAAATGTTTCACAAAAATGCTATCTCTTTTTTTACCCAGTTTCTGTCATTGGCATAATAAAAAAAAATAAAAATCCAACTCTTGTCAGTTGGGTTCTCGCCCCCCCCCCCCCCCCCCCCCCTCTCTCTCTCTCTCTCCTACTCCTATCATCTTTCAAATCCCCATCGAGGTCTACAAATTCCGTTGGAAGTTAGGCCAATAAACATTCCTTTCGATTATCGAAAAAAAAAGAAACATTTCTTTGGGATTTTTTATTTATTCCGGCGAAGTTGGTTGAAGAAAATTGCGTGAAAGCTGGGCCAAGAAAGCTAATGTAATGGGTCTAACAAAGAAACCATTTTTTGAAAGTCGTGTGAAACATTCCTTCGGGATTTTTTTGGAGAAGTTTTTGGTGTCTGTTTCTTTCCAGGGTGCAAGTAGTGTTTAAATTTCAATCTAACTACTGTTCCGATTGGAATTTGTACATGTTCTAAATGTTCAAGAAATTCGGGTGTTTTTTTTTGTGTGGGTGGGTAGGTGTGTTGTTAAATGTTATACATAATCGAGTTTTGTTATTTTGACTCCTCTTGACGTTCCGTTTTGAATGATAGTTTAGTAGTATAGTCCGCGCCCAGGTCCATGTGTTTTCAGACCCTTCTTTTTCTCCCTTCCTTTTTCTATTATCATCGGGTTGCTCGTGTTTGCATAGGTAGAAATTGATGCAATTCTTGGCAGAAATTGAATTTCAAAATAGTAACTCTATGAGTACATAATTTTTCAGCAAATTGAGCCAATTCCAATCGAGGTGGGTAGTGCCGTAGGCACGGGCAAGCACTATACCTCCGGTGATCGCTTACATTTAGGTATTTCAACCAAAGCCTGAGTTCTTTGTAGCTTTTTTCGATAGCCAATTTTTTTCTCGCGGTCCGAACTATTTTTTTTTTACTCTTTATATGGTTAATTAGTTTATGGTGTTTGATAACTATTAGTGATTGAAGTTACATTGAGGTTTTTGATTTCTAGGTTCTAATATGTCCTTTTATTTCTGCAAATCGGTTTAATAGATGTGGTGGGGGATCTATAGTAGTACTATTTTTAGTTTTTTACTTGGTATTTATTCGGATTCCATAAGCAAATTGATAGTTTTTTTGTAGTTAGCTTAAAAGTTTAATTGGGAGAGTACCGTAAGCACGGGTAATTCTCTTTCGTGCCACTAAGAAAAAGATCACATACTATACACTAATAAATTGATTTAGTGTTTGAGCCACTAGCTAGCAAGTGCTATAGGTACGTGCAATTCCAACCGGAGTGCGTAGTGCCGTAGGCACGGATAAACACTAGTGTGTGTGTGTGTATATATATATATATATATATAGAGAGAGAGAGAGAGAGAGAGAGAGAGAGAGAGAGAGAGAGAGAGAGCACGCCAAACGTGTGTGTGAGAGAGAAAATAGTTTTGGATTCAAAATTGGAATCAATTTTAGTTAGAATTAAGATGGAGAGAGAGACAACCCTAGGTCACGGTAATCGTTTTTGACTAATAACTGTTACAAAAGAAAGAAAAATTCAAAAAATAAGGAATCAGAATAAGATTAGGAAATATCAATTTTAGTTTTTCTTTCATTCTTCTTCCCAATATTCATTCTTTCCAAATATATTTCTAACCTTACTACCCTTAAATCTCAGCCATAGAAAAAATATGTACAAATTTGAGGGTCCAAAAAATGAAGAATTCAAAAATCGTTGCTCCATATTATATAAGATGATTTCTCTATTTGTTTTCAAAATAGAAAGAGTCCTTGGAAAATGAACATAACATTTCAGCTACACCTGACAAATTAATAACTCTTGTTTATTGAACTACTAAAGTTTTTGAAATACCCTCATTTTTTATATTTGAATTTCCTTCGCATCTTGATCACACATCTCCTCTCCTTCCACCTATGTCCACCATCTCCAAACCCTCCGACCCACTGCCGACCAGCACTTCCAACTGCACCCAACAACGACCGCCAGAACCACACCATGGTCGGCCTTGACATTCTTAGGAGCCAACCATGGTGTGGTTTGGTACTTCTTTCTTTTCTAACTTTTGTGACCTTAGCTGTGAAGGTCTACCACTAAGAGCACTAAATGAATTTTTGGTAAAAATAGAGACGTCCAAAAAGTTTATACATGTGAATGCATGATGCATTCAGGGTCCACAACTTTTGACTTATGAGGAAGGGACTAGACGACCATCCTTTCCGAAATTTCTTCATTTGTCCAGCAATGGTATAATGCAACATGAATTACTTAATTTGTTACCTATCGATATGGTGTTAGATCATTTAAGGCATAAAATTGACTAAAATCGTTTCCATGAGCAAGACTTTACCAAATAAAGGACACGTCTTCTCTTCTGCTATCTTCAAATAGAGCAGTTAAATGAACAAATTATTCAAGCTCGACTTGCTAAAAGTGTTTGATCGACTATAATTGAAAACAAGTCAAGCTCTTATAACACGCCTTTTAAGCTTTTTAAGTTTTCAACTTAAAGTTGAACAACCTTGTGTACTTAACTCGTTAAGCTCGTGTGGCTTCCAAACTTGACTCATAAATGTCTCGATTAAGGCCTGGTTCAGGTACGTTTCTTATTTTTTTAAGTAGTTATTTTGCACTTTACAAGACAGATCATTCTCTCCCAATACAACACATTTAATTCAAAAAATAAGTGAAAACACCTCAGATCCCCGTCCTCATTCAATAGTTACGACAAAAGTACATCCACTCCTCTTAAAGTGGACAAACAAACATGGATGGAGGTAGGGAGAAATAAAAATGAAAAACTAAAGGTGAGAGTTGAGACTTTTTTTTAGACGACTGAATATTATTATTTGTTAGATTACTACAATGGCAAAAATCCATATGTGCTTCTCCCATCCTTTTTTTTTTTCCCCAGTTTTGATGGGTCCTCCATTATCTTTCCTTTGGACATGCTGCGTATGAAAGCTAACAATGCAATTGATAAAATTCTTTTTTCATTTACATAAGCTTGTCGGGTCCGGAGTGCCCCTATAGATTTGGTTACACAATGCCACACCAACTGGTTCCGGATGAGGTGATCAATTAGTTATTGTGGCTTCAAAGTCTAAGTCAAAACGCGGCTACTGATGCAATTTATCTATAAGCTGTAATTGTAGCGTTCTGTATTAAAAGGGCTGAGCATGAGCACTCCCATCATCAACAAAATCCACTAATCATTCTTCTCTCTCTTTCGTTGTTTCTTTTGATTTTATTAGAATGGAGCCATGGACTTGGCTATTTCAATTCCTTTTCTGTTTCTTGCAATATCAAGTTGCTGCTTCTTCATCATCACCCCTTTCTTCTTTTGCTTCTTCTGCACACCCTTTGTGTCGTCATGACCAGAGGTCTACACTCCTGCAATTTAAGCATATCTTTACTATAAACAGCCATTACCTTGCTTCTTCCAAATGTGATATTTATTATGGTATTCCTTCAAATCCAAAGACCTTGTCTTGGGATGAGAATGCAACTGATTGTTGCAATTGGGATGGGGTCACGTGCGATGGGTTGACCGGTCACGTGATTGGGCTTGATCTCAGTTGTAGCCAGCTTTATGGCAAAATCCATCCCAATAGCAGCCTATTCCAACTCTCTCACCTCCAACGGCTCAATCTGGCTCACAATCACTTCCACTACTCTAGCATTTCCCCTGCATTTGGCAGCTTGGCAAGTTTGACACATCTAAACCTATCAGATTCTGTTTTTTCAGGTTCAATCCCATCTGAAATCTCCTACCTCTCTCGATTGATTTCACTTGATCTTTCTTCTTATCTGCTGAGATTTGAACCGCTCCAATTTAAAAATTTTCTTAAAAACATGACTCGGTTACAAGAACTCATCCTTCGTGGGGTAGATATATTTCAAAGTTTACCCGAAGCCTTGACGAATTTGTCTTCTTTAACAACTCTAGACCTGTCATTGACCGGATTGCAAGGGAACTTACCCGATTCAATTGGTTATCTCAAGTCTAATAATCAGCTCACGGGTCCCATCCCCTTCAATTTAAGTGGTCTTCAAAACCTAGGAGTGCTCTACTTATCTCATAACTCTATTAGTGGGGAAATTCCTCCATTGTTGTTTACTCTTACGTCATTGACAAATTTAGACTTGAGTTTCAACTATTTAACTGGTCAAATTCCTGAATTCCAGCATCATTTACCATTGGTCTCCATTGACTTGAGTGACAATAAACTTCATGGCCCTATTCCACAATCAATTTCAACTCTTGAAAATCTGACCAGGCTCTCTCTTGCATCAAATGATCTGAGTGGTGTTGTGGATTTGCAAATACTCAAAAATGTTGAGTACCTTTCTATTTCCAACACTAATCTTTCGCTGGTCGCTGGAAGCAATGTCAACAATACCCTTCCCAACCTTAGGAATGTCTATATGTCATCTTGCAACATCGATGTGTTCCCTTATTTCTTAAGAGCCTCAGTGAATCTTGAAGCGCTAGATCTTTCTGACAACAAAATTCATGGAAAGATTCCAAATTGGGTTGGGTTCGCCGGGAAGGCTTCATTGTCGTATTTGAATCTTCATTCCAATTTTCTTCAAGGACCACTTCCCATTCCACCCCCGCTCATAAAATACTTTATCATCGCAAACAATAGTCTTAGTGGAGAGATTCATTCATTGATTTGCAATGCGAGTTCCCTTGACATTCTTGATTTGTCTAACAACCAATTGAGTGGTGCGATACCACAATGTTTGGGTAATTTTAGTAGTTTTCTCACGGTGTTAAATCTGCGCTCCAATGGATTTAAGGGAACCCTTCCCTTGGCTTTTTCAAATCCCAACAAATTACGAAGTCTTGATTTGAGTGGAAATCAATTTGAAGGACCACTGCCAAGATCTTTGACAAATTATACAAGCTTAGTGGTTCTAAACGTTGGAAACAATAAGATTAATGACACATTTCCATATTGGTTGGGAACTCTTCCTGAGTTGCAGGTTCTTGTCTTGCGATCCAACCGATTTCATGGTCCCATAAACACTGTGATGAGTGAATTTTCTTTCCCTAAGGTTCGAATTCTTGACCTTTCGTACAATGAGTTCATCGGCCATCTGCCAGGGAGGTATTTCGAATATTTTCGAGCAACGAAGAACAATACCAAGCCCGACGAAGTATACATGCGTGATAAGAGTGGTTATTATCACAATTCTGTGACATTGACAATGAAGGGGTATGAGTTGGCATTGGTGAGAATGTTTACTATCTTCACAACAATTGACCTTTCATCCAACAATTTCAGTGGAGAAATTCCATATGCCATTGGAAAGCTAAATTCCATCATTGTGCTTAATTTTTCTCATAACAGTCTTACAGGCCATATTCCTGAATCTTTGGGTGACTTGACGATACTTGAATCATTAGACATCTCTTCTAACCACCTCACCGGCAGAATTCCAAGCCAATTAACAAATTTGACATTTCTCGAGGTCTTGAACCTTTCGTGCAACCGTCTCCATGGACCCATACCCAATGGTCGACAATTTGCTACATCTGAGAATGATTCATATGCTGGGAACTTAGAATTATGTGGTGTTCCATTGTCGAAGGAATGTGAAGATAATCAAACAAAAGTACAGCTACGGGTGTTCCAACATGAGGAAGATGATTCAAATTTGGATGGATTTACTTGGAAAATTGTGGTGATAGGGTACGGGTGTGGAATGACATTGGGACTCTTTCTAGGATCTCTCATGTTCTTAATTGGTAGACCTAGATTCTTTGTCAAACTTGCTGAAAGAAAGTTGCCTAAGAAGGTGATAAGATTGAGGAGAATGGTTGTAGACATAGTGGCTAGAAAAAACTAGCAAACATCGATCGCATTGTCAGGTATGAGCTGCATGTTAATGCTCTTTCATTTCATGACTTCTGAATTCGGAAATCTGTTGCTATAATATGTGGATTGAATTTGGTTCATCCATTTCGCCTTCATATTGATTCAAGTCCACTTAATATTATTGCTTGCTCATGAAAAACAAGACTTACAGCAGCTTACAACGAATAAACCGTACTTGTCAACTTATTTTTCACCTGGTAGGTATTATGTCAATAAGACTTTAGATCATGTTTGATTGCTTTGGTTAAAAATTCCTTACACTTCGATCATGACATGGATTGCTGCAACTGGTAGAGGAATGAAACCCATTAATCCCACAAAATTTGTGTTTACAAAACTAGGACAAGTGGTATTAGTAATTACCCTCATCATGAGCCGGCCCAATCGAATGGGCTCGTCACGTGTCATAAGGGTTAACTGGCATTTGTACTTGTGTGTTTTTTTCACCCTCGTAAATTCCCGTTGCAGGTACAAGCTAGGAAGGAAGCTTTGTTGCTACATGACATATCGTTGGAATATAGGATGGGAAAATATATGGGCAAGAAAATGACGAGTTTGGGCTGCATTTCATTTTATTGTTGGAGAACTTCTTGTAGTAGAGTGGGTGTTTATGTAGGTAGCTAGTGGTTATTCGTGATTTTGCTTTGATTGTGTTGTACCTTTTTGGTCTGATGTTGTTTGTGGTTTGTTTTTTTTTGCATCATTTTCATCTAGTAATGATTTGGTGTCAAACATTTTCTTTGGGTTGTATTTGTTGAAGTGTGTGGATATTGTGGAATATGTGAAAGTACATTTGAAATGTATGAAAATGTCTACTTAAAAGCGTGTTACAACAGGATGAAGATGATTCAGATGTTGATGGATTTACTTGGAAAATTATAGTGATAGGATACGGGTGTGGAATGACACTAGGAATCTTTCTGGGATCTCTTATGTTTTTAATTGGAAGACCTTAATTCTTTGTGAGATTTGCTGAAATAGAAATGCCTAAGAAGGTGACCAGATTGAGGAGAATGGTTGGAGACACAACGGGTAGGAGAAAGTAGCAAACATTGGTGGCATTTTCAGGTATGAGCTGGTAATGCTTTTACATTTCGTGATTGTTGAATTAGTTAATAACTATATTGCCTAAATTTTTGTTTGTAGTCAAGTCTGTTACATCGAAATGGTCCTCCTATATGGGCTAGTATTTTTTTGAATTAGACCAAATTGCTTGCAAGTTGCAACCAAGTAGAGGGTTCAAACAATACTTTGAATTCTCACACTCACTGCAATCATAACCAAAATAAAAACCGTTTTTGTGAATCGTTTGAGAACCAGTTAACAATTAAATATGTTCATTCTACTAGTTTGTAACCTGCTTTTGTATTTAAGTGAACTAGGAACAGAAGTGAACTAGAAACAATGATTTCGCTGGAAGTGCAATACGAATCACATATGAGCTCTTTCAGCTTTCTTTGTTTAGCGCAGAAGGAAAGTATGTTTCGTATTTTATACTGTCAGTGGGTTTGAACTCGTCGGTGTATCCGGTTTTGAGCAGTAGTTAGATTTTGGGTCTCATAATCTTGATATGTTAAGGGGATGTTTTCGGGAGCAAATTATTTTTAATTCCTGCATTGTAGATTATACAATTGTTGATAATGGGTTCTGGAGGTGATTTTTAACTTCTACGTTCTCATGTTTATTTTGGATAATGATTTTTGACAGAATGAATTAAACAACACTCAAGATTAAAAAGTTCTTAATTATTTGTAAATGGAATTAGGCTCCCAAGCAGTCCCCGATTAACTTAAAATTCCCTTACAAAAGATTTCAATATAGCATACGATATGTTTATTGTGCTGTTTGAATTGTTTCCTCTGTTTCGCGCGGTATGTAGATCAAATTCTTGTTTCTCTGATTAGATACCCATAAGACTTGGTAGTTGTTCACTTAGGACATTGATATACACTTGTTTTTCCCCCTTGAATAGTTGTAGATGCTATGCCAATAAGATATATGATTGGATCACAAAGCTCATAAACTTGCATTTCCGACATTTGATTGCAACCATTAGTGGAGGAACTACTTCCATTGTACGTACTACCTATCGCACAGAATGTGAGAATGCAAAAAGTTGGATGGGTGGGAATAGTAAACCAAATGGGCGTGTAAGTCTATTGAATTATGGGGATTTTGTGATTGAACTAGCTAACATGTTTTTCTTTCTCTCTCTAATATTCCCGTGGCAGTGAAATATGGAGAGAACTCTTGTGGCTACTTGAGATAATGTTGGAGTAATGGACAAGAAGACGAGTAAGAAAATGACGAGTTTGAGCCACATTTCAAAGAATCGTTGTAAAACTACTCGTAGTATCAAGTGGCTGTTAGTTTAGGTGACTAGCTAGTGGTTGATTTTGTATTGCATCGTTATGGTCAGATGTTGCTCGTGCTTTGCCCTTTTTTTTTTCCATCCTTTTTCGAAGTAATCCAACTGTGCTTTGGTCTTGAACAATTTAGCAGAATGTATTCCTTTGTATGCTCTTTCTACCGTTTTGTGGATTTACTTTTGATAATTTAACAAATTTTGGGGCGGGGTTGGAGGGAAATAATAACTTGCCATCAGAGATTGGGTTGAGTACAGGGATGGGAGATAGATTCCGGGATTTAGGACGGAGATTTTGATACTCATCCCTGTCTCACCGTTCCCAACCCTAGTTGTGTTGTGTTCATTTTTTTCATCCTATTCTGTTCACGATTTATTGCTAGCATAGTACTCCATGGGCAATCATAGAGAGACACTTGTGTATGGTTTCCATGACATACAGATCCAACGCTTGAGCTATGCATGATTGAGAAACCGACATCTCCCTCCTCGACTCCTTGGCTACTCAGAGAAAACACGCTGCAGCTAGCGTCGATGAACATGGACCGAGCTCTCTATGACGCTCTGTTTGTATTACTGAATTGCATCCATTATATCTCACGATTACCAGATATCTTGACCATTTTGCACTTGCCACCTAAGGCCTTTGGAGAGGAGATCTCTGCCATGTAGATTGCTCGTCCCATCTGGGCTCCGGCTATGATGCTCCCGAGTAGTTTGGAAGTATCATTCTCCCAAATCTTTTTTTTCCTTATTCTATGGTAAGTATTGTCAGTAACGTGGTAAGGGTTGCCAACAAGTATAGTAAGTACCGTTTCTTAAGGAAGTGTAGCCTGCCATGCAACATAGTAAGTGTGGCCTTAATGAATGGTTTATAAAACTTGTTTCTGTGATAAGTAATACTATGTCTTTTCGTTCAAAATTTCTTAAAATCATTTCGTTTTAAGCAAGGCCAGTGAATTCGGCGCTCCTGTTTTCCACACCGGCGCTCCTCTTTTTGGCCTTATTAGGGAAAATCCCTAAACTGTCCTTGTACTTTCTTCTGGGTATCCAAATTACCCTTTTTGATTTTATTTACTCCCAGTCAGAACATCATCTTCTTCAGCAACACTTTTTGGGTGAAAAGTGAAAACCCATTTCACTGATACCCATCTTCTTCATCTACACACCATCCAATCCGATGAGGGTGGAGTTCAGTCGTTTCAAGCAACTATGGGATTTACGAATGAAGATTTTTCAACAATGGAGGGTGAGAATCAAGTTATTGGTGGCTTTCAAGCAACCATGGGATCTACGGATGAAGATTTTTCAGAGCTAAATGATATCGTAAATCTCATAGCCACAAACAACATTGAAGAAATTTTGGAGTTCTACAAATCAATCTACTCTACAAATGATTCTGGTAATTTCCTTTCCTAATATGCCTGAGATACTAAATCTAGGGTTTATTTTCTATAAATGATTATGGTAATTTTCTTTCCTAATATGCTTGAGATTCTAAATCTAGGGTTTATTTGTATAATATGGAAATAGTAAAATAGAAAATGTAACATGTGGTAGTCATTTGTGGCATGGTACGTAACGGGGAGTGTAGAAGAAAAAATGCCAGTTATGGAGAATGGTGAGTCTAGAGAACTATCATCACTGTTAGTAGAGAATTTTTTAACTCGAGAAGAGCTCCTAGATAGGGTTCGCAAAGTGGCATTAAAAGAAGGTTATGTCACAACAATTAAAAAATGAAAACAGGGCTGTTATGTTATTTTTGGTTGCGATAGAGGTGGGAAATATCGAGGTGCTAGTGTTCCATTGAACGAATGGAAAAAGATATCGGGCTCTTGCCTTATCAACTGTCCTTTTGAGTTGTGGGGAAAAAAGAAAGGCGGTGAGTGTTGGAAAGTGGAGATAAAAAATGCCTATCATAATCATGAACCGTCAAAAGATATGTCCGGACATCCGTATTGCTGTCGTTTTTCAAACGAAGAGGTACTAAGTGTGGGAGGTATTCCCGAACAGGTAAAATTGGGTCCCAAACACGTGGTACATGGGATCACGGAATAAATACGATAAGATGAACCACCGTATAGAACGGTAATCAGTGATATGGACTAATGGCATGAAAAGTCATTGGTCTAAGCAGTCTGTTGGGTAGATAATGACAAAAGACATGAGACGATGTTGGTCCAAGTTGTGAATAAAAGACCAGTTACATGTGAGGTAACTAGTCCATGCAGTCTGTTTGGCAACGAGATAGCCGAACAAGGAAAGAACTCCAATCAAGAGCTGCAGCAGAGAGAACACTCTAGAAGGGTCCAGAAACAGTGGTATTTCGTTAAGGAATAAGATCCCAAATATATAGGATCTAGGAAAGACACCCAACGTGAATGGGATGTTCGGCCAGTTATGGAAAAGAGTCCTGAAAAGACTAAGGTAATGAGCTGATAAGGGAACGAGAATCCAAAATATCCTGGGTTCCTATACGAGATAGGAGTCCTAGGGCAATACAGATACTTGGGCAGCAAGCATACGTATGCCTATATAAATGAGGTTAACCTAGAGGTAAAAGGTACGCATTACATAGAGAATTGCTATTGTCTTTTACTTTCCTACTGATAATTAGGGTTTATTGCTAGTACATGATACTCATTTAGGCATTGGAGGCCTTTTGCCAGGAGATGCAAAGGTGCGCTCACCCCTTGTCTATTTGCAAATTAGGTTTCCGACGACGAACTAGGGTTCTGGTGAATAGGCTCGAGTAGCTAGTGCAATCTAGTGCTGTTCTAAGCACCAACTGTTTTCATCCCCCCTATAATTGGCGCCATCTGTGGGAAACGAAAGAATTCCCTGTTGAAAAACGACCATGGTGAAAAAAGATCTAGTCAAGCTGTTTATTTCTAAGGACCAGTTAGGCGAGGGAGGAGATAAGTCCCCACCAGGCGCTCCGAAAAAGCTCACTGGTAGACATGGCAGGAAAACGACAAGCAGAGATGACCCTCTGATATTCCCAGATAACTCCAAAGACAGAGAGGGAAGGACGGCCACAGCCCCTACGAGAAGAAGCAAGTTCCACCGAAGAGGAGAGTCGGTTGCACATTCACAGAGTATACATAACAGTGAAGATATCCTCGATAAAAAGAGGAAAGAAATCGAGGAGTATGCTCGTTTATTCAAAAAACGAGAGTATGAGATTCGAGAGCTACAACGGGTATAAGAACACCCAGAAGATTCTGGACTTTCACGATGGAATTCCAGGGGAGACAGGCAGGCTCTGGTAGTCCACAAAAAAGTTCCCTCAAGAGGAAGAAAAAGCAGAAGTCCCACCCCAGGGCGATAAGAAGCTTCTCCATGAAAAAGAAGGAGCACAAGTAAAAGCCAAACACCAGAGAGGCGAAGGGCTTTTTTACGACAAAAGGAGAAGCAGAAGCCGAAGTCCCATCGAGGAGGAGGAGACCAGAAAACATCACCGGGATAGGTATGAGAGGCCTGATGCCAATTGGGCCAAGGTTACGTCTCGAAAAACCAAGAAACTTGAAGACGGAACGATGACTGCACAAGAAGCAGCATGGAAAGCCCTAAGTAACATAGCAGCTTCCCCCTTTGCAAGGAGGCTACAAGAGGCTAGGTTGCCGAGCAGAGTGAAGCACGGTACATTCATTCTTTACGAGACAAACCCAGATCTCATGGCTCACATACAACACTATCAGTAGGCTATGTTCATGCATGATGGGGATGATGCCATCTTGTGCAAGATGTTCCCTTCAAGTCTCGGGAAGGTGGCCTTGTCTTGGTTCCATAAACTGGCCCCGCACTCCATACGTGGATGGAGGCAGTTGGCCGAGGAATTCACTGCCCGGTTCTTGACGAGCAGAATAGCCCCAAAGACGTTCGAAAGCCTTTCCACCATGAAGCAGGCGGAAAGCAAGCCAAGTAGGGATTGAAAGTTGTAGTAAAGAGTATGCCATAGCAACCTTCAAAATTGGCTTACCTGTTCGGGGAGAGTTGCGCCGGTCGTTGAATATGCATCCGGTAGCAACATTGGCTAAGCTAATGGAGCAAATAGAGTAACATGCCAGGATGGAGGATGACATACTTCGGGAGGACGCCAAGATCGCAGCCGAACACCCGAAGGCGCCTGTAAAAAAGGTGGATAAGCCGAAACCCAAAACTTACAGGGAGAGGAAAGAATTCAGGCAGGCAAAAAGAGAACCATACAAAGATAAGCAAGCTCCTGACCCCAGGTCTTTCTTTTCTATTACCACGGTTTGGAAGGAACCCATCTACAGGATTCTTTATCGAATAAAGAATCAACCGTACGTCAAATGGCCCCTAAGTCTAAGAGGAGATAAAGATGCAAAATGTGCTACGAATCAGCACTGTAGCTACTAAAAGGATTGGGGCTGCATGACCGAAGACTGTGATATGTACAAAAGACACCTGGATGACTTAGTCTATCGGGGCTATCTCAAGGAATTTATCCAGGAGGACCCCAAAGATAAAGGGAAAGCCATGGAGATGGATTACGAGCAAAATCCTAAGGGGGTAATCCTTATGATACATGGGTTGGCCACGCCTTATACGAGAAATGAGGTTAGATTGCTCCAGAGGCAAGTTAAGCACGACCAGCACGTTATACGATTGGAAAACAAAAGAGGGCGAGAGAGCGACATATGCAACGAGGGCATAGTTTTTACAGATGAGGATCTGGAAGAAGTTCAGGTGCCCCATAATGATGCTTTGGTCATAACCCTACGAATTGGGAAATATGACATTGAAAGAATCTTGGTAGATTCGGGGAGTTGTACAGAGGTGTTGTACTACGATGCGTTTAAGAAGTTATGGCTGGCCCAGACGGACCTAGAACAATCAATGACACCTTTGGTTGGGTTTGGTGCAGGAGCAGTTTGGCCCTTAGGAAAGGTGACACTGCCTGTTTGGGCAAGGTCAGTGGTACTAAGAATTGATTTTCTAGTTGTGGACGTTCCATCCTCCTATAACGCGATTATAGGGAGGACTTGGTTGTATAAAATGAGAGCAGTTTCCTTAACTTATCATCTGATGGTGAAATTTTTGGGATCCAATGTCATTGAAAAAATCAGAGGTAACCAGAAGGTGGCTCAACAGTGCTTGATTTCCATCGTTAAGAAAATCCAAAAGGCTCACCAAGTGCATATGGTAAAAGCACCGAAACAACCAACTATTGAGGATGTCGGAAGAAATCCAGCTGAAAGAGTAGTGGAAGGCCTAAAGTAAGTACAGATCAACGAGACTGATCCTGAAAAGTATTTTCTAATTGGAGAATCATTGTCAGCCAGTAAAGAGGCTGAATTAGTAGATTTCTTAAAAGAACATGTTGATGTGTTTGCATGGGTACCCGAAGAGATGAACAGAGTTGACGCAGATGTGATCCACCACCAATTAAACGTTGATCCTCAGCATAAGCCAATCATTCAAAAGAAAAGAAGGGCAGTCGTGCAGCATGTGGATGTTGTTATCCAAGAAGTCGATCATTTATTAGAAGCCAAGGCGATACGAGAGGTTACTATCTGGAGTGGCTATCCAACACTGTGGTTGTAAAAAAAAAGAATGGGAAATGGTGTGTTTGCGTGGATTTCACAGACTTGAACAAGGCATGCCCAAAGGACAGCTTCCCTCTCCCGAGAATAAACCATTTGGTTGATGCAATTGTTGGATACGGGCGAATGAGTTTCCTCGATGCATATTGAGGATATCATCAGATAGCTATGTTTGGTCCTGATCAGGAGAAGACTTATTTCATTACACCATGAGGGTTGTACTATTATAAAGTCATGCCCTTTTGACTGAGGAACGCAGGGGCAACATATCAGAGGTTGGCAACCATCATGTTCAAAAAGCTTCTAGGCAAGACTATGGAGGTTTACATAGACGATATGGTGGTAAAGAGTAAAACTAGACAAGGACATATCACAGATTTGAAGGAAGCCTTTAAAATCTTGAGGAAGTACAAGTTAAAACTCAACGCCTCAAAATGTGCGTTCGGGGTTGGTTCTGAAAAATTTCTAGGCCACCTTGTGACCATAAGAGGGATTGAGGCAAATCCTGATCAGATAACAGCTTTACAAACGCTATAAAGCCAGGGACAACGAAGGAGGTCCAAAGGCTAACTGGAATGGCTGCGGCCCTCAACAGATTCATTAGCCGGTCTAGTGACAAGTGTAGGCCCTTTTTCGAACTGTTAAAGAAAAGGGAAGGATTTAAATGGGGAGCAGAGTGTGAGCTAACTTTTCAGGATTTGAAGAAATATTTGGGTTTTACCCCCCTTTTGTCAACCCCAGAACCAAGTGAGTCTTTGGTTTTATACTTAGCAGTTTCTGAACATGCTGTTAGTGCGGTTCTGTTAAGAGATAAGTGATCCGAACAAATCCTAGTATACTATGTGAGTAAAACATTGCTGGACACAGAAACGAGATAGCTGCCCCTTGAGAAGCTGGTCCTAGCATTAAGGATAGCCACAAAAAAGTTACCTCATTACTTCCAGAGCCACAAGATCATGGTTTATACAGAGTTCCTATTGAGGTCATTGCTACGAAAGGCAGACTTTTCAGGACGGATCTCAACTTGGTTCGTGGAGTTAAGCCAATATGAAATTGACTATCAACCATGCACGACAATCAAAGGTCAAGTGTTGGCTGATTTTGTGGCAGAGTTCTCGCTAGCGGTAGCACCCTTGCCTCCTACAAAAAAAAAGAAGGTGACTGGGCCGCCAGCCAAGAAGGGCAATAAAGTCTTAGCTGAACAGGATCCCCTAGAATGGAAGATGTTTATTAATGGTCGGCGTGTAATACTGGTTCAGGGTGGGAATTGTGCTTTTTCCCCCCAAAGGGACTAATGATTGAGCTGTTTGTTCGGTTGGGTTTCAGTGCATCGAACAACATGGCAGAGTATGAGGCTCTCCTAATTGGCCTCAAAAGTGCAAAGACCCTGAAGGTAACAAGAATTAAAGTATATTGTGATTCACAACTGGTGGTAAATCAATTGTCCGGGGAATACGAAGCCCAAAATGAGAAAATGACAGCTAATGTGGAAATAGTCGAGAACTTGCTTGATACTTTTCGAGAAAGTATACATCAAGCAGATAAGTTCTGGAAAGAATTCTAATGCAGATTCCTTGGCTTGGTTGGCCATAGCTATTCCAACTGAATTGAAACGGAAGGTAGCTGTTGAGTATCTGACTTAGCCGAGCATTGGCAGGAGTGTAGAATTGGTTTTGGATGTGAACTAGGGGCCAAGTTGGATGGATCCCATTATAGAGTTTTTACGAGATGAAACGCTCCCCACTGATAAGACAGAGGCTCATAAAATTAAAACCAAATCTGTAAGGTTTTGGCTGTCTCCAGAAGGGAAATTGTACAGAAAATCCTTTATTGGACCGTGTTTACTTTGTGTACACCCTGAGATAGTGCAAAAATTCCTTCATGAGATTCATGGAGGGACCTGTGGGAGTCACGCAGGGGGTAGGTCCATTGCCCACTGAGCAATAACCCAGGGTTACTGGAGGCCACACATGCAGGAGGATGTAAAGGTATATGTAAAGATTTGTGAAAAGTGTCAAAAATTCTCACCAATGATTAGAACACCAGCTGAGGATCAGGTGCCATTGACTAGCCCCTGGCCGTTCGCTCAATGGGGAATGGACATCGTGGGTTCAATCCATAAAGCAACTGGGAATAGGAAATTTTTGCTGGTAGCAACGGATTATTTCACGAAGTGGATCGAGGCAGAGCCTCTGGCCAAAATAACAGAACCTATGATAAAAAGGTTCATTTGGAAAAGTAAAATTACTCATTTTAGGGTACCCTATTCTTTGATTATAGATAACGTAGCGCAGTTCCAAAAGAAATTCAAAGCTTTTTGTTCCCAGTATGGGATAAGAAATTACTATTCGACTCCAGCTTATCCTCAAAGCAATGGACAAGCAGAGGCATCCTTTAAAACCATTTTTGATAGGATCAAGAAAAGGTTGGATAAAGCTAAGGGAAAGTGGCCTAACGAGTTACCACTAGTACTGTGGGCCCACCGTACAACACCTAGGAGGTCTACGGGAGAAACCCCCTATTCATTGGCGTATGGAATAGAGTCAGTTATACCCCTAGAAGTTGGTCTTTCAACCAACAGGACTGCATTGGTTGAGAGTGGGGGCAATGACAGGGCCCTCGAAATTGAGCTTGATCTCGCTGAGCAAAGGAGGGAAAGGGCCTTGGTGCATCTAGCTTCATACCAGGAACAACTAATGAAGAGCTACAACAAACACGTTCACCCTCGAGAGTTTGGTGTTAGGGACCTTGTACTACGAAAAGTGCTCGGCAATACCAAGGTGGCCAATGAGGGCAAGTTGAGGGCCAATTGGAAAGGCCCATATCGAGTAACAGAGATAGTGGGCATTGGGGCTTATAAGTTGGCAGACCTGGATAGGAACCCGGTGCCGAGGCCTTGGAATGTTTATAATCTGAGAAAATTCTTTGTTTAAAAGAATTTAGTTTTTTTTCATCATGTTTTAGCGTACACTATGTGACTTTGTGGGAGCTACGAATAAAGCTCCTTTGTTTTTTATTATTAGTTGCAAAAGGTACGAGTAACGCCTCTTTGAGTTTCAAAGATTATGAATAAAATCCTGTATTTTAGTAATTCTATTATTTGTTTCTCATTTATTTCAATACCAAATTGATCTACTTTGTCCCTCTTTTGTATTGGGGAGCAGGGACTGGGTACGAATGCCTTAGCTAAGTATGAATAAACTTGGGGTGCATACGAAAACATGCTCTATTATCTAAGTACGAATAAACTTGGAGGACATACGAAAAATATGCAAGATTGAGTAACTGGTCTAAGAACGAGAATACTTAGCCTTGGCTTAAGTATGAGATACTTGAAGTAGTTACCAAGTATGAAACACTTGGGCGTATACATGACAAGATTTGTTTAAAGTATTAGATGCTTGGATACTTGTATACATTTGAAATACGTGCATATTCACCAGATTGAACTGTACAGCAATCATGTAATGCATAACGCTGAGTATGAGAAACTATGCCCTTGTTTATGTCTAAGTACGAAAAACTTAGAAATATTTTTCCTAAGTACGACATACTTGGGGTCAATAGATGTCTTAAAAACATTAGACTAAGTACGAGAGATTGAGGCTAAGTATGAGAACATTCAATTACATGAGTATGAAATATATGCAGACTACTAAACTACGAGAATATTTGGGCTTCTGTCAAAGTACGAGAATACTTGGGATCAAACCGAGTACGAGAAACTTAGACATGCATACGTACATATGCATGGATTACTAAGTACGACAAAAACCTAAACTTTTTTGATCAAATTGCGGAGCACTTACAAACAGTGGGATAAATAAACAACTATGCTGAGGCATGAGATACCCAGTGGATTGAAAAACTAAAACACAAAAGTATGGCCACGAAAGGCCAAGCAAAACGAAATAGCCACGAACGGCTACACAAAAGAAATGTTACGCCAAAAGGGCCGAATACCTGTATTATCCAAACAGTATAAAACTACTGTTGTCACGCAGGACCTACAAATTGTTCTGAGAAGCTAGAAGGAGTATTCACACTTACCAAACTAGTCCAAATCTTGGACCTCTGGAACAGGCTCGTTCATAGCTTCTGTGGTAACCTCAGTGTTGGTACCATCACCGTTAGCATTCTCCTCAAGGTTGATGGGATCACTGGTCCCCTCCCGAACGAGTGAACGTTCAGCAATGGCTCCCAGAGATTCATAAGGTGAACCTTCATCAGCTTCAGCAAACTTGTTAATCTGTTGTTCGACATCGTCAGTTTGTTGTTCCATAGGACCATGAGATGCGAGAGCGCGGTTGCTCGGAAGGTCATGTTCAATCCACAGAGGAGAATCTTCTGTGACACCAACCTTTGTCAGGCATGCCTCCCAGCATGCCCGCCCAGATTTGATCTTGAATGGCTGGCATCTGTTCGACATAACTAGAGGTTGTAGCATCAAACCCTTTTTGGTACCCGTCGTCATAAGCCACCTTCTTGGTACTGTCAATTTCGGACAGTGCTTGATTGAGGCTCTCCTCAGCGGTTTCAAGCTTTGCTGTAGTTTCATCCACTTCTAATTTTGCTTTATCTCTCTTTCTCTCTCTCCAGCCTTGTTATTGTTTAAAGCAGCCTTGTGTTATCCCTTAGAAGCCTATTTCATTCAGGTTCGATCTCCTGCAACTTTTGGCCCAATGCCACCATCTTTTGGATAAACTGAGAAAGTCCAAGTAGGATGGGAAACACTAATATGATAGCACGAGATGCTATGACTTGATTGCAAGTATCAAGAATACTTTACCTTTATCCCACTGACAAGACCAGTGGAGATAAGCCGATCTGGTGGAGATTCGAATTCCTTTTGCATGTCCATTGGAAGAAGTAGCCCTTGAGTAAGTGCAAGTGCCATCTCTAAGGGGTCGGCACGATCCTCAGCATGCACGGGACAATCTCCCCTAATGAGTAGGGGAGCCCATGTTTGGGGAAGGACTTGAGTAGATGGTGATTGGAGCTGATGGGTGTCAGCATCAGCCTGTGCGGCGGAAGTGGTTGGGTTATCGGTCCTAGAACGCTTGTCTCGATGGGCATCTCCGGCCTCGAGAATGGTATCGGACCCACGAGGACATGAGGTAGACCGATTAGAGCCCCCTTGTTGCGACGAGGTGGCAGGGGGGCATGACCAGTTGAAGCCACACGACCAGTACCATGCCCCCGTGCAGAAATAGTAAAGAGCGAACTTAGGTTCATAGCTTAACGAGTCATTGTACCTGATAAAGGAGGCGAGGGTGAATATCTAGATGAAGAGGACTGGCTGGTATCACGGTTGGGGACCAAATGTTCTATTTGTTGGTGTGTGGATCTTCTCAGTCTCAAACATGGTAACGGTACACCTTCGAAAATTGGTACCTCACCTGGTTGCCCAGCGACAGTTACGCCGGCGCTTGACCTAATGTTTCTTGTTTGGGGAGTAGTCGAAGTTGAGGTAACACTAGTACTTGGGTTGGCAAGCCGCCTGTCGATGAAACCTTTATAAGCAGGATCGTAGCCCAACAGGATGTTCGCGTCACGACCCCGACCAGCTGTCAATGATCCAGGTTCTCCTGCGTACTTGAGAATCCTATTGATTTCTGCTATTCGGAAATAAATAGGCTCGCGTCTTGGACGCCTATTAGAGTTGTCTGCTACAGATTAAAAACACGAAGTGTGAGTCAGAACCATATAGTAGCCATGGGAAAATAGTAAACGAGAATTACAAAGTGAATTAGGAGCATACGTGGGTAGCCTCATATGTGGGGGCAATGAAAGCCCACCACTTGACCGTCCTCCCCTGTTGAATCAAAACCTCTAGTGACGTAGAGGAAGTCAATCTCATGATCACTAGCAGAATCTAACAGGTTTAGCACGAAACGCTTTTCTGCCTTCCTAACTTTGAAGTAATAAGTGTTGTACTCTGGATTTAGCATTATGCTATACCACCATTGGATATCCCAAATTCCTAATTGGGTCCCTAGGATTCTGTTTAGAGCTACAACACCCATTACGAGTCGAAAGAAATTGGTAGACACTTGCATGGGTGTAAGTTGATACCAGTTTAGGATGTGACGAAGTAATGGATCAAGGGGGAAACAAACTCCGCCCTCCACCATGGCTATGATGGGGATACACATTCTATCCCACGGACCACCATCCCTATCTGATCCTAGGGGGGCAAGTCCAAGCCCTACATTATCAGGAACGCTATAATCAGCTCTAAAGGCCGTCATAGTAGCGGGAGTTTCGCAAAGCTTTCTAAATTTACTGGGTTTAAGGGCATTTTCATTTTCATCTGCCATGAGTGTTGTAGAAACTCTGAAATAGAACACAATCTGAAAATGGGTACGACTGAAACCCTAAAAGCAACAAAGCCTCAGATTGAACACGAAAAGAAGAAGGAATGAAAGGGCTTACGATATTAATTATGACGATTTTTGAATCTACAAAACAGAAAGTTACAGACGGCGGTTGAAGCTTTCGTCAAGTTTCTTAGAGAGAGAAGAAAGGGATTCAAGTTTTGGGTGGAAAACCCAAAAAGACCCCTTTTGGAGTTTAAAGTGAAAGGGACGGAGGTGAAACATCACCCCCTACACCATTACGAGAAAAGTAACGAAAAGAGGGCTTCGAAGAATGCCGTTCTAACGTCGTTTGGCTGGAATGTCAGTTCGAAATAAATGCAAGGCGTACGAAATACGCCACGTAAGGTCACTACTTCGAGAAAATGATGACTAAACAGCCAAAACATCAAAAGATTGGTACTATATCTGCAAGGGACCCAAGGAGCTCGGCTCAAGGTCTACTTCTAGCTTTACCTGTAGCACCCGAACCATGGCAACAAGCAAAGCTGAGGAGCGATTGTAGGGAGGTATTCCCGAACAGGTAAAATTGGGTCCCAAACACGTGGTACGTGGGATCACGGAATAAATACAATAAGATGAACCACCGTATGGAACGGTAATCGGCGATATGGACTAATGGCATGAAAAGTTATTGGTCCAAGTAGTCTGTTCGGCAAATAAAGATAGAAGACATGAGACGACGTTGGTCCAAGTTGTGAATAAAGGACCAGTTACATGTGAAGCAATGTTCTGAATACCGTTTCGGACAGGGTATCGGTTTTCTTATTGGTACGATACGTACCAGTACCGATCAGGTGCTGGATACCGTTTCGGATTTACCACAACTAATATATAATAATTATATACGGAGTATAATTATGACTCAAAAAAATTTCCCATACTCTTTTTGTTTTTAGCTGTTTTACACGGAAGCAATTCATCTGTAAACAAATTCCTCTAAGCACATGAAAATACATCTACAAGAAAGGGTACTTTTGTCATTCACAATTAGATTTCCAGGGTATTTTTGTCCCCCTCCCCCTTCTAGATCTCTCGATCTCTCCCAATCCAAAAGCTACAAGTCTGTAACACTTTCAAGCTGTAAGTCTCTTCCATGTTTTACTAGCAGCTTCCGATTTCATTCCCTACGAGTACCAGTAGCTCCTACTGCTGCGTCTCTCTCTCTCTAACCAGCCATGGCAAACAGCATAGGTATAGTCCTCTCTCTCTCTCTCTCTCTCTCTCTCTCTCTCTCTCTCTGAACTTTGAAGTTTGACCACGATCTGACCGAGATCGGCGCGCCCTCTTGCAATAAGATTTTTCTCAGTCCGTTCTGCACGGTACCGGCCAGAATCTCCGGTACCTCCATCTCATCCGAGATCGGCCGGAATCGCTGGTACTCGCCAGTAATATCCGAGATTAGAGTCGGAACGGTATTTGAGGTATAAGTTACCGGTTTTACGCAAATCCGGTACGTACCGGCCGATACGGGCCAGTACAGAACGGGATTATCAACTCTGATGTGAAGTAACTGGTCCATGCAGTCTGTTCGGCAACGAGATAGCTGAACAAGGAAAGAACTCCAATCAAGAGCTGAAGCAGAAAGAACACTCTAGAAGGGTCCAAAAACAGTGGTATTCCGTTAAGGAATAAGATCTCAAATATATAGGATCTAGGAAAGACACCCAACATGAATGGGATGTTCGGTCAGTTATGGAAAAGAGTCCTAAAAAGACTAAGGTAATGAACTAATAAGGGAATGAGAATCCAAAATATCCTGGGTTCCTATACGAGATAGGAGTCCTAGGGCAACACGGATACTTAGGCAGTAAGCATACGTACGCCTATATAAACGAGGTTAACCTAGAGGTAAAAGGTACGTATTACACAAAGAATTGCTCTTGTCCTTTACTTTCCTACTGATACTTAGGGTTTATTGCTAGTATGTGATACTAATTTAGGCATCAGAAGGCCTTTGCCACGAGAGGCAAAGGTGCGCTCACCCCTTGTCTGTTTTGCAGATTAAGGTCCCGACGACGAACTAGGGTTCTGGTGAAGAGGCTCGAGTAGCTGCTGCAATCTAGTGCTGTTCTAAGCACCAACTATTTTCATCCCCCTACACTAAGTATAAAACAAATGACCATGGCTAGTATACCTCCTCGACAAATTCTTACTTCATTGCAGCAAAGGAATCCCAATTGCAAAGCAATAGCAAGGACGGTTTATAATGCAAAGGCTAGCATCACAAAAGTTGTATTAGCGGGTCGTACAATGATTCAAGCGTTATTTGATGAATTGGGTCAAGGGGACTTCACTTTTGATATATAACGTGATGGAAATAGTCATTTGATCTTTGCACATCCTTTTTCAATTGCGTTAACCAAGAGTTATCCCTATGTTTTTGTGATGGATTGTACTTATAAGACAAACAAATATAAGATGCCATTACTTGATATAATGGGAGTTTCAAGTTCCAATGGATCATTTTATTCTTGTTTTGCTTTGATGCAAAAAGAGGAAGAAGGAGACTATGTGTGGGCATTGGAAAGACTTAGTTAAATTTTGGGCCATGACCAGCAACCTTCGGTGATTCTATCAGATAGGGAATTAGCATTGATGAATGCCATTAAAGTTGTTTTTTCGAAAACTGCAAATATTCTATGTGTGTGGCACATTGAGAAAAACATTCTCTCAAAGCGTAAGTCTCAATTTGAAAGAGGAGAAGATTGGGAGACTTTTTTTTATTGGCTTGGACTAATTTAATTGAATCTCCGGATGAAAGTTACTTTGATGAAGCTAGCTTGGCATCTTCTTGAATTTGAATACAAAGAGAAAGAATATGTTCTTAATTACATCAAGAATAATTGGCTCCCTTTCAAAGAGAGATCTGTAGATGCATGGACAGGAAAACATCTACACTTTGGGAATCGTGTCACTTTTAGGGCTGAAGGTGCACATGGAATGCTCAAGAAATATCTCACCATTTCCACGGAAAATTTCAATGAAGTGAGGGAAAAGATTTGTCTTGCAATTGGGAACCAATACAATGAGATCAAGGAGAAGATTGCTAATGAAAAGCTTCGAGTTACAGATAAATTTTGAATTCCCATTTTCAAGAAACTTGTTAGTCATGTTTCCAACTTTGCTCTTGGAGATCTTTTCAAACAACATGAGTTGGCGACATCTTCTATATTGGGTCCTTGTAGAGGTCATTTTTCAAAGACCATGGGTCTACCTTGTGCACACATGATCGATGACTAACAAGAAAGGTGAAAGGTTGCTACTTAGCGATATACATCTGCAATGGAGAATTGATATAAGGTCATTCACCAATGTGGATGGTGGAGTAAATGGAAATGGAAGCGAAATTGAATGTCTTCTCAAGAATTGTCAAGATAAATACAAATGCATGCCTCTTGTTGAAAAGGAAGATAGCCTCAAGCAAATTGCTCAACTTATTGATGCTCCAATGCCATTGACTCTTGAACCGAGCATTCAACCCCACAAAGGACGACCATCGGGTTCTAAGAAAAGAAAGGGAGATAGCTCTACCACCCATGATCCTTCAACTTTCGAGATTGCGGAAAAGACCTGAAAATGTAGTGTTTGCCACCAAATTGGACATAATAGTCGGACTTGCCCACATAAGGGTGAAAACACTAGCAGGAGTCCTCATTTTGTCTTGGCTAATCAAATGTCAACATAAATATGCTGGAAACACAATGTATGATTATTTATTTTTTTGTAGTATATTCCATGAGATTTTTTCCTTGATTAATCAATGCTTTGAACGACTATTCTTTTTTATTGATATGTGCTTCCAACTACTTCTTGCAGTTGAATGTGAGATCAATACCTCACTGGAACTATAGCCATGGTGGAGTTTGTTTGGTGGACGTGCTGTTATTTGTTTGTTGAGAACCAATTGTGCAAAGATCTCCACTTTTTGGTAGGAACTAGTTAGGAAACGGCTAGAACATATAGTATATTGTAAGGATTTTGATTTTCGCGCTCCACTTTTTATTGATGGCACTCTACTTTGTTCATGAAGTTACTAATAATTTCACGTTAAAAGTGGAATGCTATCAGTAAACATTGGAGTGGGAAAATTAGTTTCCTATTGCAATGTCATCTGCAGTTTTTTTGTTGGACTTTATGAAAATCGAATGATTGGAGCTCTCTACTAGGATAGATGATGAATATTTGTATGGGTTTGTGGAGTAACATTGTGTGAACTTGTGTTTTTTGGACTTAATCTGAGAATGGTCTTAGATTTCAGAAAAATTCAAGCATCTAATTTGGCCAAGGTTGTTTTAAGATTTGCAGGATTTTAAGGTTGTTTAAATTCTGGGTGTATGGTTTTTTTTTTCTTTTTTTTTTTAACTGGAATCAAGCTGTTTTTTTTTTTTTTTTGAAGTGAAATTCTTGGTATGGTTTTGTAGTGGAATTCTGGTATCACGAGGAAGGGCCAGGCCAACGAAAGCCACAGACATGTACAAGAAAGATTAATGAAAGAAGGAATGACTTTCTTCATTAATTTATTGTGAGGGTAGTTAAGGTATTTTGCCATTGAAAGATTAAAGAAAGAAGGATACTTTTGTAATTTTACACAATGAGGACAAAAATTTGAGTGCCATTGGACAAAGTTGGAGTGCTAAAATCAATCTCCTTTTAGCAAACCCACCATAATTTTTGTGAGTGGTTTTGATCTAAAAGCTATAAATTACGTACTTTTCAATCTAAAGATCTAGATTTAATGGGAGCATCATACTCCCATATCATTTGGGAGCATAGTAGAAGTTTTGATCTGCTTGAGGGTTCATAAAAATCTCCAACCTTGCCAAGTAAGAAGAGCTAGACTCATTAAAGTCTCGGAATTGCTGAAACTTAGACCCCATTTTGAGTTTGACAGAGCTAAGCTATCCCAGTTGTTTCAATCCTTGTAACATCAGTACACACGACAAGAAAATGACACTCCAATCTACTTAAATTAGTGGTAGTTTAAGATTTCGTATGGATTATTAGTTGGTTTATGCTACAATTTAAGGATGGTTTAGTTGCATCATGATTTGCAATTTTGCTTCCAAGTTTACAATGTTATGACTTTTTATGTGTTAATGTCAAACATGCCGCAAAATAAAAAATAAAAAAAAAGAGTTCACCACAAAGGCTCAAATAGTTGAGTTTACCCCTACTCAAAAAAGACTCGGGATCATCAAGTCACAAAAACCTAATGAAATTTTAATTTAAAGAAATATGTTAAATTACAAGAGGATGAAATGGCAGAAGGGATCCATGCACTTAATGATTTGGACAAAGATGTGGATGTGGAGGTTGATGATTACTTCAAGGGTGGTGCCTCTCTCTATTTGGAATTTAAATTTCAAGGTTTTTGCGGTTGTTTGGTTAATCGTTTTGGTTCGATTTGGTTTCTCTTGGTTTGCCTTTGGGTTTCGGCTTTGCTCTCTCTCTTTTGGTTTTTGGATGCTCTATCTTTTGGTTTTTGGATGCTTTGGTTATAGGCTGTTTGTGTTGTTTTAGAGGGTGAGCGTACGTGTTTGCGTTTTTTTTCTCAGGCCGAAAACTTGCTGCTTCGAAAAATAGTGCCAGAAAGAGAGAATCTTCTTTTTTTGGTTCCTCTCACTCTCTCTCTCTCTCTCTCTCTCTCTCCCCTCTCTTTGTTGACTCCACATGCACCCACTTCTCTTCTCCTTTTTTTCTACTTTGTTCATAGATTGGAGGGGTATTTGTCCATGAATGCAAATATAAAAAAAAAAAATACCTTCACATGTATATGCATAGGCATCACTTTAAAAAACTTTCAATGAAACAATTAATCAATTTTTAAGTCAGGCTTGTATTTTTGCAAGTTAGTCCGTAATGTTTCTCTTTTCATTTGATCATTAAACATTGAACAGTGATCGAAATAAGAAAAATAACTAAATGAAAGCTAACAATAAATAGAAACGCATCATAATTTGTTTTAATCAAATCCTGCTAAATCATAAAGCACTATAACCAGGGTTGTTTTTTTGATATTATTCAAACTAAAAGCACAATGTAATCTTGATTTTATTTTTTTGACTATTTTTTAATTGACTTTTAATAAGTGGACAATCAAATTTGAGACGGGTTTAGGCAACACAAACGTCGGGACCGACCCTGGAAATGAATTGTGCAAAATGACACAGAGTCACAGACATATATATGTTTTTGAAATCCAGTGAGAGCAATACTACCTATGTCATTCGGATAAGAAAACAGATTGACCAACCCAATATCCAAAAACAGTTTGTTTTTCTTTTTTATAGACCGATAAAGAAGACTAATTGTTGGGAGTTTGTCAGATGCATCGATCTGCCACTGAGTGCTCAAGGACCAATTTGTATGAGAGTAATGGCAAAAAGTCCACCACGTCACTTGGGCCTAATAAACATTGAATGACCCATATCCACTTAAAAGGCTAAACCTTATAAGTGGTGAGTTATCCAATTGTATATGAAGGTCCAACTCTTGTCCTATTTATTCGATGTGGAACTTAACGTTTTCTATTTATCCGATGTGGGACTCAACGTTTACACATGTTCTAACAATAACAAACAGTCAAGACTTCAATGAATAAATTTTTTTTTTTTGTTAAATGGCCTCAACAATGAAGACAAAAACTTTCCACTGCCCAAAAGACTTATTGAAAATTATTTTAAGAAGGCAATTTCAAGTTAAAAAATTATGAACTTATTGAAATATAAAAATATGCAATATGGATCTTGTTTGGAAGATCTCGATGTAGAAGATCTCGATGAGATCTTTTATACGATGCAAAAAAAATTGAAAAATTATTTTTCATTTACTTTATTTTTGAGTTTAAAAATGTAAAATAAACTGTTTATTTTTTAAGAAAGTTTCTGAAATGGGGCCTTAATTAATTCTCTCACTTCTTTCTAGATAGACAATTCTACTACACTTACACTGCACAATCTATAAAATATGATATTTTCAAAATAAAATTCTATAAAATATAATGATAAATTCAAAGAAAATGACAAAATGATGTACAGAGATTCAAAGATTTTTTTATTTAGTTCCTGAAACACATGACAAACTCAGCTTTTATATTTCACTCCATTTAACTCTGAGAAGGTTTACAAATATGCCTACATGCAATTACTTGATGCATGGAGAACAAATGGCAAACTTTGTGAACCAGAAAGGCCAACTGGGGACAAACAATAAAAAACTTGCTTCAAAACATTCAATAATATCTTTAATTTCAATTGAATATTTAAAAATTAAAGAAGACTAATATTTTTCCAATGAAGTTTGAGAAATTCATATAAAACACCAAACTATAAATGATTTTTTAATTTTTTGAATCCACTACTGCACAAGGCCGGCATTGGAAACTTGGAAATTTGGTTAAATTATTTAATTTTTTAGGTTAAGTTGCATGTTTTATGTTAAATTGTTTTAGATTAGAGTGTGGAGTTTTTTTTCCGTAATTAAATCTCATCTTTTATACCATTTCACTTTGGCTAATTGAACTTAGTTTTGAAATACTATTTTTTGCCTCTTTTCTTGAATCAAAAATAGAGGATTTAGGACTGGTATATAGCAAAAAATAAAGGGAAAAAATATAGCGATTGCGAATCTATATAGGTTGGGGATAACTTTTTTTTACATATAATAATTGCATTTTCTAAAAATTTTGCCTTGACGGCTGTCCCTACTATACCCCCTGGCACCTAGCTTGGAGTGATGAACAGGTCAAGCGGAAACAAATTTTTTAAGTTTGTTCAGTATTCAAGCCAAATTTAAACAATCTACTACTTGACTCGATAGAGCAGAACTACAGGGTGCTTTAGGGACCGTCCCTGCCCAAAGTTAATATTTTCTCTAGTAATTAGTATAAGCTTGACTGTAGTTCATGTAGTTGGTACATTTATTCGTTGTAATTCAAATGATTATGATTTAATCTTGTCACAATTCAATTAATTAGTTTTACGTCGCCATATAAAATTTTCTCGCTACCTTTATAGATAAGAGATAAAAAATTAGTACTTGGGGCTTAAGGTATGAGAAGCAAATTAAAGAAAAGCCTTCACATACTTATTACAACACTAGAATTACACAGTCAAGTAGGGATTTGGTTGTCGGCCCAAAACAAACTGGAGTTCACCACCCATAGCGTCTAATGTTAGGTCCTCTTTTGTCTTTCGTCTGTTTCTCATTACAGTGAGATCTTTAATGTGGATCTACCTACAGAGACAGAAAAAGAAACTAAGTGACATGTCAAACATGTTTAGATTATACACAATGCCAATTGAAGCAATTCATCAAACATCTTAAGTTCAACAATTTTTCGTTATGACCAATTACATTCTGATCTGGAACTCGACGTCACATTAATACCTTTGGGAATTCTTACCGTGCGAAATCGTAGAGGTCCAGTTGGAGGGTATTCTAGGCGACGGGCAATGGCGGGCGCAAAACTTGGCCGTCGCGAGGGGATAATGGAGAAGTCGATGAAATTGTTAGGCGTTGGCGTGGGAGAGGTGTGTACTGCTTCGGTTTGAAGACGTGTGAATTGGGATTTTGTTATGGTTTCAGATTCCATCATGGAGCAGTGGAGTATATCGAAGGTTTCTTGGGAACTGTCATTAGGGTGGGACTGGGAACGGAGTAGGAGGGAAGCGTCCTATGGAACTTTGAATGGATACTTGGGCAAGAAAAAGTGTAGGAAACACTTTGGCCCTTCCGATTCTTTTGCTTTGGCAGTTTTTTTTCTTTTACCGAAGAGATGCCATTGGTTTAGCCAACGGCTAGGCAAATAGCAATGTTTTAATTTGAAATCACAATCCTTTGGTAAACGACACATACGGGTCGGGAGGGACGGGTAAGGGACATGGGATATGGTTGGAATTCATAGGAACTTGTGGGGGCATTTTTGGAAAATAAAAAGTAGGAAACATTTTCGTGCTTTTAAAAGAAGTAGTATAGATTAGGTCAAAATCATCTCAGTATGTAAGGTATTAGTAGAGGGTAGAGCATAGTCACGATATAATAACATACATAGTTTTTTTACAGACAGAAATTTGTCTCCTAGGCGGCTGAAGGATTTTCTTCAGTCGTTTTTTTTTTTGTGTGTGTGTGTCCTATCCGGTTTTATGCCGGTTATTTATAATCTCCCGTCGTTCATATTGAATCCCCTCTCGCTCTTCATTGGTGGAGTATGTGAAAGTTTTGACTTCATGAACGAAACCACATAAATCTTTGTGTTTTTGTTTTGATTACTTGTTGGTTTGTTTATTCTCTACGTCGTAATTTTTTTTTCATTGGCAAAAGTGACATTTTATTAAAGAAAACTCTACAAATGGTACAACAAGGTGGGGGAGAGGGGAGAGAAAGTCAACCAAAGTTGAAAGTTGTATATAAAAAAACATCTGAAAGGCTAAAGCCCAAACGCCCGTGGGCTAAGCCTAAAACATTAGATGGGCCAAAATCCCAACACCTAAAAGGTCAAGCCTCAAAAAGGGCCAAACCCAAAACAACAACCTCAAAAAAAAAAAAAAAGCCCAAAACCACAAGCCCAGCCCAAAGAGAAGACAACCCTAGCACTATTACCCTACCACAAACCCAGTCCCACACCGCTGCTCCACAGAATCTAGCAGCCCAACTGCAGTACAATTTACAATTCAATTTCCCATAGTTGAAATTTACAATTCAATTTCTCATAGTTTGTGGCTTTGTGCTTAATTTTAATTTTTGCTTAAGGTTATTAGTATAATGTGCCCCCATGTGAGGCAAATCCCAGGTCCGCCACTGCCTGGACAAGGATAGCATCAACACTCGTAAAGCCGACACCAACAACACTAGAAATAGAATTTGCCGAAATCGTACCACAGCAAACACCTGCCTCAAGATCACCACAAGCCGTTAGACAAAGACCGGCTGCACCCAAGGGAAACACCAGTGGGAAACCTTGTCAAACTCGCCAACTCTGCCAGCAAATTTGCACTTCGCTATGGTAGTTGTCATAGCAGATTGGTATAAAGGGAAGGAAAATTTTCAAAATGACACCTGAACTTTCGCTCCAATGTCACAGAAACACCTAAATTACTTCACTTTATATCAATTAAATATCTAGACTTCCAAAATCCCCAAATTAAGACACCTGTCGTTAGCCTCCATACATTTCCTTCACAAATCTGCTGATGTGGCACATTTCAGGCGTTAAATGGGCCCACTAAACATGTTAGGAAGTAAACTCATTGCACAAAATCCCCATCTTCTCTCTTTTTTTTTTTGGTAAACCCCTACTCTCTCTCTCTCTCTCTCTCTCTCTCTCTCGATCCTCCCTCCTCGCATCCACTACCCAACTCCCCTCCACTCCTATTCCTCCTCCGAGGCCGCCGTAGCGGCGGTTAACTCCATTGCCTCTCTCACTCTCTCTTTTTCTCTGTACATCACCACCAAATCCCAGTCACTATACAACAACGCACCATGTTCGTCGTGTACCATGAGCCTCCAACGTACTACCTAACTAGAGGATCCATCAGGAACTTCTCTGATTGCCGTGTACCTGTCAATTTACGATGCTACCTTCGCAAACCAGTTTGGCTCCGCCAATCACAGTATGGCTCCGCCAATCACGGTATGGCTCAGTGTTTCTTCAGTTTCAATTTGTCCAATTCCTCCAGTTCCAGAAATAACCAGAGAAAGATTTTGATTTGGATAGTTGTGATACTTTTTGTGGTTTTTCTGTTCTTGGGTTTTGGTGGGTTTTGTGTTTTGTGGAACAAATTGGGGAAAAAGAACAGGAAAATTATTTGTGGAAAAGAAACAGGTTTGGCTGTTGAAATAGAATTGATTAACCAAAGTGAGAGAGGCGTGTACAAAAATGAGTTCGGGTGAAAGAGGGACGGGGCGTGGAGAGAGAGAGAAAAGGGGATTTTGATCGTGTGCTTTCTAATGACTGATTATTGTGTACCAATGGGGCAATTAATGGGAGAAAAATGCCACGTCACCACGTTTGTTGACAAATTGGACGGAAAATAAAGGCAGGTATCTTAATTTGGGGATTTTGGAAGTCTAGGTGTTTAATTGATATAAAGTGAAGTTTAGATGTTTCTGTGACATTGGAGTGAAAATTCAGATGCCATTTTCAAATTTTTGCATCATGTGATGTAAAGATTGACCTAAATCTAATAAGAAATAAGACAAAAATATCGCACCAAAAAGTCAGGAAAAAGTTAGCGCATGGGGCCCTAAATGCATGATGTAAAAAGTTAAATACTCCCTTCGTCCCTTTTTTAGAGTCCAGTATTTTATTTTGGACTGTTCCCTTATAAGTGTCTATTTTGTAAAGTTAGTGGGTAAAAGTTGGTGAATTTAATTTCCATTTTGCTCCTAAAATTCATTTTGAAAAGTTAGTAAGGAAAAATGTAATGATGATATTTCCATAGAGGGTAATGAGGGAAAATGAAGGTAAAAATTGATGTGAAAGATGTAATGATGATATTTTTTTAATAAGTTGAAATTACTAAGCAGGACACTTAAAAAGGGATGGAGGGAGTATATTTGTCCACCCCAAACACCAAGGTATGCATATTCTTTCCTTCCATGTACATGTGGAAAAAACTATACTTCTATCTTGTCCAACTTTTGTGGCCTTTACTGAGAAATTCAATTGTAAGTTGTAGCCCACCCCAAACACCACGGTATGCAATATTTCTCTACCTTTTTATTGTCTGACTTTTGTGGGCCTAATTATATATGGGGAATATATAGTTTCACAATCCATTTTGCTTATTGTGATTGCAAGGATGGAATCAGAGAGGATCTAGTGGCGGCGGCAGCCACGACAAGAATTTTAGAAATTGCAATTATTATATGTAAAAAAAATTATCCCCAACATATATAGTCTAGCCACTGCTAGATTTTTTTCCTTTATTTTTTGTTTTATACTAGTCCTAAATCTTCTATATTTTTTTCAAGAAAGGAGACCCAAAAAAGTATTCCAAAACTAAACTCAATAAGCTACGTACAGGGTCCAGTTTCTGGTATCATGAAACTTGATTTTATGCTTTACTTACCCAGGCAATGGGAATGTGTAATCTGCAGAATAAACAAACCATCTTCCTAGTTCAATCCAAGTCCTGTTTTGTAACGTCTCCAGTTATGTACAGTGGTGGTGAAGCAAAACAAAGACTACCCGAGCTCGACTTCTTCTTGGGTCGTCGAAAATTCGTCCAAGGTCGTTCGTTATCTGAACAAACCATGCTGGAATGCAGTATGATAATAGGACTGAGACACAAATGAAACACGCTCCATAATTCGTGTAGATACCAACACATGCAAGTACTAGTTCTTCAGATTTTTCGGGCCTCGCTCCCCTAATCTCACCGATGATACACAACCTAAGTGTATCCCATGAGCGGAGGGAGGGTGTGACCTTAGTCTTAAATATCACTAATTAACCTTATTCCGCCTTTTTTTTTTCATTTGATGTTCGTGTTGAAGACGATTGCCGAAAAGTAAAAAATTTAAAAGCTCAAAACATTGATAGTAGGGGAAAAAGATCGAAAGCAAAGCTAGATCATAACTCAGACTTAATTGTGAGAATGCAACCAATAGAAAACAGACAAAAACGAAAAAAATATTCAACTACCGGAAACAACTTGACATTTCTCAACAACTTATTCACTATTGAAAACACCCCTTAAAAGGTCAGATCTTCATTTGTACACTGAGGTATATAGCATCCACTAACTTGGCTAGTGATTGAGACATCCAGGTCAGTGATCAATTCATATAATCTTTCACATTGGAAGATATAAGTTAATTAGGGTACGAGTAAAAATAATATCAAGAACCAAATAATTTTTTAATAACTTGAAGGTGTCCGAGTCAGTTTAATCGCATATCAACAGATCTTTAGAGAACCACTCCAACCGTCAGATATATATGATTTCTGCTGTAATATTCTTTTAAACTAATGAGAGTCCTTGGGATGTGAACATGACATTTCAACTACACCGGACAAATAACTATTGTTTATTAAACTATTAAAGTTTCTGAAAAAAGGTCAAAGGCAAAGTCAAACAACCGACACGAACCAGTGAGAATGCAACCAATAGAACATATACATAAATGAGAAAAACGTTAACAAGTAGTTGCACGACGGGTCCAATGGACCATCATTAATTTGCTGGCTTGCAGTTGCACGACGGGTCGTCCACTCAATTTTAAAGCATGGTCATGAAACACATTTTGTGACTTAAACTTAAAGGCCAGGTCTTCATTCATACACTGAGGCATCACCCAGTGACTGAGATTTCCAAGTCAACTCAATCCGTCTGATCATTCACATTGGAAGAACCGATTAATTTTCTAATAATTCAAGGTACCCGAGTCAATTTAATCGCACATCAACAAATCTTTAGAGAACCAATTCAACTGTCAGATATATATGATTTCAGCCAAGGATAGAGTCAGGGGACAACTGGCGGCAGTAGCCACCAACTACAAGAAATTTGGTCTTTGGAGACGAATGACAATTGTCTCAGATTGCGTGTTTTTTCTCACAAATAGTATGGGTGATGGAAAAAAATTTTGACTAAAGTTCATCATTGATTCTCACCTGGTGACAAAATCTGTTTTTCGTCTCTTATAGTGCCTTGTCATAACGAAATATTTCATTACAAAAAAGGAATAATTACTTACGAGATTTTTTTCTCGCCTATTGTGCTTTTACACGACAAAAAATTTCATCACCAATTATTTCTTTTGGCGGCGAAAAAAATATCTTGCCAAAGGTGACCACCGGTGATGAAATTTTTCGTCAAAAAAGACGTTTTCATATGGACAAAATAATCCTACTTTCTTGCATCACCAAGGTTTCGAACCAAAGGTCTTCCGAAAAACCAAGCCTTCAAGCGCAAAGTTTCACAACTTTGTGGTTGTCGCCAATTGTTGTATGTCACCGTTCGACATTAAGTAGCGGTCACCAGTAAGTATGTGGCGATCGGCGATCGCCAGTATTTGTGACAATCGCCGGTGCTTGTTACAATCGCCATTCTTTTTTATGTCGATCGCCAATGATTCAAGACGATTGTCAAAAAGTAAAAAAATCAAAAGCTAGAAACATTGAGAGGAGGGAAGAAAGATCGAAAGTAAAGTTAGACGACTCAGACTTGTGAGAATGCAACCAATACAACATAGACATAGATGAAAAATAATGTTAACCACCAGTACCATTTGGTGGAAGTCTTATTCTTGTGATAATAATGCAAACGAGAGGTCCAATGTGTTGTGCTGAACACAGAATTGAGAATATAACAAATTAACAAGCGATAAATAATAACACAATGATATACGTGGTTTCGCTCAAGCACAAAGCAAGAACATACTCCACGGGGAAAAGAGTAAGAGGATTCACTATAAGCAGGGAGAGAAACAAAGAGCCGACTATATCCATAACTCTACTTGAAGCACCAAACAGATATCTAAGGACAAATCTCTGGTAGAACCCAACACAAACCCTTGGTTGAGCCCTAAGAGATGAGCAAATTAAACCATAATATCTAAATCCTTAAACAAAAGACCATAAAACTAGTAGCCCCCAAACCTCTTATTTATAATAGGGTACAAAAACGGGAACAACATAATTAACCAATATGGGACAAAATATTCAAGGCATTCTTAACAATTCTCCATATTGACTTGAATTCCCTCGAACTCAATACTATAGGCAATCCTCTCCTTCAATCGCTCATCTCCCCAAAAACCCCCAATGGGGCAATCACTAATGGCACAAACGAGCAAGGCTCAAGCACGCCTGCTTGACCTTGTAAACGCTACTCAGGAAACCCAACCGCACATGCCTCCAAATTGAGCCAATATCTTTCAAGGGGCACCTCCCACCCAACGCATCCCTTTCGGATACACACGAAGATCTGCTCAAACTCCCCACGGAGTTAATTATCGACTCCACCACGGAGTTAAAAACTCAATACTGAGTCAACCTCGAATTCACCAATGAAGAACCAAAAGATGTAGCACCCACAATCACACTACCATCAAGCACATCGAAGTTATTCGATTTTCGACCCTTCATCAAAACACGAGCACCCTTCCAAACCCTCAAGACTCCACCTTCAGTGGTATGCTTCAAACCCAAAGAGTCAAAAGTACCCAAAGAGATAAGGTTCCTTTTCAAATTTGGTATATGTTCTCACAAACCCATCAAGCATTCTGACTTTAACTGTTCTAATCCCAACAATTATACAGAGCATATTATTCCCCATAAGAACTGTACCATAGCTAACCGATTTATAAGTATCGAACTAATTCTTATTCAGACACATGTGGTAAGAACATTTGAAGTCCAAAATCTATTTAGTATTCGAACAGACATCAACGACACTCACAGAAAGAACCATAAGTGAATCGTCGGAATCCTCTTCAACAATACCAGTAACAAGCTTCTCTTCAAAATTGTCCTTATTTTTTAACCTAGGACAATATCTCACTATGTGCCCGTATTTCCTATAGTAAAAGCACTTTACTTCTTGATTTGTGGAACGAGATGATAAGCACCCGATAATACAATTGAGGGTGTGCTAGTTGTCTAGTTTTAGTTATTTCTTTCGTTAATTTAGTGATTTTTAATTGCTTTGCTCGTGAGGTAGCGTAACTTTGTTTTGTAGGAATTTGCCTTTTAACAGGTGTTTTTAAGGCCCAAGGCATGTCAAGAGATGAAGGTGACCCGACGACTCGCAAGGCAAGGCAAAGCAGCGACCAAGACCAAGTGTTGGGGCTAAGCTGCTTGGCGTCAATGGGAAGGGAAAAGTTACATCGATGCCAAGATGATTATCCAGTCAGGCAGTTAATGGGTTCGGCATCGATGGGAAGTATTACATTACATCGATGCCAAAGCAATTAGTGAAATCTGGCCTAAGTTGCTCGGCATCGATGGAAGAAAATACATTACATCGATGCTGAGGCCTTTAGCATAGCAGCCTGAGCCCTTCTCCATCGATGCCGAGGCTGTTAGGAGGGTGATTTCAAGGCATCTCCTGAAGAATATTGGTGGCGTACGAAGTAGAATAGATTTTGCTTGCATCATTGTAGATCTAGATCTAGATTTGGTTTTGTTTTTGAATGTTCTTCATTTTCAGTCTTGAATCTTTATTTTCTGTCTTCATTAATTAGTTTTTGATATTATCTTCTTCATTAAAGTTGTAGTGAATCTTCCGATCTATCTTTTAATCCAATTTTCTTTTAGTGTTGTTAATTCAATTATGTTAAGTAGATTTTCGCTTGCTCATATCTCAATAGATATGTGTGAGTAGTTTTCCAAGGTTAAGTCATGGGGTGATTAACACTTCATGACTCAAGTAGAATTGCATTTTTCACCATAAAGTTTAAACCTTTGGTTCAAGATTCGATGTGGGGTTCGGGTTTATTTGTCAAATCGCTAAGGTGTTAATCTCCTTG